>OZ010576.1:128240535-128275535 GCA_963932145.1 Acanthosepion lycidas | reverse complement strand
TAACTTATTCCATCATATATATATATATATATATGTATGTATGTATGTGTGTGTGTGTTATACACTGATACATTAGAACATGTTAGTATCTTCTACAAAATTGTACATTTCGTTTCAACGTTTAAAATCAAACGTCTCTTCAAAAGGTTAACATGCTACATATTTGATAAAAACAAAGTTTTAGCGTCAAATCTTTACCTTATAATTAGGAGGAAAGATGAAGCATTATTGTTATTATTTAATTATTTTTTTATCTTATGTAGCACGGTCGAAATTTTTGTTAAAGTTTTTGGTTTTCTTTTGTTAGAATGCTGACCTAAGATTTAATATGTGAAATTTTAGCGTCTTCTATGGGTTAAAAACAACTGATTTGGAAATTCTTGCAAAAATCAAATAAGTGCGGGCTTATAATTAAACTCTCTGGACTTATATACAGATGAATGAAATTATCTTACAACATTTTTTTATAAATCTAGGTAAAAATCTAGGTAAAGATATTTTTTTGATTTTTGTACCCCCCACTTTGCTTATGAAATTTTGAGAAATTAATTTGCACCCGTTTAATATTTATATTAGTTAACTGTAGATTTCTTTGGAGAATTTCAACCATCAATATCTATTTTGGGAAACTCAACATCATTTGCCGAAAATCTGCTCTGAATCGTAAAATAAAAAAAAATGCAATAAAACAAAGACATTATTTAATCAGAAAAGCTTTTAATATATATAAGATATATTAAAACAGTATTGTCTTAAGAAAAAAATTCAATGAATAATTTTTACAAGTTTTAAATTTTTTAAATGTCTTTATTAATTTTACATTTTTAGCGGATATTATTATTATGCAATAATTATATTTATTAATCATATATTGGAAAGCTTAGTACAATTCATCAAATACTAATAATTTAACAAGAATTTTGATTTTTGTTGTATGTATATAAATGTGCCGATATTTGCAGATAGATTTCTTCATAGTCGACATTATCAGAAAGTAAAAGCGATAACAATAGTAAATCTATATTGAAAGTACCTACTATTCAATAAAGCATTAGATTACGAATAATATTTTCTCAATTTTAAAGATTACTGAGTACTTAAAAATTATATAAAAAAGGGGCTCACGTTATATTCTCCAAATATTTTTTAAATAAATCCAACGCAGAAAAAACATTAGATGAACAACTATCTTTCATGGAACTGTCAACACGCTGTCAACATCTTAAATAAACAGCTACGGCCTAGTTCATACATTTTTGCGACATTTTAAACTTAAAGTAAATAATATTTGTTTTAAATCAGATTGATTATACATTAATCAGCTAATATTCCACAAATAAAGTTTCAAAAATCTATATTTCAATTTGGGGAGATTTTTTTAATAAAAAATGTCATACGCTATGATAATAGCTGGCTAAAAATAACGCTGAAATCAGATTTTTTAGAAAAAAAAAATTGAAGTAGAGCAAAGTATTTTACTTACTGGAAATATTAAATTTAATCTATTAGCTTGAAATTAAAAGTAAAATAAAAGGTTCAAGAAAGATTTTTAATATTAAAAATTCATTTTAAACCTTACTTTCGTGAAATTGTGGAGGTACCTCTCTCTCTATTTCTCTCTCTCTCTCTCTCTCTCTCTCTATATATATATATATATATATATATATATATATATATGTAGATGATATTAGTGGTCAATATACATTTTCGGATTTCTTTTTGAATTTGTAGGTCTGATTGATTGCATCGTGATTATGATTCCAATGTAATAAATTATATCCATGGAATATTAGTGTTTGAGACTTTTTTATTACACACACACACACACACACACGCACACACACACACACATATATATATATATATATATATATATATATATATATATATACAAAAGATACAATTCAAGAAAGACATTCGGATTACTAACACAAAAACAGAGAATGTCTCATATCGAGAATATTTAACATTGATAACTATAAGGAAGAAATGAATTATTTTTAATAATATGTGGAAATCTCTGCCTTTTACCTGAAGACGGTCACGAGACCAGAAACACCTGCAGTAAAATTATGGAAAATAAAGCATAATATTTTTTCTAAAAAAATCCACATCCAAAAAGTTTGCGGCACCTATCTTCTCCTCTTTTTAATATATATATATATATATATATATATATATATATATATATATATATATATATATATATATATAGAGAGAGAGAGAGAGAGAGAGATAGAGAGATAGATAGATAGATAGATATCGAATTGCAGTTATATCGAAATTTTAAGAGAATTTCTGTTGAATATTTCGCGCACTTTTATTGATCTGGGGAAGTGTTGACGAATTTGGTGAAAATTTTACTTTTGTATTTCTACTGTTGTGCAGATAATACAAGCCATAAGAGGCACTCAAGATAGAGGGTTTCTGAAGGATGTTGTTTTGATGACATGAATGGAGGAATAAGAAGTGCACATTAAGAGGATATGAAGGATAAATACAAGTCGACCACCGACTTGAAGAGGTTAAAATCGTAGTGATCGGGGAAGTATCCGCACGGGAGTTTGTTTATTTTTTTTTTCAAAGAAAAATTCGTGGGAAAAAATCTGCCTGGGTGAAACTTCTTCCTTACAAATGAAATACAAAGGAAATGTGAATGATTCAACGCTGTCTATGCGGCAAGATGGGTTCTCACTGTGAAGGTCTGATCTTGTGGATCTAAGCAATGTCGTTCGTCTGAACATCTGACACGATAATAACGATGGATAGGCTAGCAATGTTTCCTCTATAGGAAAGAGGTTGTTTCGTGAAAAATAATTCATCACCCATCAAAACCGCATAATCGTTTTTCAAATGAAAGCTGAAAAGTGAGAATTTGGCTGCTCAAACCCAGATATGGAAACAATACTCCATTTTGCGTTTCATCTGACTCGTGTGAAGATTGAACATGACCGGAGGTTTCCGGTACTTTGTGGAGCCGTACAATGGACCGGTCATTTATCCAGCATCGTTAGCTACGTTTCTTATATACGAATTCCACTTGAGGTCTGGAGGAGCTTCAGTCCCAGTGGACATTCAAGACAAGTAGCCGTTTTACCAGTACAACCATTCATCAGGCCGGAAGAAAATTTATAGTCTGCTAGCTGATGATGAAACATTAGCAGCTTGCTTTTTGGAGGGATTGAATGATAAAAGCTAGTCTTTCAACATCTGACCTGTGAGGGCTAGGTCAGAGGTGAGATCAACTACCATATATCATCTCGATTTTTGGAAGTGAACACATTTGTTTTTACATTTTTGTTATAGATATATGAAATTTCTATGTATGGTGGTTGTTTTGTCCTGTTAAGTGTACATTATTTTTATAGAAATTATTTGAATGCCAGTTCATAGTCGTTTTTGATTCCGTTTACCATACATTCGTTTGAAAATGTATTGGAAAATCTGCAGCTGAAGGATTATGTAGTTTCTTTGATTAGGTTCAGTGGAAAGTATCTCTGTAAATTACGTTGCAATTTGGTTACGTGATCGTTTGATGTGTACCATTTTGGACGTTGAAAATTACATCGAAGATATTTTCTTTTTTATGTCGATTTAGAGTATTGTTCATGAGAGAATATTTTAGATTATTTTCTGTTTTATCTGTATTTTAACTATTACATTTTCCTAAGATTATGAGCCTGTCCTCACCGTACCGTCCATTATTTTTTTTACTATTTGTTATACTTATTGTGTGTATTAGATATATATTCAAACTATTTCGTTTATTATTGCTCCGTACTACATTCACATGTCTACTTAAAATATTACTTCTGTGTCCGTTTTTATGCGTATATAAATAAATGTCAGAAATACTTATATTTATTATTGAATTTCAATGCAATTCTGTATACGTTTATCAGATAGAATATATATGTAAAAGGACAATATAAATAAAGATAAAACGAATACTTCTTAGCCAACGCATTTCGTTATCTGACGGAATTATTAAGGCAAATGCAAGGATTTTATTTTGTAAGAAGTATTTATTGAAAGAGCAAAAATATTGTTAGTTTTTCAAAATTTTTAAATTTAAAAAACGTTTATGAATATTCTTCAGGATAGCTGAAATGTCTAGGCAGGTTATAGGGGATACTGTACGAAATAATTTAATGTCTAATAAACGAAATTGAGTAAAAGATGTTCTTGAAGTTTTTATGCAAAATAATATCTAAATTATTAAAGTTAGGGATCATTTTATGTGTTATATATTTTACGTAACATAAATTATTTCACTTAGCACTCTACATAACCTACCTAGAGAATTTATGTTATTTAAAATATATAATATGAATTAATTCCAAAAATGCATTTTCCTTGATAAAATCCCTTAGAGGATGAAACGAGATGTTTTCCATTTATCTCTCTCTCTCTGTGTCTGTGTGTTTGTCTGTCTGCCTGCCTGTCTGTCTGTCTGTCTCTCTCTCTCGATATATATATATATATATATATATATATATATATATAGATAGATAGATAGATAGATAGATAGATAGATAGAGAAAAAGAGAGAGAAAAAAAAACACAATAAAATACTAAATTATCTCATATGGGAAATAGACCTATTTAAACCGACGAAAACTTCGTCAGTCTCATTCAATCCTGACTGATTGAGTTATTGCCGGAATTAGAAATTTATCTGTTAAATTTCTAATTCCGTCACGAACTCAGTCTACATATCGGGGTTGAATAAAACTGACGAACTTTTCGTCGGTTGAAATAGGTATATTCCCCATATGAGGTAATTTGGGATTTTATTGTGTTACTAGTTGTTCTGTGTAATAAATACATTCTGCTATTTTTGTGGATCAGTTTTAATATTTTATATTACTAGGATCCACTCTGATTATATACCAACTGATTTATTACCTTTACTGTATATATATATATATATATATATATATATATATATATATATATATATATGTGTGTGTGTGTGTGTGTGTGTGTGTATGTGTATGTGTGTGTCTGTATGTGTGTGTGTGCGTGTGTATCTGTCTGTCTGTCTGTCTGTCTGGAAATTGCGTTCAAGCATGAAACAGACTGTCGCCGTTCGGTATTGACCACAGTGTCCAGTTTTTTTATTTACATATTTTCTATCCCTCGTATTAAGCACTTTTACCCATAAATATAACATAATTTAAAACGTATACTAACCGAGGTACCAGCGTTAAACGGGTGTATATGGCTGTAATTGTGTAACCGCATCCCCTGGATACTCGCACCCTCCTGTCTAGAAATGTCTGTCTACGTTCCCGCTTGCATGCATCATCCGATGGTATACTAAGCTACTCCACCCCTCATCTTTTTTACAGTATATCCTTCGCAAGTGTTTGATTGTTCATAATAAATTAATTACACCTATAATAACTCTTTGCGTAGTCGTTGCTTGGCGTTAAATTGTTTCAATGTTTTAGATATTCAGTAAATTTTCTATGGTCGTAATAACTTTCAATTAGTATGGTATTGTTCACAAATCAAACAAATCAGAGCTGATTTAACTGCACATGCAAACGCATGAATGCTCCCCTCGCATTTCTTCGCACGGTTACTGTACAGCTGGAGTTGATACGGGATTCTTCGGGAATTTTTCCATTTTAACGCCCCAGTAATCCTTCTCAGATAATCTTTACATCAAAGGTTGTTCGAATGCCAATTTAGGATCGATTCGTATGAAAAAACTATTGCCTAAATAGCAAAATCTGGTTTGGGAACTAGCTTGTCTCAGATTTCGTCCACTTAACTGAAATAATCTTAACCAAACATTCACGTAAGGAAATCTGTGTGAAAGTTGGAAAACATCAGATGAAAATACAGGGAGTTATGGTCGAGAAACGTACTTTTGGGGCAGTTTTTCGTGTTTTTTTTTTCGGGGGAAGCAAGCAGGACTAAAACCACCCTATATAATTTCTTGCATAATGGTAATTTTTTGCGAAATATTTGATGAAATTCGGATAAAAATGAAGACATTGTTCAAGTTTTATTTTAAGTAGTACTTATTTTTCAATTGTTGTGCGAATCCAATGTCGCAGGAAAACTACATAAACTTCGTAACATGAGCTATGTTCTATATTAATTGCAAAGAACATTAGCTCATCCACTAAAAATTCTATTCGCGTGGAACTTTTATCTTGGTTTTTCCAAAAGTCATACCCTCCTTTAGTTTTATCAATTTATCTGCCAAACCAGATGGCGGGCCAATGAAGAGTGAAAAGTTGGTTTTGACCTACCTGGTAAATTTGCAATTTCACCAAAATCGGTCGAGAAATGTGGACATGAATAAATAGAATACACACACAGGTAGACACACAGAGATTGACACAGAGAGACAGACACTCTGAAACACACACACACACATTTTGTTTTACAGATATAGTTGTATGTATGATATATATATATATATATATATATATATATATATATATATATATATATATATATATATATATATATATGTATGTATGTATATATATATATGTGTATGTGTGTATGTGTGTATGTACTACATATCATATTGCTATGTTGCTCTTATATTGAATAGTTGAGCTGTCTATGAATTAATCCTTCAGGAAATTCAAACTACATTCTATGTTCTCTTATAATAAAAACATTGAGGTCTTTTGTGTGTGTGTGTGTATGTGCGTGTGTGTATGTATGTACGTATGTATGCATGTACGTGTACATAAAGAGATAGACAAAGAAAGACAGATAGAGACAGACACACAGACAAAGAGGGAGAGAGAGAATGGGACAAAGACAGACAAAGAATCCACACTAAGAAGAGTATAACTTATGCTCTGATGATCGCTTAAGGCGTAAAATAGCCAGTTAACTTGTAGTGTTGAAATTTTCATGAAATCTTTATATAGACAAACGCTCTAAGTATTGACCAATATTCTAGAACATCTTGAAAAATATCATTAATTATATTTGACAGTGTAGATATCATCTCTCTGTCTATATATATATATATATATATATATATATATATATATATATATATATATATATATATACAGAGAGAGAGTTAGAGAGAGAGAGAGGTAAGAAGGAAGAGAAATATATAGATATAATAATAAATACACAGCAAAATATATAAGAGTTTTCAGCACAAAATTTTCAAAACACACACACACACACACACGCATATATATATATATATATATATATATATATATATATATATATATATATATATATATATATATGTATGTATGTATGTATGTGCGTGTGCGCGCACGTGCGTTTGTGTGCTGGTACCAGTATATTGTTATTGTCAGGATGCCATCTTGGATTCTTCAACGGATATCTCTTGTCAGGCCGGATTTTAATTGACATTACGCATTTGTTGAACTAATCTTTCCAGTAACTGTGAAGAAATCCTATCACGTCTATTTGAGATTTTTCAACCGCTTCGCAGCTAAGATGTTCGAATAACTTTTCTCCAGTAAGCAGTAAAACTTAAAATAAATAGACAAAAAGGAAAATACACGTAAACTCATCCAAAACGAAAATAAATTAAAATTAATTTGTCTCTGTTGTTGTTATTATTATTATTATTATTATTATTATTATTATTATTATTATTATTATTATTATTTCCTTTGATTTCTGGTGTACACACATTTTTTTCTGGTCCGGCACAGAGACCTAATGTCAAAAAAATAAATAAAAATTACACAAACACATTTTACAAAGATATAGCCCTTCGTCACGTGAGGGCTGTACTCCTGAGAACATTTTTTTGTATTTCTTTAAGGCACTGGATTCCAGGAATCCCTTTAATGAGTCTACTGGAATATTTTCCAACCAATCCGAGGGCTCCAACTACAACAAGGATTGTTGATATTCTCATGCGCCACATTTTTGAGATTTCTACTTCAGGGTCCTTTTATTTTGATAGCTATTTGAAGATGTTCAAAGATACATTGCAGTCAGCTGGAACTGCCATATCAATAAGGAGGCAATTTTTCCATATAAGGCAATTTTTTATCAATAAGGAGAGAATTTTTTATCAATACGGATGCAATTATTATTATTATTATTATTATTATTATTATTATTATTATTATTATTATTATTTTATTTCCTTTGGTTTTTGTTTTGTAATCATTCTTTTCAGGTCTTGACCAGAGACCTACGGTCAGAAATGGCATCATGACGTTTTTCACTGAGCAGTTATGAAAAAAAAAATCACATATTTTACACCGATAAAGTCCTTCGTAAGGTGTGGGCTGTACTTGTGAATACATTTTTTGTATTTCTTTACGTCAGTGTGTCTTTTCCAATCAATTACTAGGGCTCCAAATACAACTGGAATTGTTAATGTCTTCATGGGCCACATTTTTGAGATTATGATTTCACGGTCCTTGTATTTTGATAGAATTTTTTAAGATCTTCACCGATACATTGCAGATTGCAGAGACACCCATATTAATAAGTAGGAACAATTTGTCCTTGCGGTCTCTAATCCCGATATCAGAGTACTTAGCTTTGATTTTTCTGTGTGTATTGTAAAGTCCCATATAATTGTCATAGGTCCTATCTCCGTAATCAGGTCTGGGTTGTGTTCATACAAAACAGAAATGGTTACAGGGAGTCTTCTTGAAAGATTCCACTTCGGATGTTCAGGCGGTTGGAAATGGCAGTGTCTCTTGTGTGATTTCGGTATAATGTGGTTTTTCACATTCTCATGGTGTGTTTAAAGACATTTGTTATCACGAGAGAAGCTTTGTATTTTTCAAAATTCTTGAGTATCCTAGAGTGTGGCACATTATCAAAGGTTTTACGATAATCTATCCATGCTGTGCTAAGATTTCTACATCGTTTCCTGCAATTTTCCAGGAAGATTTTGTTTATCAGTAGTTAATCATTGAAACCATATGAACCTCCCTTTCTGTTCCAGTGGAAGAATGTTGTTTCCTTCGAGAAAAGTGTAAGTACGGTTCGTCATGACAGACGTGATCAATTTATACGTGATGGACAGAAATCATATTAACCTATAATTTTTCGGGTCTTCTGTTTTAATGTTTTTGGCATGAGATATGGAAAGCATTCAGTGATCCATTCCGGGATTTCATTGGGATTATTAATAAGCATTTATAGAGTTTGTGCAAGGTATTTTTGGATTGATGAGAGAGGATAGATCCAGAAATTGGGCACCTTGTAATTTCCTGGGGATTTCCATTTTGGGTTTTCGTTAGAGCTTGCCTAACATTATTCTTGGTTATATTTTCCCACCCTTGTAGAATTTTATCTAGCTTTTATTATTCTTCAGGTTGGATCCATTCTGCATTGGCGTTATATTTTTTCGCCTGCTCCAAATTTCCTCCCAAAATTTCTGCACTTTATCAATAGATTATTATTATTATTATTATTATTATTATTATTATTATTATTATTATTATTATTATTATTATTTTCCTTAGAAACATTTTGACTTCCCAATACATAGATTTCACTTAAATATTATATAATATTCCTTAAAAACTCTTGTAATTAAATACACAGTTAAACCCCTAGCGTTTCACGACTGTACAGTCAAAGAAGACATCTGCAGTAAAGCACACTTCAGCTATACTGCTTAAAAAATACACATCACTTGTTAAGCTTTCTCGATGCTTATAACTGTATTTTTTTTATTTTCGTATCCGAAATTTAAAAATTAGAATTTTAGAGAAATGGAAATCGATATTTATACTTCGTATTAGAAAGCGACATGTGAAAATTCTATAGCGCATAAAGAAAGAAGGAAAAAAGGAAAGAAGACTTAGGACAAATTGACAAGAGCGACACTAACAAAATATTTGAAAGAGCGACACTCACAGGACATATTGAAAAGGGTGACCCTCACAGGACATATTACCAAGGGCGACACTCACAGTACATATTACCAAGGGCGACACTCACAGTACATATTGGCAAGGGCGACACTCACAGTACATATTGACAAGAGGGACACTCAGAGGACATTTTGTCAAGAGGGACACTCAGAAGATATATTGACAAAGGCGACACTCACAGAAGATTTTGAGAAGCGTCACCCTCACGAGACATATTGACAAGAACGACAAATGAATGCTTCAAAGATACCACTGCGACATTTCAGAATGAGGCTGTTGAAATTTTGTGAGCATACGGTGAGAAAAGAAGAAGTGGAGAATTTGACACTCACGGAGCGAATTGAATCCAAGAGAAGTGGGGAATAACTAACTGATGCATTTGATTAAATTAATGGTAAAACATTGCCTCAAATATAGATTGGAAATCACAAAAGGTAGAGCAAAAAGACAGGAAATTATGGAAAGCCTTTAACGCCCACGACCTGGCAAGTTTTAACCTATACTAATATTCATAAATATAATCTGAAAGCTGTATGTAATGTTGTTTCTATTCATAACGTGGCTGTCAAAATAATCCAAATCTATTATGTTTTAACATATTTTACAGGGGCTTTGGCGTAATGTCAATAATATATTTGTAAAATATTTTTTGAGGAACATAACAAAATAACACTTTAGGCATTTAGACGACAAACAAAGAAACAATATATGCTGCAACCAATCATATTTCACTTTGTCTAGTCGTGTCTCGGAACAACTCAACAAGCCTCGTCTCCTCTAGGCACGAGCAAAGATAACTGAATATACGCATGCGCATCGACCGACTTACAGATTAACACTCAAAATTAATTCTGAACCACAAATCTTTGAATGACGTCGCTCTAATTCATCCTCGTCTACTAACGTCGGTGAATCCTCACCAGCCGGTTTTACTGATGTATGTTAATGACACATGCAATATGCATATGTCATTTTCATAGATGATGAAAAAAAGTAATTTTTCTTTAATACAGCCCTCACGTTCATTTACAAAAAGGAAACATCCTGCACAACTAAAAATTGTGGATATCATAGTAGTGAATAATACACATTCGTGTAATATTTCATTGGGCAATTATATCAAACAGCTTAAAAAGTATGTTTGTCTCATCATCGTGTCCTATAAACATAAAGATTTTAAGATAAGCCTCAGTTTATGATACTTTTACAGATCTGAATATAAGATGAAATGTTGAAAAATCTGCAGTTGAATGCACTTCACATGTAATCTATTTTATAGAGACAAGGTCTTAAGCTCACATTTTTTAATATTTGAAAGTAAGATTAAATAATAGTTTTAGTCATTGAAAGGAAAACATACTTTTCAATGTACAATTTAAATTACCGTAATTATCCAAGTATAATACACACTTTTTTCTAAAAAAAAAAACGAATAAGCAAAATCAGGACTACGTATTATACACAGTTACAAAAAGTCTTTAAAACATTGCTGTAAAATAAAATAAGACTTATCATAATACCAAATGAGAATAATATTATTCTATATTTGAAACCATTTATTAAAATAAGACAAGGAAACGCTGGCTGTAATGAAATTTGGAGAGGTACAATTTTACAGTGTTTGAATAGCAAACAAAGGGTGCGTATTATGGGTGAGTATAAGCGTTTTCCCACACTTTCAGCACAATTTTACGTGTGCGTATTATGGATGAAAACGTATTATACATGGGGAATTACGCTATATTAAATCGGTCAGTTAATCTTAGGTAAAATAACTATTTTATTTAGGAATGATGTTTTAATTTAATTTTAATTCAGTGGTTATAATATACGTGTCGGTTGCGTAAAGTATATCGGAATATACGAATATATATCGGAATCAACGATTAGATTTCAAATTTTAATATAGTCAGTTGCGTTCATTTTCGCACAAATGACATTCAAAAAGGTGTAAATCCGTCTCTTCACCCTCAGCTAAGTGTAATCTTTGCTTTGTAACCTTAGGTTACAACACGTCTAATAGAATTAAAATTGAATTCCATAACAACGAGAAAGCAACGGGAAAACACCACTATCTTTTCCAGGAAGTGCATGGCAATTCATAGATAATACAATAAAATGGGTGGAGAGTCATGATTATCTACAACCTGGCTTTAAAGAAAATTTGTTATATCGTAAATATTCACTGTTAATTGTAAATTATCGAATGATATCCATAATATGAAATTACCACACGTAATGTTCTGACTCTTGTCGCGAAATAATATGAAACATAGGGTACGGGGCGTTGAGTAAGGTAGTGGGGAGGGGATAATCTCCGAACACGAAACCTCGTTATTTGAGAACAACGAAAAATATACAAGAAAATACATGATGATTAAAAATTAGTCTTTGACTCTAATATTTACATGTAGAGAGAAGTGAGTATGTAAGAAGACAACACGAGAAGTTTAGAAACTCTATGATAATAAATTGATTAGGCTTACGGCCAAATAACGTTGAAACACTGAAATTAAGCAACATCGACCCTGGTTAGTACTTAAATGGGTAACCGATTGCTGTACGCTTGGATGTGAGGTTCGTGTAATAGTTAATGTCTTGGTATTGTTAATCGGAGAGTCGAGTTCAAATTCAACTTTTTTTCGTTTATTCACTTACGCGCAAATACCATTGGGAAAGGCATGAGTCCACATCTTCCCTCATTTGTGTGTTAATTAGTGCAACTTGTATCACTAAATCATTATTATCTTGAAAAAAATTCTTGCTATCTAAAAATATTTTCTGGTTTTAAACTACTTGCAAAGGGTTGGTAAAGCGTAGAAAACGAATCAATCAAATCAAAGTAGAAGATACACTTTCTAAATAAGCGAAGTTTTTAGCAAGATTCGAGAGAATAAAACAGCTAAAATATAAAACCATATTTTCGGCCAATGTTCTTTTAGAAGTAATGAAGATAACTTGAAAATAACAATATTTAACGTAGATATATTTCAATAAATATCTTAGGAATAAGAAAGGAAGATATTTTTTCATTTATACAACTGAGGAACATTTTATATTAATGCGAATAGTAGCTACCATTTGCATTGGACAAGGTTAATATTGGTCCCCAGTTTGTAGTCGGAGTAATTACTACTTTTTATGAATGATGTGGAAAAGTTTCAAAATAAAGGAATTCAATATTTTTAAAAGACAGCATCTCACAAAAGAAAAAAAAAACGAATACGATTTAAAGAAGCTGATGTTAATGGAATGGCAGTAGATTTAGAACACATTTTCCAACACTATTTCAGGCAGGAAGGCCTCTGATCGTGAAATTGAAGAGCCTAGAATCATCTCTTGATTGCTGATATTCCCAGCTCTACTCTGACACAATTCACACATACACACACACACATGTGTGCGTGTGTGTGTGTGTATGTGATAAATATTAAGGAGGATTTGAGATAATCATAATTAGTAATTCATCGAGTCTGGAAGAAAACTCAACAGAATGTAGAAAGCACTGGTCGGCCGTTCAGTCCTTTTGGGTACTCATCAGCAGTGCGCATCCACTTAGACTAGATATACGTAGTGCGCATCCACTTAGACATAGATATATGTAGTCTAATTCGTTACTTCTTCGTCACCGAGGTCCGTTGGTACAATTGGCATGACGTTTGCCTCATATCGTTACTGTCCGAGTTTCAATTAACTTAATTATTATTAATTAATTATATATATATATATATATATATATATATATATATATATCAAACCAAATTTACAGTAACGATAAACCATATTTATAATAAAATTACCAACAATATATTTTATTTACTATTGAAGTCATGCAATTGCTTACAAAATATATTTAGTTGAAGCCATAAAATTATTCAGAGTATTTAGATTTCGGCAGTAAATTAGCCATAGATGTTCACTTGCGCTAAACAAAATCAACCAACCGAAAATTATTGTTTTGCTTTATGACAATGAATAGTCATTTTAAATGGCATCTTGAATAAAAGTATGCATAAAGCAGTGATATATCAGCGAATGTCTTCATGAAAAAAAGAAACTGCAAGAATTGATACGCATTCATGTTTGCTGAAAGATTACAGAGACTAAAATAAGGGCGCTTAGCCAAGTCGTGACCTTACATGCAAGACGCTAGTGGTCCACTAGCGGGTCACCAATGGCAATGACAGCCGTCCTCTGGTGACAACGGGCCACCAGCGGTAAACGCTAGTGGTATGCCACCCAGTGGCAGATTACTGACTCCCTTTCTTACCATACAATCTCATCATGAAAGATCTGTCAAAAATATGATTTGTTAATAATTGAACTGTACATGAAAACCATAACATTGGTTAAACCAAACCTTCTGAGTGAAAGCAAATCGATGGAACAGTTCCGTCGATGGATGTGCTAGCAAGAAGTCTTAAGTCACCCTCAACAAAGATCCGCTCAGAATAGTTGCAGTATAAACCACAGGTGAGATCTGTGGATAAACAAATACAACTATGCATGAGCAGGCATCTGCGCAAAAGTGACTAACTAGCTAACCCAGCAGAAGGAAACGAGTCACTGGGCATTATCATATGGTTACCTAACAATGGATGTGAACAAAGGCGTTGGGCCTATTCTTTACTGTCGAACTCTCTGCCTTGAGAAGACAGGAACCCGGTCAAGGCTTTGCCAAAGGGCAAAGTTTCGTCCTGGAAGGTAGACAGACCCTGAACCCGTTTATGTGGGTTCTAAGGGAATATTTTGGCCGAGCCTACGGGTTCGGAGAACCCACGGTAAACTCGGTCTTGTGCCATATACATCCCTCGTGGGGGACTGTTAAATATTAACAAAGGCGTTAGGTAAAACGTTTTGGTAATGTTGACAACGATGAGTGTGACAAGCCATAGCACAGCTGTCAACCGCAAAAATAAAAGATAGCGCCCCTGAAATGCATAATTATAATGGCGACTATGTTTAACAATTAGATTTTTTTCAACTGAAAACTCGATTTAATAAACGATGTTATTTTGTCCATTGGACACTTGATTTATTTAATTTGTCTGAATTTCTGGGATGAGGAGTTATCATTATTTATTCTATTCATATTCGGAATATTGTCTTCATATTCGGAATATTGTCTTCAATTTTGTTGTTATCGCTACGTTTCGGCTTTTCTACGGGAAATGGCCTCATGGATTAGAGCATTGTTTTGTGAATTTGGTTGACATCATAACTGTGAGTTCATTGTGTACTTGCAATTAGTGGAAAACGCGCAAGCAATAATTGAACAGTATTAAAGAAAAATAAGAACTACATGATATCTCTAGGCAGGCGCGATGGAACGAGAACAGTCTACCCCCGCCCGTAGATTAAATAATTATTCATTTCAGAATTCCCTGTATGTTAAACATATCTATATACACCTGAGAGAGGTCAGAGGGCAAAATGACCAAAACGTTGTGATTACAATAACAAAGATGAGGATAATAGTCCTAACATAAAAAGTGTAAATATTGAGTTATTTAGGGATTCTCAACGGATTTATTCAACTTTTCCAGCGAATCTATCCCGAAAGAACTAGAATTCCTACCAGGATTTATTAATGGTGTAAATAATTATAACAACATAAGTATTGAGAGCAAACACAGGAACTCCTAAGCAAAGTAGTAAAGAGACCAACAAGAAATGACTAACTGCAAATTGACAGAAGATGCCATAGTCATCAGCAGTAGGGACGGAAACAGATACAATCTATAAATTTGACACTTCACAGTTAGTCAATTGTAGAAATTTAACTAACTTAGAAGTGTAATAACAGTAGACCGAAAATGTGACTCCGAAATCCAAAGGCATGCTGGAATAATGAAATATAGAGTATGATTGAAAAGTAACTCCCTATTTTATGTATGAGAGGTCAGCTAGAAGTCCAGACTTAACACCCTGTGACTTTTTTCTTTGGGGTTGGTTAAAAGAGCAAGTCTACTATACCAAGCCAAGACTTTGGAAGAACTTGAAAGAAGAATACAAGAAGTTATGCCTTCCATATCACAAGAGTTCCTAATGAAATTGGTTAAGGCGATTCCTGGGCGGCTCAAGAAGCTGGTAGCGAAATCTGCCCATCACTAATTTTAAATAAAACCTGATGCTAAACGCTTTATTCTCATATGCATATCTTGTAAAAATTATAGTTAATAAATAAATTATAAGTATTTTAAAATGGGGCGTTATTTTTTCAATATTCCTGTAATCTACAAAAGCTAAATAACGTATTGAAAAAAGAAAAAATCAATGAGAAACAAAACTGAATTATTATTTCAATCATCTGATATGACAGAGAGTGATGGACAAGTTATTATTCACAAATGAATAGAAAACTTGAGGTAACTGTAATGAGTATCTACAGAAGGATACTCAGAATTGCATGCACATAATATGTGAGCAAAGAGGAAGTTTTAGAGAAAATCGTGACAAAAAGGAAACTTATAATTAAAATCAGAAAGAGTTTAAATTTCTAGATAAAATATTGAAGAATGTGAACTTGTATTATATAAGAATCAAATAATACATACTGTAAGCAAGGGGATCAGAGAAAAACAGCGAGTGACCTACCTAACAAACATGTTTAAATGGATGACAGAACGGGCTGTGGAAGAGATAATAAAAAGCTGATCATTGCTAAGCTCCAAAAATGATTGGATGTTGTGGAGAGCCACGACCACCCACATCAACTTACGATATCTGACAATATCCTTGTGAGAGCAAGTGAGCAACGAGAAAGTCGTAAGTAAAATTGAAACAAAAAGGAAACCTCTACTGAGAATCAAGTAGTACTATTGAAAATTCTGGTTACGTCATGAAGAATAGAGAACATATTAAAGGCATGTGTGATAAAAGGAAATAGCGAGCAACTTACCTAACGAGATTACGTAAATGAATGTCGGGACAAGAACTGGGAGAGAGAAAGTCGACAAATATTATACTAGGGATAGAAAATGGCAGATATCGCTGAACACCAACGCACTGAATGGACGCAGCATATAAAAAAGTATGTGAAAATAATTAGGAAATATTATTTTTTGAAGGGACCGCATGGAGACTGCGAAATGTGCAAAAGCAATTATTTATATCAGAATTTCTCAAATCAATATTTCTGTCTAATCACGTAAAGAATGTGGGAGTCTAATTATTAAGTAATTTTGCGTTTGATGTCATTTGTATGTTATTTCACCGATTACAACTACATGAGCCAAAAATTCAAAAGCATAAGTTTACGATTTATGTACATATGGAAACATTAACCTATTCCTAGTCTATTAATCTAGTTAACGATTCACTTAGGAATATATTTCAGCGTGTTTATAAATGAAATATTCCGTTAATATACTCTGTGTAGATGATATTTGTTAGTCCACGGTTGAAATATTTTACGTTTGAACTACTTTATTCTAAAACACTGAAGTTGTTTTCTAAAACTGACTTGCAAATAACAGATGTTAAGATATTACAAAAATGCTTCATTTCGTCCATTAGTAACTAATAGTCATCTAAATATCGAAAAAAGTTATTATTACCTGCAAGGATTTGTTTCCAATTATTGCTGAATGGTAAATCAATTACGATAATTAATAAGATTAATGAAGAATGTCAAAAGGCCACAACTATAATGAAGTAATTTACATAAAATCAATTAGGACGTGTATTTGCTGACGGATTTTGCAGATGGTCTTTCAAAGCAGTTTTTTTTAAGTTTTCGAATGAAAATAAGAAAATAAAACCACGAAAAGTTATTAAAAAGCAAAAGAATATTTTGACATGTGATGACGAGAATATGATTGCAGATAGTGCTTAGGAATATATCAGTTAATGAACTGCCAAAAAAAAAAACATTTTGAAAATGACGAAAAACAAAATGGAGGTCGCCATGGAGAGGATTACTATTTCGAGCAAAAAGTGGCAGAGTTGTCGAAACGGTGAGATCAATGATATAAATGAATGATGCAGGGATTTAGATTACGAGAATGAAGGAATGAGGCTAATGAAGCAGTGATAAGCAGGGAGTGATGTGATTGATGATAACGTAAAGATGATAAGAATAAAGATCTAACGGAGATGATGATGAGGAGGAGGATGATTGTGGTGGTGGTGTTTCCGGTTGTGGTGTTTCCGGTGGTGGTGGTGGTGTTTCCGGTGATGGTGTTGGTGTTGGTGTTGGTGGTGATGATGACGATAATTCCGGAATATGGAGATGAAGAATGTTGATTGACATATGAACAAATGGATATTTGGAAGCCGATAATAACTAAATCAAATTGAGCAAGTAACCAATTAATAAGGATAGAAAAGAACTAACGGAGCGATCAAGCTGACGAAAATGTTTTTCTTATCATTCTTGTCAGGTCGATCGCTCAAGGATGTGAATAATATGGCCGTGAGAATGGGAATGACGAGGAGGAGCAATTGAGGAAGATGGCGAGATGAAAGTAAAGATGCCAATAAGAGCAAATGAAAGAGAAGACAAAAGAATTAAAATCCTATAAATGAAGTGAAGGAATGAGTAAGAGAATGAGATCCAAGATATTGTGAAAAACGAAGACATTGCCGAGAAAGATGAGAACGAAGACATAAAACACTATTTACATTATTCGGACTAATGTTCTTATCCTTGTCGCCATATTGATTACAATGCTTCTGCCGTTGTACGATCTGGCCTTCTTCAGGTGGCTGGAATGTCGAACTGAACACTTTATTTCGTTCAATGGGGTAGACTGTTCTAGTTCCACGTACCATGTCTAATGGATGTCAGTTATCACTTATCTCATGTTAATTACCCTCTCCAAGTTCTTATTGAACTCATACTCTTTGGGTCCTGTCACTGGATCTAACTAACGCCTTTATCCACTGTGACATGTGTCCTTGAGAATATCTGTGTATGAATTTCTGGGTATTATAAACCTAATTCTCGAAATTAATACGTGCTTGTGATGAAGTGAATGTACTTCGACATGATGAGAAAACTGTTATAAAAAATGAAACAGTTGCCTTAAATATGATATAAATATGCAGCAAATGATGGATACATAAAGATGGTGAGAAATTGGATGAAGTCGTGAATAGGTCTAGATGATGAGAATGATGACATGGAGGAAATTTAAACTTTATGGACAAGTTCATATATATATATATATATATATATATATATATATATGCATACATATAAGTGTGTCTATGTTGCGATGGGTAAATTTTTGCTATTTTATATTTTAATTTCGCACATGCGCCTTGTTTAACACTGATTTTTGTCGAGTGCACAGGAAAGTAGGTTCAGTTAGTGAGAAATAGAGCAAGATGATCCAGTTCACTCCGCTAGAAATTTCGAAACGGCATGCTGTAATGCTTGGCATTCGCGTCGGAAGCTCTAATACGAAATTACAGGGTGTTTGGGTGTCAATCTGGAAAATGTGCAGAGGATACTGAAAGAGTTGGATGAGTCTAATGGCTATTTACCCTTTTTACATTGTTCGGACTGTTGTCCTCATTTTATTGCAATATTCACGACGATTCGGTGGTTGAAGGCCCCGTCCTTCTTCAGTTATTTGAAATTTCGAACTGAAAACTTTATTTCGTCCATCGGATTAGATTTTTCTTGTTCCAGGTGCCGTGCCTTTTTCGGATGTCTCAGTTATCTCCCTATAACTCTCCAAGTTTTTCTTCACAACTGCAGTTGACAGGTATTGATCTCACAACTTTTCACACATCAGGAAGAGGCATGATACGTGGAACTAGAGCAATCTACACCGGTGAACGAAATAAAGTTTCAGTTCAAAATTCCAATCACCTGAAGAAGGCCGGAGTGTACAACGACCGAAACGTCGTGAATATTGCAACAATGATGAAGACAACAGCCCAAACAATGTAAATATTATAAATAATCGCAATAAATGTAGAGATAATCTAATGGTGATTGCGAAGTTAAGGTAACTCGAAAAATACACTGTGATTATTCTAAGAAAAGAAATCTTGAATTTGTTGGTGAAGGCCTCAGAATCAACATGGAGCCATTCAGCAAGTGCCTTGAGAAGTTAGTGCTGGGATACTCTAGATCTGGCAACAGGACTCTGCACCATCCCACATAAGCAGGAGTACCCATTCATAGTTGTCATACAATTTCTGCAACTACATCGACCCTTAGAGCTGGCCACCTAACTCTGAAGAGTGCAACTTCTTTGATTATTATGTGTGGGGCGGAGTTGAGCGGAAGCCCAACAAAACCCTTTGTAAAACCAAAGATGAAGGATTATGACAACAATAACCAACTTAAACAAGGAGACCATTCAGAAGAGTTGCAGGATATTCCGAAGTCGTGGTTGAAGCCAAAGGCCATTTTATTGAATAAATTTACTCTTTACCAGTTCAAGATATTTCATTGTAATTTTGGTAAATATTAGGTTGGTGCAAAAATAATGACGTAATAATGTCGTTTTTTGACGTCAAATAATTACATTATTACGTCATTGTTTTTGCACCAACCTAATATATCTGTTAATATGAGATGTCAGCATTATTTTCATTTTTGCGTAATTATATATATATATATATATATATATATATATATATATATATATATATATATATATATATATATATATAATTATGCAGAAATATATATATATATATATATATATATATATAATTACACAGAAATGAAAATAACGTTGACATCTCATATTAAATATATATATATATATATATATATATATATATATATATATATATATATATATATATATATAAACTAATAATATATATTACATTAACTATATACATATATATATTAAACTGACTGAGCATCTACTCAAATATGGATATCCACTAAAAATAACGTTTATGCGATAATACATATCTGTTCATTTATTTTCTTCTACCGTCCTGAATATTCGGGGAATCTTATTAAAAATAGATGGGTCCTCTTACCAGGAGAAACCTTTGTTAGATGCGACTTACTTTCGACCAACTCGGCTACGAATTGTTTCGTCGATTAAGCAATGTATCCATACATACACCTACACGGAGATCTGTTATTTTTTTTACATATTCATGCACTAGCCCACGCAAGCGTATACACATGCACGTACGTACACACACACACACACACACACACACGTATATATATATATATATATATGTTTGCGTATGGGATGATTTTTTCTGTGTATGTGTGTATGCACGTGTATATATATATATATATATATATATATATATATATATATATATATATATATATATATATGTATATTTAAAATAGTGTATACATAGACATGCTTGCATTAATATGCACATATGTATGTATGTGCGTATTTATTGAACACGCACACATTCTTGCACATGCTTAAACATGCTCCTTCAACATATATTATATATAAATTTGTAGATACATATTTAGAAAGTTCAGGGAATATCTATTAAGAATTTTGTTGAATTTCTTCTGGTGTGGCATAAGTCGTTTGATGTCGTGTGAAATCTTTTAAAAAACTTGTCGAATTTTTTTCTGTTTTCTCTTCCAAGTACATCTGACCATCGTTGGTCACTCAAAGAAGGCGTTAAAATTCGAGATATAGCCATTGTTAACGGTCAGTAGTTTGAAATGAGGTATCAATACTAAATTTCGTTATAGTTCAAAGGAATGTTTACAATAGCTTTCCAAGAATAAATTTATTGATTGTGGGTTTCCGTCTTTTGATGTGAAGGGTTTCCAGAATTTTTATGGTACGATCGATGTATGTTAATTTAAAAAAAAAACAACAAATAATGAGAAGTGTTGTTTGTAACCAAATGTAAGTAAAATTTTAATTGTGGCATCATATGATGAATCTTAACCAAATTTAACTATCAGAAAATATGCTTTATATATTGAGATAACGTGTGTACATCTATTGAATGCGGTTACCTTAATACAGCACTTGAATATTTTTACTGTCAGTGTAAGAACGAATGCTCGAGCGAGAATAACTTGCTAGTCAAGACATATTTATTATTTATTTTCTGGATAATACCTAATTCCACATTCTTTTTACTGCTTCATTTTACTACTATCTTCAATTTTCATATAAATCTACTGAATATAGCATTTAAGAAATGCTACTTAAAAATAATTGGTAACGTTTCAGCTATGAATTTCCAAAAACCGTATTAGTTCATTTCATAATTATTTACTGATTTTGTATATTTTGCCATAAAATACGAAAATCTGGGGCATTAGTGAAAACTGAACTCACCCCATTAGAAAATTTATCTGCTTTACCAACTTGCTACAGAACAGGGACCGGGTCCATTTGTGTATGTATATATGTCTGAGATATTTGATTTGCTTGTATGTATGCTTGATATCATGTATTCATTCATTTGTGTTTCTCTGCGTGTGCTTACGTGATGCGCGCATGCGCATAAATTATTTCTTTTTTCAAGTAAGGACTGTGGGGCGCACTAGAATTTTACGAGTTGTCAAGAAACTAAATATCGTATTTCTGATTTTGAAATGAATAAATAAATCATAAATGCTGTGCGTAAAGATTCAGATTCATTCTTAAAGAGCGACTCTGTCTTATTCATAGATTAGATGACCTCTCTTGCTTACCATTTTAAATTCTTGAATAGCTACAAGCCTGCAATTGTCTTGAACCAAACAGAAGCATTTCTTGTTTTCATCTTTCTTTTCCTGATAACGAGCATATCAAATGCACAGATAATAAAGAAAACCACTTTTGAGAGACGAGGATTATATATCCTTATATCTACGTCTTGGATGCAGGATCCGTGATGTTCGTTGTTTTGTCGAAAACAAAATTAGGCTAAACTACGACGGATGCCCAAAGGTGAGGTACTGATAGGCATAAATCAGTTGGTATTTAAATATTTTGAAATCTCTAAATACAAAGAAAAAAAGGGGAGGGAAATACTCCTTTTAACAGTCAGAACCGTCTTAATATTGAGCGCATGCGTCGTAGATATGGAGGCTATATAATGATTAGCGGATCAAAACGAGAAAGCGATGAGTCGAGTTCGAATTTTCTTTTAAGTTTGTTGAATTCACTTTTGTAGAAATGAACTCAGTAAATGTAAGAATCCATCTCTTTAACCAAGCTATGGTTTAAATAGCAGGAAAGAATTAGTCTTCTAGCCTTGGTTGGAAACTCGTTAGGAAAACAACTCTGAATTCAAAACCAAATGTAACCCTGTCGATGCACATAATTTACAGTCATAGAAAGTGTCATGGCGTTCACAATTATCTTGGGTGCAGTGTTGTGTACTCTATAATCTCGACCACTGTTGATGTAGTAGACGTATATGACGCCAACGTGAAAATGATTGCCAACATATCTCATCGCAAACAGATGTCGGGAGTGTAGTAAGATTTTGCGTCAGTCAGTTATGTGCCATAAGTAATACATGATTGGGCGATCATTTCTCTTTCGCTTCATAACTGATCAAGTAGAGATTTTCCCGCAGTAGGTTGCCGTTTCTTTCAGCGGTTGAATGATTACCAATCAAGGCTATATGGCTCAGTCTCTCCTGCTATACAACCAACAGCTGCGGGGAGAAGAAATGGTTTCACACCTTTCCTTAGCGTATTCGCACGTAAGTGAATGTAAGGCACCCAAGTGAAATTTGAACTCGGCTCTCCGATTTCTCCTTCCAAGTCGTTATTCATTACACCAGACCGCACATCAGATTTTTGCTTACTAAGGGAAAAGATCCAACTTTAGGTTTCAAAGCAACTGACTGAAAAATACAAATTCCCGTGTATGGAAATTTCTTTTCAGATTTTTAATCGATAGCGACAGTTGATAGTTATTTTCTGGGAGACATTGTCACAGGTGATGAAACCAGAGTGGATCAGGCTATTCCGGAGAAAATGGTTGATTATATGACCTGAAATCGTCTACTGCCACCGAGACTATCCAAAGAATTTTGAAGTTCAGCAATCAGCGAAGAACTTATTTCAACTGGGATACAAACGTTGCCCTATTTGTGGAAATCCCTCTGCATAATCAGAGATTTAAAGAACACATATATATTGTTACTCTGGACAATCTAAGGAAATAGTGCTGTTTCTTGGGCGTGGACACCAGGGCGGAAGCTCCCGGTGCAAATAATTTAGAGGCATAACATTTCAAAAGGAAAACTGTTGTAATAAAAATAAAAATATGGATCACTTACAATCATACAGTATTTATTGCAAGTAGAAAAACTTAAAAGTCTTAGAGAAAGTGTAAACAAGAAAAAACGGCCATAAACTATAACAAGACAATTTATGAATGAAATGTTCATTTACAATTTTTCTTTCAAAGATTTCAAGTCAATATGCCTTATTTGCCAAGCGATAGCGAGCGGGTAAATCCTGCTAGTATCATATAAATTCAAGATATATAATCTACTGAAACATATTCTTAACGCAATATTCCATATACATTATTCAAACTAAAATTTTATTAATTTAAATTTAGAATCTAGAATGATGCCATTCGTCCCGGTATTGAATATTGCTGCCACTTTTTGTCCGCTGCATCTGCTATGTATTTAAAGATTCTACATAAAATAAAAAGAAGAACATGATATGTTATTGGTCCTGACCTGATATCTCGGACTCAGTCCCTTTTTCACCGCCGTAACGTAGCTTCCTTGTGCCTTTTCTAGAAATATTATCACGTTAATTTTTCTGATGACCTTTCCTCTATGGTACCTAGATTCATGAATTTATGAAATGAAGCGTGGTAAGAGATTGGTGGCAGGTTCTCATTATTTTACAATTGAAATGGCTAGAGGTAACCGCAAGTTTTATGTTAGCAGTTTCTTTTCTCGCAATTCTTGATTGTGGAACATGCTTCCAAATTTGATCTTCAAAAATTTAAATGCAATGTCAATCGTTATATTCTGTCTTATTAATCCCTGTTCTTTCATTGCTCTCTTCTTTAATAATGTTTTTCTTTTCTCATATTCTCTCAAACTCAGTAACTCTTTTCGTCTTAGTGGCTTTATTATCTGCTTGGCGTCAAATGATTTAAAAAAAAAATTATTTGTTTCTTGACATCCTATGACGTTAATCATTCCTTCAAAATGATGTCAATTCTTACGGCCGCATTATGTTGAAACACGGGTTCCCCTACGATCGCCAAAGTTAAGTCACAGTTCCGGTTGGATTCGGTGTATTCACTTATACGCAAATAACATTGGGAAAGGCATGAATCCAAATGTTCTTCCCCAGGTATTAGTAAGTCTTACATCACTAAACAATTATTACTTAAAAAATTCTTACAATCTAAAAATATTTCTGGCTGTAAATAACTGAAAAGGGTTAATCAGCTGTGGCAAATAAAACAAAAAGTAATTGTCAATTATTCTTCTCTTTAGACGTAAAATGAATTTCAACATTTCCAATGCTTCTCCGGGATCCTCTTTGCTTGAATAGAGTTTTCAATTCTCATATAAATCTCTTTTAATGACATATAATTTTACAATTGCATTAATATTTGCAGTAGCTGAACCGGAAACGAACACATTCATTTATAGTAGTGCGCCGCCCTCGTGCAGAAGGCTTAAAACTTTTATACAAATGTTCTCGTATCCGTCGCAATAGCATAGCGCTTATTATCAGATCCTGGGGTAAGGCAAGTTTTGCATTACTTAAACCATTATCAGAAGTGGATGAATAAACTTCCATTTTTTTCTACTAATAACTCACCATTCACCAAAAATAAGGAAACCAGTTTCATTCAAGATTAGGTAAATGCATATATTGAACAAGGATAGAATGATATAGTGGTAGTAGCAGTAATAATAATAATAATAATAGTAATAATAACAACAACAACAATAATAATAATAATAATAATAATATACAACTGTTATAATTATATATATTGTATTCTTTTTGTTTTATACTAATTAGGAACTTGTTTTTAGTAATAAATCTAATTTATTCGTGGTTCCTTAATTACCCCCACCGTGATTGCATTTTCAGTTTCGTCGTTTTGATAATTGTCGGCCCAACGAATCTTTCTGAAGTAGTGTTGGACGAAAATTTTACAAATAGATGCCAAATTGTTAAAGGCCAAGTAAAATGCAAATTTCAACTTAACTTTTTTGCACTATATAAGACAATATTTCGAAACAACTATAAAAATCAAAACAATCTTCAAATAAAAGAAGTGTAATTATGAAGGACTGTTAATTAATGAAATATACTTTTTAAAATTCAATACGCAAATTAGTTTAAACTGAAGAGTGATATTGCCTAGAATTAGATAATATATAAGACAGATATTGAGCTTTTAGTGAATATAAATAACATTCACTAATAATAATAGATGGGACCATTTAACCTCAGAATTCGTGGGGCAATTGAGCTCCAATTTCACTATTTATGGTTACAGAATCGGAGCAGTGGACTGCCTCGATGCACCTGAAAGCGAAGGTCTCGAAGACATGGACGCGGAAGGCGTGAGTTTTCCTGAGAGGTTACGTGTCGCCGCTGTATAGTACAGACAGAGAGAAGACTGGCGTTGTAGATTCGTAGCTTCTTGCATCAGTAGATGTCGTGACGCCGCCAATTTGGTCTCCAGAGGCCTCTCATGACGCCTACAGCCAACCCACGTCTTCTGATAACCTGCGCGAGGAGGTCGCCGTCATGAGAAACTTCTGAGCACAGATATACGCAAGAAGTGACGAAGATGACGGGATCGCTGACAATGATGAATGGGTAGAGGATCGGTACACATTATGTGTATATTAATTTATATTAAATGACTGAATATCAACTGTAACAAAAAAGGCAGCAACGGAAACATCTCAACACGCGCATTACAAAAAAATACAGATACCAAAATTAAACAAGTACAAAAATTTAAATATCTAGGAAGTGTTTTAATAGTTGTCAGAAAATGGCCAAAGGCTCATTGGGATAACGAAAGATGCTTTCCAGAAGATAAGAAAAATATTAAGAAACAGGAAAATTGCATTGGAAACAAAGAAAAGACTACTGAAATATGACGTAATTTCGCCAGTCCTCGAAACAGGGAATTCTGAACTATCTCGTCACAGATGGAGAAGATTGATTGATCCGTATCTTTTACGGCTTCTCAACCCTCGCAGGTTATTTAAAGGCAGAAAATATTTTTTATATCGGAATTTTTTTTTTGCGTGTGGGAGAGATAATAATGGCTTAAAGGTAAAAGTTTTATAATTAACCCAGAGCTAGATGAGGAGAAGTGTTGAATTCAAATCTTTACAAAAGGTTTTTGCTCGTAAGAAAATATAACGACCACAATAGAAATTGGTGTGTGGCTCTCCGATTAACAATTCCGTAAAATTAACCATTACACCATCCGTAGATCGAAGCTGACATCACCTGCTTTTCAGGAGCCGTTATCCTTCTAGGTACTGACCAGGCTCCACGTTGCTTGACTTAGGTGATCGTACAGGAACCGGTGTTTCAATGTGATCTGGCCGCAAGCCTAAATGGAGAAGACACTGATAATCACAAAATTTTGTTCTTCAGAAGGATGCTGAGAATATCATGGGCTGAACACGTGAGCAACGATGAAGTTTAAGAGCAAATGAAAGAAAAAAGTGGACTTATATTTAGCATTATAAAGAAATATTTGAAATGTCAAAGGCACATAATGAGGAAAGAGGGCTTGAAAAATTTGACGCACACAGGACTTTTTGAAGGCAAGACGGCAGAGGAAAGCAGTGCATAACCCCTGCCTAACGAGCTTGTGTAAATGCTTGACAGTTTGGGGCTAGGATATATAATGAAAAGATACTTTTCTACGGGGCTACACTAGAGAGAAATTTGTGGAAAGCAATAATCGCCGACGCCCTGAAGTGACACGACACGTCGAATAAGAAGAATATAAGCAAACGAAAGGTTTATGTAGATAACGATAAAAAGGGAAAGATATAATTAAGAAAAGAAACCTTCTGTAATCTAAATAGAAAGAAAAATGAAAAGTGATATCGTTATTAATACCATAAATGGAGTTTAATTATATTAAGAGATTTGGAGAGAAAGACAACATGAAATCGATACAAAACAAATGGTAATAAAAGAGAGAGAGAGAGAGGGGGAGAGAGAGAGTAGTTGTGTAACAGATGAAAGATAGAATAATTATATCCTCACAAATTGTTGTCATTGTGTGCAATTTTAAATAAATAGGTGTCATTGCTATCACATTAGATATCAAAATAAAACATTGCAATTTCGTTAAGTTTTCATGGGGAGCCTCATCGATCATTCTTTTATCGGCCGTTTCGATTATTACCAGTATTTTTAAAAATCTATTATATTTTATTCTTTTTTTTAAAATCTAGTGTTAATATTTTTTTATTGTTTATATCTTTACTGTCTGGATCTTTGATATTTTCGTGTCCCAATGTCTTCTCTAACTTTTGAACTTCTCTGGCGTTAAAAAAGAAAAAAAAACTCTCCTGTTGATCATTTTACAGATACTACTTCTGCAGTCATTTTCCAGAGACCGATAGGTCCCATGAGTGAAACGAACGAGGACAATAAGCCAATTCACCCAATTGAAAGGTTCGGGGGATGTGTGTATTCACTTATATACTGAAGTTTCCAATCTTGTGGGTTATTTTTTTTTTTATTAATTCTATGCTGTTACTTTTTTTTTTCTTCTTCAGTCTTACTTCCGTTCTTCGTTCTCCAATTACTCACTATCGACTAAAATTCCAAGAAAAATATTTGTTAAATTCCTTTCACATATAAGCACTTGCTCACGCGCTTATACATAGACATAAACGTACAAAGAAAATGGCCAGCTTTTTTTTTCTCTAATTTTTCTTTCACATGCTTTTTTTTTATTTTATTCTTTTCCTTCTCATTTGTATATTTTCTCTTTTATTTCTGCGCGATCTGATCTTTTTATTCCTATAAGCGTTATTTCTTTCTTTTTTTGTTTCTTTATTCTGTTTTCTAATTTTTTTCTAGTCGTAGAGCTGACATTTTTGTTTTGCCATTGTTGCTATGTTTGTTTTCATTGTTACTTTTTTTGTTTTTCTTTCAAATAAACTTTTATATTTGTTTCTTTTCCATTATAACCCTCATCATTACCTACGTAATAACATCTTTTATATTTGTTTCTTTTTCATCATACCCTTCATTATTTTCTTCGTAAAAATATCTTTTATAATTGTTTCCTTTTTCATTATAGCCCTCATCATTATCTTCGTAATAACATCTCCCTTTACGTCTCTTTCTTTCTTCTTTCTTTCTTTCTTTCTTTCTTTCTTTTAGCTTTTTTCTAATCTCTTGATTCATAGCGAAGTTTTTATAATAATAATAATAATAATAATAATAATAATAATAATAATAATAAAATAGAAAAATATAACCAAGAATAATGCGACATGACAGTTGAAGGGATTTTTCAGTAGGAATGGGGTGCGTTCGGAACACCACCTAGAAATTTGAAAGCGCACTTAGAGAATGTAAATAAGATATAAAGAGTTTACGTATTAAGTATCACTTAACATAAGAATATATGCAAACAGAAGAGGCATAAACTCTATTGCTTTATCTATGTCTCAGTGGGGGTTTATACAAAACAGCGGACAATAATATAGGTTTGGGCAAAAAGTTCGTTGAGTTTTTTCAAATATATTTTCTACTTAAGAAAGCGAACGTATATTTTGGCCAACCTAATAATAATAATAATAGAAAGCGCGACATTTTAAAAAAACACACTCACGTACACGCACACACTCACACAAACGTGCGCTCACACAAACAAACACACATACACACACGCCAACGTGCGCCCGCACTCACACGCGCGTGCACAAAAACACACACGCACAAATGTGCGCCCGCGCTCACACATGTGCACACACGCACACACACACGCACACGCACACACACACACACGTCGACCAAAATGTTTGTTCGCTTTTTAATTTAAAAATATACTTGTAAGCTGAACGAACATTTAACCTAATATATATGTGTGTGTGTGCGCGCGCGAGCGCGTGCGCGTGCGTGCGTTCGTGTAAAATTTCAGATATAAATAAAAAGATATCTGTAGACGAACAATATGAATAAAGATCTCAAGTTAAATGTGTCATCAGAAAACTAAACGCGTCGTTTAAGATAAGCCTTTGTTTTGCCCATATTCTTATATATGTGTGTATACAATTGATAGATTAATTAATCCAGTGCAATTGCAAAATTATTATCGATTTATTCATAGAATGAATATAATTTCAGAAATAAAAAGTTATAAATCGCTTTAATTATAATTATTTCCTGATATCTATTGAATAAATGTCCACACACACATACATTCATGTAGAGCGAGAGAGAGAGAGAGAGAGAGAGAGAGAGAGAGAGAGAGAGAGAGATATCTGGTTGAAATGAAAGACATCGTACTTTCTAAATTAATTTGATGATATAGAAACTGGGAAAACGAACTTTCCTTCCAAGCAGGTGTCGGGTTGTTGAATAAATCTGTCCTAAAATGTAAGGTTAGACCAACTTCTAGGCATTATACCATGCATTCCCTTGTAACAATTTTTTATAACGTTGTCGTCATTAAATGATTTTTTCTAAATAGTTATGTTTGCAAATTTAGTGCGACTTTTGTATTTCTGAATTAAGACCTAATCTTTTGGAGATTTTCAGTAATTTAGCCAATAAGGCTGAATTTAAAAATAAGACAATAAGGCTGAATTTAGTTTTTACAGAAAAGTACATCTTCGTGTATATATATATATATATATATATATATATATATATATATATATATATATATATATAATTCAAACTCCGTATACTTGCTTACATTTCGGATAAAAATAAAGACGAAAATTGTCCACCATTTGTATATTTTTTTATTGAACTGTTCCTTGATCTAAAGCAAATACAGGATCCTTAGAACGGCTCTTGATCAAACATAATTGACACTCAATGTCTGTTATATTTAACAGCATAAGTTTAAATAATTATTTACTGTCACAATACACTAACTATATACATACATATTTATGAATATATATATATATATATATATATATATGAATATACACACACACACTTATACATATATATATATATATATATATATATATACATATATATATGATAGAAAAATAAAGAAAATTCATCATTAATTAACCGAACAGCCATTTATGTTCTCGGTTGAAATTTATAAAAACATTCTATGAATATAATTCTCAGAAAATAGGTTTCTCCAGGCTAATTACAGTACTCAGCTATTTCCAGGATAGACGGAGGTTTTCCTCGTTGCGTTTTGTTTGGAGTAGTGTGGAACGTCAGTATATTTATTGTGCTATTATTCTTTCCTTGAGTTAAATGTGCTATCCATTTTTGTTGTTGCTACTGTTGAATGTCCTCAAGTGATGTGGCTCCTCTTATCTGGTTTCCCAAGAAAAAAAGTATCACTCGCTCGAATCTATCCCGTACAACAACAAAAACAAAAAGAGGAATACTACATAATTCATCCGTCCGCCATCTAAAAAAGAAAAGACTTCATTCTGAATTGAAGGAGGTGCTTCTGTGAAGTATCTTGCAAAGATATTTTCATGATTGCTCGCATGTTAGAAAAATCCGGATTTATTTTTAATGTTGTCTCAATTACACTTTTTCTCCTACTTAAAAAAACAAGCGAGTCGATAGGTTGGAATTATTAAGTGCTAACTAATTTTGAAAAGAGTCATTATCATTTCAAGAGTTCTTCAGACAACTGTCATCATTTTTTGTTACCCTAGTTGTCAGTATGCACTCAAAATAATAGATAAGAATCATAGCTAGAAGGTAAGAAAGTTTAAGGAAACAACGTATAATAGCTTTGATGATAAACGTAGGGGCAAATATGATATATAATCTCTATAGATCAGAACAATATTAAGGAATGAAAAGACAAAAACGAAAAAAAATATCTATAACGAGTTTCGTTCTGTAAAAAGACTTCCTCAGACGAAAGTAGTTTTTATTGGTGGAATTATATATATATATATATATATATATATATATATATATATATGTCGGCGAGGGAAAATATAAAATGTAAACGTCTGTTACAAATATGCGCCGAGGGGAAAACTGATGATGTAGGAGGCTAAAATTTAAATTAATTTATTTGTGTGCTTCTAGACAAACATTTTTTAGCCAATCATATTCGGTCTCTTAACTCTTTGTTTTTTGCTATTATCGCTGTCGTTTTAAATATCCCACACTACGACAACAGAAGATTTGTTAAGAAGCCTGAAATGTTGCAAGAGCCTAGACTCAGAAATCGCTCCATATTTTATACATTTTTACCTTAATAAATTAACTTTCCTTTTTATTAAAACAACATTTTGTAAATCAAAATTATGGTCGCATTCATTATGATAAACGATTAATGAATTAAATGTGTTCCTTTTTAAAAGATCCTTTTTTGTTTTCCTGCAATCTTTTATTTAAATTCCTCCACATTACTCCTATATATATTGCGATAATTATTACGCCTCATATTCTAAATTCTTGCTTCTGGTTTTACGTTGTTATTGTTCTGTTTTGTATTACGTCGCTTATTGTTTTAGAAGTAGCTGCATACATTTTTTATATTAAGTCTAGATTATTTCATTTCAGTTGTAGTTGAGATTAAGTTTGTAAGTTGTACAATGTGCCTAGTTTGATTAAGATTATTTATACCATTATTTCTAAGTTTGGTTAGCTTTCTGTTTTGCATTAAATATGAAATAATTAGTGTATTAGGGGAAATGAAGTTTATTTTTCCTAATCAAGTAAATAGTGAGGGTTACAAATTCTAAGTATACACTGAGTGTAGATTGCAACTTGATCGGATTCTCTCTGAACAAGGCGAAAAACCACTGCGATAGACAGTGTAAACATATTTCGGAGAATGGATTGATGAGGTCGGTATTATTAACAACACTGTTTATTCTATTTACTACACGTTTCTGGCTTGCAATAGAAAGCTGTATAACGCATTAACCTAAACATAATGCTAACAAGAGAAGGGAATAAATTAGTTTAAATGACTAATAAATAAATATTAGGTTTCGAGGAGTTGCAGTACGATGTAGGAACCGAATCGGTGGAGAGAATTTGAATTTCGTTTTAGACTATGTTATGCTTGAATCCACTACTCTCTATGCTGGGTTTCATTGTCACATATTTTGGGAAAATATGTTACTAGCAAAGTAGGAATGGTTGAAGGAGAACAGTTGAATTAGTAACATGCAAGAATGATGGAAGTTGTACTATCGAATTAGAAAAATGCACGAATGGTTTTCAGAAAAATGCCGGTTTAATAGCATTCAAAGATCAAAGAGAAATGTCGGTTTAGAAAAATGCAATGATGTTTGTCAGGGAACAGTCGATTTAATAGCACGCAAAGATGACAGAGAAATGTCGGATGAGAATGCAGTGATGGTTGCCAGGAAACTATGGGGATGTAATATCACCTAATTAAACTCTCTTTCATAATTATTTAACCTTTCCCTATAATTGCGGCTAACACTATCACCATCATTCATACGATGGTTTTATTTAGTAGGCAGTCCCGAAGTGAAAATGGTTTCTGAACTGTAGATGGTATAAATAATTTATTAATCAGTATATGAATAACTGCCTTATACACACTCTTAAAAAAAAAAAAAAAAACAAAAAAAAAAAACAAAACAAACTTTCTATAATTTTGCAAAACAGCATTTATGATACAAGTTCGGTTTAATATATGATCCCCTTACACTTATACGTTTCAAGATTGCTCAGTTCCAAAGACTTACTTCACATGTGCCAAGACATACTACTGACCTCCCAATCATTATTCCAATCTGGTGACGCTGTCCGATGAAAAGGAAATCGATGGAACGTTCCAAGCAATTGGTTCTTGCTTAGCCTAAAGACAAGCCTGGTCAATTCTCAGTTCGTCCATATATAAGAGCGACAAAGATTCACTCAGTAATTATTCATCTCCTCTCATAAATTTTCTCGACTTTAAAAAACTATATTTAGTTTTCAAATATCAAAATGATGGTGTTTGTTTCAGTGACCAATATTAAGCCTTCGGTTTCTTTGGAGTGGGGGTCTGCACTTACGAAGAGTACGACAATGTTCATATTTATGGAAAATATAAGGCTCTACTTTGCTTTGACCAAAAAACTAACTAAACGAAATAAATCGTTACTGTGTTAAGGAAACATGCGGAGAAGATACTAAAAACAATACAAGTGGCACTGAAAGCAACCAACCGGCCAGGCAACTACAGACAAAGCAAAGAAGCGAACATCTGTTTTAGAAAAACATAAGAAGATTACCCAGCGCAATGATTGAGAGAGCGTGTCAATAGCGAGTCAGATTTACAACTAATAAAAAACGTTGGAGTGACGTGAGTACCAAGTGGTAGTTCATTGGGTCAAGGATAGGCCGCTGAGGTATCTCCTGTACCTATTGAACTTGCTCGGCTAATACACAACTTCTTCAAGATTTTACTTGCAGAGAGGAAGTTGCCGAGAAGGAGCACGAATCAGAATGACAGACGAAGAGTTAGAAAGAGGGAAAATAAGACAGAGAAGGGAAGGGTGGGAAAAGGAATTAAGTGGGTGGGAGGATGAGGAGATGAAAACTAGTAGAACAGTAGTTGGTAAAAAAACAAAGAAACTTTTCTCCGCCTCCTATACTTCACCCCTTTCTCCATTTTCGTTTTCTCCCTTCCTTCTTATTTTTCCTTTTTTTTTCTTCTCATTTTTTGTTTTCTTTTTCACTTCTTCCTCAATATTTCCCAGCCGTTTTTTTTTCATAATTAAATCATTTTTTTCTTTTTTTACATTATCGCCTTTTTGTCTATCCTTTACTCCCCCTTTTTCTTTTCCTCCCTCCTCCTCCTCTCTTCTTCTTCTTCTTCTTCTTCTTCTTCTTCTTCTTCTTCTTCTTCTTCAACGAATACCTTCCTTAGGCAAGATGCACTTACTTCTTGTCAGTAACAATGCAAATGGATGTCTACTGTATTTCACTAACGCCTACCATTTCAAGTGGCACGACGTAAATACCGACGAACAGAAAGTGTCTGTAAAGTCTTCTAGATTTTATTAAAT
>OZ010576.1:128226364-128240335 GCA_963932145.1 Acanthosepion lycidas | reverse complement strand
CGAACAATGTAAATAATGTAAATCATTACAATACCTCATCACAGAAATATAGACAGATAAAAAATTCCCGGTAGAATGTTTGCTTGAAGCGGCACGTTTATTTTATAAGACGAAAAATTATTTCCGGCATGACCATTCCTGCCTGGATTTGTATTTTGGTACTAAAGAGTGAGTCGACAAAATATAAAATTTCACAGTGATTTTTCCCAAAACAAATTTAATCGTCTATAAATTTGAAAATATATATAAACATATCTAATAATAAAAACATCGTTCTTGAAAGCATTTTTGGGCGAAGATAATAGATATGACTAGGCTTTATACATCATTGCTTTCAAAAAGCTTCCTTACAGATTTCAATAAGAAAGACAGTAATTTGCTTTGTTTCATGAATAATAATTTTTATTAATATATTTCCTACTAATTTGGTGTATTCATATATTATGGGTAATGAGCAAACACACGCAGAAAACGACCTCTCTTTGAAGTTTCCATTCTGATTTATTTTGTAGAGGTTAATTATTAACAAATATTTCAAGCGTTAATTAATAGCAAATATATGTATTAATATTTTAGGACAATTTTACATCTTTTAATATTTAAATGAATGAATCAATCTCTTCTGAAATATTTATTTTTAACGCCATTTTAAAAGACGCGTATCAAAGTGTTTTAACGTCATTCCTATTGGTTTTTAGAGTTTTATTAATATGATTTTATTTTCTTATTTTGAGATCGATTTTGTTTGCGATTTATTGTTTTATATAAGATTTTATAACCTATTTCTTTACCTCATTGTAGTTTTCGTATCCATTTTTAAACGTTTTCTTGAAAAATGTTACACGATATTTTTTTAGATATTTTGCAGGTATATTCATTTTAAAGAAATTCTCGTTCGATAGAAAATATAATATATTTCGAAACGATAATTTTATTTTAAGTAAAAATTATGTATTTTCCTAAAAAATTATAAGTACATTCATTTTAACTTAATTTCGCTTAAATAGAGTCTAATCGGGTATTTTCGTATTTCCTTATCGATTTCGAAACGTTAACTTTCTGTTCTACATTATCCACAGAAAACTGTTGGCAAAATTTTCCGTTTGATGGCGTTGTGTTACAAAAACCTCTTTTTTAAGATGTTGGAAAATTTTACCCAGTGGAACCAACAATAAGAGTTATTTCAAAATTTTGAAAAAATTCAAATTTAACATTTAAGCTTTACTATATTTTAATTGTGCTGGAATAGAAAGCATAATAAAACAATATGAATAAAATGCGCTATACAAATGATTTTTAAATCGTAACTCCTATTACTAATCCAGCAAAACAATATTACTATAGAAAAACTTAGCGGAGAAGGTCACATAATGATTATGTATATTTTTATTCTACTTAAATATCGACGCTTCCAGAAAGTAAGAGGTTGATGCAATGTCCATGAAAGCCAGAAAACCGTTGGTAATTAAACATTATTTCAAATTTCAACCTGTTTCTTTTAGCGGTAGATGTCCCAGAAAATCGTAAAAATTAGGTTTTTTCAGAGTTAATTTTAGATATGCTTGAGGAAACTGATTACCTTTGATGTATGTCTAAATATTTTTACAATAATTTTATTGCAGTAAGAAAAACTGTAAGTCTTATCAGAGTGCATGGAAGTTTATTTAATATTTATATAATAGTTTATATTGGTTTGTAATCTTCTCATTAGTTCCACAACACATTTGTCTCTGTTTTTACGACAATTTATGCTGGCTTGTTGATTTTGTTTAACGGCAGATGAACCTGTACGTGTTATTTAACACCGGAATGTAAATATTTTGAAAGCAATTATATGCCTTCAAGGTAAATTGTATTGTTGGTAATTTTGCTATAAAATGTATTGTTGGGAATTCTACTATAAATGTATTGCCGGTAATTTTAATTTAAAAAAATGTATTGATTGTAATTTTACAATAAATAAGTATTGCTTCTGGTGTTACAATAAACACTTATATATATATATATATATATATATATATATATATATATATATATATATATATATATATATATATATATATATATTAGGTTGGTGAAAAAATAATGTCGTTTTCTGACATATTAACATATGTCAGAAAACGACATTATTTTTGCACCAACCTAATATATAAACATGTGTTGCTGTTTTTACTACAAAATACCAGCCAAGTTATTTATACCGTCATAGTGTTTTCTTTTTGTTTGTTGATTCGTTAATTTCCCATAGATGGGACCCTAACAGGTGCTGTCACTCGGAGTCAGGGTAGACCTTGGAACAACATCAATTAAAAGGTGGTTCAATACTCCACAAAATCCCCAATCTCTTAATCAGAGGCATTTCGGCCGTCTGTAGTTTATCGTCATACCCAAGACTAAAGAGTTTTTATTAATTAGTAAGAACTATAATATGCCTGTAGAATTAAAAAATGTGAAGGGCCACATTGATCACAGATAATTAGTCACAGGCCGGAAGGGTACATTTTTAAGTTATCTTACTTAGTATGAATGAGGTCCAACATCATCTATCTATCTATCTATCTATCTATCTATCTATCTATCTATCTATCTATCTATCTGAGTGTGTGTGTGTATTTATGTATGTATGTATGTATATATATATATGTAGAGAGAGAGATAGGGAAGAGAGAAAGAGAGAGAGAGAGAGAGAGATAGATGGCGAGAAAAGTATTTTTTCTACAGAGTGTTAAAATGAGTAATTTGCTTAAAAACTTTGACATCTTGGTTAAATGTCAGGCTTTTTCGTATGCAATCAATCGCTAAATTTATTCTGATGAACACACAAAAAAAAAAATGAATATTTTGAAAAACTCTCGCGGCCCTCGTGTGGCCCTTGGGCCGTCTCTTGTGCAAGCGTGGTCTATGAAAACATACTCCTGTAAAACAAGTTTTCTATCTGAAACAAAAAAAAAAATGAAATAGCAAAAGAAAATTTGTACTAAAATGAATTAAATCTATTTCTTATAATTACAACATGGTATTTCAAGAACTTCACCATTTACTGCAACAAGTTTCCCAAAACATCTATCCATATTTTTCATTTTGTCCGTGAAGGAAGATTCCAAATGATTTTCGAACACATGCCATACTGTAAGTTCATCATCAGCAACGGATAAAAAATGTTAACATTTCAACGCTTGCTTCTTTAACTCTCAAAAGCAACCAGCAATCTGAAGATGCCAAGTTGAATATGTACAACAACTGTGTATTTCTAGCTTATCTCCATTTGCAACATTTGTTAATTGCAATGCAGCTTAATGCTTTGAAGGGAAAAGGTTATCATTTCAGGATTTATCCTGTGGATGTGCTGAATTCTCAAAAGGTTTCGTTATTTTAACACGTCTTTGTATTTCGATTTGTATTGAGAAGGCCACCCTTCCAGTTCTAAGATATTTTTTTATCATTGGGGCAGGTTTACGGCCACATAACGACATTGCTTACCTGCGGGAAGCAATGTCAAGCCTGGTCAGTACGGTACCTAGATATATGAATACTTGGCAGTACAAGTTGCTGTAAGCTTTGATGTGCGGGTGGTGTAGTAGTTAACGGCTTGGAATTGTTAATCGTAGAGCTGAGTTCCAACTCTAGTTGGGTTCGTTATTTTCAATTATGTGTAAATGCCATTGGGAAATGTATGAATCCACCTATTCTACCCCCAGCTATGGGTTAATTAGGCATTAAATTTGGCATTAAATAAGCGATAGATATGTTTATATGTCACTAAACAAAAGCAAACCAGCAACCGGACAGCATGGCGAATTCCAGTATTACCAATGTCACCCATTTGGAGATATTGCCCATCAGTCAATACCCGCATTTTCAATTCTGAATTTATCATAAAATTTACGATAACTGTGTCTTTATTAGCATAAGAAAGAAAGTATATGCGATTTTTAGCTATCACTCGAGCAGAATTAAGTTCCAGACAAACTAATTTATATGCAAGTCAGACTGTTCTAAAAGATGTCAGATATTTTTTTGTTAGTCAATGTTTTTACAATAAAATTGGTTAAAATCGAGCCTGACAGTAAAACGTAAAGGAAATAAAAAAAACACAACTGCTTTTATATGCTTCTTTCCGTTCAAGACGTGGGCAATTATGGGTCTCCACCTCTTCCTGTCTTTTTTAGCTCAACGTAAGTTTTGTATTTCTGTTTTCCCTTCTAATACCTGTTCTGGTAATCATTAACACAAACTCATTAGGTAAGTTATTCGAAACTTTCCTATGTTTGTCTTGGTCGTAATATATCCAATATCTATCTTTCCTTATAATATGTCCAAGAAATTTTAATTGTCTCTTTCGGATTCTAAGTAGAAGTGTCCATTTTGATTTTGATTTTGATTTTCCTTAAAACTTCATCGTCACTCATAAGTTTCGTTTATGGTTTTCTCAGCCTCCTTCTTTAGGACCACATGCTGTTTGACTCAGTTCTCTTCTTCACCTGTGAGATTATCCAACATCCACTACCATATATGAGGACCAATATAAAATAACAGTTCAACACTTATTTCATTTCTAACGAAAGTTTTCTTATTTTTAATGATGCGATTATCTTTTAGAAGGTATATTTCGTTATTACAATACGCCTTCAGATATTCGTTATAATTTTATCAGTTCTCTGTTAAAACGTTTGCTAAATTATTTAAATTTTTTCACTTACTAGATTTTGATGTTTCCATTTCGTATTTTGCATCTTGCAGTGTTCCTTTTCTTACCAAACATACATTCTCTCTTCTATTTTGCCGCGGAAGCATAAACAAAAAAGAAATGAAAAAAATGATAAACTACAATGAGTTAACCGCTTGTTCTGTTCACGAAAAGTATCCATGTCTGAATATATTCTTGAAAGACGTCTATTTTCTTTTTCTGTTTCCTTTTTAGTCCCTGTGTAGAGGAATTTTATTTATTTACATCTTTCGAGCTCTTATTCGGGTTAGACGCGATAACAGGTCAGCTTATATCAATGCTTCAAAATCACGATATTGAATGAAAGTTTTTAAAATCGTTCAATAGAAAACAGATATCTAAATTTACATCATAAGTAGGAGTCAACAAAATAGAATTAAAGAAATGACCCCAAAAATATCTTACTGGGACATTCTGTCAGTAAAAGAAAAGAATATACAAACAGGGACTTAAAGAAACTTAATATTCAACAAAACACTCAATGCCACCCGGACATTCATAATTACAATTTTGACTTGGAAAACGTCCGTTTTAATAAAAAATGAATGAATTTTACTTAGACGATGATACATTGAAAATGTCATAATTTAAGAAGAGACTTGAGGTAGTGGGCTATTTCAGTTCAGTCTCTGTTGTTACGAGAGAAGTACTGAGATAAGGTTGGATACTTAGAGATTAAAAAAATAGATAAATTAGAATAAATAAATAGACAACAAAATAAACAAAAATGTCTGTGTATGCGTGAGTGTGTATATGTACGTGTGTGCCTCTCGATATCTATATGTGTGTGTGTTTGAGTGTATGTAGTGCGCTCACGAATGAGACTAGTCAATGAATTTGCATATATATATATATAAATATATGTGCTGTGTGCCTGTATATATATGTGTATATATAAATATATGCGTGTATATATATATATATATATATATATATATATATATATATATATATATATATATATATATATATATATATATATATATATATATATATATATATATATATATATGCGTGTATTGTGTGTGATTGTGCCTATATATATATGTGGGGGTTATGTGTATGTGTGTGTGAGAGAGATTGTGCGTATATATATATATATATATATATATATATATATATATATATATATATATATATTTGTCTGTGTATGAGTGTGTAATATTGCGTTTCTGTATGTGTGCCTCTCTGTGTCTGTTCACATATATGCGGGTCGCTCAGCAAGCACTGCTACTACTATAATTCCACCGCAAAAATACTATTGATAAAGAAGGGACATATAACATCGATGGTTTTCTGCTATAAAATAATATTTTTCGACTGTGTAACAACTTTTGGGTATTCATTTTCCTTACTGATTAAAAATCGTTTAAAAATTCGGAATTTTAAAAATTTTATTGAACTTATATATATATATATATATATATATATATATATATATATATATATATATATACAGGGTGATTGAAATGTAATTCCTATTCCATCTGCGTGGCCAGCCAAAAGTGATGACTTAACAACCTGTGAATTTTTTCTTTGGGGTTGTTTAAAGGAGTAAGTCTACTATACCAAAACTAAAACTTAGGAAGAAACGTGAAGTGCGAAAGGAAGAAGTAATATCTTACATACCGTAAGGGTTCCTGGTGAAATCGGTTGACGTAGTCCCTGGGCAGATCGAGAAGCTGGTAGTGAAATCTGGTGCTTATATCGAATTTTAATAAAACCTCATGTTAACCGCTTTCCTTTCACATACATTTCTGGTAAAACTTATAGTTAATACATAAATTATAAGTATTTTAATAAGAGGAATTTCTTTTCAATCACCCTGTATATAGGTACCTCCATTTCTCGAAAAAGAGCATACTATGATAAATAAAGTTCCTAAACTTGATGAAAACCAATTTTTATCTACTAAATATCTAATATATGTTAAGAGTAAAGCCAAAGTATTTTAGATTATTTTCTTTATTATTTTTAGACCTTTTTAGCACGTTCGAAATTTTCGTTAAAAATCTTGTTTTTTCTTGCATCAGCGGTGGTCAAATGATTACTATGAGAATTTAAGCGGTTCGTTGCGGTAAAAGAATTCATTGTTTTGTAAATTCTTGCTAAATTCAAATAAATGTCGCATTTTAATGAAATGTTTTGGACTTTTTAACAAAAGAATAAAGTTTTGAAAATTCTTTCTTTTCGAAAATGTTAATAAAAATATTTTTTACATCTGTTATGCCGACTTACTTAATTTTATGAAATTTCGAGAAATTAAAATTTCAACCTCTTCACATTTATATAAATTAAAAGCATTGACTCCTTAGAAAATTTAATCATCAATTTATCAAACAGAAAGACCATTTACCGAAAATCTGCTCCAAATCGTAAATCAAAAAATGCAATAAAACTATGACATTATTTAATTATAAAGGCTTTTAATTGTTTTTATGAAAAAGATATATTAAGGATGCTATTCTTTTAAAGGGATTATTTTCGATGAATAATGAATTTTACAAGAATTATTCTCATTTTTTAAACTTTTAATTATAATAATTTATACAGTTTTATATCTTTTAAAATTGTGTATTACTCCCCGCCTTTTTGAGGATTATTTGGTTTGGTTTATTACGTTTTACGGCATATCAACCTCAATGCGTTATTTAATGGTGCTTGTAAGTTTTTTTTTAAGTGTATTGATGGTAATATTTATTTTTCAAAAACATATTGCTGACATTTTTACTATAAAATCAATTTTTATACTTTCATGTTTTGACATCATTTTGAGAGTTAAGTATTTTTCCATAGCTGGGACCCTAACAAGTGCTACCAACTCGGGTCACGGTGGACCTGGGAACAACAGCCATTAAGGGGTGGTTCCAAGCTCCTCAAGTTTTGCCGGTCAGAGAACTTGCTGCCGGATATTGTTTATCGTCATACCCAGGACGCCGCATTTTAGATTATGCTATTAGTTAAAAAATATTTATTAATCTTAAATGGAAATGTTTAATACCAATCATTGAACACCAAGATCTTTAAAGGAATTTTGAATATGTGTGTTTTCGTGTATGTGTAAAATTTTAGATATAACTAAAAATATCCATGTAAAAGGAGAATTTAAATAATGAAAAAAAGAAAAATTTTGTTAGTTTTTCGAAATATGTAAATTAAAGGAATGGTCATCAACGTGGCAAACTCCATAATTTACCTTGAATTTCCAGTTAGCTTGATGAATAATTAAGAGAATTTCTTAAATTTAAAAGTTTGAACTAGTATCATTTTTAGTTTGTTTCAAAATAAAATCATTATATTTGCATTGATAAAAACCACCAGGGGACGAAACGCGGCGGCTAAAATAAGTTTCCCTCTTATATTGTCTTTTATACATACATACATACATACATACATATATATATATATATATATATATATATATATATATATATATATATGTGTGTGTGTGTGTGTGTGTGTGTGTGTGTGTGTATATATATATATATGAATATACACACACACACTTATATATATATATATATATATATATATTTATATATATATATATATATATATATATGATAGAAAAATAAAGAAAATTCATCATTAATTAACCGAACAGCCATTTATGTTCTCGGTTGAAATTTATAAAAACATTCTATGAATATAATTCTCAGAAAATAGGTTTCTCCAGGCTAATTACAGTACTCAGCTATTTCCAGGATAGACGGAGGTTTTCCTCGTTGCGTTTTGTTTGGAGTAGTGTGGAACGTCAGTATATTTATTGTGCTATTATTCTTTCCATGAGTTAAATGTGTTATCCATTATATATATATATATATATATATATATATATATATATATATATATATATATATGTATGGTGCGACGGAAAAAGTTGTATTAGTCTAACGGTGATTAGAAATGTACAACAGCTGGGAAATTCACTCTAATCGTTTTGATAAGAAAAGAACTCCCGAATTTGTTGGTGAGGGCCTCAGATTTAAGACAGAGGCATACACCAAGTACTTTGAAGAGGTAGTGCTACCCAGGGTCAAGAGTGTGGCTGGTGGAAGACCCTATATGTAGAAACAGGACTCTGTACCATGCCACACAATTATAAGTATATAATCATGGCTGTCAGACAATTTCTCCGACCACATCAACCCATACATATGACCACCAAACTTCAATCCCTTTGATTCTAATATGTGGGGTGTAGTCGAGCGAGACAAACAAATCTCCTTGTAACACCAAAGATAAAATGAAGTCAAGGATTATGGCAGCATACACCGCTTAATCAAAGAGACTGCCCAGAAGAGTTGCAGGAGATTCCCAAGCCGTCTGGAGACCATATCTGAAGCCAGTTGCGATTTTATTAAATCAAATTGTTCTTTTAGTATTTCAAGACATGTTTATATAACTGTGGTAAATATATCTGTTAAAATGTGATGTCAGTGTTATTTCTTTTTACCTAATTTAGACAATTTATCCATCATACGTTATTCTCTCTCTCTCTCTCTCTCTATATATATATATATATATATATATATATATATATATATATATATATTTGCTGTTGTTGGGAGCAAGGGAAATATCACAAGATCTCCCCGATGCCGTCATCATTGCCCTATACAAGAATAAAGAATAAATGATCCAATTTCCGACAGATTACTCTGCTCTCCATCGCAGAAAAGATCCTTGCAAGGATTAAGCTGAAGAGACTGGTGCACTCCATCGCAGAACAGCATCATCCAGAGATTCAACGCGGCTTCAGAAGCTCATAGTCATGGTGTTTGTTCTCCGCCAGCTACAGGAGAAGTGTCGGGAGCAAAACAAAGTTCTGAATGTGACGCTTGATGATCTAAAAGATAATTCGACATAGTGAGCAAAAGAGGAATGTAGCAGGTCATGGGGCGACTAGGCTGAAAATGATCATTCAGCTGCATGAGCATCAACGTGGCCAAGTTAGACACACTCAGAGCGCTTCTCGATCACCAATGCTGTAAAGCAGAGTTGCGTTCTGGCACAGACTCTCGTCATTACCTTCTTCAACATGATGCTCAAACATGCCACAAAAGATCTTGATGATGGTGATAGAGGCTACATTAGATACTGTCTCAATGGTTGCCTATTTAATCTTCGACGATTAAAAGCTCAGACTAAGAACCTGGAGCAACTTATCTGAGACCTCGGTTTTGCTGACGATGCTAGTCTTATTGCCCACACAGAAGACGGTTTGCAGCGCACCACTTTTTGCTTCAGAGAGGCTGCTACGCATGATGTTAATTTACAGAGAAACACTACTAGTCTGTATCCCGGGATGAGTATCGCCCTCCCAACATCATTATTGACGCGACTGATCTGAAGGCGGTCCATCGGTTTAGCTATCTTGGATGTACCATAACATCAGATGCTGGGACAGACAAGGAGGTCGACAACGGACTGGCAAAATCCCAGCTACGGTGTGCTGGACACGTTTCCAGGTTGGAGCTTCATCGCCTGCCTAAAGTTTTATTGTTTGGCGATACATACATACATATATATATATATATATATATATATATATATGCATGTATGTATATATATATATATATATATATATATATATATATATATATACACACACACACATATATATATACACACATATATATATATCCCTGTGCATGTGTGTGTGTATATATATATATATATATATATATATATATATAGGCAGCATATTTTCATTTAAACATAATATCTCAGTATCAAGAAATTGATTATACAACTTGATCACTATGAAAACAAATAGGCGCAATATTTATATATTATTTAACAAAACATATATATACATATAAATATCTTTCTCTTTTTACATATATATATATATATATATATATATATATAAAGAAATATAGTCTTAAGGTGTGCTATATTTATACTATATATATATATATATATATATATATATATATATATATATATATATATATATATATATATATATGCGTTAAAACGCAAAAAATCATTAGTAATTTTCTGCCATTAAACATAGCATTGTACTATTTTCTCCGGTGTGCCATTAATAGCAAATGACTATCAATTTTCATTACCTTCTTTGAGTTAGCAAGAGAGGAAAAAGGAATGAGAGAGGGTGATACAATTATCTCAATATCAGTTGCCATTATATTTAATAACTTCTATCCATAAATGTACGGTCTGTAACACATCTGAACATATGTGAAGGTCTATCTCGATCCCTGCGAATGTATTTCTCCTTTCTTTTTGTGGATCAGATTTAATATTTGTTAATACTAGGATCAACTTGGTTTATATACCAACAGATTTATTACATGTACGATGCAAAATCTCTTCGTTAAGACGAATCGAATTGTCCAGTCACTGGCGTGTTTATTTAAAAATAAATACGTCTAAATTAACCTCCATTTCTGGCGTGTGTCAATGCCTTATGGGTAAAATCTCCGACTGATATCAGATCACAGGGATTTCGATCCAGGCTTGAGGCAATCGGATGTCTAGCCACACTGATGAGCTGTAAAACAGCGAAGCTGTCTATTTGTGGATGATAATATACATACATACATACATACATACATACATACATATATATATATATATATATATATATATATATATATATATATATATATATATCTCCTCGTCTGCATCCATTTAATATTTGTTAATTTCTTACCTAAAGCTGATTTGATTGTAGTTAACGAGCAACTTACTACTTAATGCATCGACCTTCAAAATATTTACCTTGACAATTCATACACTGAGTTTGATAGATGGCCTAACAACGTTGATGGATAATTTCACAAACTATTTTTGATTAAAAAACTCAAGACAACATTTTACATCCTGGTTTATTGCAATTTTATTGAAGGAGAATCGCTGTATCACCAAATGCAATTAAATATTTACGGATGAATTATTTAGACTCAGGAAGATGAGACAGCGAAATTTTATTCAAATTCCTATCGTCCTTTTATGCTGATATTCTTACAAAATGCTTGAAGACATTGTCGGATTACTGATGGAAAATAAGTGGGCTTGGCCTACGTCCTTTTTGAAGAATTCCTTCCGGCAACATATTTATACCTTTTTAGTCTTTCGTTTGTGTCAACTCTTTGTACGAAGATTTGCGCAAGAGTTCTCTATAAGAAAGACATATATTTATGATAGTTTACGAGCGCATTTCGTTAACAGTATAAGGGAGATAATTTCTCTATTATAAATTTAAAATTCCCGCGTCATCCTGAGTATTTAATATTAAATATAAACCAGTATTAGACGTTCTCATCACTAAAAAGATCAGGTATTTTCACCATTATGCAAATTAATTGAAACAAAATTTTCAATTCTGTTATATTTTTTTTTCGTATTTTTACAAGGAAACAGTATCCAGTGCCTTGCAGAGTGACTACATATTCTCGATTGGATTTATATCAGGAAAGTTTCCGTCCAGTCTATTGTACTTTCAGTTGCTCATTGGTAAGGCTTGCCAATGTGTTCGTACAGCGTAAAAATTTTCGCACGCTTCCGTGAAGTAACGTCCATCCCAGACAATGACCATAGAACAACTAATCGACAGTCAAGACAATAGTGTTTGGGTGTGATAAAAATCTGATGCAATCACGGGTGCCGCAATATTTTTCAAGGCCAAGTAAATTTCATCAAACACCCAAAAAGAGATTCATATTACTGCACACCACTGCAAATGACCTAATCTGAGAAAAAAATAGAAGTGGGTTACATTCTGTCACCCCGGTGGGTCTAAAACTGTTTCAATTATTTTGGACAACGGTGTAATATAGAATTATCTTTGTTATTTTCATCATTAAAATCTACTCATACAACATGAAACCATTTCCTTTTTTTGGTTTCCCCGAAATTGGCTTAATCGGTGATTACAGCAAACGATTAACTTAGAAACGATATCATTCAAATATATCTCTAAGATTATCCTCATATTTGTCGTCCTTATATTTAGCATTCCGACCGCTGAATTCTATCTTTAAAATGACTTAACTCAGAAACCCATACAAAAAGACATGTCTGTTGGCTTTGCTAAATTTATAGACAAGACATTGAAAATGTGAAAGTCATCTTAACTTCAATATGATATCAAGCTTATTTGCGATCTAATTTTGTTTAGATTTCTCTCTAATTCATCCACAATTTCGAGGTCTATCTTGATTGTCTAACATTCCAGTTTTTAAATATGTTCATTATTTGCTTAGTCTAATATTATCGTATTTTTTATTTTTTTTTACTATCGTTGCATTTCAACAGGACTGCTTTCCAACCTTAGACAATATGCCGGATCTTGTAATGTTACATATATTAAGTGAGGGTGTATTTAAAATATCCCTTAGCAATATGGAAAATAGACCATACCACATCTCAAATGTTGTGTACCGTGTGGGCCAAAAGTAGGCTTACATCTCTGGACCCCAAATTGGAAAGCAATAAGAATTTTCTATGAGAGTTGTCAAAGGCGTATGTCGGGAAAGCAGAACCATAGCGACAGTCGTCCAGGTAAGAAGGAGAAATCCACACGTATCCTATTAGGAAAAATATCAGTAAAACAAAATGAACAATATCTAGAGAAGAATTAACTAATAAATATGGAGGTCTCTCATGAATCTCACTCTTTCCCATCAAACATACTGCTAAACCGTTACCGTTATAAATCTCCCCACTTAAAACATACATTTCTACTCCCATTGACATTAAACTCACTGCCATTAATCTACCGTCTCATCACTAAAAGTAAAACCAACTCTGCCTTCAGCTGCACGTAAATCGGAAAAATGTATAGGAAAGCCTCTCGAGAAAATAATCAAGCAAAAAAAAAAAAAAAAGAAAAAGAATAATAATCCACAATGAATATCCAAAGTTAAACGAAAGAAAATATCTGCCAAGGTGACTCGGACCTGTTTATTATTAAAGATATGCAGCCACAAAATTCAGGGATCCACAAATATTATTTAACTTCTTAATTGTGTAATCCTAGAAAAAACATGAAGGATTTAAATAAGGTTTCCATGATGCAAAGAGATATAATCCTGACTGAGTTCACGATATATTTCAGCCATGTTTGAGGCAACAAAGAATTTGATTTGTTGCTTCTAGTAGACAACTTAAGAAACATTAATTTAGAAATATTGAGATAATGTTTTTTCGAATGAAGAACGAATCTTTATTAACTGTATCTTGTTCAGCGCAGTAATATTAGCTTTCCTTACGTA
>OZ010576.1:128201364-128216364 GCA_963932145.1 Acanthosepion lycidas | reverse complement strand
ACACCACTAATAAACAAATGTTTTTTTTTCTAAGAGAAAAATACCTTTAGGCCAACTACGAAACCCAAAGAAACGTAACAACGTTGACATTCTCGCATAAGTCTCAACATATAACAACAATAAGCCAGAACTATTTATAGAAATAACAAGAAATCGAGACATAATTAACAAGAATGAAAGTTATGCTAAAAACAACCCATTAATTAAAACAAATGCCAATGAAAAAACCTTAATTAACCTCATCCAAATTTAATCAACCCGGAATACAAGGGGTCATAAAATGCAACAAGAAAAGATGTGGGATTTGTGATATCTTTATAGAAGGCAACTCCTATAATTTTGGAACCCCTAAAACAACATTCACAATAAAGAAAAAAAATTGCTGATCTAAAAATTTGTTTTATGCATTTAAGTGCATAGAATGCAACAAATCTTTATAGGTATCACCTAAGCACTAAACAACAGCGTTTCTCTTCACAAAAACAAAATTAACTTTGTGCCATCACACATACCCAGATGCAAGAAAGGTAAATACAAAAAAATATATATATAAACCAATGCCCCAAACATTACACTTACCTACAAAAACAAGAAAGCCTACATAGAAATATTTAAAGCACACATTAACCCACACCAACACACACATAGTAGCAAAACACAATAGTTGGACCACACACACACGCACACGCACACGCACACGCAAACACAAATACACACACACATACCATGCAAAATGCCTGTAGTTACAACATTTTTCTCATGATATATATTGTATATGTAGGGGGAACCTATATATACACACATACTGGCAAAACAAGTACACTAAACTGACCACACAAACAAATATACACACACTAACGCTTCATGCCATACAAAGTATGCGCATATATATGCTATTTCCTTGTAATAAAACAATATCTATGGATGGAGTATTATATATACACATACTAGAAAAAAACACAAACACCCAATTCAGAAAAATAGAGAAATGTTTAAAAATATACAGAGGACTTCAAAAGATAAAAAACAAAAACCTCATTCCGTCCACTTTCTCTGAACAATCCTAATTATTTTATTAACCCCTTAAGCAAATGAACACTTTCCGTCAGTTCCAGAAGAATTTGGATTACTACCACCCACAAAAGACAATGTTTAAACATAAGAAAATAAAAAAATAATAATACATTTTTAACTTATAAATGTTTCGTATTTTGCGATCTTCACCAGGCGAAGAATGGTTATTTCTTCGTATTATTTAAAATAATATGTGGAAGTAACCTTTCTTCGCCTGATGAATGTTACAAGACACGAAACACGTGTAACAAAAATGATGTAAAATAAAGTACAATATATATATATATATATATATATAAACCATATTATAATTAAAACCGTTTGCGACTTCCGTTTTCTCTTTAAAATATACACTTTACTCTCTTCGGAACAACTATAATCTCTGCCTTATATATATATATATATATATATATATATATATATATATATTGTGTATTTCAGCCCAATCCCTTATTTATACAAGTTTCATTAAAACGATAGACAAAGGTACTGCGATTTTGCAGTTGTGTAACTTTCGTTGTTGCCTGCCTGGTCAAATAATTTGATAATTATTTATTTAGACAGCAATCCCTCATGTATACATGGTTCATTAAAGAAGATCGTCAAGGGGATGCAATTTTGCAGTGATATTACTGTGCGCCTCTCGGTGTGTCCTTGTGTGTGTGTTTTTTTTTGTGTGTCTGTGTGCGCGCGCGCGTGTCATTTTCTCAGCACATTTTTCTTATTCAAATCCCTAATCGGTTTCAACTCAAAGCAAAATCTGTCCCGCTGCTATCCTTCCCTATCAATGTTTCGACATTCGTATGCACAAAATCATTAGGTAGACTGTTGACTGTTTCCCCTTGCCACACTTAGTTTTAGCGAGTTCTTAGTGAGTTTGGTGTGTGTAAAATTGTCTAAAAAAAAAAAAAAAAAATTTTCTCCATTACGGGACCGAGAAAATCAAAATTTCTCTCTGATTTTATGTACTTGCTTGTCTTCTTACCATTTTCCTTTCTTTACTAGTTCCACTTTACTCCGACTTTCTGTCCATGTCATTCACAGTTTCCGTTCTTATAATTATATTTCTGTTACCCGAAGACACAACTTCATCTGTAAGGAAATTGTTCAACATTTTCCTTCCATATAGAAAGACAAAGCAATTGGGAACTATTTTCATATAGTCCAACATTCTCTTCTATATAGGAATATTGATATTCCCCAGAATTTGGGCACTCTTTTCTTTGTATGTAACGAAAGGTGGCTTTTTCTTCACACTTGTATCTTCTCATCATTTGTCAGCAAATTGTCCAGCATTCTCTTCTATATAGGAATATTGATATTCCACAGAATTTGGGCACTCTTTGTATGTAATGAAAGGTGGCTTTTTCTTCACACTTGTGTCTTATCATCTGTCAGCAAATTGTCCAACATCCTCTTCTATGAAGGAATATTGATATTCCACAGAATTTGGGCTCTCTTTTCTTTGTATGTAGGGAAAGGTGGCTTTTTCTGCCACTTGTATCTTCTCATCAACTGTCAGCAAATTGTCCATCATTCTCATCTATATAGGAATAGTGATATTTCATAGAATCTGAGGACTGTTGTATCTAACTAAATGTGGCCGTTTCTTCATACCCAATTCTTCCTTTCATCTCTGAGAAATTTCTGAACATTCTCTCCTATATAGCAAAACTGATATTCCACTGAATCGGAGAAATCTTTTCTTTGTATCTAACACAATGTTGCTGTTTTTTCGTACCAAAGAAACTCCATGTCAGGAAATTTCTCAATATTCTCTGCTGATTAGGAAGGTTGATATTCCATAGAATTAAATTGTCCGTTCTTCACTGGCATTAGTTAAGATTGACATTACAACGCAGTTCAGTGCGCTTTTCTTTGTTTTTAATAAGTTTTTCCTGTTTCTTAATATTTTTTCCTTTTCGACGTCATTTTCCGATTATTAGACGAAACTCATTTAAATTCACCAATACATTGGAAATAAAAAAACAAATATATTATCAGCTATGAATGCGGTTGACAATTTGGCTTATACAAATAAAGTAAAAGCAATATCAAACCCTGCTAGATCTCACACAATAGCTATGAAACTTTCAGCGGCCCAGTCGTTACATTATCGTCGCCGTATCGCGATATACAGTTATCTACCACGCCGAGTTATCATTCCGCAATTAGCTTCTCATAGACTGAGATACTTACATACTTACGGTAGTACATTTCTAGCAAAATATAAATACTTAGATATGTTGATATGCAATTTGTCTTCTCCAAATTAAGCGGCTATTTTTATGCGTATTATTTGCACTTATTTGTAAACGATGGTAAAGAAATTATAACATGTTGAACACCGGTTCTCGTCCGATCATCGAAGTTAAGCTATTGAATCTGGTCGGTATCAAAATGGTTGACCACTTATGAATATCAAGTGCTGAAAGCTACGGATGTACGGATATGATGAAACGAGAAAGCAGAGAGCAGTGTTAAATTTCCAATCAAGTTCCTTACATTCACTTACGCGTAAATACCCTTTGAAAAGGTATAAATTTATCACGTCGCCCTCCACAACCAGTTAAATAACAGATTCTATAGCCTTGGTTGGCAACAAGTCCACTAGAGAAATTAACAGCAGCTTACTACGGAAATTCTCGTAACAAGTCATGAAAAGAAAAGAGACAAGTTTGGCCAATCATGCATTACGTATGTCACGTAAGAAAGTGAATAAGTAATCGTTTTAGACATCTCTATCTATAAAAGGCAGGGTGTGTGTGTGAGTGTGTGTGTGTGTGTGTGTGTGTGTGTGTGTGTGTGTGTGTGTGTGTAACGAATGCACGGCCGCAATTTTCGATGGATTTGCACCAAATTTTACAAGCACATGCTCTAAGTTAGCGGTAAGGCCAAGACCGACCTTGCATTTCCCAACTCCCATATTGAAATAGTGGAAATAGGCGATTTTTTCATACTTCTACGGCAGTTTTCATGTAGTTTACGGCCATTTTATACTGGTCAAAGTGAGAGCCTATAGCTGGCTGTCACGAATAGGCAGGAAGATTCTATTGGCCAGCGTGAGAGCCAACAGCTGACTGACACTGATGTTAACTAGCATGCTACCATGCAAAAAATCGATAGCTGCATTCGTCACAAGTGGGAAAAATTTAAATCTGCATGACACTTTACTCCAATTGGCTGATTCGCTTGCTTAAACTCAACGTTGATTCTGATTCCGCAGAACTGGGTTGGGTGTGAAAAAGTATTTGTTGTTAACATTCTTTTTCCATTCGAATTTTCGAGTTACGAGTCCTTTTTTGAAGCTGATCGTTTTGTGTTCATTTTGTTTAGTTCTTTTTTCGTAAGAGATTTAATGTTTAGTATAGATCTTAGAAAAATTCGAAGTGTGAGATAGCCAAGAAGTAAGGCATGTAGCAACATCAGCAAGGCAAAGGGAACTCCTTTAAAGGCAAGGAATGGAAAAAAATATTTTAAGTCAAGTGATAGCGATTGCTGTATGAGTCGTACGATTTTTGAATCAAGCACGGGCAACGCCGAGCCATGATGCTAGTAAGTATATAATAGTAATCACTTTTAAAGAATCGCTATATGTTTGTATCATATATAAAATGTAAACACTTATACAGTCTACTCATACATTGCAAATATATCTACCTTAAGTACCTATTTTATTTTATCTCGTGACCCGTTGGGACGTAGTTGCACCATGTGTACTGCAGCCGCAGTGGAAGTGTTGTTTCTTGGACAAGATGGCCTGAAGGATTCCAACCATCTCTAGGCCGGTTTTAAATTCAGAGATTTTCCTTCTCCTAGACCGTTTCCCACCCAAGGTTATAGAACCCAGTCTGTCTTATTATTTACCCATAACTGGGGGAAGAAGAAGAGGATTCATAGCCTTCCCACGGTTATTAGCACGTAAGTGAATGTAATTGATCAGATTGGATTTCGAACTCCGCTCTCCGCTATACTAATGGAATTCCACTGTACCACCTACCTATATACTTACTGAAATAAATCCACCGTACCCCACCACTTATATACTTACTAAAATAAATATAGATATATGCAGAGAGATTGATAATCTATTGTATACGTCATCTTCCTTAATCCTTGTCTCTTACTGCGCCATGGTTATTGTATAACATTGACAGAAACTCATACACGAACAATCTCACGCCCACACACTAGCACAAACAAAGGTATATGTGAATCTTAGACTATATTAATTAAGGCCTTTTTGTATGTATTATTATAACCAGTAGCTCATATCCAAATACAAGCATCCCTTAGGGTAGCTAGCAGTCTGACGTATTAATCCCTGTTTGCAGGCGCAGTCCCTGTTATATATTTTTTGTTCAATATGCACAAGGTTAATCCCTGAATGATAATGCAACTATGCTAAGAAAATTTTAATTAAAGCACTTGATGTAATGAACAAGGCTATTACAATCAAACACTGGATCGGTTTGCGAACAGTATCGTCATCCAAGTTTCACTTAAAAGGCTTGGTTTAACAGGTGGTATAATTTTCAGGTACTGCCTAAAAGTGTCCGACGCTGGTATCGTCTTCTCAGATCAATATTATTCAAATCATCCATTGTGAAATTCGAATTTGAGACAAATGATCGGCTTGATTGATTTCTAAACACCCGGCTATGTAACCTTATTTCTGGTTATTGAGTAATTCCTTTACTACGGTTTATCAACCTTTTGCAGGCTATTTAAAACAATAAAATATTTTAGATTATAAGAATTTTTTTAGTTAATGGTTTAGCGATACAATCTTAATAACTAACCCAGACCTTGGGGAGAATGATATGATTCATACCAGTTCCAAGGGTATTTGCGCGTAAGTGAATATAATGAACCTAACTGGCATTGGAACTGGGCTCTCCGATTAACAATTCTGTGCCATTATCCATTACACCACCTGCACATCCAAGGTTACAGCACCTGGTATTCCCAAGTGGTTATCCCCCAAGACGTAGCTTAATTATGGTGATGGTACGGAAGCGGTGTTTCAACGTTATGGGGTCGTAAGCCACATACATACGCACACAGATACATACATACATATGTGTGTGTGCGTGAGTGTGTGTGTAGAGAAACTCGACTGTTTATATATAAGAAAAACAACTATGTTCGCGTGACCAACAGACAGATGACCAGAGGATCTAATATCTTAGGCCAGAAAATTTATCATCCATTGACTGGTTTGAGAAAACATTATAAATTTTATTTCAATTTACAAAGTGAAAATGATCATTAAATTGATGTAAGCTGAATTCGTATTGTATAAAATATGTTGCTCTTTAATTAAAAGATTGATCTCTATGTGTGAATCAATTTTAATATTTAATATTTTATATTGTATTCACTTGGATTATATACCAACGGATTATTACCCCCCCTCTCTCTCTCTCTCTCTCTATATATATATATATATATATATATATATATATATATATATATATATATATATATGTAACGGAATATTCAGTATTTATAATTATAATTTTATATATAATTAAACAGTTGAAGTTGCACAATGTGTAAACACTTCTCTGACTTTTAGTATTTATGTATATGCGCGTGAGTTCGTACTTGTGTGCCTGTATACATTCGTAAGTGTGTGTTTGTGTGTGTGTGTGCATTCGTGCCTGTGCGTTTCTACGTGTGTATGTGTGTTTGTGTCACCTTTGTCTATAAGTGAACATTTATTTATACAAAATAAATAACGCACGCGTGTTTCATTTTATGTCCTCTTTATTGCTTTTGGAGTAGATAATATTTGGCATGGCCATACGTACTCAAGTCTCTTCTACGCCTATCAATAAAAGATCCACAGCATTTTATTTTTAGCTTTGTTTTATTGTCTAGAGGTTAGGATGTAATCGTCAAGGAGCATAGCAAGGTTACCCGCCATTATCGTCATGATGAGAAATGATTTCTGTTGTTCTATTCAAACATAATTTACTTTTTTTCCCCATTTTTCATGTATTCTTTTGTAATTTACTCGGCAATTATGTAGCAATAAATAATCAACTGGGAAATCAAGAAAGGGAGTTGTAAAAATATATTTTGATAAAGTGTTTCAGATGCTTTCAGCACTTTTGACTCCTCTACAAAGTCCTACAGGTTAGCTAAAATTTTATAGTTGTTTTGATGGTTAAAACCTTAGGTTTAATTTATTTTGAAACAAATCATGTACGTACCTGCATACATATGAAAAAAAAAAAAAAAAACGCTCTAAGATTAATAAAAACAAAATTTTCTTGGCAAAATGCCTATATTATTAAGAGGCAAAACCAAAGAATTTTTTTTATCATATTATATCGTTTATCCTTTTGAAAACGTTCTAAATTTTGTTTAAAATCTTGTTCTTTTAAGCGACAGCGGGGAGTGGGGTGGAAGATGTAGAAATTTTTAGCATCATTTTTGCGGTGAAAAACACAGGCATTTGGAAATACTTGCAAAAAAAAAAAAAATAAAAATTAATGAAACTTTCAGGAATTATACACGAACGGATAAAATTATTTTAGAAATATTTATTTAGAAAATCTTGGTAAAAATATATTTTTTTACATCTGTTATACCCCGCAACAAACTTATTTAATTTTATGAAATTTCGAAAAATTAAATTTTATAGAGCTACATGTTTATATTATTTAAGACCAGAATTCGTTGGAAAATTTAAATGATTATTTTTTTTCTAAAACAGAAAAACAAGTTACCGAAAATACGCTCTGAATAGTAAAATAAAAAATGCAATAAAATTAAGATATTATTTAATTAGAAAAGCATTTAATTGCTTTTATGAATTAGATATATTATAGACACTATTGTCCTAAGAAAAAAAAATCGATAAATGATAAATTTTTAAAAGAATTGTTTACATTTAATAAAAATGTTGAATTATAATAATTTATAAATGTTTAAATGTTTCACCTTCTGTATTAGTTTGCAGCGGTTAAGAGATATTTTTATTTATCAAAATATATTTGCTAATCATAAATGGAAATACTTACCACAATTCAGGGATATTTAAGATTACTTTCTAGTTAAAAAAATAATATCAAAAAGGCGCTCACGATATATTCTTCAAGTAATTTTACATACAATTCCATTGTAGAAAAAATAGCTAATTCCCGGCTGTCAATAGTGATGTTGGGCTGTCAATAAAGTTATCAAGACCTCATAAAAACACATACGTCTTTGATAAAAATTGCATTTTTGCGATATGTTAAAATAAAAGTAATATATATTTCAAAGTACATAAATTAAATTTTCAATCAGCTTTATCGGACCGATCAGACTTAATATCAAAACAGAATTAAATAGTGGTGTAATCAGCATAGATATCAATTTGAGAACTGATGACATCAGGAAGGTCAGTGATGTAAATTAAGATCAACATACACCCTTGTACGAATTAACTGAAACAACCACTTTAGTTTCCTTTCTTTCACCATACGGTCAGTTTTAGACCCCCTGGAGTGATAGGGTGTAATCGATTTCTACTTTTCCTCATATAAGGTCATTTGCAGTGGTGTGAAGTAATATGACTCTATTTTCGAGGTGTATGATGAAATTTGTTTGACCTTGAAAAATATTGCGTCATCAGTGATTGTATCAGATTTTTATCGTGCCTAGACACTATTGTCTCGACTGTCGATTAGTTGTTCTACGGTCATTGCTTGCGAGGAACGTTACTCCAAGTAAGTGTACGAAAATTGTAACGCTGTCGAACACACTGGCAAGCCTTATCAATGAGGAAATCAAATTAATACAGACTGGCACGGAAAATCTCTTGATTTAAATCCAATCGAGAATCTGTGGTCAATCTGCAAGGAACGACTTCGTGGAATTGACATATGAAGTACTAACATGTGCACTGGGTCATGTTTTATTATAGAGATACGAAAAATGTAAATAATAACGGAATTATTCGTTTTCTTTTAATTAATTTGCACAAGGTTTATGTCCAAAAATATTTCCTTGTCACATGCATTAAGGTCAAACGATCATTTCGCGATTTGATAAGAAAGAGAGAATTAGTTAAAAAATTCATTCTAAAACAATATAACATTTCAAATTGTGAAGAAGACCAGCATGCCAAACCATGACAAATAGTCTGAGCTTCATTTTTATCTGAAGCTTTATATAGTCTTTCATCAGTAACTGTTACTTTATCAGCAGTTGACATAAAGAAGCAAGAAGCCATATTATTTATCGGAAAGAAAACCCAGAGATGTGAATTGCTTAACCAATTTAAAGTTGAATTGAGGTGTTAGAACTTTGCCCCCCACAAAAGTAGAAGGCTAAGAGGCCAATAACTAGGATGATCAGAGGCTTCACCTGAGTTTTTAAAAGACGGGAACAACAAAAGAGAATTTCCAACAAGCAGAAATGGAAGAAATAAAAAGGCATTTATTATTAGTTTAGAGAAAAAAGGCGCCGTTCAGGCTTTGTGGTCATCCAGTTTGGTGATGACAATAGCTGAAATATGAATGTAATAGGAGTGGATATACGGTGTGATTATGAGGATAAAGACGATGGATATCGAATGGTATTTGAAGTGGTTAAGATTGTAGCGTTGTTAAAAGCATTCACGTGGGAGCGTGTTCCATAAAGTAGAAGTTATTAAGAAAAAGCTGCCTGAGTGGAACTTCATCCTTAAAAGTGGAATTCAGACAAAATCCTTCGAATGAGCATCACATCTATCTGTAAAGGTCCGAACTGCTGGAACTTAAGCATGGATCTCGTATGATTATTTAGCATGGAAACAAAGTTACATTGCTAATAGGCGAGTAACGTTGCGTCTGTATGAAAAAGCTAATACTAATAAAAGACTAAAAAAATAACCGCTTGACAATTTTTCAGTTGCGTAAAGTGAAATTATATATATATATATATATATATATATATATATATATATATATATATATATATATATATATATAGAGATAGAGAGAGAGAGAGAGAGAGAGAGAGTCGTCTGGATAGTTGATACTTCGCCCTATTATAAAACAAATTTAAATCTACTGGATATAGAACTTTCTTTTTTAAAATTGCTAAAAATCACCGATTTTAGTCATTTTCAGCTAACTCTCAACACAATATAATTGTCTTTATGAAAACATATTTTAAACATGCGACATAAGTTTCTGGATCTTTATTTGAGGAATATTAGCTGATCACCGGTCGGAAGAAGACATGAGAAAAGAGAGAAGATACAACATTGTATTAATTGGTGCAGTGACCAAGAGAACCCCAGCAGAAGGGGGCTATACACCACATTCAGTAACGATCTACTTGGATGGCTATTCGGGTATCTTGTATTTGGCGAACCTGAGTATATTTTCTCTATATAATAGTAGCCAATCGAATGACAGATTCTAAAGTACTGCACCTTACTGTGATGTAAAGGCCATAATTATTTAAAAAAATATCTAAACTTAAAATTTGTTAAAACTGATTGGAAACATAAGAGATTTAATTAACACAAAACCTAATAATAACAACATCAAAACTAAAGCAAGAATCAACAAAATATAGTTCAAGAAATGTAAATAAAACATACTAATAAAAAAGGGATATTTTACAAAACAATACTATAAATACATAAGTTTTCCATCGTAATAGGTTTTACCATAATTACGGTGCCCTCTCGGCTGGAGCTTCAAAATACGCTGAGTGCACCTCTGGAGAGGAGTAAGACACCTTTCCAATGAGGTATCCTGGGTAAGACGATAGACTACATCCAAAAGCAAGACCTCTGATCAGGAGGCTTTGAGGAGCGTGGAACCACCTCTTAATTGCTGGTGTTCCCAGGTCCACCTTGACCCGGGGTGGTAGCACCTGTTAGGGACCCAGCTATGGGAAAAGTGTTAACCCCCTAAATGGGGACAAAACACTATGAAAGTGCAAAAATAAATTTTAATACTAGCAATAACTTTTGTAAAAAAAATATTACCAGAAATGAATTTTTGAAGAAAAAATATTAGCATCAATACATTTTTTTTTTAAATATTGCCAGTAATAAAAATCTTGTCGGTATTGTCCATTGATGTTGATAATACCGTAAAACAAATCAAACCAAACCATAATTACGACTTCAAGAATGCAGTGTGTAATTTTCTTTTTAAATAAAAATCTCTTACTGGTAATTATTGTTATTTTTATTTTTTTCAAAATCTATACTTTAGTACTTTTACCCCATTCTTCAGGCTCATTATCTGCTCTGGAACCTTATAGGTGCTAGCACCTCCACGCCAGTGGAGAGCTGGGAACAACAGCAATTAAGAAATCGTTCCACTCTCCTCAAAACCTCCTTGTTGCCCCATGTAGTTTATTGTCATACCCAGGATGAAAATGAGAAAGTAATTTATCAAATCTAAAATATATTGAACGCGTACTAATTTCGGAAACTTTACATGCCGGATTATAGAATATATTTCCCTCTAACTGATGCTGATACAATTTGGCTTAATTATAAAGACAGCAATGAAAATAATAAAAAACAAAAACAAAAAGATAGAAAGCTGTCTGTAGTCGGCTAGCTAATTTCTCTCGATACACAGAACATTAGGTATTTTAAAAGGTAAACCTTACTGTGTCTTTCTTGTTTGCCGATATAAGTTTGTAACGGGGAACTTGTTATAGTCCTGCTATATAAATAACAAAGATTGAATCAATCGTAAAAAAAACCTTTATTAATCTGAATAATCTCTTTCTAGGGATGAAACTTGATACTTCTATTTCCAATTTGTCATAAAATTATTCTTCTGTGTGCAGTTGAGTCTTCAGGTTGCGGACGATCATGGCTCTCCACAACTTTCTGTCTTTGTAGACCTTGGTAAAGTTTGTGTTTCTATATCCCCTAAACCCTCTTCTGCCAACGATTTACACAAGCTAGTTACGGCATTGGTAAGCTTATAGGGAGATCATGGCTCTTCCCAACTTCCGGCCTTGTAGGCCTTAGTAAAGTTTGTCTTTTTGCTATATCGTCTAATCCCTGTTCTGCCAACCATTTACACAAGCTCATTACATCATTGTTAAGCTTATATGGAGATTATGGCTCTCCACAACTTCCTGTCCTTTGTAGACTTTAGTAAAGATTTTTTTGCTATGTCGCCTAATCCCTCTTCTTCCAACCATTTTACACAAGCTCGTTGCAATACTGGTAAACTTATCGTGAGATCATGGCTCTCCACAACTTCCTATCCTTGCAGGCCTTAGTAAAGTTTGTCTTTTTGCTATATCGTCTAATCCCTGTTCTGTCAACCATTTACAAGAGCTCATTACGTCATTGTTAAGCTTATAGAGAGATCATGGCTCTCCACAACTACCTGTCCTCTGTAGGCCTTACTAAATCTAATCCCTGTTCTGCCAACTATTTACATAAGCTCGTTACAGTATCGGTAAACTTATATGGTAGTAGATGATGGATCATCTCATCACAGTGAAGGGACTTGAGTCCTAAGAAGGATTCTGCGAATACCATGGACTAAATACGCCAGCAACTTCAGAGTCGTAGAGAAAATAGAAACAAAATGTATACTTGTAATTCGCATGTTCAACTGTTTTTATTTTGGTGAGAACTATACATTCTGTCGCCTTAAACTTGATGTTTAATCTTTTCTTCTCGCTTCCTTTACTATCTATTATGGAGAAATTGCTGTAGTTTCCTTTCTGTATATAGTGCCAGATGCATATTTAATAAAATTAAGATGGCGGACGTCAATAATGAATACTAGTTGTACTTTTAATTCTCTCAGGATTGCTTCACTGTACAGGATGAATAAGTCTGGCGAGAAGACACATCCTTGCCCCTTTCTCATTTTCTATCTTCATTCAGACTGTATTTTTCTAGTGTATGTTCTAGATTATTATAATCTTACCCAAATAAACCAAGCTTACATAGCAATTCTAACAGTCCTTTGTGACGTACCATGCCAAACACATTTGCCTAATCTATAAAACATAGGGATGCAACCCTTCATTTTTGTATTGCTGCTTTTTTAATGTATCTGCATTGTTGTCCTACTCTAGTCAAACGAATAACCACTTACTCAAACAAACGCACATGCGCGCGCACCTCTCTCTCTCTCTCTATATATATATATATATATATATATATGTATATATATATATATATATATATATATATATGTTATTTTCAGCATCCCGACTTGAGGGTTTCGTAGACTGACCCTCTAGCAATCGTACCATCAAATGATCAGGAGACATCAACAATATATATATATATATATATATATATATATATATATATATATATATATATATATATATATATATGATGAATGGATGTATGTGTCATTGAGCAATGGTGTCCTTATAAATAGCATTTAAGACCACCCCACAACAACAGAATAATAGTTACATCAGTAGGTATGCCAGTGTAAATGAGGGTATAAGTGTCTTTCATAGTATGTGTATCAGAGAGGTAATATGGATGTCATGCATTTAAAATTATAATGCCGAATGTCAGTCTGCCTCAATTTTATGGTGTAAAATATATGTCTCAACACTGTCCTTTAGAATGTGATACAAATACTTAAAACTGAACACACGTTTAATGTCTTGTAAAACGATTTTAATACATACTTCGACTGTCATAATCTGTTTGAAGTCATTTTTTCTCTCGGTCTATTTTTTTCTTTTACAATCTATCTTTTCCACGTTTTATGCTCTAATAGCACAGTAGTCGGCTTTGACTGGGTTGAAAAATGACCTGAAATATATACAGTCACATGAGTTGAGTATACTTTGTAGCAAATGCTTTAAAATATTTAATCTTGATTTCCTCAGCGAATTCTGTTTCAGTAAATGTTTTGCAGCTATTCAATTGAGCAAAGCGTCAATTTTACTGTTATTAAAAAAACACAATGCATAAATAATCATTGCAATAAAAAATAAGTATAAAAATTAAAAAAAAATGAAATAAAAATGAGCATCACAACAGCAAACATACATAAATAAAAAGACATATGAAAAACTTTTAAAAGCAATACAGAAAAACCTCGGTTGTCGATCGTCTCACATTTCGAATAAGTCGGTTTTAGAACAGAAAATTCGAGATGGAAATGTCTCGATTATCGAACAAAATTTCGGTTATTCAACAACGTAGCCGAACCGAGTTAACCCGAACGGAATTATTTCTGAGTCGACCGTCATGTTGTATACATTCGTGTGTTGTGTCGTGCTTTTCTTTTCCAATTTTATTGTACTGTGACTTTTTTTCTCTGCGTTGATTCCTAATGGAAAATAGTTTCGACTGATGAATTGTTCTCTTTAGTTACGGCCTTCGGGAACGAATTAAATTCGTGAACCAAGTTCCACTGTATTTGAAAATATTATTTTAAATGAATTAATGGATTTTTGTAACCTGATAATATTTCTATTTATTTTCTATAAGCGTTATAATTAATAGGTACACGTGTTTGAGTATTCCGTCTTTTATGAGCAGTGAAATTGGGGTCGACCGGTTTGAGTAAGCGAAAGTTTTAATAAAGACAATAAGGGGACACAGGCTCATCTCTGCCAAAATTCACATTTTCTTTATTAATATTTTTCGATTACCCAGGCTGGTAAACATCAAATACAATGTTTAAAAAGGAAATATCTTTTCAAAAATGTGTACCCTACCAAAATACGTAACGGTTATAATAAGAAGCATGACTAGAATGAATTAGACTGCACAATTAAAATGGTTCACTACATATCTATAACGCTTAGAAAGGCAGTCCTTTAAATATAAAAAAAATACCATAATTCATGGAGATACAATAAATTCTCCGAAATTATTTCATCCTATTTATTTCTAAGAAATAACAAATAAAAGAAGCGCAATAATATATTTAATTAGAGCAAATGCCCCACTTTGGTATTTCTAAA
>OZ010576.1:128131364-128196364 GCA_963932145.1 Acanthosepion lycidas | reverse complement strand
TGTAAAGGAATGATTTTTAACATAGTTACATGTAAATAGGATTTACACTAACCGCGAATGTGATCTTACATCAGATTTCTCATCCAACTAGCAAATAATTAATAAGCTTAAATTATTCTGGTGTCCGATCAAAGTTGTTTGGTAACTGGTTGGAATCGAACTCACAAGAAAAGTCCTAACATTCGAGCTTTTAATCATTTTCAAACAAATATACAATGTGAATGCTTACACGCTTATATAATCTGAAACTGATCCGAAAATAACCGAGTTAACGCTGATGATCTGACTTCCTGTACTGTATAAAGAGATTAGCGTTGTATCATGTGCTCCAATCTAAATTAATTGTTTTATAGTGATACCTGTATCTCACAAATGAAAATGATTCAGGTTCATTCAATATGAGACAATAAAATTCAATTTCTTTTCTTTTTTTTTAATACATCACAGTATTTGCATGTCGGGACCATGCCTGATGAAGATAGGTTTAAGAAATACATCAATATCAGGATATCAACCCCAAAATTATGATGAAATGCACAGTGATCATCGAAAATTTATTTTGTGGTGATATTTCATATATATTAACGGAGAGGGAAATTAGATTTATATATTTTTTTATAGTTTGATAAATGTATCAGGGTTTCAAGTCACCAGTGACTTTGGGAAGTGTTAAGTTGCCTTGTACTACATTGTTGGCTGTGATCAGTTTGTTGATTTTCAATTACAGTTGGCTTATATATTTTTGTTGACTTTTTAAAATTTTGGGTTCATCGAGAATTTGTTGTAATTTTGAATTATAATCAGATTTATTTAATACAATAAAGATTTTGGTTTTATCTGTTTTATTTTTCATTTAAATTATATGAGTATGGTTAAGTCAATCCTTAGCAGATTATATATATATATATATATATATATATATATATATATATATATATAGAGAGAGAGAGAGAGAGAGAGAGAGAGAGAGAGAAAGAGAGACAGAGAGACAGAGAGAGTGAAAGAGAAAGAGAGAGGAAAAAAAACAATTGCTGAAACCTCTTGATAAGTGGACGGAACGATCACAAATGTTCATCTACGAAACTCAGCTAAGTGACACTTTTTTTAATATATACATATATATATATATATATATATATATATATATATATATATATATATATATATATATAGTATTTGGGTTAACAAACAATACGGCGCGTTTCTTGATGAATTTCAACTTAACATCAAGAAGATAATTAGAGAACTAGAAAGGATTATTATAAAAATAAATAGACATAATATGTCTATATTATTTAATGAAACATGCGTGAATGAAGGTATACACCGTACACACACACACACACACACACACATATATATATATATATATATATATATATATATATATATATATATATTATTAGGAGGATATGATAATTATATTTAAGTAAGTCATCGAGTCTGAAAGAAACCTCAACAGAATGCAGAAAGCACTGGACGGCCGTTTCGTCATATATTTGGGACACATCAGGTAGTGGATACGCATCGCTGATGAGTCCCAAATAGAGGACGAAACAGCCGTCCAGTGCTTTCTGCATTCTGTTGAGGTTTCTTTCAGACTCGATGAATTACTTATATATATATATATATATATATATATATATATATATATATATATATATATATATATGGAGAGCGAAACACAGAGAGAGAGAGAGAGAGAGAGAGAGAGGATATGTGAATGAATATATCGTTCTGATATTCATCTATGGAAATGGGACTGGAGGTTCCTAAACACCGAATCTGGCCACATAAAAACTAACTTGCGACAGTCACAGACAACATGCAGTTCATTGGCTAGATAAGTAGATAGACAGACAGTTAATGAGGTTAGCATTCAGAAGTGTGTTGAAGAAAAGTCTATCATTCATTTTGTTATTGGAACTACTCCTGGATAATAAATTACCTGTCCTCACAAGTGATCCACAACTGGTTACCATTTCCTGGTCTGGTACCTTGTGGCGGAAATCTTTTTTTTTTCTTTCTGGTTTTGTCTGTATCCGATGGACATCTAAGAATAATAAAATAAACATTTCAAATAAGAGACAAAGATTGACGTTGTAAAGAAACGTTTCAACAAAAACAAGTTTTATTTTTCTTGGAAATTTCTTTGCAAAATTATTATTGTAATTAATTTTTATGTAATTGCTGATATACGTCAATATTTAAATTTAATATAATCATGAAGTACGATATTTGTCTTCGTAAACGACACACAAGAGTTACCACGGTTTCAGAAGGGCATATTCAGCGAAAAGTAGTTTACTTACGAATGTAATTTTCAAAATAATCGATGACTATATTACAAATCATTTGAAAAGTAATTTATTGGCAACAAAAAAAAAAACCCCAAAAAACTTACATATATAAATAAAGCAATATCTCGGTACTGTAGGACATAATGAAAGAAATCAGAAGAGTGAAATTATCCTGCAGGATTACATTAATAAAACAGAACGTCAATTTTATTCTCTCACAATGATTCCTTTTAAAGTACCAGTAATAATATTAGGTTGGTGCAAAAATAATGACGTAATAATGTCGTTTTTTGACGTATTTTTAACGTCAAAAAACGACATTATTACGTCATTATTTTTGCAATAACCTAATATTAAATTTGCATACTGATTGGCATGAACGTAACAAGTGACGAAGCACCTCCGCGAAAGTTTTTGAAAAACTAAGCAAATACAAAGACTTCGTGATGGAAATGAAAAAAATATGTCTCTTAAAAATAAAAACTCTTGCTGTTGTGGCTGGAGCTTTGGGTCTGACACCGAAAGGAATTCAAGAACAATTCAACAAAATCTCCTGTGCCTTTTCTCTCCATGAAATAATATAAATATATATATATATATATATATATATATATATATATATATATATATATATATATATATATATTCATTACCTCAATATATATATATATATATATATATATATATATATATATATATATTGATGTAATGAATATGCATACACCTGTGTTCCCCCTCAGAGTAATATGATTGGCTGGTGTCAGACATAAATACAGACTGGTGTGGTGGTACAGGGGACGCCTATTCTCTACGCCTGTTGCCTACCAGTACGACGAGGACCAGTCCATTACGTTTACCTGCTAGATTGCCCTACTCGGTTACAGTAGTCCAAAAACACTTTGCTACTTCGAACAAATATATCACTTTCTGGGGACATATCATATATCTAACAAACTCAGCCTTTACTCTTGCGAAGATATTTGTTCATTTAAGCTCTTTTGCTAATAGCTGGCTTTTATATAAGTGGAAACTGCAATACATCCTTCGGTTACACTAGATCACTAATTATGACTCATAATTTGATTATAAAATCAATGCAGATATAAAAAAGAAAAACAATATCTGTCGTTATTCAGGTTTTTATAATGATGTGAAAAGGAGCAATATGGTTCATTTACTGATAGCCCTAAAATATATGAAATGCGAATAATCATAATCATGGGTGCTTCTCACATCTAGCGTAAATTTCTCTCCATGAAGTGATCAATATTACATAGTTTTGTTTCTTAATTTGCATTGTACCTCGTCATCATCTTCTGATACAAAACCTTGTTGTCTTTGTAAGCCTCTACCTGAAACTTGGGGTTGAGTCATTCAACACAAAGGAAAATACAACAACAACAACAACAACAACAATAATAATAATAATAATAATAATAATAATAATTTATATATCCCGGAAAGGGATATATTTGATCGAAGTGGCTAAGTGGGTTTGGCTACTATAACCAAGTAGTCCACGGTAGCAGTAATCGACTGGTACTCGTCGTAGTCGGAGGTAATAGGTGTCGACCAATAGAATAACCAATGACGTAGTCCAATGGGCATCGTCATAGACTTAAACTCTGTCGTACCTACACGTCCGTCTGTATTTATGACGGACACCAGCCAATCATATTACAGTGAGGTGGAACACAGGTGTATGCATATTCCATTATATCAATAATAATAATGGAAAAATTGTAATGTATCTTTCAATATCTTCAAAAAACTATCAAAATCTTGAAATGGAAATCTGGCACATGACAACATCAATAATTCCAGTTGTAGTTGGAGTCCTCGGATTGAGTGGAAACGGTTCCGATAGACTCAATGAAAGCATTCTTGGTAGCCCATGCCTTAAAGGACAAAATGTACTCACAAATACAGCTCAGACATTACTATGTAAAATGTGTGTGATCTTAGGTTTTATTTGTTTATTTTTTTAATGTCATAATGCCATTTCTGACATTAGATTCTGGTTGCGAAATAAAGATCAGTGTACGTGTGTCCGTCCGACCGTTTTACGATATCGGCGAATCCTAAACAACATGAAGTAAGAGGTAGTAACTATTGTAGTTACACGCGATTAAAAATGAAATAAATGACACATTTAAAGTTAAATTTAAATATTGAACAATATGAAAGGCTTAAAAATAACAATTTTTTTTTTTATTAAAGTTTTAACTTTAATTTCGCTTTTCGTCGCAATGGCAATTGGTACTATTTAATTACACCGTAATTAACGAGCAGGGTATATGGCACATATCTTTGTTTTGTTTTTTTTTGCTTTTTTTTTGGGGGGGGGTTTCTATTACGCATATTCGAAATATTACAAAGTTCGGGTTCTTTAATATCTTTTAAGAGTGACTTTATGTGAAGGGATCATAAAGAATGGTGATTTTTAAAAGAAAATAAAAATTGCCTGCAAAATAAATATAAACAAACTACGTACATCTGTTGCGTATACGGAATTAAAGTATTGAATAAAGATTAAATAGATTTATTATTTGCAAATTCCTATAAAATTTACGTACATAGGACGCTGAAGGTAAAAAGCCAGAGGATAATGTAAAGTCCACTTGGAGTGCGGCGTCTAAGCCAATAATAATAATAATAATAATAATAATAATAATAATAATAATAATAATATCAGATTGAAAAAAAAAGTGAAGGAATTTCTGGTAGCCATGCCTTAAAGAAGTACAAAAATTGTTCTCACAATTGCAGTTCACAGTTTACGAAGGGCTTTATGTATGTAAAATATGTGATATTTTTTTCAAAACTGCTTAGTACAAAATGCCATGATGCCATTTCTGATCTTAGGTCTCTGGTCAAGACCCGAAAAGAAACGAGTATTCAACAGAAAACAAAGGAAATAATAATAAAAAAAAAATCAATAATGGCGAAGGAGGCAACAAAATAAGTAAATATATGTAGCCTGAAACTGAAAATATTCAAAGCTGGTGCCTTAAAACTACTGCAATCACAGTAGCACTGGGCACAGAATATGATTATAACATGATCACTGGCAGCCCTTACTTATAAGAGATTCACCCAAGTACTTTGTATTGAACAGCTCATCTATTCACGCAAAGAACATACATACACTTTATATGCTGAGTAACAATTAACATGAGAAATTGCGCAAAAATAATTCATATATTTACTAACATATACTGATTGTACTGATCAGAAAACAAGAAACAATAATTACAATAATATCGAAACCGATTGGATCTGAGGCTAGCAACTACATCCGGGTAAAATCAATTTGCTATGGAAACCACAGCAAGCAATGACGAGCGTGCTGAGATTATGGGTAAATAGCAGGACAGATTGGGTTCTATAGCCTTGGATGGCAACTGGTCTAGGAGAAGGACAACTCTGAATTCAAAATCTGTGGAGGGTCGTTCGGGGACCAGGTCTCTGTATTCGGCCCTTCAAAAAGTGTGGATGGTCCTGCACGAAACCTTCACCCCTATAATCAAAACTCATATGCTATTGTCGGGCTGTCGGTTTCATAGGAACTGTTCTGCTTGACCCTCATAGTTCGAATTCGACGGGGGTGTCGAATATATATATATATATATATATATATATATATATATATATATATATGTGTGTGTGTGTGTGTGTGTGTGTGTGTGTGTGTGTGTGTGTGTAGTTCTGTATATATGTGTAAATAAAAAAATCAAATTTGATACGTGTAGTATTTGATGCATTCTTTCTGATTGCAAAATTTAATCGCTACTCTTCAATTTGAAGATTTTCAAAATTACCGGGTCTCTAAAAATACCAGGATGTAGAAACGGAGTGTGCTGCTACTTGGTATGCAGCTGTTTGTCAAAACCCATGTTAAAATGTCAGTGAAATATCTCAGAAAATGAATAGTAACATTTCACCAATGTCAGGCTATCTCAAGAAAATTCTCAATTTGAAGAATCTTGATATATTGGATCCACACAAATTCAGTGAATGTAAACTCATTCGATATGTTCGATGCTGCATCTACGAAATTCGATTGCATATCGACTACTGATGAGAAATGAATGCTTTATGACAATTGCAAACGATCGGATTAATAGCTTGACGTAGGACACACACTTTTCTAAACAGGAATTACACCAATAGAAGATCATGGCAACTGTCTGGTGATCCGCTATTGGCATTATGCATTACAGCTTTCAGAACATTATTGCCGAAATTTACTGACTGGTGCTGGATGAAATTCTCGTTCAGTTAAGCCAAATGCAATCGATCCTGTTTAATCAAAGAGGTTCAGTTGTGCCTCCTGACAATGGTTGGCAACAGGTATCAGGATTAGAGTGTAAAAATACACCTACTTGCGATTCGAGACTTTTCCACATTCCGCTGACCTCTGGCCCACTGACTAACACTTTTTCAGGCAAATTGACAATTTTTTTCCAAACGACTTTCCGATGCAAAAATAGTTTCGTCCAAACTATTAGGATTTTATCGTAAAGGCATAAATAATCTTGTAACTCAATGTCAAAAATGTCAAGATATTCAAGGTTCAAATCATAACACTTAATTAATTCAGGAATAAAATTTTATTCTAAAATCAGACGTTATATTCCGAACATCCTAATCTATGACATAATGCATTAAGCATTATTAGGGCATCTCGAGTTGGTGTAATGGTTACCATGTTTGTCTCGCTAGAAATAATTACACCTGAGTAGTGAGTTCGATCCTCACTTGCTGTCCCATACTTTCGGCCTTGTACCACATCTAAGTTACGCTTGGAAAATCACATTGAACATGATTCAAAACAAAACCGTATGTTAGCTTGTGAACAAAAAAAATACTAGCAAAAGGTCGTTCCTAGAATAAAACAACACTTTTAACAGGAAATTCCTCGACAGTTTTATATTTGTAAACTTGATTAGCTCTTCGAATCATAAAAAAAAATGTTAATTTTAATACAATTTTTATAGTTTTTAACACAAATATTCACGACTTAATTTGATAATTTAATTTAAACCGTTAAATAAAATTCTATTAGGTTGGTGTAAAAATGTCGTTTTTTGACGTTAAAAAATACGTCAAAAAACGACATTATTACGTCATTATTTTTGCACCAACCTAATAAGTCAATAGTATTTGTAATAGAATACTTTATTGATATTTACAAAATCATAGCTAATTCCAGGACATTAGCAGAAACACCAATGATGATGCACATTAATAAGGAGACTCTGTGAATGTTAAATTATACAAAATCATTTTTCTCATGATTTGTTATGAAAACTCCAGCTGTCTCTTTCTGATTCTAAGCCACCATTTTGTTTCTTTTTTAATTAAAATTTCCTCTTGATCACATGCACTATCCATGGAATTCCCAGCATTCTTTTGCAGAACCAAATGTCCAATACTTCAAGTATCCTCCTTTTCTATGGGGAATTATGCTGCATTCATATCCATTAATAGGAATAGATAGGATCGCATATCGCCTGGTTTACACACCTCCCGTTTTCTTTTTGACAGTATTAGAGATTTATCAGTTTCCTTTTTAGAATGTGGCTTTCTGTCCTTTCTACTTAAACTCTATACTTCTGACTTCTCCAACTAAACACTGAAATTTTACATACTATTTATTTAATAATTTTACATCAAAAGGAATAGATAGTTTTACCAATCCTCTTTGATTCTTTGGACATGATTAGACGTTTATCCATTATTTCCCGTTTAGGATTGGGTTTCCGGTTCCTTCAATTTTTTTTTTTTTTTATATTCATTCACTCCCAGTGGTAATTGTAATAGAATGCTTTATTGATATTTACAAAAACATTGCTAATTCCAGGACATTAGCAGAATCTATCCCAGTATCCCCTTGCGTTGTCGCTTGCTTGGGGTGAATTGTTTAAAAAATATATAAGACAATAGATACACTATTTACATTATTCAGACTATTGTTCTCATCTTTGTCGCCATATTTATTGCAGCGTTTCGGCCGTAGTACGCTCCGGCCTTCTTCAGGTGGTTGGAATGTCGAAGTGAACCCTTTCTGTCGCTCACTGGTGTAGACTATTCTAGTTCCCCGTGCCATGTTTAATGGATCTCAGTTATCAGTTATCTTCTGTTAATTCCCCTCTCCAAGTTCTACACTGCCTTAAACGGGTATTGAACATACACACTTTGGGTCCTGTCACTGGATCTAACCAACGCCTTTATCCACTGTGCCATGTGAAATCTGTGTATGAATTTCTTGGTATTATAAACCTAATGTCTTCAGATATTAATATAGACAGATACTGAAGACAACAGATATTACATAGCAGTTCAGTACTTTTCTTGTTTTCTAGCAAAACTTTTCTATTTCTTAATACTTTTTTTAGATGAAAGTATGAAATAGTAGTAAAATTTCGTTAGCAACAAAGGAAAGCGCTTTGCCTAGTTATGTAATATCAGCCCTCCATTAGGACATTGAATGCTTGCCATTTCCTTAGAAAGAAGAAAAATGGGAAGCTTCGGGAACGAAGATGGACATTTGAAAAAAGATACTGAGAATAACATGGATGGAACATGTGAGCCATAAGGAAGTTTTAAAGAAAATGACAACACAAAAGATACGTACATAAAAGCAGAAAGAGAAACTGGAGAATCTGAGACTCAAACAACATATTGAAGATAGGAGGGACATGCAAATATCACTAAACAATCTGATTATGACGATAAAATACATCCGCGTCCTGTGTAAAACTATAAACTACATCTGTGTCCTGGGTATGACAACAATCTACATCCAACAGCATGGCCTTTGGTCAGAAGGTTTTAAGGTCGTGGAACCACCTCTTAATTGCTGGTGTTCCCAGATTCACCCTGACTCGGAGTGGTAGCACCTGTCAGGCTCCCAAAATGGGTCAAAACATTATGAAAGTATAAAAATAGGTTTTAATACCAGGAATGATTTTGGAAAAATATTTACTAGCAATATATTTTTGAAAAAAAAGTACCAGAAATACAAAAAAAAAAAAAACTATATAGTTTTGAAAGAAAAAATTACAAAAAATATATTTTTGAAAACAAATGTTACCAAACAAAAAAAAATCTTGTCGGCATTAAATAATACATTGAGGGTGATATGCCGTAAAACAACAAACAAACCTACAAACAAGCTTGTGTAAATGGATTACAGAAAGGACACTGGTTAGAAAATTAATGGAAGGTATGAAAGGTTTGATAAGAAATTGTGGAGAGCCATGAACTTTCATATTCTGAATCTCTATCTATAAAAGGCGGGATGTGTGAGTGTGTGTGTAACGAATGCACAGCCGCAATTTTCGACGGATTTGCACTAAAATTTATATGCACATTCTCCAAGTTAGCAGGAAGGCCAAGACCGACTTTGCATTTCCCAACTCACATCGATAGTGGAAATAATCAATTTTTTCATGCTTCTACGGCACTTTTCATATAGTTTGCGGCCATTTTGTACTGGCCAGTGTGAGAGCTGGCTGCCACGAATAGGCAAGAAGATTCTATTGGCAAGCGTGAGAGCCAACAGCTGATTGACACGAATGTTAACTAGCATGCTAAAAAAAGAATCGATAGCTGCATTCGTCACAAGTGGGAAAAATTTAAATATGCATGACACTTTACTCCAATTGGCTCATTCGCTTGCTTAAATTCAACGTTGATTCTGATTCCGCAGAACTGGATTGGGTGGGAAAAACTAATTGTTGTTAACATTCTTTTATTATTCGGTTTGTCCAGTTACGAGTCCTTTTTTAAAGCCGATTGTTTTGTGTTCATTTTGTTTAGTTCTTTTTTCGTAACATATTTAATGTTTAGTATAGAGCTTAGAAAAAATTCGCAGTGTGAGATAGGCAAGAAGTAAGGCATGTAGCAACATCAGCACGGCAAAGGACACTCCTTTAAAGGCAAGGAAGGGCAAAAATATTTTAAGTCGAGTGATAACCATTTCTGTATGAGTCGTTTTGAATCAAGCAAGGGCAACGCCGGGCCATGCTGCTAGTAGATACATAAAAGCAAGTATATAGGTTTACACCAACAATTCATTCAGAATAGTTAACGGGCTTGGCACAAGGATCATTATTATTACAAGTGAGCTCGACTCGTACAGGATGACCCATGATTATTACCGTATCTCAAAACAAAGTTTTTCGTTTGTATATAAAAGCATCTAGAAAAAGGGACAGTTGTGAGGCACTCTGAATATTTTCCACCGCATTCTTGTGTATTTGAAACGATCTGTTAAACTAACTTCCTCACAATTAATCTTAGCAGGCACCCTGGAATTGTTTGTTTATTTTTAACAATATCCCTCGACACTTAAAGCCAGTCTTTGTGCTAACGGTCAGAAAAGAATTCCAAGGATCCCTACTTAGCAACGCATCGGTCATATTCCTAAACAGCGACTTGTCTAACACTGACCTCTCATCAAGGCAAAACGCCTGCTTCTTTCCTGCCCCGAGATACACGTGTGGGTGGCTGCAAACGTGACTTAACGTGAATTTCGTTTATCTCTTGGAAGTTAGATATGGTTAAACGAACTAACGTCGGGTAGAGCTAAGGGCAATAATAACGATTTCCCCGCCACCCTGTTTTGGACAGTGATAGATGTTATCTCTCCCGGATGAAGGAGGTAAATCGCACGTGGGTTTGTCCAAGTAACAATCTCTTACTGTCTGCACTGATACGACAGGTGGCATCGCTAAGTCACCCTTGTCTGACTGTTAGAACAATTAGGGCTTTTTCTTCCTCCTCTCTCTCTCTCACTTTTTCTTTCTTTCTTTCTTTCTTTCTTTCTTTTTCTTTATTTCTAGAGAAAGGAAAAGTACATGTATATGTATTGTGTCTATACAAGATTGCACTTGTAAAAAAATATATTCGGTACCAGATTTTTAAACATGGAAATAAAAAGAGCAAAAATCTATTTATCAAACGGAATTTATATCAGTAGGAAGACACATGTTGCTAGGTAGCCTGTCATAGAATGATAACTAACAAACCGTTGTTACTGAGTTCGGTCCTTATCGTAGTCAAGGAATCTTAACATTTGTCTAGGAATATCTGAACAAATATGGTCTTCATTATTAATAGTTATGTACTTAACTTTGCTTGACAGAAATATTAAAGCACTTAATGAAATCCAAAATCAATACACAGATGAAATGGTCTGCAAATGACTTTATTAATATTTATTCTACACTTGACGCTTCATATACTTTTGAGGTCATCACATACAGACATAACAACAATATTGTTTGTCTATATTTCTGAGATGAGGTTTTATGTATACTATTGTCCATATCTTTGCCGCCATATTTATCATAACCTTTCGTTGTACGCTCCAGCCTTCTTCAGGTCCCTCAAGGACACATAGTACAGTGGATAAAGGCGTTGGTTAGATCCATTGACAGGAGCCAAAGAGTTCAATATCTGGTTAAGGCAGTGGAGAACTTGGAGAGGGGAATTAACAGGAGATAACTGACAACCATTAAACATGGCACATGGAACTAGTTCAGTCCGACATTTCAACCACTTGAAGAAGGCCGGAGCATAAAACGGCCGAAACGTTGTGATAAATATGGCAACATGAGGACAATAGTCCGAATAATGTAAATAGTGTACAATATTGTTTTCGTTCCCTTAAAATCCCTGATAGTAACACCTATTAAACATTTTGTATTTTTCTATTTTATTTCGCTTATATATATTAAACTCTGGAACATTTAAGCCATTAGTTGATATATTTAATACTATATTATATTTAGTGGGAAAACGTGTTTGAGTAGACATCCCAATATAGCGTTTATAATAGGAAGAAAAGAAACATTGAAAAAGTTGCACGAATAATACTATCGACTAACATAAATATAGTAGCAGGCGGCGGAAGGAAATATGTTATGATACACAGGAAGAGACCAGTGACATCATAAGAACGGATTACACTATTTACATTATTCGGACTATTGTCCTCATATTTGTCGCCATATTTATTAATATTTTAATATTAATATTTAGTAATAAATATAGCGACGAAGATGAGGACAATAGTCCGAATAATGTAAATAGTGTACATAATACCTCATCTCAGAAATATAGACAGATATTGAAGAACGGATTAACTAGAAAAAATATACAGATATAAGATGGACAGTGACATGGAAACAATCTACGCTGATGGACTGGTTTATTGATTCGTTTTTTTACGGCATACCCAATCTTTTAAAGCTTATTTAGAGCCGGAAAATATTTTTAGATTATGAGATTTTCTTAAAAATAATAATAATTTAGTGGTAAAAGACTTACTAATTATACCAGGGATAGCCAAACCGCGGCTTGTGAAACATATGCGACTATATGTCCTTTAATATGAGTCTCGTGGAAATGGTTTTGTTGAGCTCCTTTTTGCCTCACAATTAATATAAAAGGTTTAAAAAAGAAAAATTCAAGGTCATTTATTTACTGTGCCTGAATTGAGTCCCCACTGGATTTAAACACAAGTTTAATGTGTATGTAACAGAAATGTATGTGTAAATATATTCATGTCTTACGGCTTTTAAACATCTGAACTTTAATGTACAAGGCTTAAACATTAAGCAAGTTTAGCCACCTCTGAATTGAACCATAAATGGAAGAAAAGAGATGGATTCATACCTTTCCCAAGAGTATTTGAGCGTAAGTGAATATAAAGAATCAAATGGGATTTGGATCTCGGCCCTCGAATTAAAAATTCCCAGTCATTATCCATTAAAACACCCGTACATTCAAGCTTACAGGACCTGGTATTCCCAAGCGGTAACCCATCTCGGTACTGACTAGGCTCAATGTTGCTTAACATTGCTGATCGTACGGGACCAAAGTTCCAACGTGATGTGGTCGTAAGCCCAGGTGAAATGAATAAGTAGTTTAGTTCGAAATACAGTTGAATGCATGACAACCGGATTAAGAAGGTCTTCCGGATATGAGGAATTGGTTACAAAGTCAGGATATGATGGGGTTATATTTAGACTAAAATAAAAGAACTGAAATCAGGTTTAACATTTCATTTCAATGTTTTATAGTAAACAAAATAAGCTAATGGTGAGTGAAATATAACGGAATTGGTTTTAAGGAAAAAGAAATAAATTATATAATGTTTTGAAAATTCATTAAATTAAGTATATCACCTATGCAAAATAAATAATGTAAATAGTATTATCTTTAATTGCTGTTGCATGATGATACTTTCTCTTCTAATGTCATTCCCAACTTCTTCCGAATTTCATTTTGCTTCTGTTTTTGAATTTTTTAAAACGAAAAAGACATTTTAACTGTGCGTGCGATATTGCAATCGTCATTGCTGAATGCTGGCTTTCTTTCCATAAAACTGACAAACCTTCTAATAGCTATTACAGTTTCAGTCCAGGTTTTATCACAATCATGTTTCTTATTTTCTTGTTCATTGTGACAGTGAGAACGCTGGAGAATAGTATCTTTGGATAAATTTTATATCATACGACATTGACTTTCCTATGTAAACTCAGTCATTAGTTACAATGAACTTTCACTACTGTTTAAAATTTCCACTTTTTTGCGATAACTCCAAAATTGCACTTTTCCTCTTATTCCCATCATTTTTTGCACAAATATACGCCATTAGGGTGAAATAAGCATAAGCAGTTGTCCAAAGTAAATTTCTTGATAAACAGAAATGTCAAATAAGTTACATATCACCCAGATAGTTCAAATATACACATCAAAATCATATGCGGATATTCCGGATATGAGGTACTCCGGATAAGAGGGATCCTACTGTACCAAGAATGTTACCAGCGAATACGGATACCTGAATTTGGCTGGAGAAAAGAATAGCTTAAAGGTAATGATTCTTGCAAACAATGTAAGGACACTTGTTTAAGTAAATCATTTAACTGTTGAACAGAAACAAAACACTGATTCTTCTATTCGAAAATTCAAGAAAATTTATAGCATAAAGTAGTATACGAAATATATTCAGTTTCTTTGTAGCATTTTTTAATCAGTTCATCCTCAGCAAGGCGATAATGCCACTAAAGTACAAGAGGGTACTGTGAGTAAGAGAGAGTGAGATAATTTTAGAAGTAATCGGAAACCCAATTCTAAGCATAAAAAAAAGATAAACATCTCTTCCGTTACAAAAAGCAGGGAGGAATGTGAACCGGGCGATGAGCGAACCTATCTACACCTATTGAAGGAAAAAGTAAATAAATATAAATAATAATAAAAAATAAATAGTAAATAAAATTTTCAGAAGTACAGAGTTGAAGTAGAATTTAGAAGTACTGAGAAACTTAACTCTCAACAGGAAACAAGGGACAAACCTCTACTCCTATTCAAAAGACTGGGGAGAATTGAAAACCTGTCAATAGGCGAACCTATCTACTCCCATTAATTCGAAAATGCTGATAATAGTTGAAGTTTTGGTCCGGTTTCAATACCTTTTTTGGTAGTTTTAGGTTTTATTTACACACACTCTCCCCCCACATATATATGTATGTATATATCAAACCCACAAAAAAATAAAAATAAAAGATAACACACATATCCCATTCTCAAAAACCAATAAAACTGTCAAAATGACCAAAGAGGGAATTCTTAAAGTCAGGAATCTCCCATCCTCTATGTTAAAAACAACTTGAAAGAGGCCGTTTGAACCACACAAGGACTGACCAAAATTAACGTTAAAAAACAAATAAAACTACAGATGAAGGTCACTTTCTTCAGAAACAGCCATTCACTCCTGTAGTTCACTGCTACTAATAAGCAGGGATTTTTTAAAACCTGATGATGGCCATAATGGCCGAAAATAGTCGAGGAACCTAATTGAAATAATAAAACAAAATAATTTTAACATACAGCACAGTGTACATGCAAATTTTAATTTTTTAATATTTTTATTGTTCAAAACAACCACCCTACACACACATATGTATATATAAGCGGGGCGTTTACTCAAATACCGGTATCCACTAAAAATAATAAACTGATTTAACAATATATATTGCAAGCACACGCGCGTGCATATACACAAACACACATAAACACAAACACACGCACAAACGGTCGCACACACACATACATACATATATATATATATATATATATATATATATATATATATATATATATATATGCGTACATACATACACAGATTGAATATATTTATAAGTAAGACCTGTAATCACCAACAAAACGACAATGCATTATCAATATTTCTAATAAGAATGCGTAAGTTCACACGATATGTTACTCATATAAATTTAAGTTTATCCTGAACAATTTACCAACATAAGTTAGTTAATATCAATTTTATTATGAAAATATTTACTTGCATAATAAAATCAGACATATTGTATAAGCGAATGCCTTTATAAATAAGCGTTTAATGTATAAGTATTTGCTGCTCATAAAATTCTGGCCAGACACCTCCTTAATTTTAATCACTATTCCGGTTTTCAACTTTGGATGCGTAAGCAATACCAAATTGAAAATACGGAAGAACTCTAAGAGAATAATGAGTTGAGGACAATTTAAAACGTGAACGTTTGAACACCGGCTTCCGTAGCTTAAATTACTTCTCCTTCTTCTTCTCCTTTTAATGTAAATTTCCCGAAAGACATTGAAACTAAATGAATATATACAGCGAATATGTCCGGTTGTGACGAGTTGGGGCAAGGCAGAGACAAGTAAAGATGCAATCCATTGGATTCGCTTATAATAAAACGGTGAATCGGTTCCTGGTCAAAGTAAAAGTCATTAAATGTCCGTTTAGCAATTTTGTTCCAGTGTCGGTGTTAATGTTTTGAATTGGTTAAAATGGACGTGCCGCCATGAATCTTCCCATTTCCGAATACTGTTATTCAGCCTTACGATCTGTTTACATTGAAAGACTAATTTTCGTTTGTCCGTTGATTTCAAAGTAAACGTAACACACTATCGGATAACAGTTTGGAAAATGCCTACAGTAGTAAATAGACCATCATCTCAAGTGTTCTGATTCATATTGCATCTTAATCATTTCCTCGACGTTCGTTGCTTTGGTGACGATCAACTTTGTGCAATTCTGTCTTCAATCTAGCAAATAAGTTTTTATGTTAATCCTTACGTTCCTTTATTAAAAAAATGATTTTGATTTATCTATTAAGAGATTATAAACTAGAAAGAAGCAAAGTGAGAGACAGCCGCGAACTTCATCATTCGTAGAGCAGCAACCTATTCAAAATGGATTTGTGTCCATCTTAAAACGTTTGGCTGGAGAAAAGAAAGTAAATATACCAACGGTATATGCTCAAACGAGAAACTGTCTTAGAAAAGAAAATCAACTGGACCTTTCAGCTTCAAACGCTTCATTCTGTCCCGTCAAGAAAACAAATTTCCGTTTCCGTGACAATGAAGAATAATCTCGTTAGTTGAATATAGAAGGAAATGAAAAGTAAACATAAAATGGATTGAGAATTTGTGGAATATGATGATGACAGTTGTACCGATCGTAGTCGGACTACTGGAAATAATATCGACAGCCGAGCAAAATGACTATATGTGTAGAAAATCCAAGGGAGAATCCTGCCGAAGTGTAGGGTTAGAGTTACACTTTCTTTATGAATTTTTTTTTGAGTACGTAGGCCGATAGATGTAATACAAACTGTTAAAAAACTGGACGTCTACTCAAGTACGAGTATCCTCTAAAAAAACTTTTGAAGTAATACAAATTCCGGATTAAAAATAAATCTATTAATTCATTAGAAATGAACCCCTTATAACTCGTATAATATACCTGAATAAATGATTATCTTATTGTTTCACACATTAATATGGTTTCCTTGACACTGGATAATATTCATTAATCCAATCATTGGTTTTATTAACTATTTCGTTTATTGATTTTACGAAATACATTTTCGTCTTTAATAATAATTGCAGAAATGTTTATTGCTTCCCGGAAATCAGTGAGTGAGTATCGATTTCGGTTCTCATAATAATGTTCGTTTTTAAAATTAACTGAATGCTTTCAATTTGAACAATGTCTGGAGAGGGTCGGTGACATTCCATTACTTTGATGAATTTGGAACATTTTTTGCGGGTTGGGTAAGAGTCAGTTTTTCATATTGGGATGGAGGAATTATTTCTTTTTTACAGAAATTATCTGGCTTAAACCCTTTTGACTGCGACCTGTATCAGCCTCTTAGCCAAGAATTTGAGTAATAATGTGCTTTTATCTTGACGCCATTACTAGCTTAGAAGGAATCTATAACACTCCAGCCTAAAATACTATACCAAATTTTTACTCCACCCCAGCATCTATTGAGTTATATGTTGTGTTAGTTGAAGGATATATACAATTTCTGATTCTCTCACTTAACCAACATGTCCATCCATATATTCAACCATCAAAAGTAAAGTTGGGAAATTCATTTACATCTATTTCTTTTATATAACTTACACATTTCTCTTGTCATATTTACGGTAATGTAGTAATGTACTTGGATTCATGCTTTCTGTCACTTGTCTTAATATTACGTATCAATTCTATTTTATACTCAGAATATCAAAAAGCTATATTTACTTAACAGTCGAAATGTTTCTCTTGCTTAAAGTAATTTCTACTTTTAAGAAATAACATTTATGATACACTTAAAGCCCTGATTTTGTGTACTTATTCCGCTAACGTTTTGACTTTCTTTTCAGGATGATCCAGTGATTCCATTTCAAAATTTTCTTAGTTTTCAACGTTGGAACTTCATCACTCAATAAATTCCAATATCGGGTTTCTTCTCTAAAATAAATTCTTCCGACACAGGAAAACCTTAATATAAAAGAAATTTAAAAAAAAAATTAATTAAGTCCATACTATTAACTATATTAATTTACAACGTGATGAATAAAGAATAATCACAATTCGAACAACAATATTACATATTGTAAATATTTCTAACAACAACATCCAAAGTGAAATTCAGATGATGCCCGAAACAGAAATATATGGGAATTCATACTTTCGCTCAACGAATTGTTCGAGAAAGAACCAGTCGCAGAACAGCATGTAAAATAAATTAAAGAGACAGTGTAAATAATTGGATTATACTTGGATAGTTCCAGGATAGTTCTGAGCAGCGATAGTTCACAGATATTTCTGAGAAGCGATAGTTCTCACGAGGCACAGTAGAAATTCTTGGAGGATCCTTGGATCGTTTAGAGTTCTGAGCAACGATAGGTCTCACGAGGGACAGTGGAAATACTTCGATAAATCTTGGATAGTTCACAGATATTTCTGAGCAGCGATAGTTCTCACAAGACACAGTAGAAATGCTTGGAGGATTATTGGATCATTTACAGTTCTGAGCAACGATAGGTCTCACGAGAGACAGTGGAAGTACTTCGATAATTCTTGGATAGTTCACAGATATTTCTGAGCAGCGATAGTTCTCACGAGACACAGTAGAAATGCTTGGAGGATTATTGGATCATTTACAGTTCTGAGCAACGATAGGTCTCACGAGAGACAGTGGAAATACTTCGATAATTCTTGGATAGTTGACAGATATTTCTGAGCAGCGATAGTTCTCACGAGACACAGTAGAAATGCTTGGAGGATTATTGGATTATTTACAGTTCTGAGCAACGATAGGTCTCACGAGGGACAGTGGAATTACTTCGATAATTCTTGGATAGTTGACAGATATTTCTGAGCAGCGATAGTTCTCACGAGACACAGTAGAAATGCTTGGAGGATTCTTGGATCATTTACAGTTCTGAGCAACGATAGGTCTCACGAGAGACAGTGGAAATACTTCGATAATTCTTGGATAGTTCACAGATATTTCTGAGCAGCGATAGTTCTCATGAGACACAGTTGAAATACTTGGAGGATTCTTGGATCATTTACAGTTCTGAGCAACGATAGGTCTCACGAGAGACAGTGGAAATACTTCGATAATTCTTGGATAGTTCACAGATATTTCTGAGCAGTGATAGGTGTCACGAGACACAGTAGAAATGCTTGGAGGATTCTTGGATTATTTACAGTTATGAGCAACGATGGGTCTCACGAGAGTCAGTGGAAGTACTTCGATAATTCTTGGATACTTCACAGATATTTCTGAGCAGTGATATGTGTCACGAGCCACAGTAGAAATGATTGGAGGATTCTTGGATTATTTACAGTTCTGGGCAACGATAAGTCTCACGAGAGACAGTGGAAATACTTCGATAAATCTTGGATAGTTCACAGATATTACTGAGCAGTGATAGTTATCATGAGAGACAGTCGAAATGCTTGGAGGATTCTTGGATAATTTACAGTTCTGAGCAACGTTAGGTCTCACGAGAGACAGTGGAAATACTTCGATAATTCTTGGATAGTTCACAGATATTTCTGAGCAGTGATAGGTGTCACGAGACACAGTAGAAATGCTTGGAGGATTCTTGGATTATTTACAGTTCTGAGCAACGATAGGTCGCACGAGAGTCCGTGGAAGTACTTCGATAATTCTTGGATAGTTCACAGATATTTCTGAGCAGTGATATGTGTCACGAGCCATAGCAGAAATGCTTGGAGGATTCTTGGATTATTTACAGTTCTGGGCAACGATAGGTCTCACGAGAGACAGTGGAAGTACTTCGATAATTCTTGGATAGTTCACAGATATTACTGAGCAGCGATAGTTATCACGAGACACAGTAGAAATGCTTGGAGGGTTCTTGGATCATTCGATAGGTCTTATGGAAAATAGTGGAAATGCTTCGATGATTCTTGGACAGTATACATTTCTTAGCAGCGATAGGTCTCACGAGTGACAGTGGAAATACTTTGATGATTTTTGGATAGGTCACAAATAGGTCTGAGCAGAGATTGAAATAGGTCTGAACAGAGAGATGAAAATTTCTCGGACATTCAGGCCAGTAAATGTTATTTAATACTGTTTATTATAAACAGAGCATTTACTTAAATATTTGTATCTATAAAAAGTATGTATAAACATAAAATGTCTTATTTATATATATATATATATATATATATATATATATATATATATATATATATATATATATATATATATATATATATATACATATATATATATATATCATATTTGTCGATTGAAACCCTACGTAAATGGATTACCAGCAGTGGAGGAAGGTAAAATACACCTTTCCGAATTGTATGCCCACCTCTATTAATAATTCAGAGGCCTATATGTGAAACTGAATATATCTTTAGGAATGAAACTTACAAACATCATATAGTGCTGATTACTATACACACACTATACACTATTACTATAACCAGTGTATTTTTATAGTGAACCTCGCTCCCTTTAATATATTAAAATTTATATATATATATATATATATATATATATATATATATATATATATATATATATATATATAACTATAGAAATTTGCTAATGCATGAGCATATATGATGAAAAAAATTCACAAAACAAAGTTTTAACCATGAAACTTTGTTTTATCATTAAAATATTTATGTTACCATTAGGAGGATTTTTTTAAAATTATTTTTTATATCGTTTTTAGAACATTCGAAATTTGGTTTGTTTGTTTTTTTTCTTATGCCAAGGCACCGACAAAATATTAATGTAGGAAAATTTTAATCGTTTTTGCGGTGAAAAACACAGATTTGGAAATTCTTTCAAAAATAGGAAAATCGTCAAATTTTAAGGAAACTTTCTGGACCTATTCACATATGAATGTAAATAATTTAGAACCGTATCTTTTTTAGAAATATTCGTAAAATATGACTTATTTGATTTTATGAAATTTCGAGAAATTACTTTTTGTACTGCTTAATATTTATATCATTTATACGCAGAATTAATTGGAGAATGTCAACCATTAATTTTTGGTAAATTAAGTGCGATAACTATAGTAAATTTAAAACAAAGTACCTAAAATTTAATTAAACATTAGAATACGAGTACTATCTTAGTAAATTTTTATGAATTTTTTAAAAATTACGTAAAAACGCCGAACACGTTATATTCCTCATACAATCAGGTCACATGTAACTCAACTTTTACAGATATGTCCATCGTGGAAATAAATTAGTTAAACTTCCGCTTGTCAGTCAAGCCATTAAAATCTTAAATAAACACCAACCCCGTGTAAAGTAAAAATAAGTATTATTTATTTGAAAGCAGATTACTTAAATTTTAAATCAGGTAAAATTCCTCAAATAAACTTTCAGAAAACTATATTTTACTATATTTTACTTTGAAAGACCTTTTAATAAAGAGAATTACATTCTGCTGAAAGGTGACAGATTGGAGCCTAAGTAAGCGATTTTTATTAATTTCAAAACAAAAACTGCTTCCAGACAATTTAAATGGGAAAAGTATTTTACTTATTGGAAATATTTAATGTATTAGCTTGGAATTAAAACTAAAATGCAAACACGTTGATACGTATGCAAAAAATATGTTTATAAATGTGTGTAAATTTGTGTGTGTGTGTGTGTGTGTGTATGTATGTATGTATGTATGTATATATATATATATATATATATATATATATATATGTATGTATATATTATTTATTTATTTGTTATAATTTTATCATATAGACAAAATCATTTTACTCACTACAAAGATGCAACTTGGTTTCAGTGCATTTCACCCGTCGAAGTGTAGTTGAAATGCACTGACACCAAGTTGCATCTCTGTAGTGAGTAAAATGGTTTTGTCTATATGAAAAAATTATAATAAATAAATAATTATCGCTCTACTATCGTTATCAAGCCCTCTTTTCGATTAATGCTGTGAACGTAGGAATTTATATATTACTTTCGTTCACATCACATCGGATATATATATATATATATATATATATATATATATATATATATATATATATATATATATATATATGTGTGTGTGTGTGTGTGTGTGCGCGCGTGTGTGAGTCTGCTTAAGTTAAATATAGCACATCGAAGCAGAGATCATTTGTGTAAATCGGTCTAAATGGAGACATTTGGCTGGAAGTGGCGTCTGGTTTAGTCTGATACTCTCTTATCTCTCTGACTGACTATATGTAATCTCACCCTTCCAGAATTAACGTTGTGCATTAATCGATTTACAGCGTGTGACCCTGGGCGACATTGCACGATATTCGATTGCTGAAATGTATTTCATCATTTTCGCCCTGATTGTTAAATAAAAGAAATAAAAAATATTTATAAATGTAACAATCGCAAAATCATATTATTATCTTAAAATTAAAAATTTAACTTTAAAATACCAGCTTCAAATGGGATATTTTCTCGGATATCGACAGTAAATTCGAAGATTTATATATTGGAGCTTATATTTTCAGTTCAAAAATTAAGAAAAGCATTTGCCACAATTAGCAGGTGAATAAAACATGTTACTATTTTAACTACAGTTTACTTTGTTGCCCAAATTGTAACGTCGTAATCCTGGTTGGCCGATTATTATAATGCATAATTTTGCCCTTGTTTCTCTCTGGTCTCAAAATAATAAAGAATTTCTACTCAATCACGTCACTGTTCAAGTGATATTTATTTTCTTTAAATTGGTGAAATCCAAACCCTCTTCATTTTATAGGTTGTTTTCCGGGAATTTTTTAAATGTCATATCGGTTTGCATAGTTCTTAGTTTCCTTTTCTATATTATCTGGGAATTGCCATGAATAATTATTAGATTGGTGCAAAATAATGTCGTTTTCTCACATAGTAACATATGTGAGAAAACGACATTATTTTTGCACCAACCTAATATTACATTGCTTTCCTGATTTATCTACTGTTTTTAATTCAAAATAATCATTCTCCTAAACTGGATTCCATTCAAGGCTACAAAAATTGCCTCTTCTAGTAAATAATGCATAGCTGTAGGGAGAACCAAATGGATTCTTGTTTTACTCAATTATATTTGTGAGAAAACGAGTGCAATAAACTAACCAGGAATTTGAATCCGTCTTCGTTAATAATTGTTAGACGACCCGCTTATTTACATGATAAACCTACATAAATTCATTTCATTTGAGAATCGCATTTTCTTCCAATTCATGTGTTTCCAGTATCATTAGCTCGAAGAGATGAAGATTTTTAGAGTGAAAAGTTCGATCGCTGATTTTAGCATCCGCGATGTTAACCACTTATCAACATCTACCAACGCCGGAATATTTTTTTTAAATCAATAAACATGTACATCGACGCCTAGAAATTTGCGCATTCATGTCTGTGCGGTTTCATGCATAATTTTTTGCCTATTTCAACCCTACATCTACTCGTGACAAATTCTAGTAACATTTCCTTCAACTCCACACCCGCAAAGAACCTCCCATTACTAGAACCTCGTTCTACTACCAACGATCGGATTGGGACTCGTTCCGTGACTTCCTCCGCGATGTCCCCTGGGATGTTGTCTTTACACTCCCTGTCCATGAATGTGCTTCTGAGATCTCATCTTAAAGCTGGAATCGACACTTTCATCCCCTCAAGGAAATTTAAGGCAAAGTCGCACTCCTCCCCTTGGTTCTCCGCTGCTTCTCAGCCGCCATTGCCCATAGGAACCACTTCTTTCACATATTTCGTAGCGACATGTCGGACTGCAATAGACCTCTCTTTGCCTCCGCCCGTAGCGAGTGTAAGCGTGTCCTCTACGAAGCTAAGATAATATTTGCTTCTCGGATGAGGGAGCGTGTTGCATCTCGCAAATTTGGCTCCAAAGATTATTGGCGGCTCTGCAAGAGTGTCCTGAACAATAGAAAACCCTCCATACCTCCTTTATTCAACCAGTTCAAGGTCTTGACCTCCTCAATCGACAAGGCTGAATACCTTGCTCGGAAGTTCTCATTTAATTCGACGCTCGACTCCACCGGTGTACCCATACCAGACTTCCCTCTAAGAACTGAGGCCCTATTGAGCGGCTTACGCATAACCCCGTCATCAGTACTGGGTATTATCTCCAATTTAGACCCCCACAAGGCTAGTGGTGGAGATGGCATACCAGCCATTGTCTTGAAGAAATGCGCGCCTGAGCTAGCACCCGCCCTCTCTAAACTGTATAATTACTGCCTCAAGGAATCCTGTTTTCCTGACTGCTGGAAGTCCTCATCCATTGTTCCTCTCTTTAAGAACTTTGGAGACCCCTCTGACCCATCTAATTACCGTCCTATTAGTCACCTACCCCTCTTCGGCAAAGTCTTCGAAGCCCTAATCAACGCAGAAGTGGTTAAGCACCTTACCGCACACGACCTTCTCTCAGCCAAGCAATATGTTTTCCGCTACGCCCGTTCTACAGCTGACGTGCTTACGGCCATCACTGAAACCGTCTACCAAGCACTTCAAAATAACTGTGAGGCTAGTGCTGTTGCCCTAGATATCTCCAAAGCGTTTGATAGGGTTTGGCATGCCAGCCTTCTTCGTAAGCTCCAGCGTTATGGTATTACTGGTCGACTGTTTGATCTAATACAATCATTCCTGTCAAACCGAGAATTGAAGGTCGTTCTCAACGGATTCTCCTCCAGTTCCTATCCCACGAACGCAGGTGTTCCCCAAGGCTCCATCCTTGGCCCCACTCTTTTCCTTATTTTCATCAACGACCTTCCTGACGCCATAGGTTCCCAAGTTGGCATCTACGCGGACGACACTACAATTTACTCCTGCTTCAAAAACAAATCTAGTGTCGATCTCAAAACTAACCTGGCCGTGTGTCTTGAAATGGACCTCCAATCGGTTGTTAACTGGGGCAACAATTGGATGGTCAAATTTAACCCCTCAAAAACTACTCTCCATTAACCACCATAGAGATCCTTACCTGCTCCCATTAGAATGCCTGATAGTCAACTTCTTGAGAGCAACTCCCTGCGTCTGTTCGGTCTCACGTTGACTGCTGACCTGAGATGGAACAAATACATTGAGTCAATTGCATCGTCCACCGCGAAGAAAGTTGGCTCTCTGTGTCGCGCCAGGAAATTTTTCTCCTCTGAATCGATACTTCAAATATACAAAACGACCATTCGCCCTTGCATGGAGTATTGCTGCCATATATGGTCTGGGGCACCTTCTGTTTACCTCGGAATTCTTGACAAGATCCAGAGACGGATATGTAATGTGATTGCCTCATCTACAGCCACTATCTCACAGACGCGCCGTCGCCTCTCTCTGTCTCTTCTACAAATACTTTCATTGGAATTGCTCCGATGAGCTGCTTTCACTGGTTCCCAGTCTCCATGATTTCAAGCGCCCTACGAGGCTAGCATCCCGCTCTCACCCTTACACTGTAGAAACTTTTAAATGTAGCCGTCTCTTCTACTCCAATAGCTTCATACCTCGCACCTCTCGCCTGTGGAATACGCCTCCCAATTACTGTTTCCCTGATAGCTATGATCTCCAACTATTCAAATGTAATGTCAATCGACATCTCCAGTTACCTTGATCTACCCACTATCCTTCCCTTCATCCTTTCTTCTATCACTCCTATCTGCTCTTGCTCCAAATCTTCTGCAAACCCACTGCATCCTAGTGGCTTCATGCCTTGCTCGGGGCGCAATGCGTGTAAAAAAAAAAATTACAAAATTCAACCTCTACCTCTTAATTAATTCTTATATAAAGTTAACTTGAAACGTAATTTTAGCCTCCAAACTTATCCTTGATTATTTTTTAGTTTGTACATATAAATGCCCCTGGAAAAAGCATTATTACAACCCTTTCCAAACTAGCATGATAGACTAGACTCATTAGCCCGAGATTTACTTTGACCCCCGCCCCACTGAGTCAGGTTGTGACACAAGGCCGGTTTTAACGTAGGGTCCCGAGTGGAAACACTCAGGCCGCTGGTCTAAGCTGATCATAGCTTTTCTAAGCAAGTCATAGCCGGTCATACCACCGCTACGTAACATATGTTATGTAACAGGTGGGGAAGACAAGGGAGGAGAGAAGGCCCCCAGCACGGAACAGATACAACGACTGCAGCATCTACTCCGACGAGAACCCCACTTCTCCTCCTCTGCCAATCCCTCCGGAAGAATCCGGTGGAGAGAGCCCCACTAGATTCACTAGCCCCGCGAGAAGAAAAACTATATTTCTTATAAACCGTTGAGAATGCAACAATAAATCTTTTCATTCTTTTCTAGAATGCATGGCAATTCACAGATAATAGAAATGTAACCTGGACATTAAATAAACAATATATTGCAATACCTATGCCATATCCAGTGAAATTATACATTAAAGAACATCTTCTTTGCAATATTACAATAAGAAAACAATTTTGGGGGTCAAAAGCATAGGAACATCTTCTATCAGTCTGTACGTTTGATGTTTCATAATTGCCATATTATTTTAAGGATTTCACCCCAAGGAAGGCGGGATTCCACTAGTACGCAAGGGGTTACAGAGTGTGGCAGCGAGAGTAAAGAGGCATGATAGAGGAAAGGATGAAGAGAAGGACAGGGAATAGATCAAGACATCTGGGGATATCGATTGACATTACATTTGAATAGTTGGATATTATAGCTATCAGGTAAACAATTAATAGGAAGGGAATCCCTCAGACTCGAGGTGCGAGACATGAAGCTATTGAAGTAGAAGAGACGACTCCATTTAACAGTTTCGACAGTGAAAGTGTACGACCGAGATGCCAGACGGCATACAAGGCACACTTTTTTTTTTACTAAAAATGTCTTTCAAAATTCTCCTGCGTCATATATATCATATGTAGGTTTATTAATTTTACTAATTTTTTTTATTTGTTCTGCTGAAAATGGGGTGCATCTTATACATCCTTGCGTCTTATACACCCTTGCAATCTTATATGCCGTCAGATACTGTAATAACTTTAATTTGAGGAATCATTTAGTTCGAAAACACAAGCAAATTGCTTCATGCCCACATCACAAAGTAGTAGTCTTTTATAGAAAACAAAAACATATCATGACGAATTATTGCGCAAGTGAGCAGATTAAACCTCGAATTGTAACTTTACACGAACGGACACAAAACTAAGGGCAGTGAGCTAGACCCGGGCCACCAGCAACTTAGAATATTGAAATGAATAGTTTGCTTTTCTCAGTATTGGCCAATGTTTGACATGCTTACTCATTAAAATTTACTTGTCAGTATAACACCAGGTAATATTTCTTTTCTAACATTTCTCTTTTGTTATGAGTTTTATCGTGCTGATTGTAAAAGATGAACTAAATAAAACTTATTCATTCATTCATTTAAATTTTATACATTTCTTGGCCTACAAGAATATGTAAAAAAAACAAACAAACAAAAAAAAACACTATGTTTTTCGTAGGCGAAGCTGCTGGACTAAAAGACTGAACTGTTAACTGATGTTTTGTCAGGATCAGTAATGATTGCTTCGAGGTTATGCATATTTCATTAACAAACAATCGTCGAGGATATTTTCAGTTATGTTTTATTTTTTTTTTATAAACATCGTCCTCCGTGCATTGGTAATGATATTCTAATCACATCCATTGAGCAAAGAGTTAGAACACTAGTCAGTTGAAATTTACAAATATTAGGTTGGTGCAAAAATAATGACGTAATAATGTCGTTTTTTGACGTATTTTTAACGTCAAAAAACGACATTATTACGTCATTATTTTTGCACCAACCTAATAGGTTTCTCAAGTTCACTGCTCTTTTAGTACGGATTGGCGTTTCCTTCCCAACTATTTGTTTAAGATTATATAGAAATTCATCATCTTTTAATCGCTTAAATGTTCTAGTTAAATGCGAATTCTTCAAGTGGTGATGCTTTTGTTATTTTTTAATGTTCTTTTTTTGGGATTCTGTAGCGCCGGTCTATGAAGGATTCTTTCTTTCGGACAAACAGAATTCATTCGACTGATGAGATAGAAATTACTTCCTACGGTCATGAATCCTGACACTAAATGGAATGCGGAAAAGCATCTAAATTCTTAACGAAGCCCTAAATAAATTAATACAAAAAAATAAGAAACATTCGACAAAACATTTTAAAATCAAAAAGAAATCTATAAAAAAAACAATATTACTTTGCATACATACACAGAATTATATGCCGAGAACAACAAGGATATTGCAGAAAGTTAAAATCGAATATCTAGCAGTGAACTATCACAGAAATCTTCAAAATATGACCCATAAGCCTAGGTATCACAAATCTTTCGCTATAAAAGAGCACACTGTGAGGAAAAAGGCCCCTAACTTGATGAAAATTTTCTTCAAAATGTTTATGTTACTATTAAGAGGAGAGACCAACGTATTTTTTTTATTATTTTATTAAATATTTTTATACATTTTAGTACATTTGAAATTTCCATTAAAATTGTTTTTCTTCCGTCAGCGGAAGTACGATTAAAATCATTAAAATCGATGGTGTTCGACCTTTTTGAGAAATTTGTAAACAAAAGTTAAATTCCCCAGTTAAAAATCTTGTAAAAATAAATTATAACTTTTTCAAAAGTTATTTGAGTAAAATTAGAAAATCTAAAGTGTACTTAATTTAACTGGAAACAAACATTACTTACTTTTGTTAGTTTGTAGTAGAAAAAAGTAGTTGAATATACGAGAAACATGTCTTAAATGCAGTGAATTGTTTTTGGGGTGTTAAATGACAGTTAAATGGATGTATTGACTGCTTACATGAGGGGAAGTTATTGGACGGAAAAAATAAATATGACATTTTTTTTCGAATTTCAACTTAATGTACTAACTAACTACCCAGTATTTTTAAAGAAATTAACAAATACTTTCAGCAATCTAATATTTTATTGATTTTATTATACCTTTAAGTTTAAAGTTCTGGAAAATAAAATTTAAAATACTAACAATAAAATAAATTGAAAATTTCATAACTGAGAGTGAGATAAAATTTTATAAGAGTGGTAACTATAATTTTTACATACATCTTTTATGAAATTGTATGGCATTTTAATTTATTATTAATTTTTACACTGTCTCAGTTATGAAAAATTTCATGACTGCGATAATATAAAAATTAATAAAAAATAAAAATAATACCATAATATTTCATAAATAAGATAAGTACCTAATAGGTAACTCCGTCATTTATGAAATGTTATTTTTGAAAGCGTTAAGTTTTTTCCTTGTTTTAATATTAATTTTTATAATATGACGGTTATGAAAATGCGAAATATTTGTATTAATTATGTAATCATTTACACGTTTCATTTTATATAAATCATATTCAACTAAAAATAGTAGTGTAAAAATAAAAACTGCCATGCAAATAATTTCAGACTTTAACGAAGATGTCCTCAGACTGAAGAATGTGATTCCCTTTGTTTCCGTCCCTAGATATGAATCACAAAAAACATAATTAATTTAATTATTGAAGAAACTATAAAGTAATTACATTTAAAAAAAAAAAAATTTAAAATACTTAGTGAAATAGAACGTAAAAATATTAAAACTTTTGAAAATGCGACGATGATGGTCAAAGTCAGTCAATAAGAGCTCGTCGGGAGAAAAAACTCTTAATGCACGTGACATTTTAATGTCATGTCCGATCATCCATATATTGGAAAAAAAAACGTTTTTAAGCACGCTCAAAAACAATGCTACATTCTTTTTTAAAATTCAGGGGTGTCGCAGATTGTTATAATCGTCCAGGTTTATGATTTGTAAATATAGATCTACTTAAAAACAGCATTCTCTTAGATATACAGATTGAAACGTAATTTTATACTTAATAACTTTATCACATTTTGTATTTAAAATTGAGAGAAAAGAAAACTATACTTGTAAAAATGTATTTGTCAGCGGAAAAATATTTTGGGCTTCAAACAATATTGTCCTTTACATGTATTTTGCATAAAAGCAATAAAAAGCTTTTCTAACTAAATAATGCCTTATGTTTATTGGGGTTTGTATTTTACAATTCAACGCTGATTTTCGGTAACTGAGTAATTGACTTTCTAAAATAAAAACATGTCTGAAATAAATTCATTCACTTTTGAATAAGTTCTGCATGTTTCATTAAAACCAGGTGTTTATTTAATTTTTTGCAAGAATTTCAAGAACAATGCGTTTTTAACGCCAAAATGACGCTAAATTTCATAATATTAATCTTGCCGACATGCTGACGCGAAAAAAAAAAACAAGCAAAAGAGATATTTGAGCAAACTTTCGAATGTGCTAGAAAGGATTAACAACTTTAATAAAATAATCAAAAAATACATTGGTTTTTACTCTTAATAATCACAAACATTTTGTTAATAAAATTATGTTTTCATCATGTTTGGGGTATTTTTCCTCATTTTATGCCATTTTGTGGTGATCTGGTTTGTAAATAATTTTATCCATCTTGTGATATTAAAAGGAATGACCTCCTTTTATCAATTACTCTTGCAATTAGGAAATTGTTTAGTTTTCTTGGCAGTGAGTTGACTAAGGGTTAATATTAATTAATTTAATAAAACTTTATTTTTCTTCTTCGTGTAAACACAGCATTGTGTAATGATCACATATTTCTATTACTCCTATATTTTATTTTTATAAAAAATAAACAAACCAAATAAAGTTTGTTAAACAATTTCTTATTGTTACATTATTAAGTATAGCATTACGAAGCTGCGACATGTGGAAAAATAACTACCAAAAAAGAAAAAAAATGGTGTAAATCCTCTTAATCGACAATGTCATTATCAACTCTTACCAAAGTGGATTGTTGACAAATAAAAAAAAATATTAAGTAATAAATCACAATTACAAAAATAAAACATCAAGATAAAACGCCCTGAAAGTAAATGCACATACACACATACAAGAAGATGCAATATTATAGAATAACTACTTCACACACGCATTTATATTAAGTGAGCTAAAAAGACAGAGCGAGGGAGATAAACCAATAGATAGATCAGCACAAAGGTTGATACAAAAAAAAAACAAAAAAAAACTGACAGCTATATAGTTTTCCCTATTTGTGTTCGAAAGCATAGTTATGTTCATTTATATTTATGAGTATCTAAAACAATGTTTCTGTGCACGCTACATGTAACGTAAATATATACTTGCACGCCTAGACACGTCTGCCTGTCTTTCTCTCCCTCTCTCTCTACATATATATATATATATATATATATATATATATATATATATATATATATATATATATATATATATATATATATATATATGAAATATAGTCTTAAGATATGCTATACTTATGGGATAAATTGCTCAATATCAGAGATAGAGCGTGCGTAAATACAAAAGTTAAAATAGAAGTCAACACTTAGATCCGACAGTCTGTTTCATGCTAGATGCAATCGTCAGGCCTGATGATTGCATCTAGCATGGAACAGACTGTCGCCTCTAAGTGTTGACTTATATATATATACATATACACACACACACACATATATATATATATATATATATATATATATATATATGTGTGTGTGTGTGTGTGTGTGTGTGTGTGTGTGTCTGCGTGTGTGGGGGCATATAATCACGTACCAAAATCAGGAGACAGATGTAAGTAAAGTTAATGTAGGCAGTACTGTCAATAAAATACCCAGAATAATATCCGTCGCGTTCTAACGCCTTGCGTTGAATCAATCTGAATACCTGCGAGACTCTTCATGGCAAGTCGATGTGAATTATAACCGGCTAAGTGTTGTGTTTGTCAGACTGAGAGTCCATTCCTTTTCTGAAATTCATGAATGTGCCAGGATTGCTTAGTGGAAGGCATTACAGACATCGTCAACAGCGGTGTGACTCAGCACGTGTACATAAACACTAACCAGAGTAATCTGGTTAGAATTGTCTGTGTTAACCAACTACAAGACACGTAGGTACAAATCACACACACGCTTGACATAGGTGGTACCAAAACTATATCCAGCAGAGCAGTTTAGCGGAGTTTAGTTTTAACGGAATATGGTGTCATAAGTCGCCCCTTTTAATAATATAACACTGTTCAAATTGGCTCCGCTTGGATCTTGTATCTCTATTTGGTTTAATAATGACTGGTAACGTGCACAGCGCGTCGTTGATTCATGTTCTAGTTGATTAAGGCTGAGGGTAGATTTTGTGTCTAGCGTAAACCCACATGGGGCCCCGAAACCCAGTTTTCGACAAAGCAAATGTGTAAGCAGATGGTGATTATGCAATGATGTAGTTTGTGATTAAACCAAACAAGAGGATTCATACTTTTCCCAAAAGGATATTAACAGGTAAGAGAATGTAATGGGTCCGACAGTTGACAACAAAATTACACAGCTTCATAAAGATTCTCATCGAAGCATAAGTCCTTGATCCCCAACTAAATAACGTTTATTCTATTAGTTTGGTGCAAAAATAATGTCGTTTTCTCACATATGTTACTATGTGAGAAAACGACATTATTTTCGCACCAACCTAATATCAAAATACCTTATTGTTTAATCGGTTCCAGCCTTCCTAGAAATATGTGGAGGAGGATGATTATAGAAACACCCGAAGAATGATGGGGCCAAATGTTCCCCAGACATGACTATTCAATTCATTCCATTGGATGTGGTGAAAAGTTTTATTTGCAGTCAGGTTTGATTGTGTGTGTTTTTGTGTGTGTGTGTGTGAGAGAGAAAGAGAGAGAGAGAGAGAGAGAGAGTGAGTGAGCGTGTGCGTGAATAATTTCCTTTTAAGTCAATAGTATCCATAATATATCTTATTCATTTTTTTATCGCGTGATTTTGTAGGGTCGTAGGGTACCATGTGTAATGCAGCCATAGTAGAAGTAGTGTTACTTGGGCAAGATGGCCTGACGGAACCCAACCCTCTCCAGGCTGGTCCTGAATTCAAAGTTTTTCCTTCTCTTAGACCAGTACCCACTCAAGGTTATAGATTGTCCTACTATTTACCCATAGCTGGGGGGAGAAAAGAATTAATAGCTTTCCCAATATGAGCTGCTATCCATTGCTCCACCGTGTCTCCCATATGCTTATTTTTCTATTTTTCTTTTTTATCTAATTCATAAAAACAATTAAAATTTTGATAATTAAATAACCTCTGAGTTATATGGCATCATTATTTTACTATTCAGAGTAGATTTTCGGTAACTGGGGTCCTGATTTAAAAAAAAAGAAACTGACGATTGAAATTTACCAAAGGATTCTGCTTTTATGTAATATAAACATTAAGCTCAAACAAATTTACTCAAAATTTCATAAAATTTCATAATTTGGGGATAACAGATGTAAAAAAAACCAAGATGAAATACATTTCATTCATTTATGAATAAGTCCTGAAAGTTTAATTAAAATTCAACAATTATTTGATTTATGCAAGAATTTCCAAATCAATGTGTATCCCAGCAAAAAAAAAAAAATATATATATATATATATTAAATTTCCTATACTAATCATTGGCCACAGCGCTGACGCAAAAATCAAGATTTTTAACCAAAATTTGGAACATTCTAACAAGGATAAAAAATAATAATTTTATAAAAATTCATTTGGTCTTTCCTCTTAATAATAACATAGACATTTTGACGTCTGTTTTTATTAAGTAGTGGGCATTTTTCATCAATGCATTGTAATGCTTTAACGAATTATCAGGGTTTCCTATATTATAAACTATTCAATAGGTATGTTTAAGAATGTAGAAGTGAATATTCTATTTGTATGAGTATATTCGAACATTGTATTTGTATGTGTATATTCGAACATTGTATTTGTATGAGTATATTCGAACATTGTATTTGTGTGAATATATTCGAAGTACTTTTCAGTCAGTGCTTTCGAACACCCAAGTAAACGCCTGTTAATGTATGCATGTGTGTGCATAGGCTAACTGTGGACGGTGGTCGTAATACATTGTATTGTAGACCATCGCCCAATCTCACCGACTTCTCGTTGTCATCTTTCTCAAACCAAATTTTATCTGACAGCTTTTTTTCTCCGATCAAAATTCAGGTGACTATCCACGACCTACACCAATCTCTTCATTTCATTTCATTCTTTATTTCTGTAGCATTAACTATTCAGAACATTTACTCGAATTTCTTCTGTTTTTATTCGATTTTGCTTTCGGGCTTGGTGACATGTAAAGCTCGTTTTTGGTCGGTGGGGAGAAATGGACGAAGCCCTGTGTGAAACGTTTGGTAGATGTATGGCGTCTTGCAGTCGTGGGCTTGCATTTTCTGGCCGGTCGAAAACATTTGACAGAAGGAAACGTAATTCGGCACGACTAGGCTGCGCTTACATAATATATATATATATATATATATATATATATATATATATATATATATATATATATATATATATATAGCATAATGAGAAGACACGTATACTTTCTTAATATGTATATATAGAAAAAGTTGCAAATTAAAAAAATAATAATGTTCTTTTATGAAAGTATTTATTTATTTGTATATGTATATTTGATATTTCAGATTGGCCTCAATCTTTCTTCAGAAATAACTGTTTGTTTACAAGTTCCATATCACGTGACGTCCGCTACTTGTAAACAAACAGTTATTTCTGAAGAAAGATTGAGGCCAATCTGAAATATCAAATATATATATACAAATAAATAAATACTTTCATAAAAGAACATTATTATTTTTTTTAATTTACAACTTTATATATATATATATATATATATATATATATATATATATATATATATAATTGTTTATTTAGGCAGCAATTCTTATTTCTTACAAGTTTCATTAAATATGACAGAAAAGATGCTTTGATTATTTTTTTATGTAATTTTTCATGTGATCTCATATTTTTTTTCTTTTCGGTACATAAATTATATATATATATATATATATATATATATATATATATATATATATATATATATATATAACTTTTATTCCTCTGTATCTATAAAAGGTCTGCTTAATAATCTCGGGATTGAAAATTAGCCCTATATCGGGTGATTGAACATTGGAATCGGTGTCTGGCCGTGGAGAAAACATTTAAAAATTTAAATTTTAAAATAACTGAAAAAACAATCGTTTTGAAAGGTTTTAATTTATATCGATTTTAGAGTGATATAAAAATTTGTGTATTAAACAATATTTTAAATTGCGTTTAAAAATTTTTGTGAATTGAGGAAATCTATTTTATTTCTTCGAAATGCTAAAAAAAATTAGAATTAAAGTGAATGGTTTCATGACGTGAAGCTAAGAAATTCCGCAGAGTTTGTGATTTGATGAACTCGACACAAGTGAAGTTCCAGGCAGTTTATGATTTGAAGAAATAAATTTTTGACCTGAATTGAAATTTTACCCCAAACCAGAGTATCAGCCCAAATTGTTCTTTTAGATGGAAATAGACTTGAGATGATTTGAAGTTTCATGGATTGAACTGAGTAATTCAAGTTTTTTCTTCAAAATTATCATTGTTTTCTAAGTTGGATCAGATGTCTCTTTATTTTTGGGCCGACGGCCTAATTAGCCCGCCACAAAGGCTAGCTTAAAAGTTCACACGGAGTGCGGACTTTTAGCTAGTATATTATAGTATATTATCTTATATCCATTTTAAATATCTTATACACATTTCAAAATGTGATTAAATTATCGGTCCTCTAATTAAATCTATTTTGTTTGAAGCAGCTTGTTATTCTTTAATGACTATAGTTTCGAGAATTTCGAATCACATTGTCATTTGAAAGGTTTCCAACATCAATTATAATAAAGAAGAAGAAGAAGAACAACAACAACAACAGCAACAACAACAGCAACAACAGCAACAACACTAAATTCTTTCATTGAGCATGCAAATACCACTCTTTCTGTTCGGTTAACTTTTCACTTTTCACCCTGTGCACTTATCGATCATCGTATCACAATGAAAAAGCAAGTATAATTATAATACAAATATTATATATGTATAACTAACAATCTGAAGAAAGACTAAAAATATTCTGTTACTATACTATTAGATCATAATTTAATGGATATCTACACTGTTTTTTCACTATTATCGTCTTACACCAAACAATAGTAGCTTAGCAAAGTTGTCTGCAGAACAAAATGATGGCTTTATATAAAACCATCGAACTCGATAGCTTAATTCGTGTGTAAGTAATAATAATTTCGAACGAATCGTATTATAGATTTCACCTTCATGCAAGAACCGATAGTTCTGCCGCATCATACAAATACGACGAGAAAGCCTATCCCTCTACAACCTAACCCTCGAGTTAAATCTATCGACCACTTCACGATCTACTTCCATAATCACACAAGCGTTCGGTATGCGATAGGGCGTGTGCCGGGGTCAAAATATTGTTTGCGTAGATTGCGGCAAATACGTGCGCACCTGGCGACGATAATGCTTGGCTAGATAGCGTAGATCAATTGCCTTCATTTTTTCCATGATTCCCTCTCTCTATCTCCCCGATATTTTCAAGTATGTTTATATATATATATATATATATATATATATATATATATGTGTGTGTGTGTGTGTGTGTGTGTGTGTGTGTGTGCAAATATGTAGAAAAATAGGAAAGAACACGTTAGATAAATAATCCGTAGTTCTTTAGTATTTTTGTTTTTATTTTTTTAAAACAGTGCTTCATACAGATGTAGAGCTTAAATTATAATTATCTATTTTTTATTTTTTTTATATATCCTTAAAAATCCATTTCGGTCATAATTTATTTCATGAATATATTTTTTTAAATATTCATCTGTTCAGAACGAAGGCTTTTTTTTAGAAATCTAAAAAAAGGATTGTTTTTACCTATTATTATTATTATTATTATTATTAGTAGTAGTAGTAGTAGTAATATTGTTATGTTCCTTACATTGAGCTCTCCTTGGATTAATGTCCTCTTTGCAATTATAGCTTAATAGCAGTAGGAGTCGCTGTTTTTCAAAAACCCTCTCTCTCTCGAGCTCAACCGGATTTCCAGGAACAAACTCACACACACACAGACACATGTGCGTGTGTGTTTTGTTTGTGTGTGTATATATATATATATATATATATATATATATATATATATATATATATATATATATATATATAATTTCTGTCACTGGCTCAATGTACACGTGAAAATAAATGATGCTCATTCAAGAATTTCGGGTAAGTAATAGTTCAAGTTAACCTATGGTAAGGTGGCTTTTACAAAAAGTTCAGTATAATTGGTAAAATTTCTGTATAGATGCCCAAATGAACTACCTCATCAACACAAATATATCTTTTAATCATTTCACCCCAAGAGGGGCAATGATGCCACTAAGAGGCAAACGGCTAATGGGAGGGAAAGTTAATGAGAAGACTTTAGTGAGCAGAAAAGACAATAAAAGTATAGATTTTAGGAAGATAGAAGATGCCAACTGATGTTGCAATTAAATGTTTGATGATTGTAGTTGGCAGAGAAGGAAGAAATTAGAGTAGATTTTCACATTTGAGAGGTACGAGATATACTAACTATTAGAATAGAAGTCGCTGATGTATTTAACTACTTCAACGTACGAAGGAGTATAGATCATTCGAACAACTATTTATATGGAGTAATTATTATTGTTGCAACCTAAGAACCACATTTAAGACCAAGTCTAAAAGAAGAATTCGAATATATGCATATACAAGTTAAGCATATAGGTCTTCTGAGAAAATTGTTAGAAACAACTCAGGATATTTTTACAGTTTTCTTGGTTAGACTTACGCCAATGATGAAATAAAAACTAGTCTTTCGCGAATGACGGTTGCCTAGAGTGGCCATATTCTTGACTGTCTTCTCCCATAGTGAATTTAAAAATAAAATCATATCACGCCATGCAAGGCAGTAAAGTACTTAGACACAAGGGGTTTTTGAGTGTGTGAGAATAAGAAGAATCTGAAACGTCGTTCAGCAACGAGAACAATAGAAGTGTAATCAAGAAAACAATATATAACGTTATACACCTTTGCGCAAATTAATTAAATCAAAACGAATATTTCCGTTATTATTTACTTTTTTTCCTAATTTTCCAATGATACATGAGCCAGTGCACATATTTAACTTTGTATGTCCATTCCCCGAAATTGTTCCTTGCAGATTGACTCCAGATTCTCGCTTGGGCTTAAATCAAGAGAATTTCTAGATCAGTCTATAATACCATGATTTGCTCACTGGCAAGGCTTGTCAGTGTATTCGTGCACCATTACAATTTTCGTACGCTTCCTTGGTATAACGTCCATCGCAGACAATGGCCATATGACAATTAATCAACAGTCGAAACAGTTGTGTCTGGACGGGATAAAAATCTGATGCAATCCCGGATGACGCAATATTTTTCAAGGCCAAACAAATTTCATCGCACCCCCTGAAAAGAGTTTCATATTACTGCACACTACTACAAATGATCTTAATCAGAGAAAAAATAAAAATCGATTACACCCTGTCAATCCAGTGTGTCTTAACTTGGATTATCTGTCAAGAAAAGATGTTTTCAGAATGATTTGATCATTGATGTTATTTTCTCACCTAATTTTCATATTTTGTGCCACTAAATCTATAAAAGTAATGAAGAAGAGAGATGATCTTGAAAAATGCGAAGGTCAGATGTAGTGTTTTAATAGAGAAAATATCTATAATGAATATTCATTACTTAATGTTCATTTGAATAAGATGTTGTACATTGTTAATATTTCGTGTGGGTTCCCTTAAATTGACAAATTTCTTCAGTGTGCCTTGAAAAGTCAACGTATAATTCATTCATCCTCTACAGATATGAAACTCCATTTTCAGCAGATGAGCTATCAAAATGCTTCAAATTCTACAAACAACGCGTGAACAAACTTATCTTTAATTTCTTCTCGATTTGTTCGATAATATTTAAATGGAGTCTCTAAACTGGCTAATATTTCAATGCAGTGTCCTGTTTCATCACCCAGACATTGGTGTGTTGCAGAAGATCAGTGGCATTGAGCTCCGTTATGCTGAAAGTATCTCAAAGTCTAGTATCAAATGATAATTCAGAAACATGATATATTTTACAAGATTTAACCTGCCGTTATTTCCACCCCATTGTACGGCAAATTGTTACAAAAGAAAAACATTAAACGAAAACTTGAGTCAGATCAAATTTTTTATATGCATAGTATAGTAATAATATATCTTGCCAATCATATTCGAGGATACACGTCTACTAGGTTCAATCTCTACTGCAGACGCTTCCTTGGGTGCATTATGTGTTTATTCAACACCCAGGGACCTCACCTGCAATATGTTGGTCAGAGTTACAGTTTCTTGGAGAGAAGCGTGTTATCTAGCGTGATCAACAATTTAAACAAGGCCAGTGCGCTCTAGCACTCGGCCACGAATACTTGTGACTTCGTGCTAGCACAGCTATCGACGACTCCCAAGGGTTCTGTCTATTCAGTTTCACTCACATTGGTCAACCGGTGATATGGTTTGAAGGTAAATTCCCAAGTCGCCGCACTTATCCAGTCCGATAACATCAGGAAGTTTCCTTCTTGACAAATCGACCATGGTGAGATTCGAAACCGCGTCTTATGGTCAGAATGCGAACGTTCTAAAAAGCCCATATATATATATATATATATATATATATATATATATATATATATATATATATATATATATATATATATATATATATATATATATATATATATATATATATAATTCATGGGACAAACTGCTTCAAAAATATATAGACTCTAAATTATATACAAACGTTTCCCAGATCAATGGATTGAAGTAGCTTATCGAATTGGTCTTAGCGAGAGCCATCTTTTCTCGAACATTGTAAACTTGATATGCAATCACAAAGTACTGCACCAAATATCACAAGTCACATCACTTGAGGGCTTACAACAATAGCATCAAAAAAATTATATCACATTTAACACAAAGGGAAAGTAATGACACAGCCTAGATGTTGACATTTCACATTACTTCAAACAAAAGTTTAGAAAGAAATCCTCCATCAAAAATGGAAAGAGCTATAATAACTACTGGGTTTGATTTAAAAGAAAGTCTTCATAATTTGCAAATGAAAGTAGCATTGGCAGCTTGGTCAGTTAATGCCGCACGTTCCCTCGTAAGGAAACGGTTAATATTACCGTTACAATTAATGTTAAACAAATTTCACAAAACGTTATTTTTATCAGGCATTAGCCCTCGGACATCACTGCATTTGTTTTGTAACATGGGCCATTTATTCACCTGTAAACTTTCAAAATGTTTTTTGCTTATTATAATATACTTGCATCGTATTTTCATCACTGAATGTGATCTTGTTCTAAGCATATCTATCCCATAGCTGAAAAAACATGATTTTGCTTTCACGTGCTTTTTGTTCAATGTTGGTGTATTGTTAGAAAATTAATATTACTATCCATATATCGATGGATTTCTCTTTGAGCTATTAAAGATAGATGAGAGGTGAGATATAATGTAGGCATATTGCGCCCACTTATTTTTGTGCTGACCCTTTCCTATTGCCTAATATATATATATATATATATATATATATATATATATATATATATATATATATATATATGTGTGTGTGTGTGTGTGTGTGTGTGTGTTAAGTTATGAATAACTGCTTTCTTTCATAGAAACCGTTCTCTGTCATACTGATTTCTATGATTTTCGATCACTCCAAACCACCTTTCACGTAATTTGATTGTTTTATCATAATAGGTCTTCTCTGTTTTTCGTCAATTAATTCTTTGACGAATTTGTTTAATATCTTATTGTGTAATATCTTTAATATCTTGCATTGAAAGTAGAAGAAAAAAAACTTCTTTTTTCTATGTGCCGTGTCTTTTCAGGGTGTGATCGATCATGGGTCACCCGGATTTCCTGTCTTTTTGAAATCTTAGTAATTTTTTATCATTTCACTATGTTAATCCCTGTTCTGCAGTCCATTTACACTAGCTCGTTATGTAGGTTATGTCACTCACTATGTACTGTCAGTGTTAAAAGTACAAAACATCTTTTTTTTTCGTTATGGTCCTAATAAATTTCAACTGCTTCTTTCTGATGTTAAGTATAAGTGTTCTTAGAGTTTCCATTTTCTCAAAAACTTAATTGCGCACATCTTAAATCCAAGACATTCTCAGCATCCTTTTGTAGAACCACATTTCTGTTGCCTCAATTTTTTCCTCATCTGTGATGAGATTATCAAGCATTCATTGCTATATCGGAGGAACGATATTGCATAACATTTCCGTGCTCTTTTTCTATGTTTCTGCTAAATGCACTTTGAAGAGACTTCTAAGCTTGTCTCATATTGAATCCAATGAAAGTATACGTGTCTAGGCGTGTACCTGTGTGTGCGCGCATATAGATGAAATATCGTAAAGCTGAAAAGAAGTTGTTTTTTTTTTAAGCAATTCACCCCAAGCAAGGCGGGGGTGCCACTAGCACGCAAAGAGTTACAGAGGATTGAGAAAAAAGGGCAAAGAAGCGCGTTTGAGGAAAGGACATTGAGAAAGACGGGCAAAATCTCAGGGATTTAGATGTCGATTGACATTACACATGAATATCTGAAGATTATAGTCATCGGGGAAGCAAGTAAAATGAAGGGAGTTCCACACAAGGGAAGTGCGGGAGAAGAAACTGTTTGAGAAGAAGAGGCGGTTACATTTAACCGTTTTGACAGTGAAAGGGTGAGACCGAGATGCCAGCCTGGTAGCACGGTTAAATTCATGGAGTCCCGGATCCAGCAACAATAGCTTGTCGGAAAAGTTGTCTTGGAAATATTAGTAGAAGAGACAGGCGGGACCACAGGACGTCTGTGGGATAGAGATTGTAGACTAGATGCCAGCTCAGGACCTATTATCTTGCATATTCGTCTCTGGATGTTGTCAAGAACCTTGAGACTTACAGCGGGAGCACCAGACCATATATGACAGCAATATTCCATGCAAGGACGGATGGTTGATTTATAGATTTGAAGGATAGAATCAGCCGAGAAGAACTTTCTGGCACGACATGGAGAGCCAACTTTCCTTGCGGTAGATGATGCTATTGATTCAGTGTATTTATTCGACATCGAAATGTTCATGTTGAGATAATTCAAAACTATATAGGTGACCAGAATGACCTCACATATTTATTTGTTACTTTATTAAGTAAGTCAGAAGTCATATGTGATGTCATCCTACCATATCACGTCAAATTATGAAATAGCATTAAATTTATGTCACATTGATGAAAAAGAGTACAAAGTTAATTTGCGAACTTCAGAAACAAGCAAACATTCCTTCACACACTTCCCCGGTTCTTTGAACAGGAGTAAATGTTTATCCCTTGTTTCATTTTTAGAACTAGAATTTCGGTTCCTTCTAAAAGTTTCTCATTCTATTTCCCACGCAGCAAGAGTTTTGTGGCATTATCGCCTTAGTTGGTTAAAGAATAAAGACATTCTCAATAATATAGCTAATGATAAAAAATGTATGGATGGATTATGCTTTACAATTTTGAGCCGGAAAATGTTAACATTTGTCCGCTTGAAACAGCCATATCAGTTCATGGCAGCATAATTTTCTATTACACAAAATGTTTAAAATCAAAAAAAAAAAAAAATACTAAAGTAATTGAGTTTATTTTTTCCAGGATTTCAGATAAAAAGTTCAGTTATGTTGACACCATTTTCGTACGAATCACTGAAAATCTCTTTGTGATATTCGGCTAAAAAGAGAACATGTTCAAAGTGATTTGTGTTAGACCTACTGTCTTACCAACTGAGCAATGGTAAGAGCAAAAAGACCATTCAGGCCTTCAGTAATGTTACCAACATTCATACTCTGGGCTCCATCTTCAAAGTTCATTCAAGAACGCTCAAGAGACATCTGAATAAGTTTAAAAACAGTAGAGAGGAAAACGAGATCAGGAGATCGCAAAAAAGGAAGGGCCATCAATTCAGCTTATAGCTAAAGAGATCAATTAGAAAAGATCAAACTCAATTCATAAGATATTTGAAGCGTAAGAGAGGATTGTTCGTTATGACAGTCCAAAGAGCAGTGAAAAAACTCTTAAAATGAAAAAGAATGTAGGTTAGAGAGGGCAAAGATAATCTTGAATAAGTGGGAAAATTATCCTGGAATAATAATAATAATAATAATAATAATAATAATAATATATATATATATATATATATATATATATATATATATATATATATATATTATTTCAGTCCTTCATGTGCTTCTGATCCATAGCTGTAATTAATAAATAACAAACATATCATATTCTAGTTTATGATTGATTTCATTACGATTCTTCTGTTAAGCTTTGAGAGTAATTGGAGATTATTATTGCTCGGAGTAGAGTCCAATAGTATTATAAAAACACCGAGAAGCCCAGTTAGATATCTTTCATCATGTCTAAGATACAAAGTTTCAAATCTTAATCTAACAACTGTACAATTTTGTTGTTACATCCAGTATATATATATATATATATATATATATATATATATATATATATATATATATGTGTGTGTGTGTGTGTGTGTGTGTATATATATATATATATATATATATATGTGTGTGTGTGTGTGTGTGTGTGTGTGTATATATGTGCAAATATAAAGAAAAAAGGAAAGAACACGTTAGGCAAATAATCTTTCGTAGTTTCGTTTTTATTTAAAAGAAAAAAACAGTGCTCCATACAAAAGTAGTTTTAATTATAATTATTATTTTTTATTATTATATTTTTCTGCGAAGGAATCATATTCTTTTAAAAATAATTATAATATATATATATATATATATATATATATATATATATATATATACATACATATGCGCACGTGTTTGCATGTGTGTTTTCATGTGAGCCAATTGTTTAAACCTTACGGTTCAAGATAGAAACCCCATCTATATTTTTCGCTGTTTACGGACGTTTTTTCTAAATGAGTGACAACTGGATATATATTTCATAATTAAAATCTTTAGTATTTTATATGTGCATCCATGCACCCATGAACACTTTTATGTGTTTATGTACGTGTTTCAGCACATGTTACTGTGTTCGCGCATCATCCTATAACATTCATTAGCTGATCATTAGTTCTCGATCCACATGTACAGAAGTCACGTGTCACCGCAGTATTTATAGCCATTTAAATTGGTATTGACGGGACATTAATTTTGTGTCTGTGTATGCATCTATGAAATGTGCATGTGTCTATCTGCGTGTGTACATTTGTATCTGAAAAAATGCCTATAATCTGGTTAATCCAATTTTTGCCTAATCCTGGCCTTCTCTTAATGTGTTTTTTTATAACATCACCAAATATGTCACATCTCTGATATATTAACGAACATTAACATTTGATAATTTTGAAAAAGAAATCCACTTCTTCCTTAAAAAAAATCCACAACTTTCGAAATGTTTTGGGGACATGATATTTTTGGATTAGTCTTTCTTATTTAGTGTCAAGAGAACAATTTAAATGATATTGCCTGAAATATCCCGAACTGTTGTCGTTATGACAAATGTTTAATAACATTTATAAATATTATTAAATATTTTCATGTTTTGATAGACTTTGTTGCAATTCTCACGCGGAATGTTCAATTATTCTCTGGCTGTCAAGCAAGGAACATGAATTTGATATTTCGGTTTTTTTTTGGTTTTTTTTTTCAATTAATGGTGCTTAGAGTTGTCGTATAAATTGAAAGTGAACTGGTAACTTGGATACAAAAAATCACAACATAATAATAAATAAAAACGTATTCTTAAAATGTAAATAAGGCTAGCTTAATATTCTGTATTTCGCCTTTGAAAAATAATCAACATTCACATATTTATCTGGATTATCAAATGGCTCGCTCCAAAATCATCATCATCACTGTCGTCGTAGAAATCCCCACCACCATCATCATCATCATCATCATCATTATAATCATTGTGGTCGTCATCGTCGTCGACTTCACTGTCATCATCGTCGACGTCATCACCGTTGTCGTCGTCGTCGTCGTCGTCACCACCACCATCACCACCACCAGCTTAGCACCTAACCATTTCTCTCTACAGATCTGGGTTGGAAGCCGAAATTCTGTCTGTTCATGCATTGCGCATTTTTGGGCAAGTAGACCTATTGGAATCTCTCCTTCCGCAGGTCAGACCAGAGTCGATGTTCTTAAACGTGAAAGTTGTCTTGTTCACTGAGAAGTGAGCGCTGGACCCTTTGTACTGCTGCTGATTTCAGTCAAGGGAACTCTCAGCTCAGTAATTTCTTGTCATCAGCACAATCAAATATATACGCAAATTCAAATGATGTGGCAACATGATTACCCCGATTTCTTTATTTAAACTATTGACCGAGAATAATAATAATAATAATAATAATAATAATAATAATAATAATAATAATAATAATAATAATAATAATCTAACTGCCTCCCTAGATTTATAATCGGAGGACATAACCATAACTACATAAGATACGCGTATGATTGACGATTCAGAAAGGAAACTGAAAAGACTGTAGACAAGTATATGAAGGAAAGCTACAAGAATGGACTACTAAGAGCAAGAAGGCAAATTCCATGCTTCTCAGTAAAAAAATGTTTTATGGCGGGATATTTGTATTTGATAGTGTGGTAATAGATAACGGAAAATGTGGCACAGATCCCAAGGTACAAAAATAGTAAAAGCTGTTTTCCAGAAACTAATCAAAGTATTAAGATACAGGAAAATGACGTAAAAAAGGCTAAACTGCTATCTATCTATCTATCTATCTATCTATCTATCCACCTTTGAGCAAATTAATTGAAAGAAATTCCGTTATTATTTACTTTTTCGTATTTTTCCATTGAAACATGATCCAGTGCATATGTTAGTATTTCATATGTCCATTCCATGAAGTCTGCAGATTGGCCACAGGGTCTCGATTGGATTTAAATCAGGAGAGTTTCCGAGCCAGTCTATATTACTTTGATTTGCTCACTGGTAAGGCTTGTCATTGTATTTGTGCAGCGTTACAATTTTCTTATGCTTCCTTGGAGTAACGTCCATCGCAGACAATAGCCATAGTACAACTAATCGACAGTCAGGACAGTAGCCTCTGAGCATGATAAAAATCTGATGGAATCACGGATGAACCAATATTTTTCAAGGCCAAACAAATTTCATCTTTCACCCCGAAAATAGATTCATATTACTGTACACAATTGCAAATGACCTAATGTGAGGCAAAAAATAGAAATCCATTACACCCTTTCACTCCAATGGGTCTAAAACTAACCGTATGGTGAAAGATAGGAAACTAAAGTGGTTGAAAGAAAAGAAAGAAAGTAGTTGTTTCAATTAATTTGCACAAGGGTGTAGGCAAATGACGCAAAAAAGGGCTAAACTACTATGAAATATTAATTCCCCTCTATGACAATGAAAAGTAACTCGAAACTTTGGAGATATGTTTGTACTGACGAATGCTAAGAATGACGTAGATAAAAAAAATCCTCGTACCCTATGTGAGTACAAGGAGGCTTTAAGTAGAATAGAAATTACAAATAAAATGATGCTAAAACAGACAGAGTGAGTTGGAATTTAATGTAAAATATAATAAGGAAAGTGAGCTTGGAAAATTTAACATTCACAGGACAAGAGAAGGAAAAACATAGAGTAATATACTTGAGTTTAACTGAATGAATGGCATAGCGAGTGCAAAACCTGTATGCTAAGATAGCAAGTGTTCCTTAAAGCAACAGAAGATAGGAAGTTGTGGAGAGCTATAAAGGTGAAGAAAACAACGTCAATTTTCCAAACTAAATAGCTGTTCAACGAGTCTGCTAAAAACATTAATTTTCGAATACCAGTTATAGCTGGGCTAGAAAAATTATCTTCATTATTAGATATGCATTTACACTTGAGAATAGCCCAGTTATCAGTTGCTTCAGGCAACATCACCGTAAAGCTAATCGATAATTCGTGGTAAACAGGATGATGGCAAAAAATTTAGCTCTTGGAACAGGGTTCAGATGCGTTAAATAAAAGCGATGTGAATAAAGCTTTGTAGTAAAGAAACATCGATGATTAATGAGACTTATAATAATACTGCTTTTTAAAAAAAAATTGACACCCGTTATTTTCATGTTAAATCTACGCATTGTATCAAAAGTAGATATTAACGTGGAAGTCAGTTACGAATCTGACTACAAACGCCAAATTTCTAATAGCAAAACTTGGGCGATAAAAATTTTATGAGTTGATTTATAGTTTCAACTGAAGTCATAACATTGTTTTCACATTAAAACTATCACTGCAAATAAACGTTATGTTGGCGCTCACAGATAAAAAACAGTATCAGAAAATGTCAAGCACGAGTTAAGTCGTAGTCAGTACGAGATAACTCGTGGTCAGAATCATAATAAAACTGCCAACCACGAATAGTCTCGTAGATGGCAGTCAATGTGTTTCTAAGTGGTAAAAACTAAAAACTTTCCTTGTTTGTTACATTTTGCCTTCGTACTAAAAGTCCGCCTTTTGTCTTTGCTAAGGTAATATATCTTTATTGTACCTTTCCTTCTGTGTAAGTCTTTAGGTTAAGTGCTCATGGGTGTGGCTGTGTGTTTGCATTCTGTACGTGTATCTGTGAATGAAATTAAAGTTTGGAATGAAGTAACGAAAGAAAATCGAGAAAGAAGCAGAAAAGTGAATGATAATAAGAAAAAGCAAAAATGAAATGGACAAGTGAAATATTGTTTTTAAAATGGCGACAGTAACTGAGAAAGAATAAGATAAAATTGAAAATACGATAGAATTTTAAAAATATATAAACAGATTATTAAATGGTATGGTGGAAAAGGTAACTTTCTCCAAATATTGAAATGCAATATTCGACTTATTTGACTATTTATATATTCTAGATATCGGATTTGTATATTTGTAGCCAAGCGTCTACATAAGAAGAAGAAGAAGAAGAAGAAGAAGAAGAAGAAGAAGAAGAAGAAGAAGAAGAAGAAGAAGAATAAGAATATCCACGATTTATGTTCTATGACCAATACTTTGAAACTTTTGATCACCTTATCACAAGATTGTCAATACTTAGGTACATTCATGAGATCGCTAAAAAGAGTATAGCATAACGAAAAAGACGCCAAACCTGACGAAAACAAAATTTATCATCTAAATTTTTGTTATTATTAAGAGGAAAGTTCAAAGTATTTTGGGGGTATTTTTTTACATTTTTAATCGGTCCTAGCATGTCCAAAATTTTCGCTAAAAATCTTGTTTCTTAGTCAGAAAAATTGACAGATAATCGATCATGTCAGCCATTTTTTCCAATTTATAAAAAAAATGTAAATCTCAGTTTGAAATTCTTTTAAAAATTAAATATAATTTTTTCAAAACTTATTTTAAGAAAATCAGAAATTATAATGTTTATTTAAAATATTTTGAACCAAGCTTAACTTAGTTTCTGCGCGGAAAAGATGTAATTTGAAAATAAAACATAGCAGGTCATAACATTTCGCGTCACTTTACAGGTGACGAAAGACATTTTTATGACGTTTTGATAGTTTACGTGAAGATAATTCCTTCTACCGAAGGAGAGATATGAAGTTATTTAGATTTAAGTGAACAAATTATTTAACTCGTTATTTTTAAGGAAAACTTTCAGCGCTCTAATTTTTTTTTTTTTTACTTAGCTTTCACGTTTACCTTTACGATGCTTTATGGAAAATATATTATAAAAAAATTAAAATAAGACTGTTGAGAGTGAGATTAAATTAAATATATCTAATTAATTTATTAAATTTTATCAGAAGTGTACATAAAATACAAATTTAAATTTCATAAGATGATACTGATACTTGTAGGTACCCTTCTCAGATGAAATTGAAAAAAGCAAATTAACTTCTCCACACGTGTTTCTCAAAAGGACATTTACGAAACTGAATGCGGCTTTTAACTAATTTTAACAAATTAAATGTAAAAATCTATTATAATTAAAGAAATAACAAATAATTGTATTAAAAAGTCAGTATTTAAGTTAAATACTAGACAGAAACTCAATCTACGTGACGTTTTTTTTTTATTGCACGCATGATACTTCCGGTCTTCCGTAGATTTGATTTACAGTGTTATTTTTGACACAAATTATATTTTTTTATATAGTTAGTTTGTAAGAAGCTTTGGAAATTATAATCTGTAAATATATATCTATTTAATAATGACATTCGTTAAATTCTACAAACTTTTTCCTAAGTTTAGAAGAATTAAAAATATAATGTAAAAAATAATAAAATATTTCAGAAATAACAAATAATTTTTTTAAAAATTCATTTTTCATCGAAATATCTTTTTGCTTTCAGACAATATTGTCCATGTTCATTAAAATAAATAAAAGCAATTAAAAGCTTTTGAAATTAATTTTTTTTTGTTTTATTGAGTTTTGTATGCTAAAATTCAGAGATGATGTTCTGGTAGAGGTTGTCCAACCCATTTAAACAAGCACTAAAACATATTAGACTCCATCCGAAACATACTAGTAGATAATACAAACGTAATCTCATTCAGAAAATGATAAAAAATAATGGATGTTTTAATTTAAAAAAAAGAAAGAAAAAACAAAACTCAATAATAATAACTACGAACACGGCCACAATGTTCTGACTGTGTTCGGAAAATAAAACATCCCCATAACTCTAGAAACATACGCAAAACCCACACGTCTAATTAAAAAGCAAAAATAAAATCATCCTTGATAATGGCTAAAAGTATAGCCAAAAGCGCTCGGAATTACAGAACATTCGGACAGTTTCTACACAATCTGTGTCCAGAAAAGAAGACACTTTTTCGAACACAAGAACAATTAAATTAGAATCTTAATCGCTGTACCTCGTCTTTAATGGAACACACACACACACATTATATATATATATATATATATATATATATATATATATATATATATATATATATATATATATATATATATATATATATATATATCAATTCACGCCTAACAAGGCGATAATGACATTAAGACACAAGGACTTACTGGGAGTGAAAGAGAAAGAGAATATTTTAAAGGAAGCTGAAGCCCAATCTTCAACGGGAAAAATATATAAAGCCATATTCCTGTTCAAAAGACCGAGGTGGATAATGAATCGGTCAATATTCAAATAGACAGAGTGAGAGAGACGGAAATAGGGTGAATAGTTTCAAAAAAGGAAAACTGCACGAAACTATCGGCGTATTATGGATATAGAGATAAAAAAGAGAAAGAAATATTAATAGAAGAAATTTGGAGAAAAGGAGATTAAGCAGAAAAGAGCGAATAGGAAAAAAAGATATGAATGAAAACGAGAGAGAGAGAGAGAGTGAGAGAGAGAGAGAGAGAAGAAATACAAAGAAGGAAAAGACGAAAGAAAGGTTTCTTTAATTGCTTGTGTTTCTTGTCCTATTGATATGAATTAGTAGACTAACAAGATAAAAAGTGAAATTAATTAAGCAAACGAGTATCCTGTTTTATGTGATTGAGGAAATACTGAAAGTACTAAGGAACATGTACAAAGAAATGAGACAGAATCAGAAGATTGACCAAAGTAAAGATGTTTAAGAGATAATGTATATAAAATGTCTAAAATGTTTGCGTAGGATAAAGACATTGTTTTAAGATTGTTACGCCATTAAAATCAGACATTTCAGTAGACGTAATAATTTGTTCTTCAAAAGAAGTATTCACTTTCAAAAATTGCCGAATCATGAAATGACAAACTCGAAATAATAAATTAATTTTATGAGCTATCGTTTTGTTAACGTTGTCACAATTAATCCCTGGATTTCTCTTTGTAGAAGGCGTAAATGGAAACAGTGTAATATGACCTTCTTAAGAGCTTTCTTCTCGATCACGAAGCTTTTAAAAATAAAATTAAAAAAAAAAAAAAAATAAAAATCACATTTTGGTGATATAGTTAGATTTTGGAATTTAGGTCGAGAACTTTTCAGCATTTGTTACCCGGGTTTGGGCCGTTTGGTATAGGGCCTATATCCGTGTGCTACTAGGCCGTAGCCAATTTTTTACTGGATCGTGGACCATGTGCTACCGGTACATGAGCCATTTGCTACAGGACTATGGACTATATACTATATACTACCGAACTTGGCACAATTGACTATAGAGCTGCTGACCCATGTTCAACCGGGTCATAAAACATGTACTACCGGGGCCTTGGTCCATTTTCTACAGGGCTGTGGAACATATAATACCGGATTTACACCGTTTGACCATTTGCTACCGGGCCGTGGACCACGTGCTACCGGGCTTTACGCCGTTTAGTTGACGGACATTGACTATGTGCTACAGGGCCGTAAACCATGTACTAATGGCCACTGAGCATTTTCTACCAGACCCTGATACATGTGCTACCGGGCCATGGACCACGTGATACCGGGACTTTGACCATTTGCTACTGGGTCGTGTATCATGTACTACTGGGTCGTGAACCATGTGCTATCAGGCCGTGGACCATGTGGTACTGGGCCTTTGACCATTTTTTCTTTTATAATTTTAATTTCAGCTTCGATCACTGTTCCGAACAGAACGCTTAACGCCTATCCAACAATGGGGATTACTGCTTTTTTCCTTGTGGTCTATAACAGAATGAAACTTTAAGTAATTTTTTATTCCCTTCCATCGGGACTACATTATGGAAATCTCGAGCTAATCTAAGTTTTTTTCTTCTCTGATATAATTCTCCGCTACACTCATTCTTGCTGTCCTCAGCTTAAGTAGTTCACTTCCTAATTTATTTAATAGCAATTTGTAGAGGTTCAAATCTATCACAAAATTGATTTACCATTTTGACCGCGTTTCTGTCACTTTATTCGTTTTATCGAAAATCGTATTTCGGCTGTGCTTCCAAGTTCCTACCGCTGCCATCATTACCAGTACTATCAGCTTCGTCATGCCAGTCTTTCTTGTAAAAAAATTTCCTTGCTTTATTTTTCTGACCATTCAATGTTTACATACTTTTCATATCTAATTATTCTCTTTCCACTATTTCTTCCCTTTTAATTTTTTTCAGTTTCAACTCATTCCTATTGATGCTCAATATTCATCAGGATTGATTGGTCTCAGACAGTCTGTGTGGTGCCCAGAGGTCGAGTCTCACCGATATTACCGCCGGACATACACGGGCGTTGTGCGGACTAACCACAGCACCAATAAGTCAATTTGCCCACTACTCATGACACGCTATCCACACCTCCGTCAAATCCAACCAACTGGATGGGCTTTTCTAAAGAATCCGATGTCGTTGCGTATCCACATGGCATCAATCCATCCCATCCCTCTCACCTGCATTTCTGTCTATTGAGTTTCAGGGTTTTCCACCCCTATCGGCCTCTGCTTAACTCTGGGCTACTTTCTTTCTGGAATCGTTTTTGAAGTTGAGAGCGGGGTATTTCATCCTCCTCTTTCCAATCACTTAGCTCCTCTTTTTCTTCGGGAGATTTCGAAGCAGAACCCCAGAGTTCATCACTTGGATCCCTTGCTTTCCGTTGACTGTCGACATTTATTTTCCTTCTTCATCCTCAGAGTCTTCATCTGCTTCTATTTCTTCTGGTTCAACGATGGTTACTTTCCTCATCCTTCCTTTCTTGGTTCGGTTTCTTCCTGATCATCTATCTCAGACAATTTGAGGCCGTTGACATGTGTCCCTTTTTGCTCGGCCCGTCATTTGCCCTCAGATTACAAAGAACGCTGACCCTGTCTGCTTCACTATTCTATAATAGGGTTCCCACATCTGGCCCAATTTTTCTTCCTTCAGGTGAATCTTGTAGAACATTGAATCTCCAACCCCAAACACAACCTCTATATTCCTTATGTTCACCTTCACATTACTCTTCTTTTGTGTCCTTTTTATTATTCTTCTGGTCTAAGTAAGCAACTTATTTCTTCCTCTTTTATTTCCCTTACCTGTTTCTGTCCCCTATTCCTCTGCTCTTCAAATCCGTTTTATGGACCTTATTCGTAGAGCCCTTCCGAGCTCGTTTCATTATTTTTGCCGTTTTCTTGGCCAGATTAGAAAACATAGGTCCTATCTCTGCTGCCTCCTCCACTGTCTCACAAAAAGCAATTCTTCATGGCTATATTTCTCTACAGGGGTCATTCGAAAAATAATTTCCCCAATTTTCCTTTTGTTACCAGCCTGCCTCTACCTGGTAGCTTTATGTCAGTGTCACCTACTACAGACAGGTACTTACCAGGGTCGGTCCACACTGCAGGGTTAAAGTTTATTTGGGCTTACACATACAATTTGTGGAAACTATTCATCCCTCCTATCTTCACTGAGAGCCTCATCATCCTCACTATAGTCATTGTCTTCCCATTTGCCTGGTTAAGTTCGATACCAAATCCGTAGCCTCAAACCTTTCTACAGATCCGTGTCTCTCAGGACTCCTATTGCTTTCCCCTTTATCACTCACTCGCAGGTAAAGTTCCCCCATCTTGAGTCAATAAGGAAAACACCCCATCTACCCTTTTGTGGGGCTAATGCCTGCTAGGCTATCGGAACATATGTGCCGGCAATAATTAGTCCTGCTTTATCTTTGTAGTATGGCGTCCCTAACTTCATTTCTAGGTGTCCTCGTATAATTTTTCCGAGGTCTACTATCCTTATTTCTAAAGAGTTAATTTCTCTTCAGGTGTCCTGGTTCTTCGCAGAATGAGCATCTTCTTCTGGGGCAGTTGATAGCAAAATAGTCGACCTGGTCACATGCCCAGTATTTTATGCCTCTTATTTTTAAAGGGGCCACTTTCGTTCTGGGGCGGCTCATTGGCATTTCTCTGATTCTGTCTTCTCCTGTGGGTCTGGTAATGGTGGTGGGGGTCTGTTGAATCCACAGCACTTTGTGTAATGTGGGTTTGTCCAGACCTAGTGCATTTTGGCTAGTTAGAATCCATGGGTAGTCCCCACTTTGTCGGATAATCCACTGCTCAGTGAACTTTATGATTAAAAGTTCAGCAGACTAACCTTTATCTGCCAGGCGTGGACTTAAAGAAACCATATCCCAATGACCATGCTTTCCCATTGGAAAATCCTTACCACTCTTCCGTCTGGTCCTTTTCCTGTCCTACGTTCTTGTTTCAAGTGAGGGTTTTCTTTTCCCCTGCTGCCTAACTCTCTCTCTCTCTCTCTCTCTCTCTCTGACCTTAAACCCACGTTTCACTATTCCTAGTCTGAATAGTGGCATTCTCTCTTGCTTCCTCTAGGAAAGCTCTGGTCGACAATTTATTCGCCCTTGCTCCCAATTTCTTTGTCGTCTCATTTTTTAGCTGGGGGAGTTTTCTTAAGTCCCCTCATGGCTTCTATTGCTGTTCACTCATTTGCATATTAACTTATCAGCAGATTCTCTAAGCCAACGCTAAACCAGCTGGTCCCTATGAACTCGGAGAACAACTCCTCAGCTGCATCCTATGCCACCTGTGATGTCTATACAGCTAACCTCTCGTAGATGAATTGTTTCTTCTCTATCGCCGTTAACTAATTCTTCCGAGGTCCCTTTATACACTGGTATCCTGAATTCTCCCGAGAGGTTTTTAAATTTATTCTATACCTGAGGCTTGTTTGCCTAATTTCCATCTATAGAGCGATCGGCCACATCATTCGATCCGTACTCGCTCATATTCTCTGTCTAGCAAACCATCACAAAGGGAAAAGAAAAACACCCAGAGAAAAATCCAGGTAGAAAAAAATAACTATTGGCGAGGTGCAAGAATGATAACGAGAGGAACACGGGAAACCAAAAAGTGTCTTACCTGTCATTTGACTTGTTCTGTCATCGTTCCAACTTGCCCCCCAAAAATGATTATGGAAATTTAGAAACTTATAGTCAAAATGACGAGAGTTGATTGGTTCTACTTCTTCAACGAAAGAACTTTCTTAATTTTTCTCAGTTTGATCGCACTGTTTTCTGTCCTTAGGTTGATATTGTATGTATCTGTTGGCATCTCCTGGGTTGCGCCCTTAGTCATGGCATTAATTATGACACACAAGATCTTATCCTGGTCACTGATCACCAATTATAACACATTCGGCCCAGCATGATCTTGGATCCTTCCCACGCCGGCCAGTACTGCAGTCAATCAACTGATGGTTATTTGCTGCCCGCTTTTTTTCTTCATTTGCACTGCCCCATTTTGTGTTCCTTGATCACAGAGCATGAAGGCCGAATTTCGTCCGTACTTAAGTGTTGAATAGAGCTGTGGCGGAACCGTGCTACAAAAAGACAAATAACACTTCCGCTGCCGAAAATACTAATAATATGAGAAATAACGAAGAAATTCGACGTGTTATTTTTCATTTGGTTTATATAATCATTGATATAACAAAATTAACCATTCCCGTTAAACTCTCTATTGAGACACTGTGTCCCTTTCTTCTAAAACTTGGAGCTGATTAAAACATACAGCACAAGGTGGTCGGTCGGGAATTCTCTTGGCAACAGCTCACGTGGGGATCAGCAGCTCTTTCGTCCGCTTCAGTCTCGTCTCGCTTCTCGCTCCAGCTGCTGGCTTCAACTAAGCGCACTGTTTATATGTATTTCGCCAGATTCCTACAGAACCTCAAGACTCATCAGTATTCATAACAGTTAATTATTATCTCCGAACCTTAAACAAAGAGGTCAGTTTTCAAAACAATATATTCTCTGACAACCATAATTTTTGCCGATAAGGAACTTTTGTGATTAAAAATTATTTCTATTTTTCTGATTTCAAAGAATTTTCACATTTCTCATTCTTCAGGATATATTTTAGACTGCTTACATTACGGCTTTGCTGATTCATAATAATTCTATTTGCCCATCAGTTTATCAGAAATAAAACAAATAAAAACAAAAAAAAAAACATTTCTCTTTCAATTCTCCAGTGCCTATATGGGGTTTTCAAATGATCCCTTTTAATCTGAATTTCATAGTAGCAGTGTCATAATAGTGGCACATATATACTACCGGGTTTTGCACCGTTTGGTATAGGGCGGTTGAGCCATTTGCTACTGGGCCGTCGAAAATGTGCTACCAGGCCATGGACCACGTTTTACTGGAATCTTGACCATTAGCTACCGGGCCTTGTGCCATTTGTCACAGGGTAGTGAGCCATATACTAACGAACTTGACACTTGTTACAGGGCCGTTGGTACATCTGATAACAGCCGTGCACCATGTACTATCGGGCAGTGGACTATATGCTAGCGGGTTGTAGACCATTTGCTATCGACACCTTGACTGTTTGTTAACGGTGTTGGACCATGTGCTAGCCGGTCGATGACCATTTTTTTACCAGACCGTGGTACATGTACTACCCGGCCTTGAGTGATGTGCTACAGGGCCGTGGGCCTTTTAATACCAGGCTTTTCATTATTTACTACAGAGCCGTTGACCCATTTACTACCGGGCAATAGATCATGTGCTACCGGCCGTGGACCAAGTGCTACCTAATAATTTGTTACTCCTATTTTCAATCTTCTCCTAGAAATTCAGTCAAAGTCATGTATAGTCATTTTACTCACAGTTTCCTGCCAAGAGAATCAAGCCGTCACAGCAAGTACTTAGAGCCGCTAAATGTTTACAAAACCACTGATGCCAAAATATTCTGAGTTTAACTGCAACAAACTTTGTTCGTTTTTATGCAGTCATCCACAGATCCTGAGAAAGGAAGAAGATAATTTCTAATTACAGGGTTCTTCTTGCTAACCGCTAGGTACCGCTTCATTGCTTTGGTTATTTTTCAGAGGGGAATATTTCTATGCCCTGTACATGTACATTTTCAGGGTTAAATTTGAAACCGAATCACTAACACTTGTTATCATGTACACGCTGTTTATATTAAAAACGTATTTTAAACAAAGCTCAAATAATCTAAAGCCTATACGTGGGTTTAATGCTTTTAAAAATTCGTATGATTTTATGAATGTCTAATATTCCAAAAATTGCTTTATTAAATAATATATAAAGTATTTGCCTATTTTATTTCGAAAGTAAGTATATAACGATCTAGGTCCACAAGAATGAAAGACCCTGCACATTTCAGAATAAATTATTAAGAAAAATGGTCTAACAAAGGTTAATGGGAATTTATCCGCCTTTCTTGCATATGGACCAGTTGAAAAATGTTTATTTACTGCAATTATTGAATTTTTATGAAATTTCAATATTTGGTGAAAAAGTGACTACTAAAATGAAAAAGGGACTAATATAAACTATTAAAAATGTCTCATATATTCTATTAGGTTGGTGCAAAAATAATGACGTAATAATTTCGTTTTTTGACGTATTTTTTAACGTCAAAAAACGACATTATTACGTCATTATTTTGCACCAACCTAATATTAAAATGTAAAAGTCATTTATATATACTATTAAAATGAAAAAAAAATGACTCATATATACTATTAAAATGTAAAAGTCATTCATATATAGTATTAAAATGAAAATGTGACTCTTATATGACATTAACAACAGTCAATACATCTTGGTTACTAAAGGATTATCGTTCATCGTTCAGTTTCAGCTAAAACTTGTGTTAAAAAACTATATATATAATTTGTTATAAAGCACCATAGTCTTGTAAAATATAAATTTTGCTAGGGTCTTACCATTTTAGAAGGTATTCATATGGGAATCCTTAAATATATAAATAAACCGGCATTGCAAGCAAGATAATTCTCAAAAAACTATTTCAGTCATTACAAACGAAAGATCCATCTGCCATATGACAAAATGTTTTATCATCCAAATCAATTTTTTTTCACAATGCCAGTAGTATTCTCCAATCGATACAATTTTCTGGGTTCAATTATATATATAACTTACTGCTTAGAATGTCTGTTTTTATCAAACATTTTGGCAATATCTAGTTTGGAAGTTTTAGGTTTTATTATGAAAAGTGATATATTAATTTATTTTTATAAAAATCCAAAACATATAGTCCTCTGGAACATACTTTAACAATGCAATATTCGAAATGCCTAAACAAATTATATCTCAATAAATTATTATTTTATTACTTATGTTAATATGAATTCCTTGAGATTCTATAAACTTTACAGTCTTCCATGAATTACTTATCATAATTTAGTGCTTTTCGACAGTAACATTATTTATAATGGTTTTCTTGGGGGAATCCCATGGATCTTCTTTGCTTGAATACTGTTTCCTGGTCTCATTTCAATAATTGGCCTCAAGATTTCTGTTGGAATAATATCTGAGGGACTAGACTTTATATATTTAAAATCTATTTAACAATATGAATAATAATCACCTTTTTAAATGTGAAATAATACAGAACATCTTGTTTCGGTCATGTTTAAACCCCAAAAAATATCTTATCAAATGATTTTATGCATTTATCTGGATACCAACATCAAATTCTCCGCATATAACACTAGTCGAAAGTACTACTTTACCACAAACTACCTGGGCTGTTCAAGAGGTTCTAAGCCTCAGCCAGAAGTTGAAGAATCAATAATGTTTCACGATCTTTAAATATAGCCCTCCTTGACGTCAATGCACTTGATCCATCGATGCTTAAGCCTCAATCTCATCAGGGAAAAAGGTGGCATCCAGGCCTTCCAAAAAGTCTTCCACGGCATATATGATCTGATCATTGTTTTTAAAATAGCGGCTACGCATGTGGGATTTGAGTTTAAGAAAGAGGAAGAAGTCAGAGGGAGCTAGCGCTGGTGAGTAAGGGTGATAGTGTAGCAATTCAAAGTGTTTTGACTTGATTGCTTTCTTCAGTTGTTTTTATTCTGATGCATGGTATTGTCCATTTTGTCTTCTTTTCCATGTAGTCCATCATGATTACGCCTTCAGAATAAAATAAATAAATAAAAGTCATCATCATGCCAACCGAAGTTGCCTGCTTGTACTTGTTTGAGGGTTTATAACCAGATTCTTTCCGCTGTTTGCTCTGAATGTTTGATTCAGTGGTGAACCTAGATTTCATCCAGAATTAGTAATCTGCAGTGGAAATTCTCAGATTTAGCCTGGAAGGGAATCAAAAATGTCCTGGAAATGTCAACCCTTTTCAGCTTCTGCTCTAGTGTCGGCATTCTTGGGACACATCTTGCCGACAGCTTGCTCATCCCCGATATCGACCGAACCAGAACTAATGCCTATGAACTAAGACCTCTGTCACCCAAAAAAATAAAAATAAAAACGACAAATAGCATGAAATTGTTCATGAGTGGTTGAAGTTTTTGCCCGACCTTACCGATGGTCATCTTCTGTGCTGTCCCTTCCCCGCTTGAATTCCGGAACTCACTTCATCACCGTTACATACGAAGGAGAGTACTCAGCTAGTGTCTGTATCATGTCCTCGTGGATTTCTTTGTTTGTCATACCTTTTGGCTGATCGGGTCTCTGCTTTATCTACTTTTAGATTTGTTGCACACCTCTCATCTTTGCATGGATCTCACCTACATAGAAATTAAGACAGGCATCTGAATTAGTTTTTTTTCTAGTTTCATACGTGGTAGTTTGTTGCTACAATGAAAATGTCTCTTCTTTCGTGGTGAGACTTAGAACTGTTTGAATGACACACATATTTCTATTAACCACCCACAGTCTCGTCATTTGGTTCATCCAATATAACTATATAGTCATCACTGAATATTATTGCTGAGAAGTTTGTATTTTATATATTTCTTAGCCCAAGTTACCTGATTGTCTCAGTGATGCTTCCATGAATGTGTTAGTTTGGAGAAAGTTTCTTGAAGTTTCCTTAATTTTCATGTGTTGCGACGGACTTACTTTTAAAAAATCTCAAACATGTTCTTATTCATGAGATATTAATCTGGTGGACTTGTTAATTGGAAATCATATTTAGATTACATAATTATGAACATTATGTAATATGTAAATGTAAAATATGAAGAAGTGACTTACATACAATGTAATGAAAAATGAAAAAAATGACTCATATATACTATTAAAATGAAAAAGTGACACTTATATACTATTAAAATGAAGAAGAAACTCATATATACTATTACATATACTATTACATATATACTATTAAAATGAAAAAGTGACACTTATATACTATTAAAATGAAAAATTGACACATATATAGTATTAAAATGAAAAAGTGACTCTCATTGCCATTAACAACAGTCAATACATCTTGGTTACTAAATGATTATCGTTTATCACGTCGTTCAAACTTGGAACAGCTGTACCTTTCATCATGAAACTGGTGCTAAATATTGCATACCCGTTATATAGCACGATAGTCTTGTAAAATATAAAATTCGGCAGGTTCTTATTATAGACTCTTTCTTGTTCATGAGATATTAATCTGGTCGACATGTTAAGATGAAATTATATTTAGATTACATGATTACGAACATTATCTAATATGTTGATTTATTGTTAATACCTTAAGAAATAAATGCTATTAAAAGCAAATAATTTTTATCCGGTCCGTCATCTTAACACCTGGACACTAATTATCTAATTAATATGTGGAGCAAGTAACAAAAAATATCAGTTGGAGTTAATCGACTAACAATGTAAATTTTATTCCGAATCCAGAAAATTCTTCATGTGATATTAGTTGGAATTTCAGCCGAAATCTGGTGAATATGGCAATAAAAATGACAACAACAGTCTGAACAATGGAAACTGTAAATACTTACAATACTTCATCTCATTTTCCATTCTGCAGCCTCTTGGTTACAAGCGAAATGTTACTAGTTTCAAATTATTCTACCGCTACATCCATGGTAAATGTTCTAACGAACAGCTAATTAAAACTTTCAGAACTAAAACCTGCCATGCCCTGTTCGCTACGATAAATCATGCTCATTCTCTTCATATTGCATTAGTAAGAAAGAAGAGCCCCTATTTTTAGAACAGGTACCGACCAGGATGCTTCCTTGACCACTATAATCTGAACGTCTTCAAGTTTTCATTCAACCGTTCAATCTTTTCTACAAATCATTATAATTTGCACTTCTTACTCCCTTATATTCGGTTCATTTAGCAACCCTTTACCTTGAGTGTTTCTTAGGCCTTTTATTAGGTGCACAGTTTGTAAGACATGGAAAAGTGGGGTTCAAATAGATAACATTCAAGAAATTTGTGAATATATATTTATAACAGGCCATTCCTATTCGAGAATACCCGTCTACTAGGGCGTCTAACCCATCCCTATTGCACCCCTCAGGTGCATTTGTGTTTATTCAATACCCACAACGCCCATCTATGGTTTATACTGCAACTATGCAGAACAGACCTTTGTTACAGTTTCTGGAAAAATGCGTGTTATCTTGCGTGATCAACAATTTGAACAAGGCCAGAACGCTCAAGCCCTCGGCCACGATGACTTGTAACATCGTGCTATCATAGATATCGACTGTTCCCAAGGGTTGCGTCTTCCCAATTTCACCCACAAAGCTTGGGTCAACCCAGACAGGAATATATGCTTTTAAGATTAATCTATAAATACTTAAAATTATTTAATGTTTTTTTATTAAAAACATATTTGCCAAGATACGTTTAAATAGTTAAAATTGTGTTTGTTTGATTAAGTGACGTTAGGAACGTCTGGACACGCTAAAAACCCTGTATGTATATCTCTCTAAAGAAAAAAAAATCTCAACATCAAGATCAATAGATGAACTCCAGAAAGTGGTTATATGCTAAAATTTGGTAAGGTCTGCTTCTCATAAGCTATTAGAATAAATTAAAGTAATCACAATAGAATATTTTCAAGAACGAACGAAGAGTGAAAATTTGTCCTAAAATATCCAGGTTCGGTCAAAAGAATACTTTTTCATTCTTGGGAATAACAATGAAAGTTAACAATCATTAAAATAAACTCATGTGAATCGGTACATTGCAAGGATATTTTGGATTATCTATAAATATCCAATTTCCGTGTATTCACTCCTCTAGTAGTTTTTGCTTGCAATTCGTTAAAACTAAGGAAAAGATTGATTCACTATTATAAAAATAATTTTCTAGTCAATAAAGAATGAAATTATCATTTTCACATATTTATCCTCATTGCCATTAACGATAGCAACTTTCTTCCCAAATAAAACAATTAAAGGTTTTATATTTTAATGCTTCCATCATTTATTGCTGGAAAGATCGCATTTTTTAATGTCTGAAGCTAGATACTGTTCATCACGATTTACTTTTATTCATGGATTTCAACTTTCAAGCAAACTAAAAGCCATTTTTGGGCGACCGCATTTTTTAAAAATAGTTTTTTAATTAAAACCTCACCTTATAAAATTGCGTATCCTGTATATTGTAAATTATTAACATCGCGCCTTTGGCTATACCAGGTGGCAAGATATGAAAAGTGATTAATTCCATCTCAGGTGATATATAGTTTCTTATTGCTGTAAGAAAGATTTGATGTAAGAAAGAATAACCTTAGTAAAAATGCCAAATCCCATCTTAACTGCATGATATTTTGATCATTACTGTTAATTTCTAAAAGAACTAAATGAAACTGGTTCATGATTTCCGATCCTCTCTCCTTTAGAAACTGCTTTATTTATATTTCGGGTACGAATCTGATGAGATATGGCTATCAAGAAAGGATGGAACGTGCATTCCTTAAAAGGCCAAATAGAATCTTACTGGCCTGTTCTCTGTAACGGACCTGTATAAGGCATACCCGTTCTGATGGCGTTTTTTTTACCAAGTGGACAACGGTTAGAACCTTGCCAAAAGGCATGTTTGCCTTATTGTTTTCTCGTGTTCGCAGGCAGTTAGGCAAAATAAACACAAAAAAACAAAAACGAACAAAAAAAAAAAACAAAACAAAAAAACGGAGCGTCTACTCTAATACGGATATCTACTAAATATAAATTTTAAGTTTATATTGTTAAATAGTATATACAAATTAGGTTTATAATAGTATTAAAATTCTTTAACTCAGATTAATCTTTATATAGTAGAATTGAATGTATAAAAAAAAACTATTTAAATTTCATAAGAAATGTTTTTGTTTTTTTTTGATATCTCGAAGGTATTTGACAGTGGTCTTCTTCACAAGTTGAAAAGTTATTTCAATTTTTGAACTGATTTAGTCTTTCTTATCAAATTGCGAAATGAAAATTGTCTTGTCACTCTTCTAGATCTTTTTACATAAATATAAATGTTCCCCAGTCCCCATCCTAATACCTATGTTGTTTCTAATTCCCATAAATAACATTCCGGATGTCATCACTTCTCAACTCTGTATCTATGCTGAGGATGCAACGATTTACTCCTGTCTTAAAAGTAAATCTGATCAATTCAATGAAATCAAATTTGCACTTGATCTAAAAAATGACATACAATCTGTTGATAAATTGGACTCGGGGTGGCTTTTTAATTTTGACGCCTCAAAAACGAATCTACTCTGTTTTAATTATATGAGAGAACCTACTTTATATTCCTTCAGCATTGCTGATGCTAACCTCCAGAAGAGTGATTCACTGCGACTTGTCGAACTAACATTTTCAGCAGACATAAATGAAGAGAGGATATTGAATCAATTGCTAAGATTGCAGCTAAAATAGTTGGTTCACTTTGTCGAGATAGACAATTTCTCTTTCCTACATATTTATAAGTCTGCTATTCGTTCTTGCTTTGAATATTGCTTCTACATCTGGTGTGGTTCTTCTGATATATATTTAGACATTCTTGATGGAATCCAAATAAAAATCTGCAATCTTAGTGGTCCTGACTTGGCATCTCGGCTTCAGTCCTTTCTCACTACCGTGACATAGCTTTCCTTTGTCTTTTCTGGAAGTAATTTCATGGTAATTGTTTTGATTAACGTTTATCTTTGGTAACTAAACTTAATGAATTTAAGCGCGGTACTACATTTGCGGCAAGGCCCCATAAATTTACAGTTGAAATAGCTAGATATAACCATAAGTTCTATGCTAACAGTTTCTTCTGTCGCTTGTGGAACACATTTCCGGCCTCATGCTTCCTGACCAACCAGTAACCTCTTGCGTCCTAGTGGCTTTATTGATTTGCTTGGGGTGAAAGGATTTTTTTTTTTTTTAAATATTAAACTATTGTCTAAGCTTTTTTTTTCAAACATTCGGCTGACTTCACTATTTTTAGTAGTTCCAAAGCTTTAATGTAAATATGTGTTAGGATTTGATTTTATTTTTCTACCTATTCGATTTCTCGTGTACTTGATTTTGTTTTTCATTTCAAATGTTTCTGATGTCAAGTGAATGGGAATACATTTCAAACTGTGCGTTCTTAAATTATTCTTATGTTATTAATTATTGGTTGTTTTTCATATGAATAACTGCATTTTGATTTTAATATGATTGCATTAACAACAATGTGTTGGCTTTTGTTATTGTATTTGCTATGCTTCTGTTTCATGTATTATTGTATTGTGCTTCGTCGAACATATGAAAAGTGAGTCGACGAGGGAGATATGTAGTTTTATTTCTTGTATATCCTTTATCTTTTTCAGAGATGCAATCTACTAGAGAGCACGTATATTGTACAAAAGTATCATCATATAGAGAGGATTTAATGGATTAGATGTTTTATTATTCATTATTAGATTCTTTTTTTCTCATTTGACGGCAGCGACTGTTTTCAACTTTGTTTCAATATGGGCAACTGTCATGTACGAGTGTATTTAAAATTTGTCAAAATTTCTATGTTTGTGTATTTGATCTAACGCTATCAATGGCAAGAATTAAGCAAAATTTCAGATGTG
>OZ010576.1:128088864-128126364 GCA_963932145.1 Acanthosepion lycidas | reverse complement strand
TATATATATATATATATATATATATATATATATATATATATATATATATATATATATGTATTCGATTCTCACCCGTCGTATACAACGTATGAGGGTCACGCACCTCATTTCCTAGGAACTGACAGCCACACACCAGCACATGTGATTTGATTATAATGACGAATGGTTTGTGCAGAATCATCCACACTTTTGAAGGGCCGCATACAGAGCCCTGCTGTTCTACGTGCCTTAACGGCCCCAAACGACCCTCGTCCGGTTTTGAATTCAGAGTTGTACTTCTCTTTTGCCAGTTGTCATCAAAAGCTATACAACCCAGTCTGTCTCCTCGGATTTGCGGAGGAGATTTCGTTCTGATGAGGTGAACCTCTCGGTGTTCACGAAATAAAAATTATAAACGAAATGGATAATTAAAGTCTCTGTCTTTTTAATATAATATATATATATATATATATATATATATATATATATATATATATATATATATATACACGCTTCCTTTAAGATAAATAATTATTAACCCTCAATTTTTTAATGTAATTTTTTTGTAAAAATGTTTTTCAAATGTTTACAAAATTTTTAAAATATATGCACATATCAAAGACATATACACAGTTACAAAGTATATTCATAAACACCACATAATTTTAGCAAATCATTTCAAATTTAAAATAAAATTCGATTTTAAAATGCATCAACAGAAAAGTGCCTCGTTCTAAATCAATACAAAAACAATATTTTTCGATTCTTAAAAATGTCATTGCTTCATAATGGTCAATGCTAATTAAAAAATAATTTGAGAAAAAATAGAGAAAGATATTTCTATTTTTTATGTGAGGACGAATCTATTTAATTAGTGACGGTTTTTAATATGTAACAGTCTACGGGCTGGATTTTTTTTTTACTTTTTGGCAAAACAACATTGAGAAAATAATGGATGCTACACAGTTTAAAAAAAAAACCTCATTTACTATTTCAAATGAAAACCTGGTTTTCTTATTTTTTTTTTTTTACTTAGAGATAATTAATATTTTCAACTCATTTGTGTCTGTCACAAGGAAAATTTTGTTTTCTTATTAAAACGACATGATCATAGATAAATTGCCAAAACGTATTTATTATCAATCTAAGACTGCAAACAATCAGAGAATCAACTTTGATTTAGTAACAGTACATTTAAAAAAAATATAAACCTATGTTTTGAATTAAGTATCTGGAAAGATGGATCGCCAGTTGTCATTAATTAAAGTAAAAGTAAATTATTTCGTATCGATAATACGGACATTCATCTCAGAATATGAACGGATCCTATTAAAAATAACCAGACAAAACTTGTCTAAATTATTCTATGAAACTTGCCTCAATACACACACACACACACACATATATATATATATATATATATATATATATATTGATGCAAGAGTCATATATATATATATATATATATATATATATATATATATATATATATATATATATATATATATATATATATATGCAATGGGAACGAAAGTAATATATACAATTCAACGTTCACACCATTAATCCAAAAGAGGGCTCGATGACGATAGTAGAGGGATAATTATTTATTTATGATAATTTTATCATATAGACATATCAAATTAACTATTTTCGATTCTCACCCGTCGAAGTGCAGTTGAAATGCACTGAAACCAAGTTGAATCTTTGTAGTGAGTAAAATGGTTTTGTCTATATAATAATATTATATATATATATATATATATATATATATATATATATATATATATATACGCATATATCTATCTATCTATCTATCTATCTATCTATCTATCTATATATATATATATATATATATATATATATATATACAAAGGCATTTCATTCGTTACTTCTAAATCTCAATTAGTGAGACACGTCGAGTTCGTACTCTTTTATCGTACTAAACTTAATATAGTAAATAGCAAAATTATGTGAGAGTAATCACATCTAACGAGTTGATTATTTTACCTACCTAAGCGAAGAATACGACGGATGAAATATTTAATGTACCCAAAAGTACTTTTGTGGCTGGTGTTCTTTATTCGCTGGGAAGAAAGTCAATGAAACACAAACGAATCTCACAAAACAGAACTTTCTGGATGTCGGAAAAATTTGAACTAGTTTCAACACATTTGTTGATTTTACATCATTAAGCTCTCAATCACAACACTTATCAAATTTACTCATTTATTTTTAAGTCTGTGAGAGAAATAATATGGAAATTCTGAAAGAGTTTAAAATAATATGGAAACATTTGGCGGGAAAACAAATGACGAAAGAAAATTTTTTCTGAAATTAGAATTTACTATTTTCTATATAAATGAGACTAATGAAGTAATATAACTGTTATATTTTACTATTTTCTATTTAAGTGAAATTGATGACGTAATCAGTTAATATTGTAATTTTTTAAAAAAACTCTATTTTTTTAACATTTCATAAAATATTAATTAATTTCATTATGTTCACATTTCAGCAATTTCATTTGAATTTTGTAGAAAGATGCTTTCATGAGTCGTCATATCTGAAAGTATAAATGATTGTTTCATCCAAACAAGTCTGCGTTGGCTTTGAATTTTCTTTCAACGCATTTAAAAGCATAGAGTGTAGTAAAATGTGATGTGCATCTGAGAATATCCGCAAAATAGGGCAATGATATTATTAAAAATTCTGAAATTTCCATATGTTACTATGTGAGAAAACGACATTATTTTTGCACCAACCTAATATTTTCAAGTGGTTTTACGAAACTTTAAATTAATACTGTTCGTGACAACAAACACTAAAACATGAAGAATATTTATTAGAAAGTCTTGAAATTATAAAAAACGAAAATGTGGTAAATTTAGTAAAAAGTAACATATAAAAGTTGCAAAATTAATCTTAATGATTCTTAAACCATGACAAATACAAATTTATAAACATACTTTTTTATAGGTTATAAACCTCGTAAATATGAATAATTAAATAAGAGAAAATTTAGAAAAATAGCTATAATTATGAAAAGTATCTTATATTATTATAATAATATATAAGCTATTTTATGAAAATTTAACTTAATTAAAATAATAGACATATATTTGAAAAAATATTATGATTAAAATTTGTAAAACTATAAGTACATTTCTATAGGAAAACAATTTAAAAGCCTTTTAAGGAAAATTTCACTACGTTTATTTCTGCATTATTTAAGACAAGAAAAATGTTTAAAATATGGAATTAGTGCATCTTATCTGAACGTCTATTTACCATAGAATTTATGATATTTCAGGGCTATTCTTTACGATAAAATTAGCCAAAAAATAATAAAAATTCTAAACCATGAAAAACCTTTTAAACGAAAATCTATAATTATGATCTTGTATATGTTTGAATAGAAGCAATCATATTTAAATGACAAAACTTTGAAAACTAGTAGTTATTCAACGAAAACGTTGTCACGTGATATTCTGAAGTTGTAAAACTACATCGTTTGGAACAATAAGTATTTTAAATTTGCAAAATATTCTTATTAAGTCATAAAAGCAAAAATGATGTAATGTAGACTTTTTAATTGAAAAATGTTTTCATGGCTCTGTATTACTTGAGAATATATATCACACAAAAGTGGCTTATGAAATCTCAAATTTTGAAAATGGCATTTGCAATATGAAAAAACTGTTTTCAGACAATTTTAACAACTGATAAATAAATACATAGAAATTTGCAAAACAAATATATTTTAAGTTATGCTAAAACTAACTTTACAATACGTAAAAATGATTCCAGTGAATTTTGATGAATATTATGGGTTTATATTGAGAAATATTAAGCAATTAAAAAAATCACAAAAACAATTTTATTAAAATTGAATTTACGCTCTTTGAAAGTGATGTAAAATATTCCATGAATATCATTTTGTAATTCCTAAAATGCAAAAATAGCATTAGCGATATCTCTTTTGTATTGTTTTATATTTTTTTAAAATCATATAAAAATCTTCGCTATTTAATATTGTAATTTCTTCTAAAACTGTAACTAAACATATTTTAAAGTAATAATTATTTATGCAAGTATTTATTTCTTTTGAAAGTAAGCATTCAAATATTTACAAAAACAATGTTATGATAACATTTATACTTATACAAATTATGGTTATGCGCTAATTGAATGTAAGATTTCCTGAATTTGACTTGTGGGACGAAACTGCAAAGGGATATATGTAAAAAAAACAGTAGCATTTTAAATAAAAAAAAAACTCATTCTAAAAATTACAAGTTTTGTATTGTAGCTTTTCCGTATGAAAAAAAGAAATTGTTTTCAATTATTCTGTTCAAATTTTAAATTAATATTTAAAAATAAACAATTAAAATTTGAAAAAACATATAATAATAACCAATTTTTGAATTGTTGTATCTTGATTGAATGTAAATGAAAAAAAATATCTTTTTTTACTTGCAGAAAATATTACCTCCTGTGAACGTCACACAAAAATTGATTGCATTAATTTCCTTGAATATAGAGAATATTATGAGTCAAATTCCTGAAACAATAATTTACATAATAGACACACATCTCACACGAAATATATCAGTAAATGGAAATATAAAATATATGAAAAAAAGAAGTCTTTACAAAACAATACACTCGCAGTATTAGTCATTGATCGTAAGATGTCAGCCGATAATTTAAACTTAGGAAATGCAGTTATAATTAAAAGTAATTTACGAAGGCGAAAATCTATAGAAAGGAAACAAATTTCGTAATTGTCTATAATAACATACGTTTATCATACATGTCTACTTTTGTAACAAAAATACAGCTAAGAAAAAGCAAGATATTTAAATACTGAATGAAATCAGCTATTAATGCATCTGGATAACTCGGACGCCGAAAATTAAAACATTTATATTTAAATCTAAACATCAGTTTAACTTTAATATGATGCAAAGTTGCAACTGACGATTCTTGTATCACTTCGCGTTCTAATCTATATGTAGGACTAGATCGATAAAATCATTATAAGATTGAAGAAGTCCTTTTAAAGGACGAAATACGTAACATATATTTTTTTGCTGTTTGTGAATAAACTACCCACTGTAAGAAAAGAAAATAAATTTTATGTATGTATGCGTACAAAAACATTTAAAATATTTTAGTAGCAAAAGTATAATATTTATTTTCTCTTCAAATCATCTGAAAATCAAAATTTTATATATATATATAAAGACATATATATATATATATATATATATATATATATATATATATATATATATAAAGATATATATATATAAAGATATATATAAATTAAGAAATGGACAAAGTACGACAATTTATTTATTAAAGACATTTTTATGTTTAACGTTCTTTTTATAGATACAAGTATTTAAGTAAATGCTCTGTTTATTTAATACTGTTTATTATAAACATAGCATTTACTTAAATACTTGTATCTATAAAAAGAAGGTTAAACATAAAGATGTCTTTAATATATATATATATATATATATATATATATATATATATATATATATATATATATATAGAGAGAGAGAGAGAGAGAGAGAGAGAGAGAGATATAGATATATATATATATAGATATATATATATAGTTCTAAGATAGTTATAGTTTTGATATATATGCCCGATAGGTCCAAACCCCGTAATATTTAATGATAGTATCCCCCTAGGTCAATGCAGGTTCGAATCCTGCCGGATGGCGCATATTTTCTTATATTAGATTTCTCGAATATTCTGGGCGCTAGACGAAAATAAATAAATGTACTATTTAATAAATAAACGAAGCCTTTACGATTATCCACTAAAAATAAAGTATAAGTAATAAAATTTTATGAATTAATAAATAAAAAATCCGTGTGTGTGTGTGTGTGTAACATTCCATATATTTAGGAAGATATTCTAAGCTGCCATCCACTGCACATATCGCTACCCATAGCAACACGGAGATAACAACGTCGCATTAGTTCGAGATGTCGTTTTATCCGTGAGCAAGAGACAGTAATATCGAAAACTGTCAGACTGCCACATTCCTGTGCAGATCAAATAAGTCACCAACGATGACACGAGTAAATTGATGAGGCCATTAGCAAGCAACTATCAGATGTAAATGGCGCCAGAATATCAGGTACAAATATTACGTAATGATCAGTGGAGGGTTCAAGTTTGAGAAGGTACGGGTGAACCTTGTGATCCGATCGAAACATTTTATTGAAGCTCAATAATCTCATGGATCATAGCATGCACTGTTTTGTCTCGGAAGAGAAGAAATTCGACCAAGACCAGAAGGTGGACAGGAAGAGCGTCTGGTGCCTTTACGAGCACCCAACGATACGATTGACAGTAATGTACACCAAGTTCGAGTCGTCTGTCATAATCATGGGTATTTTGAGCAATGGATGCTATATTATACCACCACAATTCTTCAGGAATGTTTTATGGTTCAGTGCTAGTGGTGACCCAGGATAAGTTGCCTGAGAATTTTCACCTTCTAGTTGTGATTTGAATCTTTTGGAATATTACGTCTGAATTAAACTGAATCAAATTGGTGACCAACTAAAGTCTTCAAAAATGAGACCGAAGAATGGCCCCATAATATCAAGGACTGTTTGAAGTTTGTCCTTTTTTATGTGATGTGCGACATGAATGAGAACCATCTGACATAAGAATGTAATCGCGCCTATCACTATGTCAATCCGTACACGAATTTGAGGGTGAATTTAATTAATAATTCTCTTTTTCTGCATTGCAAACTTAAAAAAAAAAACAAAAAACTTTTCATATTAAGGATATTTTATATTGAATATATTTAAGATTATTTATTATTAATTTTGTGTACGATTTTTCACCGCGTACGAGGTAGAAAGGCATAGGGATTGACTCTGAACTTGACCAAGGAAACATATAGTCCACAATTTAATTAAATAGGATACAAGGACGGGTCTACTCATTGTACGTGGTATGACCTGTTGTAACTTTCATAGTCTGGGTTGTTGCATGGCCAACTAGTATTATACGACTCGACATGTTACATAACAAGCTGAATTATAACAGGCCTATTTAATGTAAACAAAAAATGTGAATGGCTGCTTAGAAAATTGTTAATCTAAAAAGGAGTTAAATTTAAAAAATAATTCTTAGAACGTGAATTAACAACGTATAATTACGCAGAATTTATCAGACATTATTTAAATTCCCTACACATGTTTTCTATACTAAAATTCATATTTACACCTCTTTTTTTTTTTTTTTTATTAATCTACGAATTATAAACATTACCTCATTTTTATGATTTTCAATTAAGCATACAGTCCATTTTGCAAATGAACGCCATTAGGTAAATTACCATACTTTTTATTAATCTACGAATTATAAACATTACCTCACTTTTATGATTTTCAATTGCGCATATAGTCCATTTTGCAAATGAACGCCATTAGGTAAATTTTCTACCTCATAATCCATTGAATTTTAAATATTAAATTATAAATGTTGTTGCGACATTGTGTTTCACGAAAATGGTTAACAAATGTGTTGCATTTGGCTGTTCTTGTGGATATGTTACTAACAGGGAAAAGGTATCGACAGGTTTATTTTCCTCTTGCAAATTCCAACCTCGTAGAAAATGGATAAAATTTGGTAATTGTATTGACTGGTTTCATAAGAAAAATTCACTTCTCTGTATAAAACATTTTGAAGAGAAATTTACTTTGAAAGGAAAACGAAATAAACTAAATTTAGATTTACATTCACTCCCGACAATACATGTAGAAAAAAAATCAGAAAACCGTCTCTTTTACAGAATTCAGGAAGTCTCCAAAACAATGACTGGTCCAAACTGATGAATTACATGATTTTATTTCAACTGATATGATAAAGTATTTTCCTCATTTGGAAGAAGCAAAGTTTTGTCCTAACGGTTTTGAATTATAAAAAAACATAAGGAAGATTATATTCTGATTTATAGAATAGTCTTTGACCCTGAAACATATTTTCCATCTATAAAAGAAGATATTCGCATCGACCAAAACCTTCACATCCACCTCCAATGCAATGGAACCCCTGCACTCTTACCACGGTGGTTTATACAAGGACATAATGCTAAACTCACAAGATTAAGCATATTAGAAAAATTTCAAAATTGTATAGAAAACGTGGTGGAAGAATATCCATACTCATTTCTAAAATAGTTTAAAAAAGCAAACATTACTAAACAAGAGTTAGTTCTTCATTTTCTGCAAAAGTAATACGTTATGTCTTACTAGTGCGCTATACGTCTACGAGAACGTTACCTCTGGAAAACTTTACCGTCTTTTTATTTATTAGAGCAAATTCAAAACACATTAATGAAACCCTTTCAATGTGAAATGTGTTCCCTGGTCATGGTAGGGAATGATAGTGATGATGCTACAGAGAAGCAGTAATTTGACTTACTTTTTCGAGGTCATACGGTTCCACCTAGACAAATGGCAGAGTTTATTTGTGTTTGTTTTGCTATAGTTGACTATGCAGGTAAATTTATTGTAAAACAATGTGTCCGTTACAAGAGAGTCTGCTGAAATAGTTTTGGAAACTTATTCTCAAAAAAAAAAAAAAAAAAAAAAAAAAAGATTTTACTTCTGAACAACACTCAGATAAAGAAATTCATTTTGGAGCAAAAATTGTTATAAATATATTTGACAACAACAAACGACAATTTTCATCGGGTGAATTTGGAAAAAAATATTCTAGGATGTTTTAAAAAAAAGCAAAGGTCAAAAGAAAATTGATTTATAGAGAAACTGTTGTTAGGTTTTTTACTTGTATTTGTTTTGCTTAATCCTTAATTAACATTTTTGTCTGTTTACAATCTTATATATTATTTTTCTGTTTAAAAAGAAAAACAACCTGATTGTGCAACTTTAGAAGATTTCAACATGTTTTACATAAAACAGACAGAAATTGGCTGTAAACCAAATGGGCCTGTTAGAAATTAGCCTGAAATTATACATGTAGGGTCGTATATATTAGTGAGTCGTGGTTATTGAAACCTAGGAGTATTGTTTGCCCCAATATCAGGTATGAAAACAGCGACAGAATGGAAAAGAGCTGACAAAATTTCGTCTGTGGAAAAGTTGATGTAGGAAGGAAAACATTTATTCACTTAAAAGCCTGTGCAAAAGCTTTTGGACTGTGTAAAACCTGGAAAATGGAGATTAGGTATGTCCAGCCCAGATGTGGTACTAATATGCTATATTTTCTCTGTACTGGCTATTGTCAAGATTGAGCATCGCAGAAAAAAAGTAATTTCCAGTGGGGTAGAATAGACCGGCCATATTTCCCCAAGGTATACAAAGATAAATCCTATGTACGCGATATACTGGAGCCTCATTGAAAGTACAACTGTTCCTCATGGCTGGAGAACATTCAACTTGTGACCTGCGATGAATAAACGTTATTAGTATGGTTCTGTAAGTAGTGAATGTCACACGCCAATCGCACCGGTCATATATATATATATATATATATATATATATATATATATATATATATATATATATATATATATGTGTGTGTGTGTGTGTGCGCGCGCATGCGCGCGCATGCGCGTGTGTGTGTATGAAGATAATGAGACGAAGTGTGAAAGCTATAAACGATGCGTTTCGCTGAAAGCGTCGGCTTCCTTCGGATTCTTATATACCGAGTGTAATAGCAAAAATTGTCCAAATCGTGTAACAGCATGTGATAATTTTCCATCTCACAAAATGTTTGTTATCTAAAAAAAAAAACACTAAACTGATTGAGTTTCTTTTTCCAGGATTTCAGATAAGGCGTTTAGGCATTTTGACACCATTTGTCGTAAGGATCACTGAAAAACCCTTTGATTTATTCAGCTAGAAGTAGAACAGGTGAAAATCATTTTATGTCAGCCGCACTATGTCTTCCAAATTGAGCAATGGTGAGATGAAACAGATCATTCACACCTTCAGTAATGATACCAACATTCATAATCTGGCTTCCATCTTCAAATTCCATTCAGGAACCATCAAAAGAATGGTGTATAAGTTTAAAAAAGAAGGAACAGTAGAAGGGAAAAACGGATCAGGAGGTCACAACAGCAAGAGGGATCATCATTTCAACTTAGAGCTAAATAAATACATATTTTTCAAAGTAGTGTCCTACATTTTTATAAAACCTTGGAAAATTCCAGTAAGATATCTTTAAGGTACATCATTTCAAATCATACTCTAACAACTGGACAATTTTGCGGTAACACTGTATATATACACTTGTACACAAATATACACTTGTACACAAATATACACTTGTACACACCTACACAGGCATATAAATATATTAGAGCCCTTTTCCTATCTATACTTATACACACATATGCATATATACATGCATTCTCATATATACCAGCGCACGCATATATACATATACACACATACACGCATATGATGTCTTCCTCTAAGCAAGAATAACGCAGGAAAAAAAGGTTGCAAATCGGTTGGTCCATTCTACACGTTGATTTTACCTTGCCATGCACCAACGTGTTATTAACTTTTTCCATCGCTGCAAATTGTTTAATTGAAATTTATCTTTTAATGAGAACCACGTTAAAGTGTACTTCAAAATCCTTTCAACTCAAAAGTTGCGGAATTTTACTCAAAATCTATGGAAACGTGGTCTGATATATGGCAGATATGGTCAATATTGTAGATATATATTAGGTTGGTGTAAAAATAATGACGTAATAATGTCGTTTTTTGACTTTAAAAATACGTCAAAAAACGACATTATTACGTCATTATTTTTGCACCAACCTAATAATTGAATATGCAATTGCGATTTATGTCTTGACGTATGAAGATGACAGAAACGGAAAATATTTACGGCTCAACTTAATATTTGTATAAACCAAACGTAGACATTCAGCTGCCACTGAAATAAATACATTCTCAACCATCTCTCCGAATATACTTAAACAAATCTACATAAACTGCTATATTTGACTCTGCGTTGGCGTGTTAGTGTGATAAAAATCAGGGAGGGGTTGAAAATATCAGCGACTTGAACAGGGAAAGACAATCACTAGGAAATATGTGAAATGTGAACGGGAATTTGGTCTTGTAATTTATGACCCCTTTTAGAACTGGACAATGAGAAAGAAAATGCCGTGGCAATAGAGTTGACACATTGAGGCGAGTAACAATTTGGCGCCTTATCTAACGCAGATAAAACTGTTTAAATATCTATCACTGCGGAAGACTTGTAAACAGTTACCGCTCATACTTTGTTTAGATAATCTATTGCAGTTAAACAGAAGGATTTACAGCGAGAAACTAATAAATAGAGGCTTCTTATTTGATAATAAAAAAAAAACTCGAAAGCAAAAGAGCTTTAAATTAAAAAGCAAAAATAAACGTTTGGGAAAATCTTCCTATAATCACTTATACTGTTTCAAAATAGATCGTTTTACTCAAATATATACAGTAGATACCGATAAACTGGGTCATGGTTATTCTGTGATTTGAGTCAATACTTAAAGTTCCAAAACAATACATCTATCATATTAGATAAAATCTGTTGTCACATTTTTTGTCTTTTCGTATTCGCTTTTTCCTCACGCCAAAGAGAAATAGGGGAATTGTATACTGTGAACGCCTGTGCAAAACAGGACTCTGCAATATATCCGCTGTTGAAATCTCTTTTACACGTCTATAAGTCTATCCAAGGACAGTGCTCACTACCCACGAAATCCCGATGATGGGGTGACAAACCTAATTGGGGCCCCCAGACAGTGCATCGTAACACTCGCTATCTTATCAACATTTGCTTTTTCTACCTATATTACAGACGTGTTACATATACGTTGCAAAATAAACTAAGCAAAACTAACTTTTAAAAGATGAATTTTTTTTTTCGTTATGGGGTCATTTTTTGTCGTCCAAACCTGAGAATTTGTTTTGTTCATGCTAAGTCTCGAAAAACCGATATAGAAAATTCACTATTTTTTTAATCTATAATGTCAAATGTGTTAAAATTATTCAACTATTTAACAAGAAAAATCTCAAGGTGATGTTAGAATTTCTGCAAAACATTGTTGATTTATTTAAGATAAAATGTTCTATTATAACATGTCTCTAACTTGTATTAAGATAGATTGTATTTATTTTCAATTTTTCGAGTTGAATTCTTCACCTATATTTCATCATGATCCATTATTTTACATAATTAGTTTACAATAAAATTTGTATTTTATATGAATACTACCTTATGAAAATTGAGATGTTGTAAAGTATAGGACGCATCATAGATTGTGTCGACGTATTGTAGATTCGAGAAGCTGTATTATAGATTCGGGGTGGAGGTGAATGCGCCCCTTGTACCGGTGCTGAGTCTGTATTTTGTCTCTCAATTGAATTTACTTCACACATTTGGTCAAATCCTTCTGCTCTATATCTAGATATTCATGACAAAATCCTAAGAAGAATCTGCAATGTTCTCAGTCCTGAACGGGTATCTCGGCTTCAGTCATATTCTCACCACCGTAACGTAACTTCCTTCTGCTTTTTCTATAAATATTTTCATGACATATGTTCTAGTGAGCTTTTTTTTTATTAGTACCTCGATTTAATGAATGTAAGCTTAGAACTATAGTGGCAGATAGGTCACATCAATTTACTGTTAAAAATACTTAATATAACTGTTCGTTCTTTTCTCATCATTTTTTCTATATCACTTCTCGCCAGTTGAACTCTCTTCCAGTTTCTTGATTTCCCGTCAACGTTGACCATCATGAATTAAAATGCATCATAATTCTCAATCATCTGCGTTTTTAATTCTGTTCTTCATTATGATCCTTTTTCTCAGTAACGTTTTCTCAGTTTTCTTCATTCTCAGTTACCCCTTTCATCACAATGCCCAGCTTGTGACGAAAGGGGTCAATTTCTTGTGAGTGGACTTTGTGTTTATCATCACATAACTCAACACTCAAATAACTCAAATCTGAAGCGCCTAACATTCGATGAAAGTATTTAGAAACGAATTGAACATGAATCGATTACACAGTAACTCTGGAACAAAAACTATGATCTGGAATCAGAATGAAAAGATTGGTGAATCCATCATAAACAATCTGAAATTGTGAAATTAATAATTAATTTAGTAGTGTGGCCATATAACTTTTTTTCATAATGAAATAAATGCTTGTAATAGGTATGGAAATTGATATTATTTTATTAATGTAACAATATTTATATATTTCAGTCGGTTTCTTCATATCTCTTGTATACTTCCGTCATCTTCAATACTGTGGTAACATTTTCTCCTTATTGCTTCAATATTTTGTCAGTTATATTAAAGATCAGTGCCTGTCATATGTAACTTTGTTTGCTCATAAAATATTTGGTTGCCTTATGTATATTATAATGAATATTAAACATAGTCTGATAAATCATCACCACATCACGGAATACGAGCAATGTTTTCCAAGTTGTAAGACACGAAATTACTGCTGCTGGCTTTGTGGGGTGGCATGTGAAGCGGAGATGCCCGTTAAATTCGGTAACGGAAAATTCGGTAACTATGAAATAAAAGTCGATTGAAAATTGCTTTCAGACCCGTTCTCTATAATGAAGCTTATAATTAATAAATAATATTATGATTGTCTATATTTCTGAGATGAGTTATTATGTACACAATTTACATTATTCGGAATATTGTCATCATCTTTGTCGCCATATTTATTAAAACGTTTCGGCCGTTATACGCTCCGGCCTTCTTCATGGACACTTGGCGCAGTGGATAAAGGCGTTAGTTAGTTAAGAAAGTGGAGAACTTGGAGAGGGAGAATTAGCAGGAAATAACTGACAATTGACTTCCATTAAACATGGCATGTGAAACTAGAACAATCTACCCCAGTGAGCGAAATAAAGGGGGTTCAGTTCGTCATTCCAACCACCTGAAGAATGCCTGAGCGTACAACGGCCGAAACGTCGTAATAAATACGGCGACAAAGATGAGGACAATAGTCCGAATAATCTAAATAGTGTAAATATTATGATTAGATTCGCTTTATTGTTTGACGTTTGCACATGTTGCTTTTGTTTTGTAAAAAGAGGCTACTTCTCGTTTATAATTATTTTCTTTAAACAAAAAGCAATATATTTGTGTTAAAACTTAATCTATTTACCATTGTTTTTAGTAAATAAATAAATTAAAAAGAAGGCACAAGAACTTAACTTTAACTGCGATAAATAGATTTAATTTACTTGAAAACAATACAATATATTAATTAAACAAATACTTATTTTAAAAAAATATTTATTTAAAATTTTGGAGGAGGGCTTATCCCCCCAAATTCCCCATCTAGAAAGTACGACTCTGGTATTGTTGCCATGGAGATTTATCTGGAGTGAAAGGCATGATATTTAAATATATAGAAATGACATTTGTCGAAAAAAGAAGTTGGAAGCATTCAAGAACATTGTCAGTAGGCTCCTCGGCAACAACAAAGCGGAGATTTCATGGCTCGTTTTGAAAAACTGTTAAAAAATTACAATTGTAAATTGTGCAAAATATCGCTCAAGCTGTAATATTTGGACCGCTGTTTGTAATTACTCCGACAAAGGCTAAGATATTGTAGAAACTGTTCGCAATTATTACTTACTCAATCGCTTTCGGCCAAAACTCGTACGCATTATTTACTGTTTAAGTAGACGTTGGATGAGTTCAATGAAACGTCCGAAATTTTTTTCCTTAATAACACAATTGTTTCAGTAACGTAATTTGCTCGCTTTCTCCACATTACTTTGAGCGGCTCGCACAATATTGAGTTTAGGTATTTTGCATTTTTGAGTGTGATTGACGTTCTGAATTCTTTTGATGTTATCATGTTTCAACACGGACTGTATATACTGACATTCATAACAGGAGAATGAATAAAGATGCATAAATATAATATTATAGACTATTAATAGGAATATAATTAGCTAGAGTAATATAGAGTAAACAATAACAATGTCTAATTCCTTGTTTAGATAGATAGATAGATAGATAGATAGATAGATAGAAGTATATCGCGAATAAGTTTTAATAAATTGAAATGCTTATAAAAATATAATAGATTGAATAAAGAAAAAAAACACATGGCATATGAAAAGATTAACCTAAATTAGGACGAGAATAAGACGTACCACTAAAAAGCAATTTAAAAAAGAAACTCATATTTTGACATGTCTCGCCACACAACAGCTTCATCAGAAAAATGGATTTTATTTCAAACAAACATACATTAACGTAATAGAACCCGATTAGGGTTGAATGCTGGATTTCTTTTATTTTTATTACTTAATAATTTTTAGATTTTACTAAATTCAACTCAGTTTATATTTATATATTCATTTGTTTAAAAAATGTTCTTCCATAATGTTTCAACAGTAGTCTAGTAAGAACATGTGACAGACTGAAGTATCCAGTTCGTAGATAAATAGGTATGAACCGACTGACGTAGATAGATAGATAGATAGATAGATAGATAGATAGATAGATAGATAGATAGATCATACCAGGTATAGGCAATTTGATAGACAGAGGTGCCTCATTTAATTCATCACTCATATATACACACACATTCGGGTGAACTGATAGATATTTTCTTATATAGATATATACTATCCCATGAGTTTAGACTTGATCATATGAACAGAGAGATGGATACGCACACGGAATTGATAGGTAGATAGATAGATAAATAGATAAATAGATAGATAGAGAGAGAGAGAGAGAGAAACAGAGATGATCAAACTGAGATAGATAGATAGATAGATTTTCTGTAGATAATTGGAGGGTACCTACGCTAAGACCCTTCCACGCGGTAATTATGTGAAGTACTTCCATGGGAAACCGGTCTCAAAGGAAACACCTCAGTAGGGAAGACCCTGTAATAAAACAATAAAAGCATTGGCCCCAACAGAGCAACCTCTTATTTTTACTCCATCAGTCTCTTTTTTTCCTTTTCTTTTTTCATCCTTATACGGCAAGCCTTTTTTTTTGTTGTTGTTGTTGCGGCCGCTTTGCTTTATCTCTATTCTTCGTCGTTAGCCGCCTCTCTGATCCGTGACTTGCCGCTGGCTGGTAGGGACCCGGCCCAGTCCTCACATGAACGGCGGCAGATCGACCCCATGTCGCATAGACACGGAGTTCAGTTCAGGGGGCGGTCACACTGAAATCTAACTCCCGTCTCAAGGATATCATTTTTCAGCAGCATTCTCCATCTTTCTTTCTTATGGAATTATTTATTTTGGTAAAGTATTGGTATCGGAGTTGTAGCTCATTTACGTTAGCATTTTTATTTCTTGAAAAATTAGTTACGATCTTGTAAACTCTTACCCACGAAAATATGTATCTCTATAGTTATTTAGCTAAGAAGACACACACACACCCACACACACATATGAAATGAGAACGTATCGAATATAAATTCCAACGTTCGTAACATTTATTTAAAAGAGGGCTCAATATAAAAGTAGAGATGGATTCTTTATTTTAGGATATATTAAAATATGAAAATAAGCGCTACATAAATACATCGAAACATGATTGCATATATGTAGCGTTTATTCTCACGTTGATGTAATATTGTAAAATAAAGTGTATAATGTCTGGCCACACGTTTTCGAGGATACTCGTCTACTAGGGCGGCTTGCCAATCCCTATTGAAGACGCTTGCTCAGGCAAATTTTTTGTTGGTCAGTGCCCACAGAGCCCACCTGTGGTTTATACTGCAACTATGTTGAGCAGACCTTAGTTACAGTTTCTGGGAAAGAGCGTGTTATCTAGAATGTTCAATAATTTTAATGCCAATACAATCAAACCCTCGTGACCGAGGGTTTGATTGTGTTGGTATTCAGATTATTGATAAGAAACCGTCGGTCACGGGGGTTTGATTGCGTTGGTATTAAGCTTATTGATAGGAAACCCACGGTCCTATTAACAGGCCCAAGAGTTCCGTCTACCCGATTTCACTCACAAGGCTTAGGTCAACCCGTGCCACATTTTTCAGGAACTTTCCAAAGTTCCTCCTCCAGACCGATAATATCAGGAAGTTTCTTCCCAGACAAATCGACCATGGTGATATTCGAACCTCTGGTCTCAGGTTCAGAAAGCGAACGTTCTAACCACTCGGCCATGTCTGTGAGTGTGGGTAGATTTCTTTGCATGCACTTATGTCGAAATTACCCTTGGAAAATGTATGAATCCTTCTCTTCTTTCTGTTCCGCTAAGTAGTAGGACAGACGGAACTTTTTAACCTTGGTTGATAACCAGTCTAGGAGAAAGAAGACAATGCCGAATTCAAAACGATAGAAAAGTCCATTACAGAGATTTCGTGAGATTTTTCTCTTTTCTAATGAAAATTCAAATTTTTTTTTTTTCGGAATTTGTGTACATTTTTCATCAAGAAGCAAATTGCCAAAGATTTTTTTCATTTATAATATTGTCAGTAGATGCAAGTATTTTGTTTTCTGGCTTTATATTTTGGGGTTTTATCATTTTCACATATCACATCATGATGTTTTTTTGTTTTTTTTTTTTTTCGTTTTCTTTCGTTTTTTCACAGTATTCCATCTTCATGCTCAATTTATGTTGCAGATGAAAATATTCTGAAACAAAAAAGTATAGAAAAATGTAACAAAGCGGATTCCTCGGTCTTTAAGCCAGCATGAACACGCGCGCGGACACACATGTGCGGGCGCGAGCATGTGTGTGTGTGTGTGTGTGTGCGCGCGCACGAATGTGTATCATAATAAATAACATTATATGTTTACTTATGCGAACTCAGAGTTTGGCAATTACATCCACAAGTCAGGAGATTTCATTCCATAAATGAATCAATATAAATAATTATTGAAATAATGAAATACAATGTAACTGTTTGCTAAGCTAAAATTCTTTCAGAACAAAGCCACATAGATGGAGAACTCAGTGAGAAACAAATTCATTGCTCAAACGTAATATCCAGCCAACTTAGATCGGCAGCTATTATCCATTTTTGATATTATGTAACGAAACCAAAACCAAAAATATATTATCTAGAATTTGAATTGATAACACTTGCCCTACGTTCAGCATGAACATCCAGGAGGGGAAATTACTAAATAGTAGTAACTTCAAATGCCTCTGTTTATGGAATACTAATAATAAAAAATCAGTAGAGGAAATAAGGAAATTGAACATAGAATAGGCTCTGAGTAGTTACGGCCCAAACCGCAAATTACTACAAAACAAAAACATTAAACTAAGAAGTCGATTCATATTCTTAAATAGCTTCGTTAGATCGAGACTTTTATAGGAATTTCATACATGGCGGTAAACATGTTCAAAAACGTAGAAACTGTCAACTGTATACAAAAGCTTTTTCAGATCATCGATTAAAAATGGTCCCAATCGAATTAACCATCTTGGTCTTAAAGTGAACCATCTTCATTTGAACCTCGTACACTGGCGCTACATAATCACAATCAAACTCCTGTACCAAATAATAGAAATTATGGCACTTGATGGTCTTCAGGAGTCGCACTAAAATGGTTAAAACATGTAACTCGAAGAGAAAAAGTTGACTTTCCACACTATTTCGAACAAAAGGTTTAAAAGTAAGATCACATCACTACTAGAAAGGGTGATAACCGTGGATTTGGGTAGCCTATTGCCTTGAATAATTTGTTCAATAGAAAGATTTTATATATTTCTACAGACAGTAGAACTTTCTGATCGTTTAATGAATGTTTCATATAAGGAAATGACCAATGTTATTATTACTATTAACATTATGCTTATCAATACATAATTTTGCAATATGTTATTCATCTCCACGGGAAATGTAGATAATATCACAGCAATTATTCTTTTATATGCCGTGTCATTTCAGGGTATGAACGATAATGGATCCCCAAGGCTTTTCTCTCCTTTGTAGCTCTAAGCAACGATTGTCCCTTTAACATCCCTCTGAATTAACGCTCTGCCATTTACTTACACAACCCTGTTAGGTAGGTTGCTCGCTGTTTCATCCAGCCCCACGTTCCCTATATATGGCATGAGTGTGTTAAATTCTTTAAGTCATCCTCCCAACTTCCTGTTCCAAACATTTTACCAACATTTATTGTCTCAACCCGGATTCCTTCATTCAGCAAGATTTACTCAGTAAGTTATTTTCTGTTTTCCTCGTGTCCTATGATTATTACATTTTCAAAGATGTCCTTCCTAAGCATATGATCCATATATTCCAACTGTTTCTTTCTGATTTTAAGTAAAAAAAAAAGTCAATTTGTTCCCATTTTTCTTTAAAGCTCTATCTTTGTTTTTTGTAGTATCACGTCTCTGTTCAACTTTCATTTTCATCTGTGAGCTAATTAGACAGCTAATTAGTATGATAAAGCAGTAGACGTCACGATGAATAACGGATATTTTCGTTTAAACAAAGGCGGCTAAGAAGATTTAAGGTCGATAATCTGTCAGTTAGGTGCAACGCATGATACACGCTTAGACAATCATATACCCTTCGATACATGACTGACGAGGCAAGTTTTTTCCCGCAGTATGTTGCCATTTCTTTCTGCGGTAGAGCAGTTGCCATCCAAGGATACAGAACCCGGTCTGTCCTGCTATTTACCCATAGCTGTAGGTTGGCGAAGAAGAGGATTCATACCTTTCCCAGAGTATTAGCACGTTAGTGAATGTAATAAATTTGACTGAAATTCGAACTCGACTCTCCGATTTCCCAAAGAAATCGATAATACAACCTTAATAAATCATGAAATCTCCATATGCATGTGGCCGAGTGGTTAGAACGTTCGCTTTCTGACCATGGGACACAATTTCGAATCTCACCACGGTTGATTTGTCAGGAAAGAGACTTTCTGTTGTTATAGAACTGCGTGCGGAAAAGTGCTTGAAAACCATACCACGGGTTGATCCAAGCCTTGTTAGTGAAATTGGGTTGATACGGGCAGTCGGTGACTATTACGAAGTCGAAAGTCATCGTGGGTTTGTTCAGATACTTGATCACGCTAGATAACACGCTCTCTCCCAGATAAACCATTGGTGTGTTCTCTGGGTGTTGAACGAACACAAATGTGTCCGAGTGAGCTTCTGCAATAGGGATTTACCAGATATATGATATTTTATCAATAAATACTCTATTTCAAAATTTAGTAATTATAAATTTAACAAATTTAATATTTTTTCTATTAAGTATAAATAACTCAGTGTTATATGCTGATACGAATTCACATGCTAAAAAATTCGGTGAATATTTTTCATGATTACTTCTATACACACGCAAACACATTTAAATCTCTCTATTAATCGAGTTAATAAGGTATTTTTTGCTGTTTCTTTTGATCAAAACGAAAAAGATATCATTTTATCTTAACTAGATGCGCTTGTCACAAATAATATTCCTTTGAAGTATGATGGTATTTCGAATAATTAATCGATAAAATCTTTTCCTCCTTAAAAAAAAAATGTCTGTCACTCCAATTGTTTGAATTAAATTTTTAAATAAAACACAGTTCAAGAAAGAAAAACACATCATGTAAAATACTAGTGACTTCCCGGTGTCATTTCTATACGTATTTTCTAGACAATTGTTCTAATGAGTTTTCTTTCGTGGTCCGTCGACGGCATGAATTTAAGCGGACGACTAGATTGGTAATTAGGCCTCATTGTTTTATTGCTGAATGAGTTAGATGAAAGCGTAAGTTCTATTCTAATAGGTTATTTTCTCGTACTTTACACCTGTGGAATTCTCTTCCCGTTTCTTTTCAATGAGGACAATAGGCTAGATTTTTATTTATTATATATATATATATATATATATATATATATATATATATATATATATATATATATATATATATATATCAGGTTATCCCATAAGTTCTGTCCGAATTTTGAATAAAGAAAACAAGTGACAAAATGTTACATTTAATTACAGATTCAATCAACAATGTATTTTGTATTTATGATTATCTATGACTTCCTTCCATCTATTAACAAGCTTACTAATTCCATTACTGTAAAATTCTTTTGGCTTTCATTCGAAGAACTCACAAATGTCAGTTTTACCCTCTTCCTGTGTTACAAAAGCTGTTTCTTTCAAATTATTCTGTAAGCTACGAAACAAATGGTAGTCTGAAGGAGCAAGATCGGGAGAATAAGATGGATGAGGAATTTTCTCCCAACCAAGTTCTTCGATCTTTTGTGATTCTTGCTGTGTGGGGTCGCGCAGTGTCCTGATGAAACATCACCCCTTTTCGATCACTAGAGCAGGTATTTTTTCCCCTTAAAGCTTGCTGAGAGTATATTTGAGCATTAATTGTTGCATTAGGTGGTAAGAATTCAAAGTGGATTATTCCTTGGCGATCCCACCAGATTGAAAGAAGAACCTTTCGCCCATGAAGTTCCCTTCTCGACTGTGGCTGGGGTCCTCCCACTTTATGAAGCCACTGTCTACGACGCTTAACCTTTTTGATAAAAGATCCATTTTTCATCGCCAGTCACAAATCTATCTAAAAAAGGTGAATCATGTTGGTGAGAATGGAGAGAAGAGCAGATGTCAACTCCGGATTTGAGGTTGTTTTCAGACAATAAATGAGGCACCCATTTTCCAAGTTTAGGAAATTTTCCAAGTTGTTGAAGATGACGATGAAGAGTTGTATGGTTTGAACTGAGAACCAGTGACAATTTCTCAGGTGATAAAGTAGTATTTTCTTCAAGGGCTGCTTCAAGAAGCTTTTCATCAAACTCAACTGGACGTCCGGTTCGATCTTCATCTTCAAGAGTGAAATCTCCACCTCTGAATTCTGAAAGCCATCTCCTGTAAGTTCTTTCATTCACACATTCCCCTCCATAAACTGATTGAATGTTTGTAGCCTCTTTTGGCTTCAGAGTTTCCTTTCTTGAACTCATAAAGCATTATGTGCCTCAAATGATTCTTGGGTACTTCCATGTTAGCAGGGTTTTAATCCAACAAAATTTAATTTTTAATCTCTGAAATAAAATTTGATAAGTTTAAATGTATTTAAACATAAAAATAATGTTCAGCTCCATTAGACATTATAAAATACTCTTTAAATTACGTTCATTTTACTAAAAAGTTAAAATTCGGACAGAACTTATGGGATGACCTGATATTATTTATTTAACATTTGGAATCATATATTTAAATAAATAATCTAATTAAATAAATAATTATATTTATGCTCTACTTTCGTATCGAGCACTATTTTTAAAAAATAATAACAAAAATACTAAGGAACTTTGGATTATTTACCAAACCAGTTTCTTTCCTATTTTCTACAATATTTTCACACACACACACATATATATATATATATATATATTAAGAAATGGACAAAGTCCGACAATTTATTAAAGACATTTTTATGTTTAACATTCTTTTTATATCCTTAAATACTTGTATCTATAAAAAGAATGTTAAACATATATATATATATATATATATATATATATATATATATATATATATATATATATATATATATATATGTGTGTGTGTGTGTGTGTGTGTGTGTGTGTGTGTGTATGCAAAGATAGGCTGAAAATTTCTCAGCCTGACACACTGTTCAAAATCTGAAAAATTTACAACTCGTATCGAATGCAAAAAGGATAGCACAAGATTTGAGCTACAAATTAGAGATGACAAATTCAAGCAGGTATTTAACTGAGTAGTGTAGTAAGAAACAAAGGAAAATACGGCACAGTAATTCAGAAGTGAATTATAATACAGAATCATGATTTCCTGAAACTAAAATTAGTATATATAGAGAGGAAAATTTTGTTTGTGAAGGACAAAATATCTGTTGCATCATTTCTACACCCTTGTGCAAATTACTTGTAACAAAACGAAAAATTCCGTTATTATTTACCTTTTTTCCAATGAAACATGACCCAGTGCACATGTTAGTACTCCGTATGTCCATTCCATGAAGTCTTTCCTTGCAGATTGACCACAGATTCACAATTGGATTTAAATCAGGAGAGTTTCCGGGCCAGTCTATAGTACTTTTATTTACTCGCTTGCCAGTATGTTCGTGCAGCGTTACAGTTTTCTTTCGCTTCCTTGCAAACAATGGCCGTAGGACAACTAATCGACAGACAATAGTTGCCGGGCTTGATGAAAATCTGATGCAATCACGGATGACGCAATATTTTTCAAGGCCAAACAAATTTCATCATACACCCCGAAAATAGATTCATATTACTGCACACCACTGCAAATGACTTAATCTGAGGAAAAAATAGAAATCGATTACATACTGTCATTTCAGTGGGTCTGTATGGTGAAAGAAAGGAGACTAAAGTAGTTGTTTCAATTAATTTATGCAAGGGTGTATTTACAATGGTAGCAAATGCTGGACAGTCTCTGCAGAGATGAAAAGACTTGAAGCAACTTGTATATAGGGATGAAGATTTAAAGCAATCAAGATTAACAAGGATACTTATAATTACATGCAGAAAGAGAATGGGACATATTATAAGGAAAGGGGGGTTAGAGAATGTAACACCGAGGAGGCATTTTGTAGACAAGAAAAGCGGGGAAACCAGCGAATAGTATAAAGAATTTGTGTGAAGATAAAGCAGAGAAATGGTAAAAAGAGGTAAGCTATTTAGCGTAAGAATAGAATGGAAGTGATATAGAACTAAGAGCGCTGAATAGTGAAATAACAAACCAGCGATGGTAAAATTATAGCTGGCGTCTAAAGATAATTGAAATACTAAATATATAAAACCAAGTCTTAATCTTAAACCTCTTTACAAACGGCAAAGAAGTGCTGGTGGTGCTTTAAATTCCTCACCTTCATGGAATTATTCTAATACTATTGTACTAATGCTACTATTAATACTATCCTTTCAGCACGTCTTAGAATTACTACTCGCAATAAAACATCGAACTTAAATATAAGAAAAAACGAGCACATTCAAAATGGCTAATGAATTAACCGAAGGTGCTTGGGACAAATAAATACAACGGATAATAGACGCATTTTCTTAGTCCCCATACCAGAAAATCTGTAAGAACATTAGAAAGACTGTATAAAAATATTGAAACATTCAATGAAACACACACACACCCATATATATATATATATATATATATATATATATATATATATATATATAAGTTGCTACCCAAAATATACAATATTTGTTATCTATAATATATAAATATTACCGAGAAATGTATCACTTTAAAAGAGAAAGCAGATATTTTAGATCTTGTTGACAAACTATATTGTCGAATTCCTCTTAAATAGAATGAATAATGGTCTAGCATTTTAATAGGATATTATATAGCAAGGCTACCGTGTTGTCGAATGTATTTAGTCATCAATACACACAGTCAATTTCGAAAATATTTACTTGCATGATACAGCGCTTGTCTACGTAATCATATCTCTAAAGGCTAATTTACTCTTTACACCAGCCATATTCTCGATATTATAAATTTGGAAATGGCGATAGACCAGAAGAAAGTGCTTGACAACACAGTGATTCCAGCATTTACTGCTCGACAAATTCCGTTCGATGTAAAGAAACAATAATAAACAAATAAAAATGTTCGAAAGGAAATAAGGGAAGAAAAAAAGTGTTAAATATATATTTGTGTCACTCTCAATCAAAAATAGGCCCGCACACACACACACACACACACACACACACACACACACACACACACACACACATATACATATATATCATTTCTTCTTGTATATCTCACGTACAGGATAAATTCTGTCACGAAAATCGTCCAATTCCAGTAGATATTAGAAATGTTCGATACCCAATCCGTAAAGCAATATTCTTAAATGGGCAGCATATTCAAGGCTTCTGAGTTGAAAATCCATGATTAGTTTTGAAGAGGATTCACACCTTTCCCAAGGTTATTAGCACGTATGTGAATGTAATAGATCCAGGTTCGAATTCCAGTCGAATCCATTACATTCACTTAGATGCTAATACACTTGGCAAAGGCATGAATCCTCTTCTTCTCCTCTCATCTATGGGCAAATAGCAGGACAGACCGGGTTCTGTAGACTTGGATGGCAACTGGTCTACCGCAGAAATAAATGGCAACCTACTGCGGGAAAAATCTGCCTAGTCAGTCATATATCGAAAGCGTAATCGCCTATTACGTGTCGCACATAACTGACTGTGATGGGAAAAATACTTAAATCAATTTGTTTGTGGATTTACAGTAAACTTTAAAATCTATTAATAAGATGACGAAAAAAAGGTGAAGCTTTGTTAATTTCTTGCTCAGGTTTTAATTCGATGATAGGTCCTACGTTACTAAGTCTCTTTCTGATCTTTATTAGATTTTCTTTGTAAGGATATATTACAAGGGCAGCATCTATGTATCTGAGGAAAGTGTAATTTTTAGTTATTTTGTGTTTAAATGGGCCAGATGCTACGAACGTCAGAGCGTCCTGTGTATGACAAATATCAAGCCCTCTGATCTCGAAGTTTCGAAGTTTCGAAGAGCATAGAGCCACCCCTTAATTGCTGTTGATCTCAGGTTCACCCTGACCCAGAATTTTAGCTCGCTAGATCAATTATGACTGACTAGTGAGTGCTCTATATACTCTGCCTTGTGCCACATCTTAGTTACGCTTAGAAAATAATTTGGGCACTTCAAAGTGGTGTAATGGTTAGCAAGCTTGTCTTGCTAGAATAATTACGACTGAGTAGTGAGTTCGAACATCCATACTTTCGGCCTTGTACAACATCTAAGCTACCCTTAGAAAATCATTATATATATATATATATATATATATATATATATATATATATATATATATATATATATATATATATATATATATGCACGCATTCCTTTTCATTATTTTACTTACTCTCATATCTTCTTTTCTAGGTCCTTGATGATTTGATCTAGTCTTCTTACCATTTATTATTACTTATATTACTATTTTCATTATTATTTTATAAAATTTACACTTGTAACTATTCCTTAAATGTTAAGTTATTTCTTTCAAGCAATTTAGAAGTATCTTTTGTACTGTTTTAAGTTTGTGATAATGTTGAACACAAGCGAAACTTTCATTTTCTTCAGTTCTTAGACAAGTTCTACATTTGCCTGCCGCTGGTCATTTTTTTTTTCAGTTTTATTCCATAAACTACTGCAAGAACAACAGCTACTTGTCTGTCTTTGCGATTTGGTCTTCTAACCTGAAGTGACATCCTAGGAATGACGATAAACTACATCTGGCAGCAAAGCTCCTGATCGGAAAATCGGAGATTTTGGGGAACGTTAAACAACTTCTTAATTTCTGTTGTTCCCACGTTCACTCTGACCAGTGGTGGTAGGATCTGTTAGAATCACAGCTATGGGCAAATAATGAACCCACAAACAAACAAAAATGTGAACGTCTAAAAATACATTTTTTAATAAAAATACCAGCAATATATTTGTGTATAAAAAGTGCAACAATACGTTTTTGTAAAAAAAATTAATAATGCTCCCAATAAAATTAAATTTCGACATTAAATGACCCATAAGGAGTTGATATACCGCTAAAGAAAGAAACAAACGAACATAAGAGAAACGTAGGCTGGGAAAACCTTTTGAACTCATTCGGAACACACAGCAATAAAACATACCATAAGTTCGTTTTAATAAATATCATCGTAATAAAGGAATAATACAAATTATTACGTGGGAAATCCTGACAAAAATTTTCCAATCAATAGACAAAAGCCAGACACAATTTGTATAATAAACACTTTAAGAAAATCAAAAATCAACATCTTTTGTATAATCCACACTTTAAGAATATCAATACGTATATGTAGTCTAGCGAGATATACACCTGGGAGAAATATTCCTAATTTTTTTCACTCCAGCAAAAAATATCCTCCAATCAAAATACAGACACGAACAGACGGGGAAAAATTCCCACTAGAGACGCAAAAACGCACACACATTATGAACCAAATCCCGGTTAGATCTTTTAGAATTATTATACACAAACACACAATAATTATACACACGGACGCTACCAGACAAGACACATTCACATGGGGTCTATATATCCAATGAAAAAACAGACAGCACAAAAAAAAAAAAAATACTCAAATTATATTTTCTTGTTTCCTCTCCTTAGTAATATTTCTGTCTTCCAATACATCTACACACCCAGTAACCCCTTGTGCTTTAATGGCTTTATGGCTTTACTGCCTTGCTTGAGTTGAACTCGTTTATATATATATATATATATATATATATATATATATATATATATATATATATATATATATATATATATATATATATATATATATATGTATGTATGTATATATATACACATAGTGCAACACCAAAATTGTCCGAAACGTGTAACTACAGAATTCTCCATCTCACAAAATGTTTAATATCTAAGAAACACTAAAGTAATTTAGTTTCTTTTTTCTGCAGGTTTTTAGATAAGACATTTAGCTACGACAGTTCACAGAGCAGGGAAAAATGATTTGTAAACGAAATCGTCCGTGAAACATGTGCCGCACCTTGTTATTCCAGGACAGAAAGTTACAATGGGAGAATGGGCGAAGTTGTAAAATGATCCTGGAACTATATATATATATATATATATATATATATATATATATATATATATATATATATATATATATTAATTTAATTTAAATCTTTCATGAGCATCCGATCTTTAATTATGATTAATAATTGATGAATATATCATTTTCGTTTATGATCGATTTCACCACGATTCTTCTGTTAAGCTTGGTGGAAAATTATACATTCTTAATGCTCAAAATAGAGTCCACTATTGTCAAAATCACCACGGAGAATTCCAGTAAGATATCTTTAATCATTTCTAAAATAAATGGTTTTCATAAATTCATTTATTTGACAGGATGTACCAGGTTCGAACGTTCGTTTGTTTCGGGCTATCATAAATCCGTTTTGCGTATAACATGAGATAGTCGTCGATTTATAAAGGTGGAGAATATCGATACGCATATGTAGTCGAGCGAGATATACACCTGAGAGAAATATTCCACGAATTATCGCATTTTAGTAGTCGAGAGTTAAACTTGTGGTTTCGTTGCTGGACTAATGTATCGCTCTTGGTGGAAACGCTTTGGTTGCGATGCTGATTGCCTGTATAGTCGTATAGTCTACCGGGCTCGGTTAAGCTTGCTTGCTCTGGGGGCCGTCGCGAATGGCAGCTGGATCCTCTCTTCATTTGTGGCTTTGTAGTAAGCGAGTAACTCAGAAATGGATGCTGCAAAAACCGCATCGTCTCTTTTCTGATTAGTCAGAAAAGTTATTATGTCCCCAGTATACTAAGGTGGTATTTCGGAAGGGAAAAATAAGTTGTTTTTTTTTTTTGTTTTTTTTTTGTCATAAGATCTTGGAATGTAGAATAATATTATGTTCGTTAATGGTAGAACGAAGTCACAATTTCGGGCGACCATTTCTACGGATATATTTTTAGGTGTAAAATCTTACCTGCAGAAGTAAAAATATGTTGGAACAGCACAAAGAAGAACACTAGTTACTTTATTCGGACTAATGTTCTCATCTTCGCTGCCACATTTGTCACAACATTTCGGCCGTTGTACGCTCCGGCCTTCTTCAGGTGGTTGGAATTTCGAACTGAAACCTTTATTTCGCTCGCTGTGGTAGACTGTTCTAATTCCACGTTCCGTGTCTAATGGATGTCAGTTATCAGTCATCTCCTGTTAATTCCTCCCCCCCCCAAAGTTCTCCAGCGCCTTAACTAGGTATTGAACTCACAGTCTTTGGGTCCTATCACTGGATCTAACTAACGCATTTATCGACTGTGCCTTGTCTTCCGTTGTGATAAATATGGTAACACAGATGAGCAAAAGAATGTGAATATCCAGATGAAGGAAAAAAAAAATTATATGTGTTTATATTTCTGGGATGAGGCATTAAAATTACTTACATTAAACTCTCAAAGTTTTTTTTCACCTCAGCTGTAGCTAGGCACCGAACTCACAACTCTTTGATTGAAGTCACCGGATTCAACCAACGCTTTTATCCACCGGGCCAAATGTCCTCAAGGAGTTGAGTTAAAGGGAGATAACAGATACTGAGACACCCGGAAGAGTCATGACACATGGAACTAGAACAATCTACCCCGGTGGACGAAATAAAGAATTCAGTTCGAAATTGTAAAGTGAAGAATGCCAGAAGTTATAACGGCCGAAACGTCTTGAATATGGAAACAAAGCTTAGGACAAGAGATCGGAAAATGTAAACAGTGTAAATAATATTTATTATATTAAACAAAAATTTTAGCTAAAGGACATTCATATCTGTCTATATCTCTGAGATGATGTATTATGATTAAAACTGTTATCCTCATTTTTATTGCTATATTCACAACGTTTCGGTTGTTGTACGCTCCGGCCTTCTTCAGGTGATTGTAATTTTGAATCGAACCCTTTATTTTGTTTACCGGGGTGGATTATTCTAGTTCCAGGTGCCATGCTTCTTGCGGATGTCTCAGTTATTTCCCTTTAGCTCGACTCTCCAATTTTTGATTCACCACTGCTGGTATTGAACTCACAACTCTTTGGGTCTAGTCACTGGATCTAACCAGCGTCGTTATACACTGGGCCATGTGTCCTTGTTCGAAATTCCAATCACCTGAAGTAAGAGCGTACAACGGCCGAAACGTTGTAAATATGGTAATGAATATGATGATAACAGGTAAGGTAAATGACGCAAGGACATTCATACGTAACAATTTTCATTAATTTTCTGCAAAACTAAATATTGTTAACTTTAGTAAAGATACAAAATTAACTGAATGTGCGCCACGATTCCCATAAATGAATCCAGTGTGTGGACATCTTTAAAAGTGTATGCGAATAATAATGATCTTCATTGTATGATGTTCTGTGGACTGCAGTAAAGACACTGCAAATAATGATGAAAGAGTAGAAAAAACAAAAAAAACAAACAAAAAAAACAATTGTTGATAGATTGGTGAAGTACAGAGAATTTCAAACTCGGTAGACTATACGGCTACACATATAAAGGTATTAAATAATAATTTATTCAGATATATTGCATAGTCTGTTAATCAAATATACATTGTTGTGGCCTATATCGTTTCAATTTATTTATGAATTAAAATTGGAATATTTAAATTTATTGCATGATAGAAATTTATAGCCGAATACAAATTATCAATATTTTTCAAATATATATGTGAAATGACGGTACACGAAATAAAATGCTGTTTAAAAAATAAACGGAGCGTCTACTCAAATATGGGTATCCACAGTAAATAAGGATTAAAGTAATAAAAGTATATCGTATTAATGAATAAAAATCTTCTTTAGAAATTGCTTTGTCTAAATTTCCAATACGAAACTGAGCAGATATGACCATTTGAAGATGTCGACAAAGAAAAAAGTACTTAAAAGGCAAAATAGAATGTTGCTTAATCGGAACGCTCTTCGTAGCAGAGATGTTTAAACCACATCGGATAAAACAACGGTTTTTGCTGCAATTGACGCGGGATCGAATCTTTTTTTCTCTAATAGCATTTACTTGAAAAATCAGACCGGTAGATGAAGTAAAATGCTGTTTAAAAATAAGCGAAGCATCAGCTCAAATATGGGTATCCACTTCTAAATAATTATTAAAAGTATGTCAGATTAATATATAAAAATATAGCCATATATATATATATATATATATATATATATATATATATATATATATATATATATATACACCAAAACATATGAGAGAACGTTAAAAATATCCACTTATATCAGTGATAAAGTCCTGCGGCAAAAATCAGTTATACTTTTTTCATTTATAACAGAGATAAATATGTACTTGTAAAATTTAGGATTGACAAGAGGTTTAAGAAATATTGTTTCAAGCTAGAAAGCATACTGGGTTGTTTTGCTCATGAGTGCATTAAAGTTTTTCATATTCATGATGTGTTTGAACATGTGGTTTTACGTCTGTCAAATCTCAAGGCTTTTTTACGGTTTCTTACACTTGGAATGACATTTTCTTTGCGATTTCAACAATTTCCTTCTTAAATGGTGTGAAACGGGTTGAAATCAGCAGAACTAAACAACCATTAACAAATAAATCAAGTGATGGAAATAAAGATATGGTTATAAATGTTACTGTGTTCTGTAAGTGAACATTAATATATATATATATATATATATATATATATATATATATATATATATATATATATATATATATATATATATATATATATTTCTTTGGTGCAATTAATTTATGACTGACAAATATAATTTAGATTTCAAGATTTCAATATATAAATATATTAATATATACACATGTTTTATTAATGAGATCAAAATTTCATTCATATATTTCTAGCTATAACTGTGATTTCGCCTGTACTCTAACACTCTGAACACACACACACACACACACATATATATATATATATATATATATATATATATATATATATATATATAATTGTGACCTTTGCTTTTTCTACTTCTGTCAAACATTTCGTTCAGACCCTCTGTATGCATATATAATTAAACACACACATACATGCATACATACATACATACATACATACATACATATATATATATATATATATATATATATATATATATATATATATATATATATATAAAGCAATAATATAACCATTTTATATTGTTAAAATATAACTTTGATACAATATATATGGTAATAAATTGTTTAATGTCTCTATGCTCCGTTAAACTATGGGTTGGGAGACAAGATAAATGGGATCTTAATTTATTTTCCAGAAATACTCCTGTGTACCTTTTTCTTTTGGGCGGAGATTAAGTTTAAACATGGAATAGACTGTCACCACACCATGTTGATTTTGCCTCAACTCTATATTTACATATGCTTTTCTCCGCTTTACCCATAAATATAACATACTTTAAAATTATATTTTTATTATATATATATATATATATATATATATATATATATATATATATATATATATATATTTGTGAAGAAAAAACAATTCTTTACCATCGCGTTTCGGCCAGCCATGGAATTTATCAAGGCTAATATAAGCATTTTATTTTGCAACATTTATTTAAAAACAGAAATGAAAAAAATATCGTTATATTTTCATAATTTTTAAATTTAAGAGCTCTCGAAAATATTCCTAAGATTAACTATGAAGGTAATTTCTAAATATTTTTTCTTCTTAATACGACGATTTTTTTTATTACTTCAATTTTTTTTTTTTGCTAGATGTATTTGAGTAGAGGCTCCATTTTATTTTGTTTCTTAACAATATTTATTCCACTTACCAGCCTGCATAATATGGGTATCCACTAAAAATAAAGTTGAGAAAAGAAAAATATATCTGATTAAAAATGAATTAAAATCCATTAAATATTTAGACATTGCTTTGTTTACATTTCGGGTACAAAACCGAGCATATATGTATATCTAAGAAAATCCGAATTAGAGAATCTTCTTTAAAGGCAAATAGAACCATACTTAATAGTAAAGCTCTTCGTAGCTGAGTGGTTAATGCACGCCGGACATATTGCTGTTTAATTCAGATTGAGAAATATAGCCATGATATTAGGTTGGTGCAAAAATAATGACGTAATAATGTCGTTTTTTGACGTAGTTTTAACGTCAAAAAACGATATTATTACTCATTATGTTTTGCACCAACCTATTATTAATCTACGATATATATATATATATATATACATATATATGAAAGATGTAACATGGAGTTACATATCACTTTTTTCTTTTTCGGCTACAAGTCGTCGTAATATTTAATGTACTCTTTAAATGTTGCATTTAATAAACCATAAATAAAACAGAAAAATGGTGATCTGTACACAGTTGGAGGTAAAGCTACTAATTCTGGACGCACTTTCAATCAGTGAATATCAGTTCTTGTTCACCGATGGTCTCTAGAGATCTCGGCGTTGACATGAGAGACTAAAAGATGACGAATGCCCAGGAAGTAAGGGATTTTGTCGAGGATTTATCGACTTCCTAACAATGATATTTACACGACAGGAAAATAAAATATTATTACATGATGGCAAATAGATATTTTAATTACATCAAAACCTACATTTATTAAGCCTTTCTTCATGATTAAATGAGGCTTCTCTTTAAAGGTTTATTTTATAAAAAAAAAAACAAACAAAAAAAACCCCTTAATATTTATGACAAGTTAATATACATGGATGCGTATAATATTGTACAATTTGTCAGCAATATTCCTTTTATACGTATTGATTTGAATATAGCGGAAAATCTATATACATTTGTATATGGCTGCGCGCACGCAAGTGTGTGTGACTGTGTGTTAAGGTTTGTGTACGTATGTATATGTATATGTAAGTTTATAAATAGATTGAAAATTGAAAAAAAAGATAATTTGCTTTATCTTTTAATAAAAAATGTTAATAAAATATGAAATTTAAAAAAAATAAAAAAAATATAAAAAAGTAATATATATGCATGTTTATAAAATTCCGACATTTATTAAAGAAAACGGAAAACTTCTGACCTTTAAAATTAAATTAATTAAATAAATGAAATAAAATAAATATGTAGTAATTACATAAAAAAGAATAATAGCAACAAAAATAATTTAATTCAGTTTAATATGCCAAACACCTAAGCACTTATCCTCCGCTAGAGTTTTACCTTTCCTTTACGCTGTAAGATTTTTGAAAATTTAAAAGCGTTCTTGAATGCAATATTTGAATGTTTAACGTTATTCTTTCTCTGTTACATCTGTATATAATGACAGATTGCTAAGCAAAAGTTCTTCACACACACACTTCCCCATATATATATATATATATATATATATATATATATATATATATATATATATATATATATATATATATATGGCCCTACGCGCGCGTGTACAAACACACACGCACACATACACACACGCGTTGCAGTGCCCACAACTTTAACACTAAATGAAAAAATTATGATAATCGTTTAACAACCGTTCTGAATACATTGGGAAATTAATGTTCAAATTTTCCATAGAAACTAAAATCATATGTGCAAATCGTAGTTAAACTAAAGAAAAAATGTTAGAGTTAAAAATTTTCATTTTCAACCCAACTTGTATATTTGAAAAAATGCCGCCAAGACATTGTTCGTCGGTTTTTGTTTATACCGATTTACCTCTCAAATGAGACATTATTTCACATCTTTTATTGATTCTTTCATTTTTGCTTACTTTTTAACATTTTGTCTCTTTTTTTCTTCCTTTTTCCTATTATATGGTGTTAATTTGTAACTAGAACCGACGGCTTCTCTTCCCTTCTTTATTCTGTCTGCCAATGAATTTTTTATTTTTTTTTGCCTGATTTTTTTCTTATACTTCTTAATTTCCTGATTGTAAAAATTAAATCTATTTTTCGTATTTTTATTTTTAGCATTCTGTCCTTTTGTTATCTTCTTTTCTTTCACTTTCTTTTTACTATCATTTTCTGCCATTTTGTTTCTTTTTAGCAATTAGCCTTTCTTACTTTGGGCGATGTTGTTTCTCCAAAGTTGCTTACATCAAGGATTTTCTACGTTTATTCTTTGAAAATTTTAATTCTTCCAGTTTTCTCTCTAACTTCTTTCTACCGTTCTTTAAATTGTTTCTTATCTTTGAGTCTTATACGACGAAATCTTTTTTTTTTTTTTTCTTCCTTGCTTCTTTTTCCCCTTGTGTCCTATTCCCAAAATCATTTAGTTCTTCCTCTATGGATTTTTGTCTTATTTTCCAAATCGCTTTTCCTTTCTTCTATTCTTTTTTTTCTCTTTGTGTCCTATTCAGTAAATCTTTTATTCCTTTCGACTTCACCTTTTTTTATTTTTGTGTCCTAATCCTAAATTCTCTTATTCCTTTCTTCTTCGCCTTTTTTATCCGTGTGTCCTATTCCGCAAATTTCTTATAGCTTTCTTCACCGACATTTTTGTGTCCTATTCCCTAAATCAGTTATTCCTTATTTTCCTCACATTTTTCTCTCTTTGTGTCCTATTTTCCAATTATTTCTTTATTTCTTTATTTTTTTGTTTCATTTTGTTTCCTATTTTCTAAATTGCTTTGCTTCTCTTCTTTTTTCACATTGTATCCTATTCTTCAAATCTCTTATTCCTGACTTTCTTGTGTCTTTCCTTGTATCCTTCCTGTACCGTTTTCATCACTAATATTCTTATTCATTTTCACTGTTTTAATTCCTTCTTATAATTAAGTTCTGATTCAATTCTTTTTCTCTTCCACCTTCTCTTGCCTAATTTCTTCCTTCCTTCCCTCCCACCCTCCATCCTTCCCTCTCTCCATTCTTCCTTCCTTCCTTCCTTCCTTCCTTCCTTCCTTCCTTCCTTCCTTCCTTCCTTCCTTCCTTCCTTCCTTCCTTCCTCTATTCATTCTTTCGCTTATCACTACCTTGTAGTTTTTATTTGTCCTTGCTTTTCAGTGATCGGAATTTTGTGATATTAGTCAATGTATGCTTTACGTTTTCTAGCTTTCTCTTCGTCTTTATTTCCTTCATTTTTTTTAACTTTTTCCTTCCTGTCTATTATACCCAAATATTTCCTATTTTTCTAGCCCTTAATCTTCGTTTCATTACGTTGTTTTATTTTCGTTTTTTTGTTCTCTTCTCTTTCTTTAAATCACTTGTCATTTTCATATAGTTATATTTCTTCGCTTTTTTTTTCATTCATTTCTTGCCTTCCTTCCTTCCTTCCTTCCTTCCTTCTTTAAATCAATCAATTCAACTTTCCTTCATTGTTGCTCTCATTCTATTATTTTTTTTCATTCTTTTAAATCCCCTTAGTTCTTCCCTCAATATTTATTCATTCTTTCTTTTTTCTCATTCTTAATTTGCTTCATTCCTAATTTCAAGCTCTTCTTATTCCTTGCGTCTTTTCTTCCGTTCTGCATTCTTTTTCTTCTGTCTTTCCGTATCGTTTCACCTACCATTCTCTTAGATCTATTTTGTTCTTTATTTCCATTTTACGTCACTACAGCCTGCCATCTCTAACTTCAGTCTCCCGATCAGACCTTAGCACTTGGTGTGCTTTTCATTTGTAATTTATGTTTCCTTATAATTTACTGTTTTCCTTTCCTCTCTTTCACTTTAGCGCGCACATTTTTTACTTCCTCCATCACACTCTCCCTGTTTTTCTCTCACACACATTATATTTACATTTAGGCAGCAAAAAATCATTGAAACAAGTTTATTCAATTCAACTGACAATGTTTGCTTATTCAATATAGCTTGTATTTTTTAAGTTTTCGTAAAAATTGTTGAACATCCAAAATCAGATTTTTTGAAAAACTAGTCAAAATTCATTAAGTTTTTTGACATTTTATTTTTCATGTAAATATTGATTACGTTGATTATAATCAGAAGTTAAATGCGATCATAATATATGATAGTACACATAAAAATTTAGTAAATCTATGCTGTTGGTTCAAATATACATATCTCTCTTTCTCTCTCGCTCTCTCTCTCTCCCCCTCTCTCTCTCTCTGTATATATATATTAGGTTGGTGCAAAAATAATTTCGTTTTCTAACATATGTTACTATGTGAGAAAACGAAATTATTTTTGCACCAACCTAATATATATATATATATATATATATATATATATATATATATATATATATATATATATATGTATGTATGTATGTATGTATGTATGTATGTATGTATGAATAGGTAGAAAAAATTCGTGGGTAAATAATCCACGGAGATCCTATTAACATAAAATATTAAAACTGATCCATAAAAGAGAGCTCAGTATAATTTTTATTATAGAGCATATAAGAGAATTACAGTCAATGACGCCCAAGCAAATTACCCCATACAGATGGCCATTACGTCCTCGTGCAATGTCAAGTCCAGGAAAAATATTCCCGAGGACGAAATTGTCATCTGTATCTGTTAATTTGTTTAGGTTTCACATTTCATTGAATACGACAGACATGGTGCTTTCATTTAGATTTTTTTACACAATTTCTCATGTGATCTAAATTTTTTTTTTTTTTTTTTTTTTTTTTTGGTGGGGGATGACAATTATATAGCAAAAACTGTCCGAATGTTCTTTTTATCCGAACGCTTTCGACTATGCATTTAGCCATATTAACTGTTAACAAGAAGTAGTTTGTTGCATGTATGTATTTATATAATGTTTCTCACGTTCAAAATACGGTCAGGATATTGTGTCCATGTTCATAGTGGATATTATTGAGTATTTTTTTTTTTTTTTTATTAATAAGGTTTCCATTATTTGTAACCTTTATTTTGCATGTAGATGATGTTATTTACTTGTGATGTCAACAAGTATCTTAGGGATAAGGTCCGATAGGTCTCCATGAATATTTAAATG
>OZ010576.1:128071364-128081364 GCA_963932145.1 Acanthosepion lycidas | reverse complement strand
CTGAATTTTAAATTTTAAAATATTTTTTTTATTATTTTTGGTTTATATATTTTTGTTTTGCGTATAAATTCTAGGCGAAGTCTCTTAGGTTCTTTTTCTTTTCTTTTCCATCTCTTACGAATATAAATTAAATTAGTTAGATTATATGTCTAAAACACACACACACACACACACACACACACACACATATATATATATATATATATATATATATATATATATATATATATATATATATATATGTATGTATCGAGAGAGAGATAGTAGGCAGATTGATAATGTGTATAAAAAAAATGTATGACGATCTGATGACGCAGTTTTACGCTTTAAACATTCATAAGATCCCCTATCTCCGCACGGATTATATCAACGTACATTTTATACCTGATATTTAGTACACTCCCCTAATTTATATATGCTACCAAAATCTAGAAAACCTTTTATAATTGATGAAACTCACGGGAGAATTAGTCATCTACTGATGTAATTACGTACTCAAGTTATATAGCGAAGTCACAAGTCACAGTGACCGATGCGTTGTTCAAACTGCTGATCTTAATAGATTATGAACACTTTCTCAAATCATCTCAGCATCGTTGCAGTAGAAAACCAAATGTGTCCTTTGTGATTATTGAACAAACACAGAATTGTATGTATGATAGGGCGCCGTCAACAGGGAACGTGTGTAAACCCTAACATAAGGTTTCGCGCAGAAAACTAGTAGCCCACCATATTATATATATGTGTGTGTGTGCGTGTGCTGCTGCTGTTGTTGTTGTTATTATTATTATTATTATTATTATTATTATTATTATTATTATTATTTACTTTGAATTCTGTTGTATACATATTTTTCCGTGTCCCAAACAGATTTTTTTTTTTAAGCATTTCACCCGAAGCAAGGCGGGAAGCCACTAGGACGCAAGGGGTTTCAGAAAATTTAGAGCATGATCAGATAGGAGTGATAGAAGAAAGGATGAGGGTAGTGGATAGATCAAGGCAACTGGAGATGTCGATTGACATTACACTTGAATAGCTGGAGATTATAGCTCACAGGGAAACAGGAAAAGGGAAGGGAGTTCTACAGGCGAGAAGTGCGAGACATGAAGCTATTACAGTAGAAGAGACGGCTACATTTAGGAGTTTCGACAGTGAAGGGGTGAGAGCGGGATGCCAGCCTCGTAAGGCGCTGGAACTCATGACGTCTGGGAACTAGCGAATGCAGCTCCTCGAAGCAATTTCCATGAAAGTATTTGTAGAACAGACAGAGGGAGCCGACGGCGCGTCTGTGAGAAAGTTACTGTAGACGAGACGCCAGAGTAGGGCCAACTACATTGCATATCCGCCTCTGGAGCCTATCAAGAACCACGAGGCAAACAGAAGGGGCACCAGACCATATATGGCAGCAATACTCCATGCAAGGGCGAATTGTTGATTTGTAGATCTGGAGGATCGACTCCGGGGAGAAAAACTTCCTGGCGCGGCTCAGGGAGCCAACTTTCCTTGCAGTGGACGAGGCAATTGATTCAATGTATTTATTCCATCTCAGGTCAGCAGTCATGATGAGACCGTGAAGCCGCAGAGAGTTGCTCTCGAGAAGTTGAGCGTCAGACATTCTAATGGAGGGAAGGGAAGGATCTCTGTGGTGATTAATAGAGAGCAGTTTTGTCTTGGAAGCGTTGAAGTTGACCAACCAATTCATGCCCCAGTTCACAATCGATTGGAGGTCCTTTTCGAGACGCACGGCCAGGCGAGTTTTGTCAGCGAGACTAGATTTGTTTTTGAGGCAGAAATAAATTGTCGTGTCATCCGCGTAGATGCCAACTTGGGAAGTTATTGCGTCATGAAGGTCATTTATGTAGATAAGGAATAGAGTGGCGCCTAGGATGGAGCCTTGAGGAACACCTGCGTTCGTGGGATAGGAACTGGATCTATATTTCTGTGATGAGGTATCATGTACATTATTTACATTACTCGGTCTATTGTCCTCATCTTTGTCGCCATATCTATTACAACGTTTCGGCCGTTGTACGCTCCGGCCTTCTTCAGGTAGCTGAAATGTCGAACTGAACTCTTTATTTCGCTCACTTTCAGCGGCAAATTAACAGGAGATAACTGATAACTGACATCCATTAAAACATGGCACGTGGAACTAGAACAGTCTACCCAAGTGACATGGTAGACACACGCTGCCTCCCATATATGCGTTTGCTCTATAGTTACGTGGTCTACTTAATTCAGTAATGGTGTCACCCGTGTTTTCTCACTGGCGATCGATTTTCAAACTCAAGTATCGGCAGCGACATTTTATTTCTATATAACTTTCGAAAATAGGAATAATGCACTAAATAAAATTATACAGATAGTTTTCCTTAGTATTTATTTCGAGGATAACCGCAGTATATATCCGACTTGGAAAAAACTCATTAGATAATTGTTAAGAGGTAATTTTTCAGATCGTTTTTTGTGCAGTGATTTAGAACTTCACGAATTATTCCCAAACTATGGCCTTGTATCAGACTATTTTACGCTTGATAATTTCTGCGTTGGCCGTAATGTTTCGCAAGAAATTTTGAATATCACCGGTGATACTGTGAATTTGATACTAACTTGGGTCCAAAGTTTCCGTGTCAGTATTAAGCAAAACAAGGATTTCGAATGGTCTACATTGGTTTATGCGTGCACATAATCAGGCGTTGAAATATCTATCTCAATATATACATTAGACCATTCATCTTAAGAATAAAATATTATCAATCGCGACTCCCATTTATGTGATTTGTGGGTAGTGTAATGGTCAACAGCGAAGAAAGTAGGATTGCAAGCCGATCTCAAATTCTGGACAAATCTAGTGCATTCACTTTCGCACTAATGCCATTGGGAAATTGCAATAGTGAAAGAAACATCTCTAGTTTAGCAGAGGAGACTAGGGATTTGGGCTTGGGCAGCATGCAGTCTAAGAGAAGGAAAATCTTGAATTCAAAACTGTGACCTTGCTGGCCTTTTTTAAATATGGAGAGGTTTATCCTTTGTTTCCTGATTAGGATTTGGTTTCCGGTTCCTTCTAAATTCTTTTGTTTCTCGTTCACTTCCTGTAGCCTCTTAGTGGTATTATCACCATGGGGTGAATTGATTTAAAAAAGAATGAAAGAAGGAGATGTAGACAGAAACAGCAAGTAACTTATTTAATAATGGATGGATGGCAGATAAGGGAGAAGGAGGTGATAGTAAATTGTTAAATATTGTTTTCAAAGGGGAGGGAGTTGTGGAATGCCACTATCGTCTACTTCCTGAAGAAAAAGGTCCCATAAGGAAGGCAACAGGAAAATTACAAGACTATATTTTATGTTTTTATGGTAATTCAAAGACAATACATACAGAATGTGTGGAGAGTCGTGATAGTTTACGTCCTAAACGGACATGATATTATAAAAACGTGAAAAAAATCTTGTTGCTTTTTGCAATGATAGAGCCTAAATGAGCCTTTCATTTTAAAGGTACATTGATTTTTTAAAAGTTTTAATTAATTATGGAATATTGTATTTGAGATGTGATATCAGCATTAATATTCTATTTTCAAACGTTATTTGATGTAGTTTTTAGGTGACCGAGTGATAAGAACGTTCATTTTCGAATCTCACCATGGTCGAAATGACAGGAAGGTGACTTTTTGATGTCATCTGCAGGAGGCGATCCCAGTGTATAGCACCTTTGGAAAGTGTCTGAAACTTTGAGCCAATTGAGTGAAAATGGCTGAAACTTTGACCCAAATGGGTAGGCGGAACCCTTTGGGAGCCGTCGGTGGTTATGTTAGCACGAAGTTAACGAGGCTCTGAGCGTGCTGGCCCTGATCAGACTATTGATTACGCTAGATAACACGTGCACATTGTAACTAAGAACTATCAACCAGAAGTATAAACAACAGGCGCATCTAAACGGACATCCTCAGGTACGAGTGGCTGCGTCATTTACACGCTAAAAATGTCAATTTGGGTCCACCCGGGTTAATAACGCTTAATATCTGCAGAAACAAAACTTCTCATCATCGCTGAACAGACACTGAATTTTAAAGTGTTATGATGAAGGGTTGTACTCTCAATGAGGCTCCTTGATTGGAAAGTCTGCTGGGACAAGTTCATTTCAGAACTCAAGCTGAACATATGTACGTTCCATTTCTAAATATGGTCGGTACTTGTATCCCGTCCTGCTATGCTTCTTTTGCAAGATCAAACCGGAAATTGATTATTTCCGCCATATCTGTGCTGGAGATGCTCACTCCTTATATTCCAACCTTTTCAGAGTTTAAAAGTGTTTACGCGGTCTTGTGAATAATAAATAGTTTTCTACCCTACAGTCTCTTTCCCACAGACGAAACGGTGCAAGCCTCTACGTAATCCGTGGCTTTTTCTGTGGAAAATATTCTGAAGAGTGAATTCTAGAGTTTATCTAGTTCAAACCTTTACAAATAAAATCTGCCGTGACCCATATACGAAGACGAATCATTTCCATTCCCATCATATTCCTTATGAAAGAAGGACTTTCTAATCGGATAGATTCTTTCCAAACCCACTGCTTAGTGGAAGAGATTCCCTAGAAATCCCCGAGTGCTACAATGTTAAACTCTTCAAGTCAACGGTTATCTTTCCTAAATATCCTCAAAATCTGAACTTCTTCTTTGATATCCATAATAACAAACTCATTTATCAAACCTCTGTATTGAGTGGCTCTTTGGCTTTGTTTTGAGTGATCAAAAATAGTTTTCAATGTTTATAATTAATATCCAAATGTCGTAGATGAATGAGTATATTAAGGGAAAATAGTACGACATGGTGATCATTAATATAACTCTACATATATTATTTTTACTTAGTGACTGTTTGCCCTAATACTAACTGTTACCTTTGACAAATCAAGTGGCAGAATATTTAATACTTCAGATTTCTTTTTACTATTCTTGTTACGTGATACTTCCTGTGATTTTCCGCTACATCCAAAATATTTCTCATGTTCTTTACAAAAGTTTCAGTTTGTCCAAGAATGAATGGAATATCAGTTCTCTAGAAAGTCGAATTTCTATGTCCAACTTTTGATTTCTATTTTTTGTTCTCTGATGAATCAGTGTCATCAAAGATTTAGGAAACTTACTCCTTGTTCCCAATTACAAGTTCAACTTTTCTGAACTCGATTACGTTATACGATTTAATCTCTACTTTTCAGTGAATTTCATTATATTCATTCTCTAAAATAGATTCTCTTGTGTGCATATAACATTGTTTTCTGTCTAACTCACCATCTGCATAGCTCCCAATGGCTGGCTCTTCCCATAATGCCTTGCCTTCATTTATTATATGATTTGTTGCCAGCAATTCGATATAGTCGCATTTATATTTTTCCGTATCTCTCTATTTTGCCTGTTCACTTTATATTTCTGCCTTCATCTGCAGTCTCTTCAATTTATTTACATATAAGTTGCCTTATCGTTACATCTCTTGCTATTTTTGGCTTTTCATTTATAGGTTTCTTTTTCATCTTTTTGTTCGTTCGTAAGTTCTATTAATGTTAACATCACTAATAAAAGCCACCATAAAAAAATTATGGCATATTTTGTTAAATTCTTACCGGTTTTAGAACATTTTCACCTCTGAATTTTTTATTTATATTTTTGCATTTATTACATTTGCATTTCATGTTTAAAAAAAGAACATCTCCGAAAATGTCACTTATTTACATAAGCTATTTTAAAAGTTACAGAATTGCAGAAAATATATAGAAAAATTTTGTGCGGCATAAAGTAAGATTATTATTATTATTATCATTATTATTATTATTATTATTATTATTATTATTATTATTATTATTATTATTATTATTATTATTTACATGAGAGAATATAAATGAATGAGTATATGCAGTTTTGAAAAAAACAAGAATTTAAAAAATAATAATAATAGGAATTATAAGGCACATACACTAAAATATTGTGTTAGCACAAGATGCTGATTCTGTGATAAATATCCAGAAATAATTGATCATCTTGTATCAGATTGCACGATATTGGCTCCCACTGAGTATAAAACCCGGTATGACAGAGTGGGACAATATCACTGGAAAATATGCAACTTCCACGGGAAGGAAACTGAAAGAAATTGGTATCAACACCACCCAGACACGGTTATGGAGATAGAATCTGTTACAATTCTATGGGACTACACAATACACACTGACAGAACAATCAAAGCCAACCTCCCATAAATTGTTATTAGAAACCACAAACAAAAAAAGTGCCTCCTTATTGATGTGGCAGTCCCTGCAGACTGAAATGTATCTTTGAAAATATTAAAAAAGCTGTCAGAATACAAAGACCTTGAAATAGAAATCTCAGAAATGTGGTATATGGGAACATCAACAATCCCTGTTGTAGTTGGAGCCCTAGGATTGGTTGGAAAATATTCCAGTAGACTAATTAAAATGATTCCTGGAAGTCCATGACTCAAAGAGATACAAACAATTGTTGTGACAATTACAGCTTACACTTTACGAAGAGCTTTGTCTATGTAATTTTTTTTTGTTTTGTCAGTGGAAAGTGTCATGATGCCATTTCAAACCTTAGGTCCCTGGGCGAGATCCGGAAAGAAATGTGTAAACGCCAGAAATGAAGGGAAATAATAATAAAAACAATAACAATACACACAATTTAGTCTCTCAGGGCTTCTGATCTTAATTAGATTGGTAGTGTTAACGGACTGTTTTTGTCTTGGGATGTATTCAATATCCGTTCATTGCCTGAGATGAAATAGTTAAGTATATCATCTTGTGGTTTTCATGACGTGCATTTATGTTCAAAAGCGGAAGCCGTAAGAACACCCTCAAATTGAGCGGACTGGTTTATCCATCCAGAAAATATATCTTACTAGTGCTGCTGCGTTTATGAAAACCTCTCACTATATCGCGCACATTTGTCTGCGATGCATGTGCTCGATATACCCTTATCAGACTGACTGTCATGATGGACATATTGTGCGTTGTGGAATTATAAGGAAAACACAGTCGGCTAGCTGCAATCTCAATCCCTAATGATAATAATAATGGTGAGGAAGTGAATAACATTCATTGGGATTTTGAGATTAAAACATTTACACACATCAGGTTAGATTGAATGAGTAATTGATTTTTGATGGTTAACGGTATATCAAAATCTCATGTCTTATTTAATGGCGAAATTTAATTTTCTTTGGGGCATTGAAATAATAAAAAAATATAATATACATTGGGCTTTCGCAACTTTCAATGAATATGATACTCAGATTTTATGGATGTACATGTTTGTGTGGATATAATAACTAGAAGACGTGATATGCGAATTTTATGTTGTAATTTTGTTGAAGTTATATTTTGGAATACAGTTTGATTTAAGAAACTGTCGCGTATTATATGTCATGAAAGAGTTCTTTCAGGTTGTTTTGTTTGTTTATTTGGTTTTGTTTTGCGTTATATCAATCTTTATGGTTTTTTTAATGCTGAAATCTAAATGATTTGAACACGAATTCATGGGTCCCACTAAATCTATTTTAAACGAAATTACATGCTTTCAACTACAGATAAAATGTATACATGGTCATTTTCCTATAAAATGTATTGTTGGTAATTCTACTATAACATTTATTGCTGGTCATTTTGTTTTAAAATGCATTGTTAGTCATTTTGCTATAAATATTTATTGTTGATCCTTTTTAAATATATAAAATGTATTGCTGGCATTTTTACTATAAAAAAATATTTTTTATATTTCTTAGTGTTTTGTTTGGGGGTTTCATTATTTGCCCATAGCTGGGTTCCTAACAGTTGCTACCACCACTGGTGAGGGTGAACCTGGGAACAACAGGAAATAAGAAGTGGTTTCACGTTCCTCAAAACCTCCAATCTTCGGGTCAGGTGTTTGTTGCCGGCTGTAGTTTTTCGTCATGCCCAGAACTTCCCTTCAAGTTAGAATACCAAATTTGGCCATCGCAAAGACAGACGAGTAGCTGTTGTTCTTGCAGTAATTTATGGAATAAATCTAAAAGAAAATGACTAGCGGCAGGCAAATGTAAAGCTTGTCTAAGAATTGAAAATAAAAGCTTCACTTGTATTCAACATTATCACAAACTTAAAACAGCACAAACGATCCTTCCAAAGTGCTTGGAAAAAATAACTTAGCATTTGAGGAATAGATATGAGAGTAAGTAAAAAAATGAAGAGGAATGTGTGTGTATATATATATATATATAATGATTTTCTTTCTTTTCGTAGTTTAGATGTGGCAGAAGGCCTAAATTGTGTGGGAATTAATGAGGATCGAACTCATTACGTAAAAGTTCGTATTGGAGCCTCCAGCGCGAATTCCAATCAGTACAGGATGTCGTTTCCAAATTCCTAGCGGAGTGAATTGCGTCATATTGGTCATTTTATCACACACAGCGCCCTACTATACTGTGCAGTCAACGAAATAAACATCAATCAACGCGCATGCGCGAAATTAAAACATATAAAATGGTGGAAATTTACCCAACGCACTCTGTATACGGCTTGCTAGAAATTGAGAGAATTTAAGCTTACGGATGTACACATTATTACTGGAGATCATAGATTTAGTTTAGATATGGATAGAAAGATATGTGGATATTACAAACACATCTAGAGAGAAACATCTATAAATCATCAAGAATACTTGATTAGTGAGAAGAATCATTATCAGTCAATCTTCGATATGAACAAACAGATACTACTCCACCTGTAAAAGATAATTATAATATCCAAGGTTAAACATACGCAAGTCAACTACAAAGAATGACCTCTAAGCAACTGCGCATGTCCTGAGGGAAAAATCTTTGCATTAATTAACCCTAAGTTCTCTCAAGTGTTTTTGTTGAAAGTGGCGCCAAAACCATAGTGTAAAAGAAAGAAATAATATTTATGAAGATAACAATCATAGTAAATGGCAGATCAAAAACTTCCACAATAACTATCTCCGTTTTCTTTCAGTTGCCATTCCTTTAACTTCTGATAATGTTTTTAACGCATAAGATTGATAACAAATATTTTAGCGTTACATTAAGCTTAATGATGTGATGTTATAATTTTTAAAGATTATGTTATGATCAAGGATGATAATTATAGTACTGATATTATAATGCTAACAATATGCGGTACATGTTGAAAAATTATAATAATTTCAATGAAAATAATCAGGTATAAAGACCTTATCGTGAAAATAGAACAATAACAGAGACAATAAGAATAGTATGTAAATACAATAATGAATATTACATTAATAATTACTCTCATGATTTTAACAATGATATTTTACAATCTAGTTGCAACTAAAAATAATCTTTTTTTTTTCAAAAATCATTTTTTCATGTTACTATGGAATATGTATATTAGATCATGAATTAATTTAAAATTAAAATTTCATAAAAGTTAATAGGCGATCTAGTTTATTATGTAAATACGGGTGGCTCCAAACACCCCCCTTCTCAAATCTATAGTAAAACCGTACAGATGCATGCCCAGGTTGCTTGCTAGCCAATAAGATAGACCACTTCTTGGCTTCATCAGGCATAGATTTGTTCTTTCTTGAAGTCAGGACGCTTCGATTTCTTGCCTGTAACACTTTTGTGTGTTAACACCATTCTTAGCCTTTGAACCTTTTGCGTCATAACTGTTGCAGTGCTTAATTTTTCTCTCTCTCACTCACTCTCTCTCTCTCTCTCTGCTTATTAGAAAATTAGTCAAGTTTAACTGTTGGGCATTTCTGCCAATTCCATTTAACGACGGACAATTACTCTACAGATATATTGAAAATTGATCCCCTAGGAAAGCCAAAACAAATAAGTTTATCAAAGGTGATTTCTTGAAATTAAAAAATAGCAAATACTTCGTAATCTGTAGTAATTAACCGATAGTACTATATAAAAAAACAACAACTCCATATTACGAATTACAATATTTTATAAATTTT
>OZ010576.1:128023864-128058864 GCA_963932145.1 Acanthosepion lycidas | reverse complement strand
TATTCCCCATATGAGGTGATTTAGGATTTTATTGTCTACCAATTATTTGCTCTGTAATAATAAATTGAAAGGGCATTTTTTTGTGGAGTTTTTTTAATATTTTATCTAATTAGGATCGACTTGGATTCTATACCAACGGATTTATAACATTTACCATATATATATATATATATATATATATGTGTGTGTGTGTGTGTGTGTGTGTGTGTGTGCGCGTGTGATTGTGGGCAGGTGTGTGTGTATTAGCCTCATGACATTCTGAAGGAAGAAAACTTTTTTCCACAATGTGATACTTCTTCCCAAGAACTTGTTTCCGACATTTAAAGAAATATCGTTAATCATATATATATATATATATATATATATATATATATATATATATATATATATATATATATATAAAGTGGATGACTTTATTTTTAGCGTTTATAGATATAGACAATCTCGGTGATTTCTCCATATATATATATATATATATATATATATATATATATATATATATATATATATATATATACTACCATTAGTTCTAGAGATTAAACACAAAATTAATTATATATAAATAATGGCTGAAAAATACTTTCTCTTAAAATTAAATTGTCATTTATTCGACATTGTTTTATTCTAAAATGAGTAAATATCAACAATAACTATAATGGTAACAAATAAAATAAATTATAAACTGTCGAAATCCTCGTGCATTAATATTTACGAAATGGAAGACAATACTCAATATTCATCAGGATATAAATATGTGTTATATACATACATACATACATACATACATATATATATATATATATATATATATATATATATATATATATATATATATAAACAAAATGGCTATTTTTGTAGTGATTTTATAACATTTATGTTATAATTTTTAAAATAAATAATTATATATATATATGTGTGTGTTTATGTATAACTCTGTGTGTGTGTGTCTGTGTGCGTATGTATGCATATACGTACACACACAAACACAGACACGAAATCGAATTAATTGTATTTCTTTTTAATATTGCCCATTCCCTTTCTCTTTAGAAATCCCATTAATATCTTAGAAATAATTTCTTCTGGCAATTCCATTTTTAATGGCGTTATTTTCATATTTGCTTTCCCTTTCATTCCTTTCTTACTAGTCTTGCCACGTTTCTTATTTTTCTTTTATAAGATTCCGATTTCTTTCATTTTCTTTCCTTAGTAGTATTAATTTTATATTCTCTTTCAGGAACTCCGTAAGTTTTTCTTTCTTTTCTTCTTTTCTTTATTCTTATTCCATTACTTTGCTTCCTTTATCTCTTATGTTCTAGCACGAAGTCACAAGTCATCGTGGCCGAGGGCTTGAGTGTGCTAGCCTTGTTCATATTGCTGATCACACTAGATAAACACTTTTTCCCAGAAACTGTAACTAAGGTCTGTTCAGCATAGTTGCAGTATAAACCACAATTGGTCTCCGTTGGTTTTGAATAGACAATTTGTGCCTGAACAAGTGTCTGGAATAGGGTTTGGCTAAGATCCCTAGTAGACGAGTATCCACGAATACGAGAGGCCAGCTATATACTTACTCAACTTTAACTATTTTGTTTTTCGTTTTTTTTTTTTTTGCTTTCTTTCTTCTTATTCTATGCCTCTTTTTTCTTCCTGCCACCTTTACTCCCCACTCTCTCTTTATTTTACCTACATCCCTCTATCTGATATAAATATTTTCTTTCTAATCCAATCACTTTGCTTCCTTCCCTCATATCTTTTTCAATTACACCATTCATTCATTCATTTGTCTGTTGTTTTCTTTGTGCTTATCTTTTCAGTCAATGTAACCCACCATATCTCGGGATGTATTTATGAATGTAATGTACTAAAAAATTAATCTAAGTTAAGCACAGAATATATGGAAACATAGAAAATACGAAAGCATATACAGAAAGTAAGCAAACGCTAAAAATATTCAATATGACATCTAAAGTATAAAGAATCTCATCGAATATAATATTAAGTAAAAGACTACAAGAAAAATAATAGGTATTTAGTATGGTACTGACATTCTGCACTTTGCCTCGAAGGAAATTCTTACTTCCATTTTAATCAATTATGTGCCATGCGTGATACACGCTTAGGCGATCATGCATCTTTCGATACATGACTGACAAGGATGATTTTTCCCCGTTTTTTTTTCCTTTTTTTTGCGGCAGACCAGTTGCTATTCAAGGCTATAGAACCTATAGAATATAGAATAGCTGGGGGAGAAGAAGAGGATTCATACCTTTCCCTATTTAACAAATACGTAACAGTGAGTAACTGTGAGTATAAATTTTGAAACAAATGTATTTATGTTTATTTCTTTCATTTTCATTCTTACATAAGAAGTATGATGAAAGCATCTAAATGTATACATTGTATTTCTCTGGCATAGAAAGCAAAGATTAAACAATATTTATTAGAATGTTTATTTACAAGAATAGCATTTAATAATTTTCTTGTCAAGTCTCGAGAAAAAAGAAAATGTATAAATCCAATTTGATATTTGGATTATATCAAAATTCTAAAAATAGATTCTGTAAACAGTAAATACCTCCGTGTTTTTATACGGTAATAGCGGTTTTAAGATTAAACACACACACACACACAAAAAAAAAAACATCATTTCGACATGCCGTTTCTGAAGGGTCAGTCAGTTATGTTCCATGCGTGATACTCGCTTACGCAATCATGAATCTTTTCGAAACATGACTGACGAGGCAGATTTTTCCCGCAATAGTTTGCCATTCCTTTCTGAAACGGCCATCCAAGGCTATATGACCCGGTCTGCCCTGCTATTTACTCATATTTGCTGATTCGAATATGTCAAGAAAGGAATGAAAAAAAGCACCAAATAATAATGTTTATTTCTAGGCGTTAAACATACACTTGCCGACTTCTTCAAATATTACAGAAGCACGTACAAAACACATGCGAATATTTAATTTTTATGTTATTTTTAAGTCATTAAAACTGCTGTCAAGGATTAGATATATGACTAGCAGTATGGCCCGGCGTTGCCCGTGCTTCATTCAAAAATCGTACAACTCATACAGCAATCGCTATCACTTGACTTAAAATAGTTTTGCCCTTCCTTGCCTTTAAAGAAGTGCCTTTTGCCGTGCTGATGTTGCTACATACCTTACTCCTTGCCTATCTCACACTGCGAATTTTTTCTAAGCTCTATACTAAACATTAAATCTGTTACGAAAAAAGAACTAAACAAAATGAACACAAAACGACCAGCTTTAAAAAAGGACTCGTAACTAGAAAAACCGAATGATAAAAGAATGTTAACAACACATACTTCTTTACACCCAACCCAGTTCTGCGGAATCAGAATCAACATTGAGTTTAAGCAAGCGAATGAGCCAATTGGAGTAAAGTGCCATGCAGATTTAAATTTTTCCCACTTGTGACGAATGCAGCTATCGATTTTTTTTTTTTGCATGCTAGCATGCTAGTTAACATTCGTGTCAGTCAGCTGTTGGCTCTCCCGCTTGTCAATAGAATCTTCCTGCCAATTCATGGCAGCCAGCTATAGGCTGTCACTCTGGCCAGTAGAAAATGGCCGTAAACTACATGAAAACTGCCGTAGAAGCATGAAAAAATCGATTATTTCCACTATCGATGGGAGTTGGGAAATGCAAAAGCGGTCTTGGTCTTCCCGCTAACTTGTAACATGTGCTTGTAAATTTTGGTGCAAATCCGTCGAAAATTGCGGCCGTGCATTCGTTACACACACACACACACACACACATCCTGCTTTTTATAAATAGAGATACAATGGATTCGACTATAATTTGAACCCCGCTCTTCCGATTCCGCAGTCATCCATTACCCCACCATGCTTTCATTTACTTATGTCCCAACAAATAGCGTAGAAATAGTTGAGAAAGTATAAAGGAAGAGGTGACGTAAGAATCCTAGAGAAAAACGAAAAGAAAGGCAGTGAGTGATGGAGGTGAAAGAAAGACATTAGTTTGCTTATCTATTTTAATCTTACGCCATTTTTTATTTAATAGTTTCTCATTAGGAGATGACTGTAAAAACCATGGAATTCATATATAGACGATTTGAAAAATTGATAACTTAATGTTCATGTATCTTCTGATGTAAATCTTAATCGGTAATAATTTATTCAGTTTTCATGATTTTCCTTCACCCGAGGAATGAGGTAAAAGAAGTTAATTTAAAAATACATTTATATTTAGACACCTATTCTGATTTTGTGACCAATAATTATGCACACAATAATTTGTATCTCAGGTAGTGGGATACACAATTCATGGGATTTGATTAATGTCTATATACTTGAGCTTTCGATCAGTCCTAGTGCTTTGATTGTTATAGGAACAGTGGTTGTTTTTAAATGCCACATTCCCTCTGTCCCTGTTTCACGTTCCAAATAATTTTGCTGGGAGTTTTTTTGTTTTTTGTTTTTTTCGGATGGGATAGCAATGTCTGAGTTATCACTGGTGTTAAAGTACAATGGTTAAACAATAAAAAACTAAAAAAAGAGAACAAATCAACGATGCCGATTCAGAAAATTTTTTAAAAAAAGCAACAAAACACATCAATGTCTGAAGTCTACCGGGCTAAACGAAGAAACGGAAATATTTATAATGAGGGCGCAGAACCGAAAACTTAAAAAAAATCATTTCACCCTAACCAAGGCGATAATTCCATTTAAAATGCAAGGGGTTACTGGGAGTGAAACAGAATTAGAAGATTTTAGTTAGGAGAAAACTCAATAAAAGAACAGGATTCTGGAAGAAATAAGTTGGTTATATAGATGACAATTATATTTTTGAAGATTGTCGGTAATAGGTAAACAAGAAAGAGAGAAAGACTTACACAGATGGAAGTGCCAGAAAAAAAAAAAAAAAAAAAAAACTATTATAAGAGAACTTACGATAACATCTTGTTCAACAATCAAACAGTGAGACCTATTTGCCAATCCAGTATTACATTTAGATTCATGCAACTGATTTACCAAGGCAAATGATTTTCATAAATATTGCCATGAAAATATTTATTGAAAATATAGAGGGCAGATACGTCACTTCGGTGAGGAGATGACTGATGTCGAGATGCCAGGTCAGGACCGATTAAATGACAGATCAAACTTTAAATTCTGTTGAAAATTTCGAGACATATAACAAGAGCACTGGACCAGATATGAGAGCAATATTCAATGCACGGACGATTGGTAGATTTATAAATCTAAAAGAGAGTTCTTTGACAAAATAAATTCTCCGGCACGATACAGTGAACCAACTTTCCTAGCTGCAGACGTAGAAATTGTTTCAATATAATCAGTCTATTTCATCTCAGTGTAAAATGTGAGCCCAAGAAAAGCAGCGTGTTGTTCACCTGAAGGTTAGCATTAGCCATACTGATGGATGGCAGAAAAGATTTCTATGGGGATTAAATTATTGAAGTTTTGTTTTGGATGCGTTGAATTTTAAAAGACATCAAGATTATAAAGAATAAAGTCGGACAAGTATGTAGACTATAAGAACGAGATTAATAAAATGTTTCGTTGTCTCATCTTTACATCAAGGGAATACGAAGATCAGTTTGTTAAGATTGGAAGTTTATTGATTGGAAGATGTGCCAATATTACAGTATGAAAATCACCTTGAAACAGTCATAGAAAACCGTGAGGTTACTATTCTTTGTGATTTCATCATTCATATTGATAGACATTTAAAAGCTAATAGACCAGATATTATAATTAAAAATACAATGAATATTGGTTCTCATAGATATGATTTCATGCCTATGAGAACCCCTATTAGATCGATGCATTGAATGGATTCTGATATTGGCAGATGGGTTCTAATCGATGAGAAGATTAAGACTCTATTGATGTGCTCATTCATATGCTGCTGTGAGATCGACATGGGAGGTATACAGTTTCCTGCAGCTGGTTGATTACGTCTTTTACCAGAAAACTCTAAGCTGAACTGTGAGAAGTTGACTTTCATAAATCGATGAGAACCTCGTTAAGTGTTTCTTAACATGGGAGCTTGAATGTACACCCTATCCGACGTTATTAGGCAAATCATATAAACTTCAATAATTCAAATTTAGTTTGAAAAAGATTGTCAAATTTTACACAATCATTTTAGCTATGAAAAGAAAGCCCGATTTAAGATTTTAGGTAGTATCAATATGTTTAATTGAAGTTATTTGATCTGTTCTAAAAAACTGCCGTCTGAAGTTATTAGGCAAAATAATCACATTTTACTTCAATAAAAAGATAAAAAAAAATCATCAAAAATTGATTAACCGCTATAATAGAACAAATAACAAACACATGATAAGGCTTTGAATCCTTTACATTTTAATGTAGTGACGTTTTTTCTCAGTAACAGCCAGTAATCTATTATCTTTTGATTTTGTTAATTTTTTTTACTTCACCAGGTTCAATTTCCAGCATGGTAGTTTCAATTACTTCCCATGGGTCTGCTTTGCTGTTATAATGTTTGCCACCTTCATATAATTTCATCGTCACAACTGACCATAGATTTCCATCCGTACTCAGATCATGAATTGATGGTGGTCATTTCATTATCTTCTCTCCTGCAAATCTGTTATCCTCAAATAATTCACGGGTAAGCTTAGATACGTGAGAAGGAGCAGTGTTGTGTATAATAACACGCTTCACATTGTAACTGTGAAACGGTGACTTGTATCTTGCAAAAAAAGACTTGTTCATAAAATCACGTTGGTTAACAGTGTTCACTTTAACGGCTTCATCAATTTTGAATGATCCGGTGATAATTTGGTCGGCAATTACAGCCCATATCATAAAACTACTGCCTCCTTTATGCATTCTTTTAGTCACAAGTACGTCTGAATTGGATAAAATCCATCCATAGGCCTATCCATCAGGTCCATCAAATATTTCTCGAGATTCCTTCAAAAAAATTACTTTAGAAAAGACAATTTTCATGTATTACTTGACCTAATTTTGACGCTTCAAATATTTTACTTTAGTGAGAGGAGTTTGCCTAGGAGATATTTTACAGATCCAAATTCACAAGATATTCTACAGCTTTTGTCCTTTTTGACAATTTCAGCCTTTTCAAAGACTTGAGCGCTTGCCGATAGTGATTGTTTCGCTATAACTCGTTTTAGTTGATAAAGTCTTTTCCTTTGCTTCGTGTTTTCAACTTATATTTTCAACAGCCCTCGTTATCGTTCGTTGATCTTTGCAAAGATCCTTTGATATCTTCAATGTGGACATTGCCTCACCCAATAACTTTGTTATTTTGCTGTTTTTCAGCATATGGTATATACTTCTCTTTACCCTTGTTTTTGCTTGTAGACAAAAAGAAAAATGTAGTTTTTATTAGATTTCAGAGGACTTAAGCAAATATTAGTTTGATTTGCATAGTAACTTCAGTCCATCTATTTTCGTAAATTCCAAATATCTAAAAAATTAGCCATTAAAATGAAAGAAAATGTAATTAAATGTTTTACTATTGGTTGAAGGGCGAGTTTAAATTTGGCGAATAATGGTTCAGAATCTCTTGAGTTACTGAGGCTTATTTGATTTGCATAATAATTTCAGACAGGTTGTATATATTTCCTGCCTTACCTAAATCTAGATCTCGCTGACTCGGTAAGGGAATGCAATAAACTGAAATCAAAAGATCACCATCGCCATTATCATCATCATCGTCGTCGTCGTTTCCGTCGTCATCAGGAGAAGGAAGAGGATGGAAAGAGCTTTGAAGGATATGCAACAGTCATTATTAAGGAAAATTATAGAATAGACCAAACTTTGAAGAGGAATGGAAGCAAAGAAATAATATTTAAGTCGGTAGGCACACTAAAGACGTAATGAAGCAGATTTCTTATCGTCGGAACCCAAAGAAATACATTTGTCCGATTAATTCCCACCAAAATTCAGGTAGTAACAATGAAAATGAAAATAAGAATCCGGTATTACAGGTTTCTAAAAAGTACAGGATTAATAACAGCTTTTTAAAATCCATTATTGATTAGGAGGATTAAGTAGAAGGATTATTCGAATTTTCTATATTTGCTTACATAACATTTTTTGTTTTTTTATTCCTCCGCTTTCTTTATTTACTTGTTGTAATCTTCGATGTTCTCAGAACTGAAAACTTGTTTATCAACCCAAGAGGGGTCGACCCTTCATTTCACTGGTTCTCTCCACTGATGTGGTTACGAGCAAACTGACGTGGAACTTTGCTTCTTATATATTTATTGACTTTTATCGTTAACAAATGAATTATAAAGACAAGGTTTGACAAACATACCCACATAAAAAGTGATTTCAAAAAGACTGTTTTTCTCTTGACATCGCTATTTACTGTATAATATATCGAAAAATTTTATTGCTTTAAAAATTGTTTTTCAGAATGTTAATAAAACCCAAAATAAAACTCAGTTCATGCCTTCTTTTTTCTCGAGAATTGAAATGAATACTTATGAAACAGTATTTATGTTATTAGATGTTTTAATTACAAAATTAGTTTTAGTTTTAAAAGATTTTTTTGTAACGTAGAAAGGGCTATTGAATGAGAAATAACCAAAACGGAGGTTGGAGATGAAATGGTAATCTTTATAACATCAACAAAATTAAAATACTCGCCAGCGACGTGAAGTAGATAAACCACTGCCTGTGGTGGATTACTTGGACAGCATATAACCCCCTCCCCACACACACACACATACACTTGCAATAGTGTCCAACATATTTATGAGGATTGGGACATACCTATTAGTGTTCATAGCTACGTTATATAACAATATACACTTTAGATTTCTGTTATATAACGTCGAGCCCTGTTTCAATAACACCAGCATTTTATGTGCAATTTATATATATATATATATAGGGAGACAGACAGATAGGCAGAGCCGACATATATAAGAAATTGCTATGTATACACGATAGCTGATGAGAATTCAGTTCTCATACAATAGTGATGAATGCTGTTAACCTTGAAGTCAACTGTAGCAGAAATCTGTCAATCAAAACTGAACATTTGCTAATAAATACGCTTCGAAAATGTATTTCTAAATATGATTTTATCTTTAAATATTTACTTTAACCGTGTATGCTTTAATTCGATTCGATGGCTTACATTACAAACGAGCGGCCTTGACATTTTCATCAGAATTAATAACTGTTGTAACCTAAAAATGGTTACTGAATGAGCGATTCTCAAACTCCGTTTCGCTTTCATATATGTCCCTTCTAATCTTAGACCACTGTTATGTGAAGATTTGACCACCATTTCTAATGATAGAGAACTCAAAATAAAACATTCGACGGTAGCCATTGATACATTTTGGATTTCAATACAAAAGTAATATTTTACATTATCTAAAAAGACTTTATCAGTTTTATTGCAATTTTCTATTTTTTATTTATGTGAATTAGGCTTCGCAAACCTAAATAACATCAAAAATAAGAAGAGAGAAAGACTACGCTTAACTGAAGAAAAATTGAGTCTGCTTATTGACCAAACATAAACGCAAAACATACCAAACTCAGGTTTCACACTAAATAAGCTTCACAAATAGTTGAATAGAAACATTGAAATAAAGTAAAATCATATTTGCGTTTATTTTTTTAAAAAATCTATTGTTTTATTTCATAACATTTAAATGTATATACCTTAAAAATATTGTTAAGTCCGCCGTGATTTTGTCATTTGCTCCTAGATGTGACTTTGCTACAATAGGTTGAGATACAATGTCCTATAATCTTCACATTTTCTTTCGCCTCCAGTAACTTTAACTCCAGTCGCATTATCGCCTTGCTTGCGGCGAAATGAGCTTAAAAAAATGTGATCTCTGCAATATGCTGTGTGTACTATGCAATATGTATTATTTGCAATATTTTAAAGAAAAATGAACTATGAAAATATTTTATTTATAAAATATCTGTGAACTATAGAACAGGAAAATTTAATAAATACATAACAGTGAGTAACTGTGAGTATAAATTTTGAAACAAATGTATTTTCTTTCATTTTCTCTCTTACATAAGAAGTATGTTGAAAGCATCTAAATGTATACATTTTATTTCTCTTGGCATGGAAAACAAAGATATTACACAATATTTATTGATTAGAATGTTTACTAGGTTGGTTCAAAAATAATTTCGTTTTCTAACATATGTGAGAAAACGAAATTATTTTTGCACCAACCTAATATTTACAAGAATAGCATTTTATAATTTCGCTGTCAAGTCTCGAGGAAAACGAACATGTATAAATCCAGTTTGATATTTGGATTATATCAAAATTCTAAAAATAGCTTCTGTAAACAGTAAATACCTCCGTGTTTTTATACGGTAATAGCGGTTTAAAGATTTAAAAAAAAAAACATCATTTCGACATACCGTTTTTTAAGGGCCAGTTAATTATGTGCCATGCATGATACACCCTTAGGCTACCATGCATCTTTTCGATACATGACTGACGAGGCAGATTTCTTTCAGCAGTAGGTTGCCATTCCTTTCTGCAGTGGCCATCCAAGGCTATAGAACCCGGTCTGCCCTGCTATTTACCCATATTTGGAGGGAGAAGAAAAGGATCAATACCTTTCCCAAGGGTATTAGTACATAAGTGAATATAATGGATTCCATTGAAATCCGTGTCGTTAACCATTACTCCAGCGTGCTCCTATTTCCGACTACGTTGGTTAAATTGTACTATGATGTAACTATAGTCAAACAGTAAAAGTTTCGGTTCTCACTGATTCGAATATATCAAGAAAGGAATGAAAAAAAAAAGCACCAAATAATAATGTTTATTTCTAGGCGTTAAACATACACTTGCCGACTTCTTCAAATATTACAGAAGCACGTACAAAAGACCTCTGAATGCTTAAATTTTTATGTTATTTTTGTTTTTAAGTCATTAAAACTGCTGTCAAGTATTAGATATATGATACTTGAAGTGATCCATAAATTTCAAAGGTTAAGCTTGAAAGTGGCTTTTGGTGAAATTTACGAAAAGAAAAGTTGATTGCTATTATCTTGGATATGTGAATACATTAAAATATAATTAAGTGCATTGAAAAGTAGTTTTTCTTTTAGAATCCAGTATTCAGTAAATCGGTGTTATGAATAAGCCTGTTAAAAAAGAAAGAAGAGCACACCAGTTGAACAGATATATGAGCCAGAAAATGAATGTTGATATTAACCAGTGGCCAGACCCGAACGTTGTACTTGGCCAATTGTTATCATTCAGAGAAGCACAAAAAACAGAGCATGATTTACACGATTTCAAATTCATGATAGTGGAGTCAACATTCATTATTGCATAATTTATCTTTAAGAAAATCTTCATCTTTGGCTCGACACAACCACTTCTCTGATATATTCTCCAGCATCTTACACACGCCCACCATATATATATATATATATATATATATATATATATATATATATATATATATATATATATATATAATGTACAAAACAAAAAAAGTTATAATGACAAAGTGGCAAATTTTCCATGTGATGCATTTCGCCCTTTAGACGGACACACGAAAACTTATTTCCACTTTTCATACATTTTCCCCATGAAATTGTTCTTTATATATAAATTTCATATATTGCTATCTCATATATATATATATATATATATATATTGATAATATTAGTGGTCAATACACACACACGTGTATATATATATATATATATATATATATATATATATATATATATATATATATATATATATATATATATATAATGCATGTTTCATTAAATAATATAGACAAGTTTAGTCTGTTTATTTTAAGTAAGTTTCTTTCATATTGTCTGATAAGCTTAATAACATTATCATTGAAAGACGACAGGAAATCACCATATTGATACATGTTTAAATCCTATCTAAGCTTTCGTCTTACATAAGCCATTATCAAAGATGACAATTACTTATCAATATATCAATCAATACACGGACGAAACAATAATGACAGTCTGTAACGAAAACGCGGAAGCGAAAATTGCGTCGCAGCTCGTGACGTCACACATAACCACGCGAGAGTGAAAACGTGAGGTATTAAGTATGCGAAGCTGTTGGTATAAACCAATGGCTTCTGTTATCAATTATAGGTATTTAAGAATATTTGTGGAGATTTCCTTGATTATTTTGTTCAGGTTAGATTTCAACTGGTTTATGTATATAGCTTAAGAATTTTTAGTTTTTGTTTATTGTTTTCATGTTTAAGTATAGTTGTGTGTACTTAAAATTAATAGGCAAATCTTGTCTATATTATTTAATGAAACATGCATTAATGAAAAATTGCTGCCTAAATATATATATATATATATATATATATATATACATACATATATGTGTGCGTGTGTGTGTAAATTACCAAGTGGATAAAATCCATGTAGAACTCAATGTCCAGGACAGAATAGATCTGATGAATTGGATCGTGATTACGATTCCAGTGTAATAAATTATAACCATGGAATATTAGTGTTTCAGACTTTTATATTATACATACACACACACACACACATATATATATATATATATATATATATATATATATATATATATATATATATATATATATATATATATATATACATACATATTCCTCACCGCAAACATCATGCACAACGCAATCTTCATGTGTTGAGCATGAAAGTGGGAGTCGTGTTAGCGTTGAGGAATAATATGTATATTTATTAATATAAGATTAATAGTCCTGTTCTACCACTGTTTTATTATCACTTCCACCTCTCATTTTAACAGATACATTTACCAAAATTGCATCAAAATATCTTGAAATACTAAAGAGTGAATTTATTTAATATAATTGCCATTGGTTTTAACCACCTCTTCCAGATTACTTCGGAATCTCCTGCGACTCTTCTTGACGGTCTGCTTGCTTAAGTAGGTGACTAGTGCCACAATCATTACCTTCATTTCATCTTTGCTGTAACAAGTTGTTTTGTTGGTCTCTCCCTCAAATGCGCCCCACACATAATAATCAAGGCATAAATATATATGTTTTATTCTATTTTTTAATCGTAATGTTCAATATTTTCCTTAAATTTATTTAATAAGTAATTTAATCATTAACCAACGCTAAAAAAGTTTTTTAACAAAAGTGATGTTAAGATCAGCTGTAGCTCCGTTAGTAACATCGATACATCTTGATCCGAACATAAAATGATTGTATTAAACAGATACATATCCAGTGTAGACAACAATGTTTTTTTTTAATAAATGCAACTGCGGAAAAAATATAAAATACCCCTTGAAATCTGCGGAAATTTCGTTTCTAGTATCATCAAATTATTTTAGGTCATATACAGTTTAGGTGCACCTTAACCCTAACCGGAAGTGGGCGTTTTCTTGGACCCCGTTGTGGCCGCTGTCATTTTTTAAGCATTTTTTTATGGCTATCTATCTATCTATCTATCTATCTATCTATCTATCTATCTATCTATCTATCTATCTCCGCCAGTTCAAATACATGCCTAGAAACATACATACATCCATACATACATATAAATATTCAAATATTATGAATATTTTAAAAAGGTATAAATATTCAAAAATAAGTATAAGCACTTTTTTGATAGCCATCCTTTATAAAAAGTTTTAATTTTTTTCAGAAGTGATTGATGGCACTTGTTATTGTCACATACGATTCCAATTCTTTGACCATTTAATTACTCGATTGCATCAACAATATATACAAATGTTTCGTATGAAAATGTTGTCTCTTATTTTTCAACTGGGATCATTTTAAGTAATTTTTTTAGTCCACCATTTAAACATGTTACCATGATACCCAATACTGATCTTGTAATCCCTCAGAATTTACAGCCAAACCAACTAAATTTTCTCTATAATATTTTGGAGTAACTTTGATATATACTTCATCACTTAAAAGAATAACCTTTCCTGATTTTCAGCGATAAAAAATATCACCAATGAATTAGTGATTTAATTTTGAAAATTTTTATGTTAAAGTTTAAAATCTTTCCGAATTCTCTTCTATAACGACTGAAAAGTAACAATATATTGAAATAGCCTTATAAGAATATCACAATAATAATGTTTCGTCGCAATCACTTGTGGTGACATAACATTAATATGTTCTTTAAAAATTGTTTTTTCGATCATCAATTTGTCAGTTACTAAGATAACAAATTGCTTAATTGATTTGTCACATGTGCTGTAACATTACTATTCGACTTTTTGAAAGAGAAACAATCGTTGTATATATGCCAACATGGTAACATTCAAATCACAAGTTTTCAGATTTTTACTTAAAAACTATAGAATGACTCCTATGGAAAAATCAAAAACTTGGATGATCAGCTGATTGTTTGATTTATAGCAATCAATATTCTGATAGAAATGTTCAAAAGTGATGGTTTATCTTTTTCTAGAAACTGTGCTAACTTATCATTTTGCATATTTTCCACATAAGCAGTATATTTATTTGTTAGACTTGGTTTTGGTTGAGGACTATGTCATACAGTTGACGGCAAATGATGCAATTGTCATGGCGGATATATGGGTCGTACTTTTCCTCTAATAACCCCGGTTTTAAACTCAGATGCAAAATGTCTTACATAGACATCAGTGTTGGGTTTGTACCGGGTGCTGTCTAGAAGTATTGCCTTTAACAATCGTTCTCCTTCATGACGAATTACACTAATCTTATTTTGTTTATCATAGTTACATAATCATTGACATGGTATTTAAGATTAGGTTTTAAGAATGGTGGTAGCATAAGTTAAGTTTACTGTACCCACTTTCAATTCGATAATTCTAACGTCTCTGCCTAAACTCTGAAAATTTGATATTCTATTTATTTATTTATTTTTATTTCAATAGTAGTAGCTAGGTTTTCTCATCACCCTGTTTACACTGCTCTCCGATATTTTAAACACGTTTTTAATCTTACCTTCTTTGTTTGATTAACTTGATGCTATATTTTACGGACTAATATCTTTCTTTTATGTTCATTCTTAATTTTTTTTTTCTTTCAGATATGCGCTTCCTTATCTTTTTTTTTATCGCTGTCTTATTTTCTTGATATTTTTTAGTTTTTAATTTCCTTTCTTTATAGTCTATTTTCTTTCTCTCTATCAATTTTTTTCTTTCTTTCTACTTTGTAGTTGCTTATCTTCCTATCGCTATCTTATCTTACACTTTATTCTTTATTCTTTACATTTAACATTACAATATTTCTTTCTTCTCTCTTTTCTCATCTCTTGTTATTTTTTTCAATTTTACATTTTACTTTACGTTTAGTCGATCGCCCTTTGGTTATGTTGGTTTTGTTTTACAGCTTATCAGTCTCAATGTGTTATTTAATGCCTACAAGATTTTTATTGCTGGTAATATTTTTTCAAAAATGTATTGCCGGTAATATTTTTTAAAATCTATTGCTGGTAAAAATGTTTTGATGGTAATAATTTTTTCTTCGAAAACTTATTTCTAGTATTTTTTTATTTACAAAAACGTAATGGTTGTATATATAAAAAAAAACTATTTTTACACTTTCATAGTGTTTTGACCCCAGTTTGGGGGGTTAACTATTTGCCCATAGCTGGGACCCTAGCAGAGTGGACCTGGGAACAACGGCAATTAAAAGGTGGTTCCACGCTCCTCGAAGCCTCCTGATCAGAGTCCTTGCTGTTGAATGTATTTTATCGTCTTACCCAGGACAGCGATCACCGCTTAATGTTTCTTTTTTTTTTTTTTTCCTTTCTTCTTTTCTTTCTTTCTTTTTTAATGTCTGTATTTTCTTACAGTCGTCATTCCCCTTCTCCAATATTCTTTCTTTTTACACTCTACCCTTTCTTTCTTTTTTTGTTATTCTCTTTTTTTTCATTTACTATTCCTTGCCAATATCTTTTTTCCATCTTCCTTCCCACCATACCGTCCTACACATTTTATCTCTCTATCAATATCTATTTCACTTTGCATTTAATTTTGCTTTTAGCCGATGACCTTTCAACATATTTATATAGATTTCTATGCAGGTTTTTATTTCTTCTGCCACATAAGACAGCCCGGTAAATCGCTTCAAATATACTTGTGTTTATAAGAAGCTAAATAATTTCATCAACTCGTGCAGCAGTTATATTTTGAGAAAATTACTCACAAAAGGATGATTTTATACAAAACTTTAAAAAGACAATAGTTCTTCTTAAATGGCATACTTTAAATTTGCCTTTTACACTTAATGCAATAACCGACCTTTCTTTAACGCGGATATCATTTATATATACTAAAAAAGATCATTTTCAGGATTCTCTTACATATATATGATTACTAAAATTAACTTAGTTTTGGCTGTATCTCGTAATGCTTACCCCAAATAAATCGAAGTTACGACGCAGTAGTATTAGTTTTTTTTTTTTTTTTTTATACAAGAATTCACCAATACTAGATTCTAGATCCTCTCAATGTAGAGGGTTACTTTTAAATTAAAATGATAATTGTGGATGAGTTGCGTGTTATGAATGAAAGGTTTGATTAATTTCGTGTTTATTTTTTTCGTGATTGCCTACAGTATCTAGAATTCCTAAGCAGTGCCCCATTAATGATAGGGGTCGATAGCGTTGTTCGATTACCGAACAAGAACTGGTATTTTCATCGTGATTTGACCCGCGGCGAAAGAGGATTTACTAGGAAGAGCAGATTATTGGACACATAGCAATTGACCCTTCAGGTTAACAAAATACTTTACAGGAATGCACCCACAGAGATAGTTCCACAAAGGGAAAATTCTTTGGAAAATTTATCTCAGTAGACATTCCTACTTACATTTGGTATACGGTGGAAATGGGGATGTTTCACCTCCGTGGATGTTGCATGACGGGTCTTAGCTTTTATGCTATGCAATGGTGGAATTCAAGAGTAGATCTTATCTAATGTTTTGCCTTAGAAATAGCGATAGTTTAGCGATAAGTTTGCGACATCGAGGGCGAGGCTAGAAAGTGGCAGAGTTAAGTAGGGATGAAAGATCTGGTATCAACGCGATTTGATGATTAAAACATTCAGTTTCTGATAGTGGGAACAGGGTTCGAATCTTACCATGGTCAATTTGTCAGAAATATAAATTGTTGGTGTTACCCGTGCGGAACGTATGGAAAGGGCCTGAAAACCATACAACTAGTCGACCCATGTATTGTGAGTGAAATTAGCCAGATGGAATTGTTCGTCGACACTTGGGCTAACCCAAAGTTACATTTCGTCATCGTGATTAAGTAATATTTACCTTGTTTAAATTGTTGTTCACTTCACATGATATGCTCTCTCTCAGAAACTGTAATTAAGGTCCGTTCAGAATAGTTGCAGTATGAAACATAGGTGGGCTCTGTGGGTTTGAACACGCATTTTCAACAGGGATTGTTTAGCCAGCCTAGTAGACCGGCATAATTGGATACAAACAGCCACCCATTATCTAGATTAGACAACAGAAATTGTATCCACAGAAATACACTTCCTTGTGGCATTTGGAAGCCGTCAGTAAATTACTATATGGCTCAGCTCCTATTCACCAAATGCCAATACCCTATATGATGCACCTACGTAGAAGGTAATTTAAAGTTGGCTTTTCTGTAATATCTGGTGAATAACGTCTGACCAGGAAAGGGTTTATCTCTAGCACTATTAATGAGCGAAAAAATCAATCCAAGACGGAAAAAGAAGCAGGCGTGCTAGGTAAAACGAACCCCCCAAAAAAACAAAACCAAAACAGCAAAACTTTAAAAAGTCTCTGTCTGGTCCAAAGTTATATACGAGTCGAGCATGTAGTGAGAACTGAATGTCTTACATTGGTAAATGAATTGCAATACATGTATACTGATTACAACGACACAGTAAGTTCTCTAGCAGTGCATACGTAAACTCGTTTACTTGTAATAAAAAGCGAACATTTTTTTCCGGGAATAATTTTTGTAGATTGGCATTCTTTATATTTTCTCAAGTTTTGACATTTATCAGAAACGAAAAATATTGAATTGTTTTTGCCTATTGAGATGGGGGCGTTCCTGTACCTAATATAAATAGTCAACAAACAATTCCTAACTTTTTACAGAGTTATCTGTATTTCGATTTTTTATGATTGGAACTATATTGCATATTTTGAACATACACTAATCTTTAGCATTCAGTATTTGTTTATCTAGCTACAGCATTTATCTGGTTTGAAAAATACTGATTTTTAATCGATTTACGGGTAGGCCTTGTTCATAATATAAATCCAGTCACAAATCCATATATATATATATATTTTACAGTGTGGTTTAGAAACTTTTTTAACGAGCTGCATAAAAATATTCAATTGCAAATTGTGTCGCATTTTTTTTTTTTAAATTTATTTTTTAAAAGCTTTTTTTTATTTATTTAGGGGAATATTTTCGAAACAACGTACGTAAACATTGGGTGATAATATGAATAATCACGTCCTGTGTATGACGATAAACTACAACCGACAGTAAGGCCTGTGATCGAGAGGTTTTGAGGCGCGTGGAACCACCTCTTAATTGCTGTTGTTTCCAGTTTCTACCCTAGCCCGGAGAGGTGGCAGCAATTAGTGTCCCAAGTATGAACAAATTGTTAACCCCTAAACTGGGGTCAAAGCTCTATTAAAGTATAAAAATAGATTTTTATAGTAAAAATAAAAAAAAATATTACCAGCAATATATTTGATTCTAGAAAAAAATACATTCTTTACAAAAATATGTGAATGAACCTTGCAAACAGATTTCTTACAAAGAATACATATTCTATTCATACGAACCTATCCTAAAAGTCTTGTCGGCATTAAATTGATGTGTTGATATGCTGTAAAACCAAATAAACCAAACGAAGAATAAACAAATATATACTTTTGCTAATGTATGCAAAATTTTGTTCTTTAATTACAAATGCATATAACCGTTTGTTATTTATGTAAATTATTTCTTTTACAAAAATGGTCTTTTTGCGTAGGCAAAACCGCTAAGTCCAGACAACTCTATTAATTTTACACTGAATCGATATGATGAGTAGGAATGCGCTTCTAAAATGATAACAAAAAAATCAATATTTTTCAATTCTGATAAATGTCGCGCCTTGATAAAGCTCTAATGAAAATTAATCGATAAAATTTATACCTCGAAAATTTATCCGCTATATTTTAACGAGTGGACCAGATTACATATGTATTGCCAGTCCTACTTACCTTAATATATAAATCTTCACAACAAAAGAAAGTTTATAGATTCAAAGTCAAAACTCAACAATTCTTTGGTCAGGTGCATCAAGTATAGAATTGGAGTAACATAATCCTGTCGAAATCGAGAGAAAATAAAATGATAAACTGATTGTATTAGGCTCTTCCTTTCAAGAAGAAAGTTGAGAAAGTCTATTAATCTCTAATAGGAAACTAAGCAATCAGTCATTACAAATAAGAAACGCAATTTTCGCCCCCCACATAGCCATTTGTGTCTTAGATACTGATTGATTTGTCAAGGATAGGATCTGATCGAATGTTTGGACAAATTAAAGAGCATCTCTTTCTTGTAGTTGAGTTTGATAATCATTAAACGCAATTCTAAATTGTTATATGATGGATGATAGAAAGTGACGTAATATAAGAAATAGACTTAAAGAAAAAGAAAAGAGAAAATCTAAAGAGAAAGAAAGAAAGAAAAAAAAATAGAAAGAAAAACCCTGGAAAATAAAATAAAAAGAAAATATACATAAAATAAAATATTACAATAAGGAACAGATAAAAGAGATATCTATATACTGAACTTTAAGAATGAATGAATGAAATAAATACCAATGGAAGAATAAAAGAAATATGAAAGAATAATTGGAAAATGAAAAATAAATACAGAAAATAAAAGAATGGATTAATTCATAAATGATAAAAGAAAGAAAGAATAAGTAATGAACGAACTGAAAAGAAAGAAACATCTTTTGTTTAAGATATGAGAAAAAGTAAATGATACGAAATAAAATTGTTGGAATTAAATATATAAATTCGATAACATAATGGGGAGAAATGGTAAGCAATAAAACTAAAAGAGAAAATAAAAATTGAAATACATAAATAAAAGAAAGAAATAAAGATAAAGAAAAGGCGTGGTAAAATTTCAATGAAAAAAAAAAGAGAAAAATAGAGGATGTAAAGAAATAAGAGAGCAACAACAATTAAGAAAGAATAATCAACAAGAAAACTTTAAGGCCACGTAACATGAATTCGTAAACCATTCGCAGTAAATTTTAGGAGAGTCATTATCGTATCGAAGTGTGAAATTTAGCGGAAGTTGGAAACTTCCGGTTGCTATGGTGTTATCCACTGTCGCCAATCCCCACTTCGATAGATCGCGTAAAAACATGTCACAGAATCGATTTAGGATGGACCTAATTGTTACAGAAGTGACGGAATACGATAATTAGATAGCGCGCCAATTAATAAATACAGAAACCGAACCTAAACCTTATTTAGATTAAGCGAAGTGGCCTACAATTACATTATCTTGTTGTGCCATGATGTTTGCTTTGAGCTGACTTTACTTTATAAAGTTACCAAGGTGAGTATGATAAAAGTAAAACACCACATAATGTGTATACACGCGCGCATGCGCGTATGCACAGACACAGACACACGCACGCCCTCTCGCTACATATACATATATGGCCTGGCGATTGCGTCTAGCATGAAACAGCCTGTCGCCTCTAAATGTCGACTTCAATGTTCACTTTTATATTTACACATGCTCTATCTCAGATATTGAGCACTTTATCCCATAAATATAGCACACCTTCAATCAACATCAAAATGGATTAATCAACTTCAAAATGGATTAATCAACTCCAGAATGGATTAATCAACTTCAAAATGAGAAATAATCAACATCAAATTGAGAATTAATATAATACTAATAAATTTAATATTTATTCTTTTATTTTTACTTAAAAGGGATATAAAAAATATAAATGTTCCTAAGAGATTTATTTAAATGATTACATCATCTAAGTTAATTACAGAGGGAAGTAATCTCTGTATTCCTGATACGAAGTTAGTGTAAGTCTCAAAGGAAATATTATTAATTGCCTCGGAGCTCATCGCTTCTAACTTGCTGAATTCTTTAGTAGTTAAAGATCCTTGGCCATCACCTCTTAAAATCCCAACAATTGAATCTGCCATACCTCTTTTTACGTCAGCTTTAATGACTGACCAAAATTTTTCAATGGGATTTAACATCAGGCTATAGGGGGCAAGTTTGAAAATTTGGTGTTGCCTAAATTCATCCTCCTCCACAACTTCTTCAATTGAAGTATGGCAAGGAGCGTTATCAATAACTAAGACAACACCTCTTTCATAAATTTCATTGGCCTTTCAAGGCACTCCCTGGTCCATTTTTTCGCATCCTCTTTTTTGAAAGAACCTCTTTAATTTTATGATGAATTAATCCATTATTACTAATTCATCCAATAATATGGATGCTATTTCCCCTGGATCCGGCCGCGACTGTAGAGCACCCCGTGTCTTTCTTAGAGCGAACTTCTCTTCTTGAAATATGGAGGTTAAAATTGGTTTCATCCATATAAAGAATTGGCACACTTTGCGACTGAAATTCTAATGAAGCTACTGCGTAATCCTTACGTTTCACCGTATTGACATTATTATTGGCAGCTTCTGGTTCATAATGAACCGTTTTTAAAGTAAAGGCCATGGAGTCCAAGTGCTTTCTTATGCAATATTTCGTCACATGAACCTCATACTATTCGACCAACTTATTTACAATGTCTTGAAGAGCAACCCTAGGAGAGTTTTCAATTAATTCGTCCATAAAGTTCTTATGCTCTTACGTAATTTTATATTTTCTTACTCCTCCCCTAGAGTCACTCTTATCAGTACCCTGGTCTAACCAACGGTACGCTGTTGGCAGAGGCACACCAATTGTTCTTGCCAGGTCTTTCCAATTTCCGGCTGCGGCATGTGCAGCTAAAATCTGGGTCTTTTTTTCGCCAGCCACAGTTTTCTTGAGGTAAGTCCTCTTTGGAGCTGTTGCTAATTCTTTTTCAGTTTCTTTTGTAGAGGTTTCTCCAGCATCATCATCAATAATCATCATTTTTGCCCATACGGGGCCTTTTCCTCCTACTTTTACTGTAGGCTCACCCAATGCTTTCTTGGCCTCTAAGTTGTTTGTATTTTGTTATTTTCTTCATCTATATAAGGAAGACGAACAGTCAATTTCCTTACTCATAGGGTAAATTAATTGAAAAAATAATTTTCAATTTATCAAAAAAATAAAAAATAAAAATCTCAATTTGAAGTTGTTTATTCCAATTTGAAGTTGTTTATTCTTATTTTGAAGTTGATTGTTTTTAGGTTTTTGATATTTTCTCAATTTGAAGTTGATTAATCCATTTTGAAGTTGATTGTTCCATTTAGAAGTTGATTGATCTAATTTGAAGTTGATTAATTAGTTCATTTCGGTTATTCGAAGACACTGATTGTGGAAAGAAACTCATTATAATGATCATTACAATAGCATTGGGTCGTAAGTACTTGTAAAATGACACAAAATGTTAGTGAATGTTAGGCTGTTTGCCAGTAAACAACATGTGGCCTATTTTCAACTCATGTGGAGCTTAAAGGGAAGAATATGTGAGATATAAAGAAATAGAAAAAGGAAAAACAGAAAGAAAATTTTAAAATTATAAATAAATTTAAAAACATGCCAATTAAACCCTCTTTACAGGAGAGCAGATTCCTCATTAATTATTTTTCTTTGTCTATTGCACTTTTAAGGGCCTTTTAATAAAAACGAACAAGAAATAAAACAGAGTGTTGTTAAACTATCGACTTTAGACAATTCTTATGAATTTACTAGCGGTGTCAAAAGTTTTATAACTATTTTCAAGGAGACGACGCTATTTTAAAACTTAACCAACTGAAATATATAATCATGCTTATAAAAGAAAATCAACACATGATGAACCGATAACTATAATGATCGAATTGGACGAAATCACTTGAAATACCTTGTCTTGTTCTTTGACCGCCATGCTGGTCAGTGATGATATAGGCAGTCGTAGTTACATCGACGTCAGATTTTGTCTTTTGTTGTAATGGCTCCCGGCCCATTAACCCTCAGAAACGAACGGTGTTTGCTGTGACACTCGCTCGGTTCTACAGGGTAAATGCGTCGATTTCCAAAGTCAATAATATGAAGACAAAATAACAAAAATGTCAAAATATTTACTAATGAAAAAAAGAAAAATAGATTTAAGTGATCGATTGTTTGTCTCGAAGAGTCAGCCATTCTTTGTCAAACGAGTATATTGATCGAAAGTCGAGGATATACTGAAAGGAAATGAATTCAGTTATTTTATAACAATAAGGTTCACTGTGCCATGTGTCCTTGAGAACACATGACAAAGTGGATAAAGGCGTTGGTTAGTGGTCAGTGACAGGACCCAAAAAGACTGTGAGTTCAATACCCGGTTAAGGCAGTGGAGAACTTGGAGAGGGGAATTAACAGGAGATAACTGATAACTGACATCCATTAAACATGGCATGTGAAACTAGAACAGTCTACTCCAGTGAGCGAAATAAAGGGTTCAGTTCGACATTTCAACCACCTGAAGAAGGCCAGAGCGTACAACGGCCGAAACGTTGTAATAAATATGGCGAAAAAGATGAGGACAATAGACCGAATAATGTAAATAGTGTTCATAATACTTCATCTCAGAAATATAGACAGATAATAATGTTCACCTTATACAAGGCCCAAGAGTCACTCAAAGTAGAAGATTACAAAGTAAGAGGCACTGTTTATAGGTATACGTAGAAAAGATAACGGTTAACTATAGATTTGAACAGGTTAAATTGTAGTCTGCAGGGAAACATCATTTTCCAACAAACAGCGATAAGCTACTCCAGTGGAACATACATATCACCAATGCAATACGAAGGGAATAAGGGTGCTTCGCTAGAAAATGAGTGGTATGGCGTGTCTTAGCCGGGAAGATTAGAACTGTAGGAACTAATGGTTGTAATCCTTTTGAACACTTTCCATGGAAATAGCGACAGGGTAGCGAGATGCTTGTAACTTTTCATCTGGGTGAAATGTCTTGGAGAGTGAAAATTTTTATCACCCATAAGAAAGGTGAGATGTCTTTGAACTCAAAACTAGAATGTGATGACTGTACCACTCCTGTTTATATGTGGCTCCAGTCCACCACTTTCTGTCTGATCTGACTCTTGTAAGGAAAGAAGAGAACAGGGGGAATTGGATTGGGAATTCATACGAAATTCCATATCTGGTGAATTTATGTAAAACATGTTTCTAGACAATGCGCGATATTTTGCTATGCTATGTTTGCCACTGAAAAGACACAATTAAAAAGAGAGGACATTATTCTGACTATTGTCTTCATCGCCATGTTTATTACAAGATTTCGACCGTTGTACGCTCCGGCCTTCTTCAGGTGGTCGGAATGTCGAACTGAAACCTTTATTTCGCTCACTGGGGTAGACTGTTCTAGTTCCACGTTTAATGGATGTCAATTATCTCTTGTTAATTACCCTCTCAAATTTCTCCACTACCTTAACCAGGTATTGAACTCATACTCTTTGGGTCCTGTCATTGGATCTAACTAACGCCTTTATCCACTGTACCATGTTCTATTTTTTATCAGTGCTCATATTGCAGTTTTTGCTGTTATCGTTACCATTTTTTTTACCAGAGCTCATTTTGCAATTTTTCTTCTTGTTATCGCTTTTCACTGGTAAAAAATGGTTGTTGAAGACATTAGGTTTATAATGCTCAGAAATTCATACCCAGATGTCCTCAAGGACACATGGCACAGTGGATAAAGGCGTTGGTTCGATCCAAAGAGAACCCAAAGAGTGTGAGTTCAATACCTAACTTTGGGAGGGGAATTAACTAATCGATGTCAATTATCTCCCAACAGGAGATAACTGACATCCATTAGACATGGAACATGGAATTAAAACAGTCTACCTCAGTGTGCATTCCAACCACGTGAAGAGGGGCCGAAAAGTTGTGATAAACATCGCGACTAAGATGAGGACAATAATGTAAATAGTGTACATAATACCTCATCTCAGAAATATAGACAGATACATTATACTGAAATATAAATACTTGTGTAAAATAATCATTTATTTTTCACAAAAAAAATGCAGCAATTATGCACAAAGGTTATTTATACAAGTTGGGAAAGCGAGAAATAACAAGATGCATATAAGCAAAGGAGGGAAAGTGGGAAAAAGGAAATAAATGCAGAAAATAGCAAGAGAAACAAATTGCCTAAAAAACATAGTAAAAAAAAACCCGCATCAAAGCCAAGGAATAGAATCTGAGACAATATAAAAAGACTTTCAAAAATGACCCTCCCCTTTTCAATGTTATCTTATTTAACCAGGTCTGACCCAATAGTCTTGGATTTGGCATTCAGACGTGATAAGATAGTTAAGTGTTAACAGTGGTTAACGCTATCAGACTCTGTACTCACTGAACACCATTAGAAGAAAGAACATCCATTGTAAATCTGGGTTAATGTGTCGTCAGCAAGAAACAGAATGTTAAATAAAATAAAAGTACACACACATGATAAAAGAATACATACTAGATTTCTTTAAGAAAGAAATTATTTAATAGTTGATAATATTAGGTTGGTGCAAAAATAATGTCGTTTTCTCACATATGTTACTATGTGAGAAAACGACATTATTTTTGCACCAACCTAATATATATAGATAAGTAGTCAGGCAGAAGGAGAAGCTTTGATTGATGTATAGAGATGAGTCTCATTAAAAAGCTTGTGTCGGCACAAAATTTCGCTCTATTTTGAAAATTTTGATGGCATTGGGAGCATCTAGTTTTAACTTCTTTCTAAAAGACCGCTTTTGATCTTCATTTAAGCAGTTTTTCTATCCGTGGGTAGTTTTGTATATATATATATATATATATATATATATATATATATATATATATATATATGTGTGTGTGTGTGTGTGTGTGTGTGTGTGTGTGTATGTGTGTGTGTGTGTGTGTGTGTGTGTGTGTGTGTGTGTGTGTGTGTACGTACTTCCACAAAAACACAATGCGTAAGTTTTAAAATTTATTTTTCATCATCAAAAATCATCCTTGGAGCTTTTAGTTTAGTTTTAATTTCAAGCTAATAGATTTAATTTAATATTCCCAATAAGTAAAATGATTTTTATATATTCCAAAACTAATTTAAATTGAGTGGAAGTGGGGGAGTTCTCATTTTGAAATGGTTAAAATCTCTGCTTTTAGCGCCAGAATTAGCCATCTTTCATTCTCTTTATGGAAAAATCTTCCGAAAATTGAATATACTTTTCGTAAACTTTATTTGAGGACAATTATCTGATTTAAGGTTTATTTATTCTGAGGTGAAACAAATATTACGCACATTAAGATTAAACTAACGCCGAAATGCATTTTTAACACGGTTGTAAGTCTTTATTCTCGGTATTGACAGGTTGAGAGCTTGACGAACAGACGGAAGTTCGTCTATTTTTTCTTCGGCCAGCATATTTGTAAAAATACATGAGGAATATAACTTGTGGACCTTTTTATATAATTTCTAAGTAGCCAGTAACCTTAATAATTTAGGCAAATATTATCCGTAATCCAATGTTTCTTGAATTTTAGTTACTTTGGTCATAAATTAACTGTAGTTATCACTCTCAGTTTTTGATAATGTAGTGTATGGATGACCATATGAATATCGGCACGTTTATACACAAAAAATTCAAATTTCAAAATGTGAGGGGGTAGATGAATTGTAGTAAGCTTTTCAATTCATGACTAGTAAATACAGTTTTTACTTAATAATGATAGCACCTAACCGGTTGAAATTAATACAGAAATTTAAAAGATTTGAAACAATTAAATATTAACATTAAATCTTAAAAATGGTGGAAATAATTCTTCAACAATTCATTATTCGTCATAAGCTTGTTTTTTTTTTTCTTGAGACAATAGTATTCATACTATCTTATACATAAAAGCAATTAAAATATTTTCTAAATAGCTACTGTCTTAGTTTTATTGCATTAATTAATTTACTATTCAAAGCATATTTTTTGTAATTGTGGCTGCTGTTTGACAAAGAAAAATGAGGATTTAAATTCTGCAAGGATTTTTCCTTACATGTGACGTAAAGTGAAATAGTTGGTGGGGTCAGGTAAGAGCTGTAAAAATATATTACCAAGATTTTCTGAAAAGAAAATAGTTCTCAAATAATTTCATTCAATTGTGAATAAGTCTTGAAAGTTTCAGTAAAATATGATAATTATTTGATTTTTTGCAAGAATTTCCAAATTAATGTATTTTTCATTGCAAATGGACGCTAAAATGTACTCTACTAAGCTTTGGCCTCCTACGTTGAAGGGAACGTTCTAAAAAGGATAAAAACATATAATTTAAGAAGCAGAAAATCATTTGGTAATTTCTCTTAATAATAATGTCGACAGCACTAATATAATAGCATCATCTACATGCAAGAAAAAGCTAAAAATAATGGAAGCCTTATTAATAAAAACAAACAAACCAAAACTTTATAATAATAACTTTGAACATGAACATAATATCTTGACCGTGTTTTGAAACAAAAAAAAAAATGAAAACATTTAATAAAACATGCATACAACAAACTATTTCTTATTTTAACAGTTAAAATATAATCCTTGAAAATAGCTAAATGTATAACCGAAAGCGCTCGTATAAAAAGAACATTCGTACAGTTTTTATATAATTTATCACCCGAAAAGAAAAAAGTATTAGATCGCATGAGAAATTGTATAAAAAACAAAATAAAAGCACCTTGTCTGTCGTTTTCAATGAAATGTGTATGAAAAAAGGGTTGCTGCCTAAATACACAAATATATATATATATATATATATATATATATATATATATATATGTATGTATGTGTATATATATATATATATATATATATATATATATATATATATATATATATATATATATATATATATATACACACATATATATATTACATTTAAATCAATGCACACAAACACACACCACCACCCCCAATTTTACTCATACACACCATTTTTTATTGAATTATATAATTCGCAACAACATTAATAATGTAAATCTAACCAACCTTCAACACAGGTATAGGCACCACCGACGCTCGCAAGACCAACTAGAAAAGTGATATACGCACATTTCCCATCTTTTTCCGCTATCATCTTCATGTATTAAACAAACGGTTACTACCAGAGAGACACAAAAATGTCTTCTCTTATAAAACACATTTCCCTATAAAATGCTGATGAATGTTTAAATAAAAGCGAAACGTGTTAAAATTATAAAATTATAAACGTTTCCTTTTCCACACACACACATATGATAGAATAAAGAAAAGGAAACGTTTATAAATTTAACATATTTCGCGTACACACACACACACACACACACACACACACACACACACATATATATATATATATATATATATATATATATATTTATTTATATTAGAAAATAAGAGCGCTAAAGCTAGTGATAATTGTAAAGTAATTATTGTTAATTTTCTAACATTTCTTCAACATACATTTCATCAGTAAAGCTATACTTTCAAAATACCTAAAATTCAATGAAATATAATTTTTAATTTTTTTTTTAATTTTATGATTTCTCGGTAGTTAAAAGAAGTATATTAAAAAAGGATTACTATTATTTGCTCCTTATATAAATTTCCCAAGCAGCAGACTGTCGATAAATATGTCAATGCCTCAGGAAATTACACACTCTGTGTTAAAAATACTTTTTGTGATATTTTAAACTCAAAGTAAGTAATATTTATTTCAATTCAGATTAATTAACCTTTAAATCAGTTAATCTTTCTCTGATATCGTTTCAGAAAAATATATTTTATTTTTGAATTTTTTAATAATGTGAATTGTGTTATTCTAACAGAGTTTACAATATAGCCGATTTTATCAGATTTACTGGCAATCAGAAAATATAATTGCAATCATTTTAAATACTATTTGAAATACAAAAAAGTATTTTACTTATTGGAAATAATATTTTTTATTCACTTGGAAAACTAAAATAAATGTTTCATGAAAGATTTTTTTTCCTTTTTATAATGCATTTTAAACCGTATGTATTGCTTTTTACACACTCTCACACAAACTCACACACGTGCACACACACACGAGAGAGATAGATAGAATGAGAATGAGGGAGCCAATGACAGGTCCAAAATGCATGCTATCTACGCTCGTTCCATGATTTTACAGAATATTGATGTAAACACAGACCTCAGCATATCCATATTGCGTCAAATTGCTATAGAGATTTTATTATAAAGATATTACGTAAAATTGAAATGATCTATGATTCTCTTTTCTCTTTATTGTCTCTCACTTTATCTCACATAACTGCACACGTAACAAAACTGTTATTTCTTTGAGTCTGTCTATCTGCCTTTGCTGATCAGTACATCAGTAATCATTTCGGGGGTAGATTCTGTAGTAATATATATTTTCTGTGTAGCGTCAACTCGCATATGTATTTTGTCATTTCACTGTACTGAGCATTCTCTAGCCCCCCCCCCCCAAGAAGATATTTAAAAGAAATGAATCCCTGATATTTGGCCCTTTGGACAAATTTGGTCCTGTAACAACTTTTTAGGATTTGCAAAGGATCTTTCGCTATTTCAATGCAACTTCAGCTTTCTGTGTCACATTTTCAATGTTTTGCATTAACATTTCCCTTGAAGTTAAACATTTGAACTTAATTGATTCGACTGTTTTCTATTTTTAGGTTGCATTCTGGGTTGTCTTTCATTCTAACGATCGAATATTCTTTCTACATGCGGGGAAATTTCTTCAGCGATGAACAGGTGACCTGTGGCCAGAAAGATTTGATCCTGCAGATGCGTGCTGTGATTACCGTGGACGAAACATGTGAACACCTAGAAAGATTTCATAAAGATGGAAAAAATACACTTATATAAAAAAGAAATAGTTGAAATTTGTTGGGTGCATTGTGAGAAAAGAGGGTTCTGAGAATTTGACACGCCTAAGGCATATTGAAATCAAAATGGAGAGTGGGGAAGATCGAGTAACCTATCTAACGAACTTTATATACGGATGACAAAACAAGGACGGGGGCGTAGCAAGGAGACACATATTGGTTAAGGATACACAAAATATGAAGTTGTGGAGAGCCATGTTCACCTACACAATGAAAGAATACGGGAAGAAGAAGAAGAAGAAGAAGAAGAAGAAGAAGAAGAAGAAGAAGAAGAAGAAGAAGAAGAAGAAGAGGATCGGATTTAGAGAACTGAGAAATTCTAAGCAACAACTCTTTTTTTAGCATTTCACTCCAAGCAAAAATAAAAAAAATATATGTGAAAATTATTACGGAGATAGAAAAATAAATGTACAGGAATTATGATGACAAAGTTAACGATTAACATTGCATTTAATTCTTGAAGATCAAAGTGACTGGAAAGTAAGAAACAGAGAGAGGGTTCGTAAGCGACAAGTGCGAGAGAAGAAACTGTTAACATAGAACCTACATATAATGCCTTTTGTTTCCAGAGTTTTCATTCTCTTAAACAAAGCTCAACATCCCAATCTACCCTACTGTTAACCTAGATAAAGTGGAACAAAATATAGATTCATAATTTTTTTCCAACGGTATTTGTACTTGGATTACAATTCACAGATAAATACTGTATTTTCCGCCTTACAAGACGCTGGGGCTTGGAAGACGCACGCTAATATTGGAAAGAAATTTCTAAGAAAATGTAAAGTAATTCTCATACAACACATTCACCATGTGTCGCTTATGTATTGGCGTCACGTATTATTTGCAATAATCACTCGTCCAATTTTGTTCATATGGCAATGACATACTAGAAAAAAGCAGAAATGCTCCCGCCGCAGCTAGCAAACAGAGTATGTTTAAGCTTTTGGTTCTGCTCCAGGAAGGTTTATGGTCTTGGAAATACTTGTAACAATTAAATACTGAGGTTACATCGTATAAAACACTGAATGAGATAGATAGCTAACATTATAGTGTAATGACTCAATATACAAATCCATGTCCCTATCAGTCAAGCCATTTAGTCGACTGTCAAAGATAACTTGAGACTGGGTGTTGCCTTACATTCGTTTTGGAAGTCGCACATCTATTTTTCAGGGTATTTTTATGAAAAAAATGGATGCCGGAAAATACGGTACTCTGTCTTTCGTTATCATCGGTGATTACCTTTTCATAAAATATCGCTGTTCAGGACATTCATGATAATTTTTTATCAAATAAAATATACTAACAGAAAGTTATCTCCATGTATCTGTATTCATTTTAGGTACATATAAGATACAATATTAGAAAGAATACTATAAAGATAAAGAATACTATACAATAAATATATAGAATACTTTACTATAAAGTTAAAAATGTTATACTATGAATACATAGAATACTATACTATAAAGATGATACTATACTATAAATATATGGAATGCTATATTATAAAGGAAAATAATGTTATAGTATAAATACATAGAATACTATATTATAAAAATAATACTATACTATAAATATATAAATTACTATACTATAAAAATAAATACTATACTATAAATACATATAATACTAAACTATAAATATATATAATACTAAACTATGAATATATAAAGTAATATACTACAAAGGTAAAGAATTCTATACTATAAATAGATAGAATACTATACTATAAAGATAATACTATACTATTAGGTTGGTGAAAAATAATGACGTAATCATGTCGTTTTTTGACGTATTTTTAACGGCAAAAACGACATTATTACGTCATTATTTTTGCACCAACCTAATATAAATATATAAAATACTATACTATAAATACATAGAATACAATACTATAAAGATAGTACTATACAATAAATATATAGAATGCTATACTATAAAGATGAAGAATTTCTTTACCTTTATATTTGTAAAAAACACCCAAATTCTAAGACCGCCTAAGTGTAATATATCTGTGCCTTTTTGGGGACAAAAGAGCTTATTTAAAAAAAAAAAAAGCTGTTTAAATTTTAAATTTTATTTGTTTTCTATGAATTATCAGTCCCTTGCAGATTATTGAAAGCCAGAGACTATTTTTGTATTGTAAGATTTGGCGGTGAGTCGGTGAGATAATAATGGTTTAGTTATAAAATTCTTACCAATTAATCCATACTTGGGGAGTAGAAAATGTTGATTCATACTTTTACCAAGGGCATTTGCGTGTAAGAAATATAAGGAACCCAACTGGAATTGGAAGTCGGTATTATGACAAACAATTCACAAACGGTTACCCATCTAGGTTCTGAACAAACTCGACGTAGCTTAACTTCGGTCACCGAACATGAACAGGTTTCAACGTGGGGTAGACCTAAACCTTTTAGATTCGACTAAATATATGTGGCAGTAATCAACGTATAATACCATTAATGCCGAGTTTTCCTAAGTTTGTTATTTTTAGCATAATGTTTATACTGTAGCTCTTGGTGGTTTCCTTATGTATAGGCGGAATTCTGTTGTCTGTGATCCTCTCCCAGTATTTTGTCGCGTCTTTAACGGAAACACTTGCAAGGTTCGAGCACCCAGTCCCATACACACTAAAGAATTAGTTCACCCTCACTTTCCAGCCTTGGCAGAGTTTAAAATCCCCTCACGCCGGCTTGTGGGCAACGACATATTTTCAACCCTTTTCTACAGACACAACGTCGCTGCTCTACTTCTACATCTATGTCAAATGGTCCGACCAGCAACATTATATAGTGCCATTAAGACAACAAATACCTTCCTTGCTACATCCCCAGTGTTGAATCACCTCCATTCCCTTCGGAATTACTTTGATAAGGAGGGCGTCCCACTGCGCATATTTGCGAAACAGACTCCCGTATTAATTTTTCCTAGAACACTACAACCATAACCACTTCGAGTCCAGGATCAATTTTTATCAATCCGGCATGTCCTCGTAATCTTCACTACATACATCTTCCACTTACATTCATATTGCACGCATTATTCATTAAAACTCTACCTTGAGGGGCTCTTAGGCTTTGAATTTGTCAAATATTAGTAAAATAAAAAGTGATGCATCCTTACGGTTATTATTTATCGCATGTACTGCAACAATTTTTTCTCTCTTAAGATTCGATATTTTTGGTGCAAATGATAAACAAGACAGATCATAATCCATCAGACGTAAGCCCGTCTTAACAAATTTGCCCACGGTAGGCGTCATGAATAAAGAGAAGATAACTCTAACATTGTACTGCTACTGGTTCTCTACTCGTCTTCCCTATTTTTTTATTTCAATATGTAGCCGATCAGGGCTCTCTACACATTTCTTTTTGGTTTCTAATCACTGAATTATCATGTCTTATTTGGAAAGATACTGGAGTGTTTTCCGTTGCCTTTTATACAGTTTTGAATTCAGAGTTTTTCTTTTCTTAGAATGATTGCCACAAAAGGGTTGAGAGTAGTTCTCCTTCTTATTTAACACATAGAATAGGCGATGAACAGAATAGATTTCTTATTAAATATCTCACATTCTAATAGTAATAGATCTTCCAAGTAATTAAAATCTAAACGTCGCCTCTCTTTCATGTGCATGTGTAATTACATCAGATATCATAAGTCTGATGACGTCCTATCGAACAAAACGCGTAACAGAAAAAGTTGAATCCATTTTGTCGTAAATTTTACCATAGTTGGTCTGATATATAACAATGTATATGCCGTTTTCCAGACAAGGTGGAGTAATGGATAGCGGCTCGGATTGAGAAATCGGTGAGACGAGTTCGAATGCCAGCGGAATCCATTACATTTACATACATGCTAATACACTTAGGAAAGGCATGAATCCATTTATTCTCTCCCAGCTATGGGTAAATAGCAGAAGAGACCGGGTTGTATAGCCTTGGATGGCAACTGGTCTACTGCAGAAAGAAAAGCTAGCTACTGCGGGAAAAAATCTGCCTCGTCTGTCATGCATCGAAAATACATGATCACCTAAGCGTGTATCACGTATGGCTCATAACTGCCTTATATTATTTTTATATGGTATTAATGTTCTCCTTCTCCCAAGTGATTTTTTTTTATTTTCATTCAGTCTTCGTTTATTTTTACGTCCCCTTTTTTTTTTCTCTTGGGTAACTTTTTTTCACACTCTCTCTTCTATGTTCAAATCTATTTTTTTAATTGTTCTTTTGTTTATGAACGTATCACTTAGGACCACCGGCTCTTGACTGGCTATTGAAGTTAAGCAAAGTTGAACCTGGTAAGTACATAGATGGGTAACCGCTTGGGAATACCTGATGCCGTGCGCTGGGATAACGACTCTTAATGAGAGATCAGAGAGGCGAGATCGAATTCTTATCGAATTCACTTCTGCAAAAATAACATTGAAAAACGTATGTATCCATGTCTTCTCCCTTCAAATATGGATTAAATAGCAGGACAGATTTGGTAATTAACCTTTGGTTGGCAACAATTCTATTGCAGAAAGTAACGACATCCTGCGGAAGGAATTTTTCTGCCGAGTCGATCCTGAATCAAATAATTGCAAAAGGTGCATCACATGGGACATCGATGTAAGAAAGAATGTTTTCCTTAATTATCTTTCGTTCCTGTAATTTCCTTATTTTCTATGCCTTCTTTTCAAATTCCTTTCATATTTCCTCCCATCCACCTCTGAATATTATAAATATTTCCCTTAAATGTTTACCTTCTCATCGTCTTCACCAAAAGCACAAATACGGGCATATATCTATTAGGTTGGTGGAAAAACAATGTCGTTTTCTCACATATTAACATATGTGAGAAAACGACATTATTTTTGCACCAACCTAATATTGGAACACTTTTTTTTTC
>OZ010576.1:128018864-128021364 GCA_963932145.1 Acanthosepion lycidas | reverse complement strand
TTGTAACACCAAAGATGAACTGAATGCAAGGATAATGACAGCATTTACGAACTTAAATTACGAAACCGTCCAGAAGAGTTGCAAGAGATTCCGAACTCATCTGGAGGCCGTGATTTAAGCTAATGGTGACTTTATTGAATAAATTTACTCTTTCCTATTTCAAGATATCTTTGTGTAATTTTGGTTAATATATCTATTAAAATGAGATGGCAGTGTTGTTTTCATTTTTGCGTAATTTAGACGAAAATTTATCCATCACACCCAATACAAATCCGTCATATATATGATTGATTTTCATATACATAAATATAAACACAATAATAAACCGTGCCAAAGCAAACTCTTCAACTAGAAAGATTTTCAATACTAAATTTAAAAATAAATATACGAACCCTCATTAATAATGACTTTCCTAATTACATCTCTGATGTTCAAATTAGATGAGCTATTGGGAAGATAAACATAAATAAAAATGAACATAATACGTCATCTAGTAACTCTAAACATATCAAATTACTATACCGTAATCAAATGACTTCTAACTATAAGCAGGTGGAAAATGTTCTAAAACGTCTCATAAACACTAATATATCTCCCACTGATCCAAGTAAATAAATAAAATTAATTACATATTATACTAAATTTAATACAACCAACCTAGTCGTCCAAGACAATTTTTCCCTGTCAGCTAGGATTCATAAAGGATCAACAATTTATATCAAATTTAAATTTCTTTTAGGAGATGTTGGTTTTACAACGACGAGATTGACGAGACGGCTTACGTTTCACTTGAATGAACATAGTTCAATGTCAGAAAGGATGTGTCATGTCCACATTCAATTTAGACAGATATTAGCCGAAAATACATTAGTACTTCATGAAAATATTAATAAGAAAAAATCTGTTTATTAATTAACAAAAGTTACCTCCCTTGCAAATTAAAAAAAGAATTTAATTTTAAAATGAACAGTGAAAAAATATTTTGAATTTACGGAGCTGCCGTTTACACATCCACTGAAGATGGTCTCAGATGAGGTTGAAAGTACTTGAAAAAATAAAAAAAATATTTGAAAGAGAATTTTGATATTTTTCTTGATCAATTTTCTACAGCCAGCAAGAAATTAATTCGTGGACTTGAAAAGAATAAAACTAAAATAAACATATAATTCGTCTAAATTATTTAACCAAACATGCTTGAATGAAAATATACTGCCTAAATCCACTTGTTGCGTAAAATATTAGAATTAACTATTAATAATTTATATCATTCAAATTCTTAAGATCGAAAGGCGAAGAATTAAAAAAATAAAATAAAGAATAAATAACAAAAATATTTTTACACAACAATAATTAAATAAATAATTATAACACTTAATTTTGAATTATCAACACGAGAACGCGAACTACATGAGAGAACAGTTGGAAATCGCGTTTTTACCACTACAAAATGACACTGAACAATATCAAATTCGAAAACTACACAACGCTTTCACAGTATGTTTGGCGATGAAAAATCTACAATAACAGCACAACAACTAACTGGGAGACAATGGAAAGGGAGACAGATGTAACTTGTGTTCGTTGGAGAAACTTATATTAAAACACTTAAATTGCTCTAACCTACTGAACACGCGGTCCGAATTAATGTCTACATGTATTCATAAATACAAGCACATGCTCATACATTGACCCTGATTGAAAGAAATTACAAAACAGATTTAACGAATATTAATATAATATGCAACAACTTTTAATATTCATACAACCCATCATTAATGACATTTTTATATACCGATACAGACATACAAACCACTATTACTGTAATCGATTAATGTATAAAGTGTGTGCATATATAATTTCTCCCTTATAAGTTCATTAGATTATAGTCCCGAACTATAATTTTTTTTATATATTTGCACCTTTATATTATATTTCTAACATGCATTCTATTTTAAGGTAATCTGTACAGTTTATGTAAAAAAAAACAAAAAACAAAAAAAACAGTGTTACCCCCTTTTCTTTTAAGTCCAAATTAAAATTCAATTTTAGATAGTGTAAATATTTATATAAGCTCCTCTCGAAAAATAGAAAGTCCTGAAGAGGCCGGGTCGTACAATGACCGAAACGCCTTGAATATGACAATACAGATGAGAACAACAGTCTCAGAAATATAGAAAGATGTTGTGATTAGTATGAAACAGTCTGTTAGGTAACCATTGATGATTTCATACACACATTTAAATCAGTTAATTTATAATATTTATGCTCTTCAAATTTACATTGAGCAATGTTTTGTAAAAATACAAATATCAAAAAGAACACCGGATTATATATCTTACTGTTCTTTCTTTTTATTAATATATATATATATATATATATATATATATATATATATATATATATATATATATATATGCGTGTGTGTGTGTGTGTGTAACAGTACATTGTCCAAACGTGTAACAGCATATTGGTCTTTGCACAAAATGTTTATTTTCTAAGA
>OZ010576.1:128001364-128013864 GCA_963932145.1 Acanthosepion lycidas | reverse complement strand
CAATCTTGAAAATATTCATATGGCTGGAAATAAAATAAAATATTCTTTCTAAATATGTAATTTGTATGGACTTTTATTTATTGCATTATTTTTTTTTTTACTGCGAGTTAAAACGGTATTGCTTTGACCTGCCGAAAATGCGAAATGATATTTTTTCGCGACTAAATTTTACACGTTACTTTGTTTCGCAGAATCAAATTGACCAATCTTTATCAATATTCTTGAAATTTTACACTCAATTTGAAGACAACTTAAACTACAACCAAGATGTTCATTGCTTTTCTGACCCGAGGAAATGATTTCCTTCAAAAAATTATAAAGTAAGCAAAAAATAAAGAAATAAATAAATAAAGAAAATAAAAAAATGTAATTCTTTTCTGATACACCAGACAAGAATTATTGGGGTTTTGCAAATTAATTTCTTCTAAACAAGGAAAATCAATGAGTTTATCTAACAAATACTTAATACACCTAAAATCTAATATAAAAAATAATTAAAACATTTTAATTTCATTTTTAGGACGTGTAGATTTACAAATCTGCGATTATCACATGTTCGTTTTTAGATACACATTTTAAAACTGAAATTAAAAAAAAACATTTCACTCATTTTAAATATATAATCTTGAGTGTATTTGCTAGATAAAATCATAAAGATATTTGTAAAAATAAAATGAATTAATTTTCCCTGTTTAGAAGACTTTTATAGGCAGAACAGTAACAAACACCATCGGAGCACTAGCGACTAAAAAAGAATAATTTTAATTTGGGTTTTATAAAAATGACTAGCATTTTTTAAAATATACACATGTTAAAATTGAGATTAAAACTTACTTTTTTTAATATCTAATTTTACGTGTATTCGCTAGATAGAAACATGATTTTATTTGTAGAAAAGGGAGACTCGCATATCTGGAAATATACATATAATAAACGTGAAATTAAGAACTATTTCAATTATTCTTAATATCTAATTTAGGTAAATATGATAAAATTTAACATTAAGACAAAACTGCCAACTATTTTTTTTTATTATTCCTCGCTATTTTGTTGTTAACTTAATTTTACCGCAATTTTTTTTTTTTGAAAACTGAAACATAGATTTCACTTTCAGACATCATATCGTATTTCCTTTTTTCTTCTTTTCTTTTGTAAACCAATAGATTTCACATTTATTTCCTAAAACTAATCAATTAAATGTTTTTGAACATATTTTTAATCAATTTATTTCTCTTACAATGGTATAAACGTTGATAAAATTTAATTTTTATTAACATCTGAAAGTCTTTTTCAATAGTGTTTCTTTGAATATGGTCACCCAGTAGTTATATAAAAACGAACCGAAATCGTTCGGTTTCGTAAAAAAAATCCGATGCGGTATTACGGTGTGAAATGAAACCGAAAATGTATTTTCGGTTAAACCGCAATTCTCTAATATATATATATATATATATATATATATATATATATATATATATATATATATATATATACATACATACAAATATTTGATGATTCTGTTGCGATTGATTAATTGTTTGCAACTGAGCAAACTTTTTTCTAGCGAGTCTTTCAATTTCAAAATAGTGATTTCGATTTTCGATTAATACTCCATGTTTCTGTCTTTGTGCAAGACAAGATATAATAAATAGTCTTATCATTTAGATATTTTTCAGAATCAACGGAGCAGTTCATAAGGAAATTCATTTTAAAGATCCTTCTCTCAAAGAAAATGGGTCGTGTGTTTATGTAGTAGGAGCAGTTGACAGAATCATATTCAGATAAGTTTTAAAATATCATTTATAATTGTTCTGATGAGCTTTTCGCTATGGCTTTATAGCGAAAGGCGAAATGTTTAAATAGAAAATAATCTTGAATTGAAATTCAGTAGAAAATTGACAATGGCACTGTGAGTTATTTTGTGAATAATAATAAAATGTAAACTGAAGTACGACTTACAATTCTCAAGCGCGAGAAATCAGTTTTTGATCTGTCAATTAACGCAAAATCTCACGTGTCTCCCGAGATATTACACTAATCTATCGATATCCCAGAACCTGGAATTAAAGGTCGTCCTTTTAGGTTTCTTGAAATATTGGGATACAGAGAGTAGCTACGATTAAAAACCGGGTGAATACGAATAACATACTTTCGATTAAATACATGTAACAGTATAAGAAAAGAGAGAGTTTCAGAGAGAGTGAATATCAGAGAGAGTGTGAGTATCAAGGTCAGTTCCTAAAAACCGACAGCCAGATTACCCGCAAAAATCATTTCATTATAGTGGTAAAGCCTTTGTGCAAAACCAACCACACTTTTTGAAGAGCCAGATACAAAGATCTGCGGCACCGTGTTCGACAAGGTCACCAAACGAAATAATTCGAACAGGTGTAAATAATTTACTACCCAAAGAGAAAGCAATATTATATATATATATATATATATATATTAGACTGTGCATCTTATACTTTATATCATAACGAATAAATTTATACAAAGAATTAAATAGAAATGTTAATATGATTAATGACGAAATCACTTTTCTAACAAGACTTAATGAGATATTGACTTATTATTAGTTCCTTAAGATACTTAAATTCGAGTTGTTGTCAGATGGGAGACATATGCCAAGTACTTTCGGCAATTTCAAACTGTCATATTCATGTTGAATTTCTACACATATATTGTCAAGCACTAAGATATGCACACCGAAAGATTTTTTAAATTATGTTATTTATTGACATTTGAATATGTTTTGAAGAGTTCGATGTCGCGACCTTAGAGTTCTTGTCCAAATCGATCAATGAGAATTTTGTCTGAATTTTGAAAAGATATAAATCCACGAAATTTTCTTGTTATATGTATTTATTGCATTAATGTCGCATTACTTCTTGTTTGCGAAGTTATTTCGCCATTAATCACATTAACATTGTATTTAATTCTTTGAATAAATTGTTTTTTTCTGATTTTATATATATATATATATATATATATATATATATATATGAAGAAATATAGTCTTAAGGTGTGCTATATTTATGGGATAAAGTGCTTAATATCAGAAATAGAGTGTGTGTAAATATAAAAGTGAACATTGAAGTCAACACTTAGAGGCGACAGGCTGTTTCCTGCTACACGCAATCGTCAGGCCAGGAGAACTCTTCACGATTGCCTCTAGCATGAATGAGACTGTCGCCTCTAAGTGTTGACTTCAATGTTCACTTTTACACACACACACACACACACACACACATATATATATATATATATATATATATATATATATATATATATATGAGTTGATGTGCTGATAGTTATGGTCAACTACCAAGTGGTGTCACGTATAACAGAGACTGAAAATAATTCGAATGTTTATTCGGTAGCAAATAAAGTCCCATTATAATAGTCATTTGCCTGCCTGAATGGTATTCTCAATCGCCATGTCGGGGCAAAGTAATATGCCGCGCGACCCTCTTAAGTCTAAGGGCGAAATATTGTCATGACATGTGTGTGAAAGTAGTAATGATACAACGTAAGTATTTAAATAAATAAATAAATAAATATTAAACTTTTTATCCCACATTAACTAAAACGGCTTTATCAGTTTTATTGCAATTTTCTACTTATTTATGAGCATTAAACTTCTCAACCCTAAAATTAAGAAGCGAGAAAGACTATGTTCAGCTGAAGAAAAAATGAGTCTGCTTATCTCACATAGGATCAAACCATCAGGAAAAAACACCAGCCACTAGTTTCACACTTAAATAAGCTAAACAAATAGTTGACATGTGACATTGAAATAAAGTTAGTTCATCTTTGTGAATGTATTTTTTAAAACTATGGTTATATTTCCTAACATTTAAATGTATACCCTTTAAAAAATTACTATGTGTACCGTAATATTTACATTTACTCTTAGGTTTGCCGTTGCTTAAAAAGTTATGAAATACTGGTAAAAAGCAATAAGGCTGTTATGAACATTAGATCCGCGTTACTTAGAACCTAGCAGTAACAAAACATTGCTCATTAATCGTAGCTCACAGATATATAAGAAAAATAAAACATTTCCAGAACTTACACAAGACAGCAAGAAAATAATTCTTCATAGAATAGAACAGTCAGGAAATGGCAAAACATAGTGGAGACAGAAATTTAGAATTTTTTCACATTTTTCATTTCGCTATAATTTGGCATCAAAAGCATCCTCGTTGTTTTCAAACTTGAAAGGGGAAGATTTTTCTTCTAATGCCGATTTTGAATTAGCTCTGAACAACTGGATCGGAAAAAAACTATAAAATTATCAATAGGGACAGATGGTAAATGTACATAGAAGGTTGCAATATTTACCTGGCATTAAACAGGGACTATGTTGAAAAATAAACTTGTACTTTTGAGATGAAACCAAATGCGTTCTACCAGCACCGTCATTTTATTAAATTATATACATGAAAACCTTAAGTATCAGAGAAAATTTAAAATCGGTATTAGAGGAAATATGCTCCACATTCAACGGTTCTTTCAAATTCAAAAACAACTATGATTCTTATGATGAAAAATCCTAGCAACAGGAATCTGCACTATGCCACACACGTAAGAAAACACAGTTATCAATGTCAGACAATTTCGGCGAACACATAACCTCTTACACCTGGTCACCTGACATCGCAAACTGCAACCCTGCAACCATTATGAGTTGGGCAGAGTTGAGCGAGAGACTACACACAACTCCTTGTAACACCAAAGAAGCAGAATGATTACTAAACCGGTGTCCGCAACAGGCATTATGCTGCCAGACATTTTCATAGAAAATATGCGTCTTCTGTCAGGAATCGAACCTGTATACTATTCGGAACCGGCATATAACCTGACGTCATATAGCCCAATCGGTAAAGACACGGTAAAGTGAACATTGAAGTCAACAGTCTGTTTCATGCTGGACGCAATCGTCAGGCCGCGAATGCTGAATTTTCTGTCTGCTATTTATATATATGGGTCAGTCGTGCATTGTGGGTAATTTATTTTGGCGTTTATTGCGGAAGTGGCTTGTTTGTTTATTTATTTATTTGTTTGGGTAAATTTATTTTACTTGTTTTTTTTATTTTCATTTTGTATTATTTATTCTTTTCGTTTTGTCATGTTTTATTAACGTAGTATAAAATTTTGCGGAGGATTTACTTAGGTCGCTTATTTAATGGTTTTGTTTTGATTTGGGAAGATAAAGCTTTTTATTCGTACAATGTTTAGTTTGCTTGCCGTAGTCTATTCTGTTATTTTGGCGGGTGGGCAGTTTTTATTTGGATTCAGTATTTTTACTTGATTTTGCTTATTTATGCTTACTTTTATTAGTTCTATCGGTTATTTTAGCGGGGTCGATTTGTTAATTTGTTCATTTATTTATTTATTTGTAATCATTTTTATTTGTTTATAATTGTTCGTTTCGAGCTCTTTCGACGACACTATGAGTAGTTTTCAAGGATTTCATTTCGGTAAATTGTTTGCAAGTTCATTTGTAAGTAGAGTTTTTTAAATGTAGACAGAGTTTTAATTCCTGAACACTGCCACCCGATTATGATCGTATTCATTGTTTTTGTCGTTATCTTTTAATTTTTATTTATTTTTGATTCTATTATTTGTGATGTTTTTGTATTTTTTTTAAAGAAATCCATTTTTTTAAACGATTTGGAAGGAAACACGCCCTCCACACACACACACACACATATATATATATTTCTGTATAATGAATGGATTTTATTTTAATACGACATATTTTCATTACGTCAAACCTTATTTTTATTGGATAAAGATATTTGAGTAGACGCTCCGTTTATTTTTAAACATTATTTATTTCATTTCCAGACTAGCGTAACCGAGAAAACCCAACAAAGACAATGTGCACTACAACAGGATTCGAACCTGCGTGCTCCTTTGCAGGATGAGCCACCGTCTGACCAGGCTTGCTCTTACATCTCGGCTACGAAAAGCTTCACAATAAAACAAATTTTGTCATTAAAGCAGACTCAATCGTTCAATTTTTCTCGAAACGCATATCTTCTCAATTTCGTATTCAAAACATAAAGCAATTTCTGAAGAATTAATGAATTTTATTTTTTTATCCGAGTTATTTTTTATTATTTCAAATGTAATTTTTAGTGGATGCCCGTAGTTAATTAGACGCTCCGCTTATTTTTAAACTGTATTTATTTTGTCTTGAGACCAGCGGTTGCTCAGATTTTTCCTTTAGGATATTGTAATAAGTTGGTAATATATTTCTTTTTGTTCGATCTTTTGTATGGCCAAGGGGTTTGCAGATTCCATATAAGTTTCGGGAGAGTTGTACTATTTGCGTTTTTTTTTTTAATTTTCATATATGATTCAATATATGAATAGCTTCTCTATTTCAAGAGACCTCATGTTATTGCTACTTATATTTTTACCCTGGATCTTACAGTAGCTTGGTATATTATATCGCTTTGTAGGCAGATATAATTTAATGGATATTCAGATATTCTTCTATTGCTACAGAGTGGGTATCGTTATTTTCGTTGTGCGGGTAATTTTTCTTTTGCCTTTTATGGTTGTATCATATGTTCACTGCAACTTTCACTAGCATTTTCATTTTCTCTGTTGGATATTTTGTAGTTTGCACGATTTAGGGAATCGTTTGTCAAGGAGTTTGATTAATATTTCACCTTCATTCTCTTAATGAAAATGACTTCCATGCATAGCAGCAAATTATTCATGTTCTTCGTTTAGCGGGAAACAGCCATTGGACTTGTAATGAAAAGGCGGAAAACAAATATGGCGCTCTATCAGAAAAAATGATAACTTAGTAAACAATGAGGTAAGTAAACTGGAATATAACAACAATGTTAAATAAATATGAATCTAGAATTACATGCCATAAAGTGGGAGCAAAAATGCTCAACAGATCGATGTGGACATATTTTATTAAACAAGATAAAAACATTATGATATTTGAGTAGCAAGCTTTACAGATAAATACGACTATACATGGATAAAGAGATAAAATCTAGCAGAGAAATTTAGACTGACCAGGACTGATATACTAATAGATAAGCTCAGATTGAAACCGATGCATAGATAAATCAAAATGTCTGTGTCGTGTGATATAACGAAATTATTGACATTCTGTAAGAAAAGCTGCTACGTTTCTTCTAAAATGAACGTTGATCACTTTCCTAATGTTATTCATTTGGCAAATGTCGTATATCGTTAACATTGGAGCAAACATTTACACCGAAGGAGACATTCAACAAGCAAAAAAAAAAAAAATATTTTCAGTTATTAAAACAATACAATTCATATTTTCGTTAGAAATCAATTGAGCATAGTGAAACGAAAATTATATTTATTGATCTTTTCAGTATTCCTTATCAGTTCTTTGATAAAATCCTTTGCAACGACTTTTACTTTTGACCTGAGGAAAAGGAAGATATTTTTAGAAAGATATTAAGTACATTAGACTGAGAGAGCTTTCTGAGTATATGAGTGGTTATCATGAACACAATCTGCATAGCAGATAAGTGATGGTATTCCCGGAATTATCTTAATGCATGGATAAGTATCATAATTAATCCTTCTACTACTGCTATTACTAGATTAGAAGTTGTTTTTAAATGCCATGATCATAAAACTTTTACTTCATTATCTTTATATTTGAAAGTTAATTATTATCATTATTACTATTATTACTATTAGTAGTAGTAGTAGCAGTAGTAGTACTATTAATAGGTAATTATCATCATTATTATTATTAGTAGTAGTATTTGAAGTATTATTAGTAGTAATAGCAGTAGCATTAGTAGTAGTAGTTAATTATTATTATTATTAGTAGTAGTAGTAGTAGTAAAAGTAGGAGAATTAGTAATAGTATTCATGTTTGGGTGACAGCAAATGCCTTCAGTTTCACGTCATCGTTTGCATTATTTTCACAGGTCCCAGATATCGAATAGCTGAGAACATAATTTCTGAATAGTCTATTCCATATTCAGAGTGACAAATTTTAGTAATGTATGTTTATAAATTTTCAATGACATTACAATTTAGGCGCTGAGAAAGCCCACCAGAGTACAAAACGCGTCGATAAAGAAAAGTCTTGCCTTTTTCTTTATATATATATATATATATATATATATATTATAATAATATTTTTTGTTTAAAAATATGATTCCTTCGCTACATAAGAGTTCTCATGTTTCAAAAACGAGAGCCGAAATCATCCAAATAATTAATAAAATTAAGTTGGATTGTGGTGTTTAGTCCCGTTTCATCTTCAAGCGAAATTTTAGGAATCCTAAATGTCTGATTGAATTGACTAAAACTTGTTTTAATGAATCCTTTCCACATACACACACACGCACACACATGTGTGTATGTATGTGTGTGTATATATATATATATATATATATATGTGTGTGTGTGTGTGTGAGTTTGTGTGTATGTGTATTTATACGGCAGCGTCAATAACAATAGTTCTTAATTAAAACGCTATATTTCTTTTTAAATCTCTAAAATTCATTAATTATAACATCACAGAAAATACGCTAATTCAATGTATAGAACTGAAGAGGACATTGTAAATGTCCTCTTCATGGAGAATGAGACTGCGAACTTTATCACACCGAAGTCAACAGTTTCGTGTAAAGATATTCCAAATAAGGTTAACATGAAATCAGGACAGTAATTCAGTGCCGCCTGTGTAAGAGATTTGCTTTCCACCTTTCTGATAAATCCTAAGTTCACAGATCGAGCGTTTATCTTGAAAAGAAAAATAATAAAAAAAAAAGATAAATAATTTAAAAAGAAATACGTTGAGACCTTAAAGTCGAGGCAAACAGAAGAGTTTGTTTAAAGTAGGAAAAAAATGATTCTGTTCAATTGAAGAATATGGCGGTTCCAGCCGAACAAAAAAATGGGGTGGGAGAAACGAAAGAAAGTAAATACAAAAGAGGAAAATACGAAGACATTGCCCGAACAGAAGAGAAGCTATTGATCCAGATTATATGGATGACATTTATAATAAATTCCATATTAAAGACTGTCACAGATTTACATTCATGATGGTTTGGTTTGGTTTGTTTTACGGCATATCAACACCTCAATTGGTCATTTAATGTTGACAACTTTTTTTTTCCTGGTAATATTTTTGCTTTGTCAAAAATTTATTTCTGTTAATATTTTTTTTCCTCAAAAATGCATAGCTGTTAATATTATTTTTTCATAAACGTATAGTTGGTAATATTTTTCAAAGACGTTTTGCTGGTAATAGTTGTTTTGTTTTTTTTTGTTTTTGTTTATTTTTTTTTAACGTATTGCTGTTAATAATTTTCTTCAAAAACGTATTTCTGGTACTAATTTTTACAAAGTATTTCTGGTCTTAAAACCTATTTTTACACTTTCATAATGTTTTTTTTTTACCTCAGTTTCGGGGTTAACTATTTGCCCATAAATAGCTGGGACTCTAACAGTTGCTACCACCCCATGTCAGGGTGGACTTGTGAACACCAGCAATTAAGAGTGTTTCCACGCTCCTCAAAACCTTCTGATCAGAGACCTTGCTGTTGGAAGTAGTTTATCGTCTTACAATGGACGCGGATGTAGTTTATCGTCATACCCAGGACACACATTCTTATTATTTATTTACACTATTTATATTCTTCAGACTGTTGTCCTCATCTTTGTTGTTATATTCACGAAGTTTCGGCCGTTTTAAGCATAGGCTTTCTTCAGGAGATTGGGAATTTTGAACTGATCCCTATATTTCATCCACCGGGGTAGGTTGTTCTAGTTCTATGTGTCATGCCTCTTCCGGATATCTGAAACTTCAGTTTCAATTATTTCCCTTTTAGTAACTCAACTTATTTTGTTCACTCTTTGGGTCATCTCACTGGATTATTTCAGCCAAAGATTTTATCCACTAGGCCGAAACATCGTGAATATCAGTGTAAAAATGAGTACAATTGTCCGAACAATGTAAATAATTCTAATAACTCATCTCAGAAATATAGACAGATTTTAATATTGTTTAAATGAATCTGAAAATACACATCCCATTTGCATTAGTGTTGATGAAAATGGTACATAAACTTCTGGGGAAATGACATTGATGAACAAAGACATATATTATACCAGATTTTAAAAGGCAAGTCAATTTTTCACATTAAAATTGTCATTAACTAACCGTTGTTTATCATTTAAAACAAAGACAAGAAAAATGAGCAAATATTATTACTAACTTAACCCATAAGATTTCGCAAACGGTAAAATAATGAAATTTAAAACAATGATTTCTAGGAATCATTAAAACATTCAGGAAGTAATATTATAATCGAAACAACTGGAAAATTAATATGAAAAAAAAAGGAATGATAAAATTTACAGAATGTCAAGGTGTCCATAGTGATAGAAAACGAAATAAAATATTTATTTATTTAAATATATGGCGTGTATATTAATCAAATATATATTTCTGTCTTTTATCTTAGATGCGTAATAATCAGTAAAACTCTGTTGCACTTTGTTTACATTATAATAACTGACAAATTCCAAATAAAATCTAAAAATTTCATAAAATCTACCAGATATATTTAGGATAAAAAAGCAAATTATTATTATTATTATTATTATTATTATTATTATTATTATTATTATTAATAATAATCGAAATTTCAAAAATATGGTACATGGGAACATCAACAATCCCTGTTGTAGTTGGAGCGTTCGAAATTTTTCGAAAACATTTCAGTAGACATATTGAAGGGATTCCTGGAAGCCCATGCCTTAAAGAAATACAGAAAATTGTTCTCATGAGTTGAGCGGACACCATACGAGTAGCTTCGTCTATGTAATATATATATATATATATATATATATATATATATATATACACATACATACATATATATATATATATATATATATATATATATATATATATATATATATATATACATATATATATATATTTTCCACCACTAACCAATTAATATATATATATATATATATATATATATATATATATATATATATATATATACATACATATATATATATATATATTAATTGGTCAGTGGTGGAGAATCTCATTATACACTTTCTAAACTTAGGTCTCTGGACGGGACCCGAAAAGAAATGTATACACACCCGAAATCAAAGGAAATAAAATAAAATGAAAATAATAATAATAATAATAATAATAATAATAATAATAATAATGATAATGAGTGACATGAGAATTGAAAGCAAATAAATGAATATCAACAACTATAACAACTTACAGTATGAAAATCTGAAAGCTTTCTAAGGACCAGCAAAGAAAATATTTAAAATAAAAATGATAATTGATGATAATTTGTGCATTGGTGTGTTGTACAAAAACATAAGAAATCTTGCAAATATATTGAGATTTGGAAACAGCAATTACAAGAAATTTGATTTTGTCGAAAGGTATTTGAAAGAAGCAGTCGATAAAAAGGAGAAATAAACGGATCATTTTAAATTTCACCACCAGGAATCATCATCACATGTAGTGCTGAATAATAATCATAATAACGACAACAACAACAAAAATATTCTATTAGTACAACGACTACTGCAGCTATTACTACTGCCGAAAATATACAGAAAAAAAAAGAAAAATAAACAAATATATGACTGACCGTACTCAAAAGAATTGATTCCATGAGTTAAGAAAGTAGAAATTTAAGCAAATAAAATATTGAATAATAATATAGTGGTGATAATAATAATAATAATAGTAATAATAATAATAATAATAATAATAATAATAATAAGAAGAAGAAGAAGAAGAAGAAGAAGAAGAAGAAGAAGAAGAAGAAGAAGAAGGAAAAAAGAAGAACAACTTCAACAACCGAAAAAGAATGAATTTTATAATGATTTAATTTACAATTTACAATATACTTCGGATTTTGATAAGCTGTTATTATAATTTTCGAATTTGACTGGGATAGGAATTGTTGAGATTTCTTTTTCCTCACAATATCTTCCTCGGTAAATACATTTTACAGATTTTTTAAATTTCATACAATTAACGGTGAATTATTTCTTTAAACAGAATCAACAAACTTATGAGAAACAATTATTTATATGGAATAATTTAAATCTAAAACTAAGTGATTTTAAAATAAAATAGTAGATGTACATCTAAACAAATAGAAAAACATATTCATATATATATATATATATATATATATATATATATATATATATATATATAGATGTGTGTGTGTGTGCCCGCGTGCGTGTGTGTATATACATACGTGTATATATATATATATATATATATATATATATATATATATATATATATATATATATATATATACGTGTATATATAATATATATATGTGTGTGTACATATTTTCAACTTATATACATATATATATAAATTGAAAATATGTAGATACACATTTATATATATATATATATATATATATATATATAGGTATATTTGTATGTAT
>OZ010576.1:127971364-127996364 GCA_963932145.1 Acanthosepion lycidas | reverse complement strand
GCAGTCAGTTAGATAGATAGATAGATAGGTATAAACAGACTGTCACAGAGAGATAGATAGATAAATAGATATATAGTTATTGCATTAAAAGAAAACTTGAAATTTTATATATAAAAGGTGCGATGGGTAAATTGTTCTCTAAATTACACAAAATGGAAATATTATTGACATTTCATTTAAACAGATAAACCTACTTACAAAGTTACACAAAAATATCTTGAAATACTAAAGAATAAACACATTCAATAAAATCGCCATTGGCTAAATCCACGGCCTCCAGAGAACTTTGAAAATTGTCTGGCTGTCATTAATGATTTCTCTTGCTACAGTGGCATGGTGCAGAATCCTGTTGCTAGATATAGGACCTTCCAGCAGTAACCCTCTTGTCACAATGCAGTACTATCTTTTCAAGGCACTGGGTGCGGGCCTCTGTGTTGCGTCTGTGTCCCTCGCCAACAAATGCGAGAGTTCTTTTCTCATCAGAACGATCGGAGTGTGTTTTCGCAGCTACCATACTTTCGTAATCACCATTAGACCCATCCAACTCTTTCTGAATTCTCTGCGCTGCCCTCAGAAATCTAAAAACTCTTAAATGTTCGCATTGGAGCTTCCAGCATGAATGCCAAGCATTACAGAATGCCGTTTCCAGATTACTGGAGGTGTGAATTGTGTAATATTTTTGTCACAGATGGTGCCAAGAAATGAAATAAATGAAATAAATTTTAATTTATTTCTTCACTACCTAGTGTTGATAAATTCTGTAAGGATGATCTTGTTGTGTGAAATAGCTATTCAAATGGGGTCATTTTGAATTTCTGGTCTAGGTAATTTATTTATATATGCGAAGTAATAATAAATATATTGAGCTCTATTTGTGGATAAGTTTTAATATTTTATATTATTAGGATTCCCTTGCATTATATACCGACGGATTATTACCTCTGTCAGTGTATGTATGTATACATATATATATATATATATATATATGCACATACACACACACATACGTGTGGGAGGTATGTGCGCTCGCGCCTGTATTAGTGTGTGCTAGTGATGGTTTGTGTAAGACAGAATGAGAGGGAGACAGTGTGGGAAATATATAGAGAGAAATAGAGAGACCGAGAGATAGATAGAGAGATAGATAGATAGATAGATAGATAGATAGATAGAGAGAGAGAGAGAGAGAGAGAGAGAGAGAGAGAGAGAGAGAGGGAGAGACTTGGTGGGTGATCGGCATCAAAATTGAATCAGCCTCCAAATTACTCCGGAAATGGATATGCAGGTTACGCAACGGATGTAGACGCGTAAAGTGGAAAATACATGTATAAATTCTGTAGCGTTTAATTTCGCACAAATACTTCTCTGCAAAACATGATTCTCTTCACCCTCACACGTAGTTATGAGTTTAATAGCAGGATAATCGTTGCGGCAGTCATTCATTCAGGTAATAAGACAAATCTGAATTTGAATCTGTGAAGACAACGGGAAAAAAACAAAACACTTCTAATGATTCATGGCAATACACAAATAATGAAAAGAAACCTGTGGAGACACATGATTACCTACTTTTCAAAAATCATGTGGCATCAATGTGATAAAATATGACAGTTAAATTAATTAATAATTATGCTGTTACACGATTTGTACAATTTTTCTGTTACACCCTGATATATATATATATATATATATATATATATATATATATATATATATATATATATATGTATGTATGATAACGATATACATGGGAAAATGCATGACAAGTTGAAAAAGTTTTCTTGTTCGCACTAACACATGTTTCGTACTCAACAGACAACTGAATTTTTTTCCCTCTTGTCTTTTATATATGTATATATATATATATATATATATATATATATATATATATATATATATATAGGAAATAACACGTTAGGTAAATAATCCGGAGTTCTTTAGTATTTTTGTTTTAAATTTAAAAAAAAAAACAGTGCTCCATATAGTACAGGGCATGATACTTCAACTCAATTTAATTTTAATAATGGGCTCTCGTTTTTGAAGCATGAGAACTCTTATGTAGCGAAGGAATCATATTTTTTAGAAATAAGTATATATATATATACACTAAGAGCATATATATATAATATATATAAATTATATATATATATATATATATATATATAGTTTTATTTCAACGAAGTCGATTATAAAGGAATTTAAAAGAATTTTCTGAAAATTAGACATTTATTGTTTTTTTCCATATTACTTGCCTTTTAAAAACGATTCTTCATCTTACATTTTTCTCGATTTCAAAGATCACATATTGCAAGCACTCATTGACTCACTACATAAATTTTATTGCCAACGTGCATTCTTAACTTTTAATTTGTAGTAAGCAACTTTGCTTTTACCAAACGATAATTCCCAATTTCTCCAATAAAACCTTATATTTAAATGGCATTGTTTGACGTGGATATTTATTTCTTCATTATATAATTGGAAATTAAAAAAGGGAATCAGATTTTAATTCAGTTTTCTTTCTTTAAAAACTATTAGATTTAATTTTGCTGAACGGCAATACCTAAAACAGAATCACGACCATTATCAGAATTATTGTGTCACACCAGGTGATTTTGCCTGTCACTGTCTTGAATCAATTGCTAACATGTCTAAGATTGTACTATCTCAAAATGTTCCCAAGCTTACAAATATTAACAATATTAATAATAATGATATTAATATTATCATAATTATATATTCTGATGTATTTTTGCAGATCTTCAAAAACTATCAAAATACGAGTAACTTGAAATGGAAATATCAATAATGTGTCACAGTATGACATCAATATTTTCAGTTGGAATTGTAGCCCTGGGATTGATTGGAAAATGTTTTCAATAGTCTCAATGAAGCGATTCCTCATAGCTCACAAGTACAGCTCTCACATTACGAAGAGCTTTATCTAAACGAAATTGTATGTCAAGAGATAAGAAGATGTCGGCATAATAATAATAATAATAATAATAATAATAATAATAATAATAATAATAATAATTATTATTATTATTATTATTATTATTATTATTATTATTATAATTATAATTATTATTATTATTATTATTATTATTTTTATTTTACACAAACAGAACTATCAAAGATAATCGCCCAGTCATCGTGATCAAAGAATGTTCTTTCTTATGGACATGGGAGACCCAGCATATTGTAATGTATTTTTGACGATCTTAAAAAGAACTATGAAAATGCAAGAATCTTGAAGTAGAAATTTCAAAAATGTGATTGATGGGGACATCCATAATTCCAGTTATAGATTTGATTCGAAAAGGTTCGGATAGTCACATTGAAGAATTGTAGCCAATGCCTTTTTTTTTTTTGTTTTTGCTTTTTAAATGACGGGTGTAAAATAAGATAAAACCATTTCTGACCCTAGTTCTTGATTGGGACCGGAAAAGAAATGTGTATACAAAGGAAATCTCATGAAATAATAATAATAATAATAATAATATACCTTATGAAGTATATGATACACTTTAAGGTAGAGATCATTAAATGTCTTACTAAGACTCGTTACAGCAGCAACGATAACAAAGTACGCCTCCAAATGTAATAGACTTTTCACGATCATGTACTCATCGATGCAGGGACCAGAACGTACACATACATGCAAACTCACAAACGCCCACAAATTTTCCGCTAATGTTATATACAATCCCAGCAGCTAGGAAAAACACTTTGTTCTCCCTTTCATACAGAAACTTAAAAATTTGCTTAGAGTATAAATCTGTAGAAGTGTTTTAAATCAGATTTTAACTTTGCTTTTAAACAAAAGACTTTAACGACAACGAGAGAGCGAGATGAGTTTCTGTTCATTCCTCAATCTATACCATACGTTTTTCAGAGAGTAACATATGGTTTAATGTTTATATTTGCCTACATACAGACGTATATACTTCACTTTTATTATCTTAAATTAAAGAGAGATGGAATGTTGTTATATATGTGTGTGAACTGACACACGAACTTTTATATATATGAAAGAAACATTTTTATACATTCTCTACATTTAAATTGTTACGGTCATTACTTATAGATATGAAGTATATGAGAATATTATTTACAGAAGAGTCAAGATCGGCCACGACCTGATGGCTTTCAACATATAGAACGACAAATGAATTAACTCATGAAAGAAAGATTTACGTGAGTATAAAAACAATAGATGTAGCCGGGAATAGTTATATCTCGTGTATAATGCGTTAAAAATTCTATTTCTCCGGTGCACGCTCTGATAGCTTAAGGGTGACAGGCTTCGACTGATGTCAAATTGTGTTCCAATCCCGGTTTGAAGCAATTACATGTCTAGTCACACTGATGAGCTGTGATACAGCCAAACTGGCTGTCTGTGGATGATTATATATATATATATATATATATATATATATATATATATATATATATATATATATATATATAAGCACTTTGTTCTCCCTATCAAACAGAAACTTAAAATTAGCCGAGAAAAATAACAGCACTCTGGCCTGACGATTGCATCTAACATGGAACAGACTGTCGCCTCTAAGTGTTGACTTCTATGTTCACTTATATATATATATATATATATATATTTGAATTGAAATATTATTCTATATATATATTGTATTATTGTAAAAAGAGTTAATTAAAAAAAACGAGCGTAAACAGACACATAGAAATGTAAATGTCCCCACCTCGTATCCCAAAAAGCGCACACACATAGACATAGGTATATATATATATATATATATATATATATATATATATATATATATATATATATATATATATATATATATGGTGAATCACAAATACTTTGAGGGTTGGTTCCTCACACTGCACAAGGACAAATGTCCATATAAACATGTCTGCAATTCCTTCATTTTTGAATTATTAAATTGAAATCTTACGACAGACGCTGTTAAATGTACAATCCAAGATACAATCCAGAAAATAATTATTGCCATAGTTTGTGGTGACACAGATCCTGTTTCAGCAACATGATGATAAACAACAGTAAAAGTTGTAAGACTTGGCTGCATTTAGTCAGGAAACACAATTTGATACAGCCGTGTATCGTCACGTCCATGACTATTCGCGCAGCCATATGTAAAAATCATGATTCCCTGCTCACGATATGAATATCCTGCCATTTCTAAACGGAACACTTCTCAGTTAACTCATGATTAAACACGTTAAACGTTCAAGACAGACTAGCCACAAATCTAAACGAATGACAAATATATCATTGTCTAGATGGCAACACGGTGCTATCTACCGTAAACCTTTTTCCAGCATAATAACTCAAAAACGAAGGATTTGAGGGCATAGGTTTATATGACCTATGTTCTTGTTTAGTGTGAGAAACCGCCCACAAAATTTGAAAAATATCTTTGATACGTCATATATATATATATATATATATATATATGAAGAAATATAGTTTTAACGTGTGCTATATTTATGCGAAAAAGTGCTGAATATCAGAGATAGAGCGTATGTAAATATAAATATAAAAGTGAGCATTGAAGTCAACACTCAGAGGCGACAGGCTGTTTCACGCTGGACGCGAATGCTGGATATTTCCTCTGATATATATATATATATATATATATATATATATATATATATATATATATATATATATATATGGGTCAGTGGTGCATTGAAGATAATCTGTTCTTGCGGTTATTTTGCGGGAGTGGCTTGTTCATTTATTTATTTTTTTGTTTGGGTTAGTTCATTTTACATGTTTTTTCCTTTTCACACACACACAAATATATATATACATATATATATATACACAAACATGTTTGATAAAAAAGAACGAAGGTCTGTATGTTTAATTGTACAATCTTCGAATAAGCTACTGAATGTTGAAGAATTGTTCTGTTCAAGTTCATTTATTACGACCTCATTCTAAATTAGCTTTACAGATGACGTCACCGTAGGCTATTTCAAATTCCAACTTTCTAAAGAATGCCACGATGTTATTGGTCGTGAGTGTTTTAAATTACTTGAACAAAAGATGAACAAAATATGAACTTTGAACTGTTTAGCCAGCATTTTGGGCAGAATACTAAGCGTTAGTCATAATCAGCAAAAGAAAATCAATAATATTTTAAATGAATGCTTTAAATATATTTAATAAAAAGACATTACATGAAGTAGCACATGAAGATGCGACATTTTAAAAAGCATCCAAATGGCTGGAGACACGATATTTTAAAAAAGAAACGACCAGACATAGCGCAAATGAAATATCTTTGTTAATGTCATATATATAATGTCATATAATATATATAATATAATATATAAAATATTAATAATATATAATAATATAATAAATAATTTCGAATAAATAATAATATGACTTACTGTATTATAATATCAAATATAATGTCATATATATAATGTCATATAAGTAAAAATGTCATATAACGTCTAAAAGTCAAGTGTTTTAAGCTATTAATTTTTTTAAATTCTTCCTTTCATTAGAAACCAGAAAATGAAATACTTTTAAAAAATTCCTTAAAATATCTTTCGCTAGTATTATAGTAAATCTTTGTGAAAGGAATATATATATATATATATATATATATGTGTGTGTGTGTGTGTGTGTGTGTGTATAGTGAAAGAGAGAAATGGAGACAGGGGGCGAGAGAAAGACATTATTTTATGCATATACTTAGGTACCTGTGCGGTGGAGGCAATACAATTAGAACGAGGGAAATATTTAAGAAAAGGAGAAAATAAAAAGTGCGAGAAATGAAGCGTAGTGAGATTGCTAAAAGGATTGGGAAAACGACATTAGCAGTTACAATTATTAAACCATAATTGTTTCCTCGGTTAGCTCGCAAAACAGTACATAATCCCGAGGTATCTATTATTCAATTAGCTTAGCGTAATCTGTCGTTAATCTGGCTTCTGACAGACTGACTTAAGCTTATGAAATCGTTTGCTTCTGGACGTCAGGTAGCAGTTAACAAGCTAGCCTACTAGACGAACACCACTGTGGTATATTCGAACCTTACTAGGTGTTCCAATCCTCCTTATGCCTGACTACAGTAAGTATTGCAAAGGGAAATTAGAATTTCTCTCTGAACTTACTGGGATAAGTAGATATATTCATAACATGTTGAAATGACGTTTCTTATCTGATCAGCGAAATAAGGGACGTTGAACTTGGTTAGTAATCAAATTGGTGATATCAGTTGCTGTAAGATATGTGACAGGCCTAGCAAGCCTGTGAAAAATACAATCTCGCTAATTATACTAAAAGAATAACGCGATATGTGGAGATGCTTCTGGACGGACAAATCACGAAACCTATCTTGAATGAATGTTGTGAGTAGTGAAGAGTTATCATTATTTACATTCGGACTGTTCTCCTCACATTTATTGTTATTCTCACAGTTTTCCGGCCTTCTTCAAAAAAGTAACCTTCAGGGAATTTCAAACTGAACCCTTTATTTAATCTGCGGGGGTATATTATTCTCATTCTACTGTTCATGTCTCGGGATATATCGTTTTGTTATTTAGTACCGGTCAGTTATTACTGTCCTTTGTCTAAGACTGCACTGCGGATTGAACTGAAAATTATTATTTAACATAATTTCACAAAAAAGCTTGAATCCAGTTGGTTAGAATCTCAACGGACATCAGAAGAAGAAGGCTGGAGATGGTATTTATCAATCCACCCACGGGGATCGAATGTGGCACAAGGCCTTTTTAATGTGGGTATTTCTGAGTCCGTAGGCCCAGCCAAAAATAAATAACCATCCAAACCCGCCGAGGCGGGCCAGTTCCGTCAACCTCCCCTAACGAAACTCTACCCTTCGGCAGAGCTTCGTCCGGGTTCCTCTCTGCAAGCAGAGAGTTCGACAGACACCCGACCCGGCAGCTCACAAAGCGCAGATACTACACTTTGATCCTAGCCGGAAGAAGGCTGGAGATTGCAACGTGCGAAATATGATCGTAACAAAAATGAGGATAATAAACTGAATATAAATAAAAAGAATTTAACTTAAAAGAAACGCTAAAGTATAAGGAATGAGTTCACATTTTCTTCTATGTAAATGTGTTCCTTTCTATGTTAATTTTTAATCCACTATCGTTCTCCTGTGTTTTTTTAATATTATTTTGTTTCTTTGTCTCCTAACAGTGAAAATTCCTAAGTTTTTTTTTTATTTAACACCCTTTCCGCCTGTGTCACCTTCTCTCATTCATTATGCATTATCCAGTCTATACGTTGGTTTTATTTTTTCATACGTTTCTTGTTTCATTTCTTCCTCTTTATTTATTCTTTTCTTCTATCATGAAGACTCACAGCTTCTTTGCTTTGTTACAAAGCGCGAGATTTACGAGCTTTCCGACATTGCCAACAACTGTTAACACATGACGCACAGATGCATGGCCTTACATGCACACACACACAAATACAACTTTCCTCGTTTGCCCATATACATCCAAAGCATATGCATATAAGTACACACACACATACACAAACATGCAGACACACACATGCAGACACACATATACACTCACGCAGTATGCACACACGCATTTAATCAAAAACGCGCACGCACGCACGCACAGACACACACACACACATATATATATATACATATATATATATATATTAAGACATTTATATTAAGACATTTTTATGTTTATATATTCTATTTTATAGATACAAATATTTAAGTAAATGCTCTGTTTATAAAAAGCAATATTAGCATTTACCGGCCTGAATGTCCGAGAAATTGTCCTAGAAAATATGCGTCCTTCGACAGGGATCGAAACTGTATCCTATACAGAACCGTCATATAGCTTGACGTGCCTTTAACGGATTGGTCCACAGAGGAGCGTTCATTTCCTCCTTGATATAACCCTAATGATGTCGGAAATATTTGCCTACTGTGGTCCTCATCAGACATGTTTGATTTTATGGGTTAATAAAGGTCCTTTGTTAGCTCAAGAGATTCAGATGTCCCTATTGATGTGATAATATTCTGCTGTACGGTTGATTGGCTGAGTTTGGTTTGTTTTGCGGCATATCAACCACAACGGATTATTTAATGCCGACAATTTTTATTACTGTTAATATTTTCCTTCAAAACTGTAATGCTGGTAATATTTTTCTTCTTCAAAAATGTATCGCTTGTAAAAATAATCAAAAAATGTATAGCTGGTAACATTTTTTTTCAAAAATGTATTGCTGTTAATAATTTTTACAACGTATTTCTGGTATTAAAACCTATTTTTTACACTTTCATAGTATTTTTTTTATCCCAGTTTTGGTAGGGGGTTAATTATTGATGTGGGGCCAAAGTCGGGACCACGGAAGGAAAACACGGAACACAGATTAGAGGTAAGAAAGATATATTAAACAAAAGGTTACAAAGATAGTGTAAGTGTAAGCGGAGCTTAGTATGTGCTAGTGTCCAATATTGGTAGTCGTACGCGGCTGATACTACGGTATTAGAATACTCTCTCTCTTCCTCTTCTTCTTCTCTCTTAGAGTGTTATGTCGCATATTTTATATAGTCCATGTTGTAGGTATGTTGCGATCTAACAATAAATATTTACCCATAGCTGGGTCCCTAACAGGTGCTACCACCCTTTTTCGCACAACACATGAGATTCATTTTGCTGGAAGCTAACGATCAACCTCAAAGAAATATAGCCGACCAGCGAAATCGAATGCCTATCACATTTCCAAGTGAGTTTATTGGAAAAGGTTCATCCCAGCTTTTATTTATTGAATGAAGATTATTCTAACCGTCGCTGTATAAAGATACAAATCTGCAAAAATAAACGGATTAGGTGAAGTGATAATTTTGAAGATCCATTATGCTTACCAAATCTCACAAACGGAGCTTTCTTCATCAGAAATCGGAATTTTTTCGGCGCAATATCGGCAAAAAACATTGCAATAACAGCAACCATTGAAAAAAAATATGACCGAATATAAAATAAAATGAATCGTTTTATATGCCAGAGGTTGGAAAGCTTTTGTTAACTATATGCCGACTTAGAGTTCTAAAATCATTCAGTGTGCCAACAGCATATGTATTTTTATAGAAGTCAAGGGCAGCATACCTGTTCTACAATATATTTTATATAATAATATACTGTATATATACTTTAGTATATATTAAAATTAAAGCGGCTAAATATCTTCTTTGCGTTGTTGTGGTTATTGGTTCGAACTTCGTGATGTCATTTGCGGCTGCGTGCTGTTGAAAGTTGCTTGGCTTGCCGAATGTGGCACGCGTGGCGTAGTTTGCAGACACCTGATATATGCTATTTCAGAGAACCCCATTCTCATTACTGTTTTCAAGCACATTGTATTAATGAACACTGTGTGTACATTTTGAGGTGTTCTGTATATAATTCTGAAACAGCTTTTCTTATTTAGGTGGTTCTTCTGTAATAGTCTGATGGGTGTTTCTGCTAGGGCTCGCAAGAATCGCTAATGAACGAGAAGTATGCTTTGGCAACTGTGGCATAAAGATGTACTAATGATAGCCATTTACAAGAATTTATGTTCACCGTGATTCACCTTGATGATGGTTTGCTTCAGCAAGACAATATAACTCTCCACGCTCCGTCAGTTAAAGGAAATTGATTCATGAAACAGTCGACTGACTTACTGGATTACCATTGGACTTTTTGACTATCAGATTTTAGACACATTGAGCTTGTATGTTTTGTACTGCAGACTTAAGTAAATTCCCTGCAGCCCCGCGTAACAAACACAATTCAGTTATAAACCGATGTGGATGGTGTCCTGACAGATACATACGCAACACCTACAGCCTTTTCTAGGTGTAAATAAAGTTTTTTCAATAATTTGAACAATTTTAAATGTGAATTAAGTTTAAGCGTCCAATTATTTTTTTTCTTTCAGATTTAGTGGATATTTGGACGATATTATATTTCATGCATGATTGCCATGACTTAAATTACATGATCCAATATACAAAAACATAAATTTTCACTAATAACACTGATTTATTTACTGCTGAATTTGATCCGACTTAATGAAACACCCTTATATGTAATCCATTTTAATGAAACACCCTTTATAATTGAACTTTTAGTTTTTACATGTTAAAACTTCCTCGTTGCTCAAATGCTCAGCCCATGCTATTCTTAACATTCATCAGTCGAACCATATCTCAATCATTTCAACTCTCTTGCTCATCTGAGAGGACATTGTTCATTATTCCCATCCATCACGGAAAATATAAATTATCTAGCAGTTCAACACTCTTCTTTTTTCTTTAATGATATTTAGGCAATGTTTTAGTTTCATTCCGCCAACAAATAACGTCAAAAGGACATTTATTACCATGCCGCCATTATTACTCTATATGTAGACTTATAACTTCCTCGAGAATCTTTATGGTTTTAAAGGCGTTGTTTAGAATTTGAATATAACCGAAACATATGAAAGTCGATTTATACATTATCTTCATAAAATGGTAATTAAGAAATATCGCATTGTACTTATATAATTGAATATGCGTACACCTCTGTTCCCTCTCACTGGAATATGATTGGCTGGTGTCCGTCTTAAATACCGACGGACGTGTCGGAAAATCAAGGCTACGTCAGAGTCTAAGTCTATAACGACGCCCATTGGACTACGCCATTGATCTATACTTCTTACCTGCGACTACGACGCGTACCAGACGATGACTGCTACCGTATTCTACTTTGTTATAGTAGCCAAAACCACTTAGCTACTTCGTTCAAATATATCCCTTTCCGGGACATATCACAAACATTTATAAATGTTAAGGGGTCCACCCCTTTTTCATACAAGTGGACTCGCCCTTGTACTGTTGCCGGTGAATACCCGGAAGTCAGAGAGTGACAGTGATACAGTGAGAGTGTGAGGTAACCGATTTGTAGGAGTCACAGTTGCGAGCACGTAGACTCAGAAGGAAGTCATACTTCGATACTGAATTTCCCAGACTGTATATATATTATTATTGCTACTAACCGCATTTCTGGATCTACTAACCGTATTACCAATTGTATTATTACGCCAATACATTTATTTGCTATATTTCATTCCTGCGTTTGTCATCCATTTGAGACAGGATTTCATTCCGGAATCCGCAACAATAAACTTGTAAAGAAACATTAGTGCTGGTGTTAAAAGTGCGTACAGTAATTTTGGTGTCAAGGGTATAACTGTCCTCTTGTTACATCTTTTTTTTTTTTATCTTTTCGGGAACAAAGGTTAAGCATTGCCGATGTTTTCATATTTTTTAATACTTTACATCGTTTCTGCGAAACAAATTTTTCTATTCACATACGACATTCGATTACTGTATATACTGTTTAATTGCAACATTTTCACTATATAGCTCATAATCTGAACTGTCTTTTGTGGCTAGCAACCAGAGATTCTGATTGCTGACTCTTAAATATCCTTTCTTCTCTCTTTCCTATATTACATTATCTAACAGGTTTTTTTTCAGTTCTATTTATGAGTCTGCTATCAATAGAGTGTTATCCGACTCTCTTCTCTTTTTAAGATTATGTCTGCCGCTACTAAATCCCGGCAGAGCTTCTAGTTCTCATACACTCTTCTATAAAATGTTACACAACGCCTATACAAAGCCAGTAATACGCTCTATTTCTCCCTTTTTTAATTCCTGATAAGCGCTCTCACATATATTGACACACGTGTATTTACATTGACAATTTTAACCAGCAAATAAATATCTATAAGCAGAATTGTGTTGAGTAGAAGAATAAATCTATGGAAAATGGTCTTTTGCGTGACAATGGTGTAAATGTATAGTCTGAGTTGTAACTGCTTGTCTCAGAAATAACTTTGCTATGAACATTGTGCAAGTTATTCTGGGTAGTAGACGGGACAGACCAACACACAAATTTCAAATTGGAAAAACCAAAATCAAATAAGTACAACAATTTCAATATCGAGGAAGTGTTTTAACATAGGACGGAATGTGCAACACTGAAATCCGACGTCGCATTGGGATAGCGTTAAATGCCTTCCAAAAGCTAAGTAAAATATTAATAAACATGAAAATTTCGTTAGGAACAAAGAAATGAGTACCGAACTGTTACGTAATATCAGTCGTCCTACATGACAGTGAATGCTATTCATTAGAGATGAAGATGAGATTTGAAGCAACAGAAATGTGATACTACAGAAGGAAGACGAGAATTCCATGAAACGAACAACGACGTGGCCTTAGTAAAAAATATAAAAAAGATATTTATACTTAGCACCAGAGTGAAATAGTTGAAATTTCTGGGGCTTATACTTAACATCAGAAGAAACAGTTGAAATGTATCCGGTACATATTGAAGAAAGAGGGCTCGGAAAATTTGATACTCACAGGACAGAATGAGGACAGAAATGAACAAAGTAAAACAATGCATAACATAACGAACGTGGTTAAGAAGATGGATGGCAGAACAAGGCTTAGGAGATAAGAAAAAGTGAAAACTTCTTAAGAACTTAAAGGAGAGGAAATTGTGGAGAGCCATGATCGCCAACGTCCTGAAGGACGCTCTTGATCGCCTATTATTGCGTTATCATCCCATTTACTAAAACATTCTCCCTCGGTTTATTGCCTAAATCCTAAACTATTCCTGCTTTTTGGATTACGGTCCTATTAAGTTGAAAAAAGCGGTTCTTGTACGATCACCGAAGTTAAGCAACGTTGAGCCTGGTCAGTGCCTAGATGGATAGCCATTTGGGAATACTAAGGGCTGTAAGTTTGGATGTGCGCTTATTATAATGAATAATGTCTTGGTATTGGAAATCGGGGAGCCAATGTCTAGTTCCAGTCGTAACAGTGAGAAAGGTATAAATCCACATCTTCTTCCCCCAGCTATAGGTTAATTAGCACAATATTTATCACAGAATATAATTATTATCTACAATCAAATTCTTACAATCTAAAAATATTTTCCGACATTGAATAACGTACAAAAGCTTGATCAACCGTAAAATACGAATAAATCATTCATTTTTTTTTTTTTTTTGTTATTTCTTTCTAAAAATTTTTATTTCTCGTCATTATTTCTTCTCGTTGGCGAATACCAATTAGCATTTTGTTAATTTTATTTCTTAAATGTTTATTTTTTTAAGCGAACCCGCAATCCTGATGAAGAATGAAGTTATATTTGACCGAGAAAAGTTAAGTTAAATTTACATATCTATCTATCTATCTCTACATATATACACTTGTGTAAATTAATTGAAACAAAACGAATAATTCCGTTATTAATTTTTTTCGTATTTTTCCAATGAAATATGTCTCAGTGCACATGTTAGTAATTCATAGTGTATATATATGTATATATATGTATATATATATATATATATATATATATATACATATATATATATACACACTATATATATATATACACACACACACAGACACACTATGTATATATATATATATATATATACTATATGTATATATACTATATCTATATATATATGCATACATACATACATACATATATATATATATATATATATATATATATATATATATATATATACATATACACACACACACACACACACACTACATTACTATCGAAGCCAGGTTTTTATCTGTTCTTTACATAAGACACGTGGCCATATCTCACGCAGAAGCGTAAGATGTCTCTTCTCCAGAGATCAAGCATGACTGTCCAGCGCCTCGGTCCACACACACACACACACACACACACACACACACGCACGGGCGCGAAAACACACCCACGCGCTCGCACGCACACACAGAAACGCATGAGACTGTGCAATGAAAAAAAAAAGGAAATATATTCTTTCTCTTACTCATTATTTTGCGAATAAAGAATATCGATGTCAAACTTACCAACAAAATGAGAAACTTTTTGAAAATCAAAATAATGAAGTATTTGTATGTTTGTATGGATACGCGGCACACAGAACAAAAAATTCTTCACGAAAGAAGAGAATTTGCAGGTCCAATACAAATACAACCTATGTGTTTTGCGTTCACTACTCACTAATAGCTTCGGAAAAGGCATGAATTCATCTATTCTCCCATCACCTGCTACGTGTAATACAATATGACAAAGTAGACAATGAATATTTTTCATTATCTTTCCCAGTTAAATCCTAGGAAATCACAGACATTTGATAAAAGGAAATTGTGCTGGGACATTTTAATTTATCATGAAGTTACATTCACAGAAGATACGATGGTTGCTTCTACTACTGTTGCTGATGATGTTGACTGTTATTACGCGAGTGCATTCAGATTTAGGAGGCACAGTGTAGTAATGGACAGTCGAATTCGCTATATTCACTCACGTCCTAATCGACTTGGTATAGGTATGAATCCATCTCTTCTGCGAGATATGATTTCAAAGATCTCAAACTCTGGGTTAATCGATGCCCTGTGATATTCTGGCATACGTAAGCAAGTCATATAAACATTAAAGTTGAAGCATACATATGTTAGTAAATAAGAAATTCATCAAAGTTCGTTTGTCTGGCATACTGGACGAAATTTGATTGAAAGACAGATTGCTTCACACACACACACACACACACACACACACACACACACATATATATATATATTTGTGAAAACAACCTGTCTTTCAAACATATTTCGTTCATATATATATAAATATATATATATATATATATATATATATATATATATTTAGTATTATTTCGAATGAAATGTGATTTTTTTCTTTCATTTTTTTCTTGATTCTCTGCAATGTCGTCCTACCTTTGCTTGAATATATATATATATATATATATATATATATATATATATATATATATATATATATAAATTTAAATAAAACCGTTTAAATGTGTCACTATCTGCTAACTCACTCATGTCTTCTCTCTCTCCCCTCTCACTTCCTAACTTCGTTAATTTACATATGTTTAATACGGCCCGTCAAAAATGTGTAAATTTTCTTTTCATTTTTTGTTTGGAAGTAAAGTCTGATGATCCGCAGTCCTTTTAAAAGGGCTGTGGTGAAATAATTTATTACATGGAACGTTAAAGTGTTCTGTTTTTATTTAAATTATTTGCTTTGGATTTACATTGAGCTCTCTGGATTTTATCCTCCTTTGGTTTACCCATACGGATTACCTAGTTTTTCATAACCTATATATATATATATATATATATATATATATATATATATATATATATCTTTTTGGTGGTGACTGACTAGGGATTATGAGAAGGTAGTTTGACGCTGGTTGCCAGTTTTCTGCTTACTGTTCCCTACTGGTAGTTAGGAGCCGATCACTTGCGTACCGACATGAGAGGCTTTTCTGATCAACAATTCCATAATATTAGTGTTCTTGCTGTGCCATGTCGCACATGGAAGAGTGTCCCTGAAAAGACCTCCGGTGGGCAACCCCGAGACAGTCTGTGGCATTTCCCTTCTGGTGCATGATACATTAGATGACCAGCTGCTTCTACTAGTGCCCTAAACCTTACCAAAATAAAACATCATGTCTATAAATAACCAAAGATAGAAACCTAGACCAGATCAATTAAAAACACCTAAACCGCTAAACCTTTGTTTCCCCAACATTCCTGTTATTCTTACCAACCTCTGCAGTGTAGAATCGTTCGTCTTTGAAAAGTCTCCGGACATCCTACTCAGAGAAACTTATCTTAACTCTTCAATCACCTCTGATTTCTCGATTCCTGGCTACCTTCTATTCCTGAGAATGGGCTATAATGTCTACGTGCATGGACTGGGATGTTATGTCCGCGAAGATCTCCCACTGGATATGGAACTCTCTCTTGAAACTCCAGATAATTGTTACATGTGTCTCCGTCTCTCTCTAATTAACTCAACTATCTCTTGTTTTTCTACCATTCCCCCTCCTCTCAAGACTTATGTAGTAGGCAGTATTTCTAAAAATATAGACAAGTCCGTCTGCCTACATCTGTTTATATATAGTGTTCGGTGATTTTAATGCTACCATACCAGCTGAATTAAACACTCTCTTACTGACCTCGTTGGCATCCAAACCCTTAACGTCTCAATCACTTAGTCTCTGACGCAAGTTGTTGACATCCCCTCGCGTTTTCCCCCAATAACCCTGACGCTTCTCTTTTCGATTTCTTTTTCACTTCTATCACTAAGTCTTGCCGTACTATGAATCTTTGCCCTATTGCCAACTCTGATCACATGGTCGTGTGTGTAAACATCTTCCGCTCCCGCACCAGCCAAGAACCACCTAGCAACAGAATATCTTTCTGTTATCAACGAACACATTGGGACTCATTCCGTGATTTCCTTCGTGACGTCCCTTCGAATGAAGTTTTTAATCATCATGTTAAAAATGCATGTCTGAAGTCTCCTAGGCGAAAGACGGCATTAATTTCATTCCACAAAGGAAATATCGCATTCAACTGCTTGGTTCTCATCTGCATGCTCGGCCGCTATAGCCCGCGGGAATCACTTTATTCCGGTCTACCAGAGCAACACGTCTCTCATTGCAACACACGTCTCTTCATCTTTGCTCGTAACGACTGCAAGCATGTCCTCAATGAAGTGAAGTTACTGTTTGCTGAGAAAATGAAACAACGTATAACAGTTCACAACTTCAGTTCTAGAGATTAGAGGCGGCTCTGTAATTTTGTGATGAACAAAAAAAAAAATCTTCAATCCCTCCACTATTCAATCAATTCGAAGTGCTGACATCTACAGCAGATAAGTCTGAATGAAATTGTCTTCCAACTCAACTCTCGACTCATTTGGAGTACACACAACATTTCCCTCCTAGAACAGAGACTCTACTGAGTTATATGCGCATAAACCCGTCACTGGTCTCGGGCGCCATTTCTAAATTAGACCTCACAAGGCTAACGGGTATCTCGGGATCCTAGCAGTCGTCCTAAAGAAATGTGCTCCCAAACTGGCTCCAGTACTCTCTAGATTCTACAACTATTGCCTTGCTGCTTCCTGTTTTCCTGCCTGTTGGATGTCTTCTTCTATAGTTCCTGTTTTTAAGACATCTGGAGAACATTCTGACTCTTCTGACTATCGCCTTATTAGTCTCCTACAGCATTTCGACAAAGTTTTCGAGGCCCTCATCAATGCTGAAGTGGTTAAGTATCTCATGATCTCGTCTCTGACAAACAATATGGCTACTGTTTTGCGAGTTCTAGCGCTGACTTGATTACAGCCATCACTAAATATGTATATCATACTCTTGATAATAACAGCAAAGATGGAGCTGTGGATCTAGATATCTCACCGGCGTTTGACAGTATTTGGCTTGCTGGTCTTCTGCGTAAGCTTCAGGGCTACGGTATTACAGGAGGATTGATTTAATTCAGTTATTCCTATCAAATCGTGAAATGAAAGTCTTTAGGAACAGGTTCACTTCCAGATTCGTTCACAAAAACGCTGGTGCCCCAGGCTTTATCCTGGGTCCTACGCTGTTTCTGATATTCATCAATGATCTTCCTGATGTCATCAGTTCCTCAGTAGGCAATTATGCAGATGCCACTACCATTTCCTCCTGTCTCAATAGCAAATCACTCAGAGCTGTCAAATTTAACCTGCCCAGTCGCCACTGCTCTTAAAAAGAACATCCAATCAGTCGTTAATTTGGGCAGGAAATGACTTGACAAAAACTAAACTGCTCTCAGTTACCCACCATTGAGAAACTTCCATGCCTGTCATCAGCATTGCTGATGCTCGACGACTGGATATCGTTACACTGCACCTTGTTTTCAACTGACTTGAAGTCGGGCAACTTCATTGAATCACTAGCTGCATCTGTTGCAAGGAAAGTTGACTCATTGTGACGTATCCGTTTTTCTAGTCAGAGTCTATCTCGCACATTTACAAAACTACCATTCTACAGTGGATTAATGTTGCCATATCTGGTTTGTTGCCCCTGCAATTCATCTTGATATTCTTGACAAAATCCGAAGAATGATCTGCAATATAATCAATCTTGATTTTGCATCTCGACTTCAGTCCCTTTATCATAGACTAGATGTGGTTCCTTCTGTTTTTTCTAGAAATATTTTCATGGCAACTGTTTTGCTGAGATTTTTTCCTTGGTGCCTCGACTACATACATTTCACGGTGTTATTAGATTGGCATCGATGCCCTACTATTTTATTGTTGAAATAGGTAAATGTTAGCGCCAATTCTACTCCAACAGTTCTTTTTCTCGCAGTTTCAGTAAGTGGAACACCCTTCCGGCAACTTGCTTCCCTGAAAACTTCAATGACTAAAAATTTAAATGCGACATCAATAGACATTTTCTGTCGTGTTGAACCCAGCTCACGTTCATCTTTCATTCTTTCCTCATTTCCCACATACACAGGCATTTCTCTTTCTTTCTCTCTCTCTGTAATCCCATCCTCCTGGTGTATTGGTGGCATTTCCGACTGATTTGGGGTGAAATGTATATATATATATATATATATATATATATATATATATATATATATATAATGGACAGTACAGGAAACTGTAAGATACAATTTGTAAAACCAGTAAACATTATATATATATATATATATATATATATATATATATATATATATATATATATATATATATATATTATATATATATTTATTTATATATATCTGTGTGTGTGCGTGTGCGTGTGCGTCTGTGTGTTTGAGTGTGTGTACGTGTGTGCATGAGTGTATGTATGGGTGCGTGTGTGTGCATAATTGTATTCGTGAATCAATTCATGACTCTATAATTCATATCATTACAAGTATGTACCTTTGTGCATGTGTATGTATGTGCACATAAGTATACAAGTTTATATACAGATACGTGCGTATCTATCCTTAGGTGTGCATTTATCAATGTATGCTTCTATGTGCGTGTTTGTGCGCACGTGTAAATAAATAAATAAACAAATAAATAAGTGTAAATATACACCGTGCTGGAGATTCGAATTTTCACCTGGCCTGGCCACCTTTGGCCACAATAAAACTAACGAGTGTGCCAGACCCCATAAAACTTGGCTGTATCACTTACTAAAATCTTTCATCTTAGTCGAGAGCTGCTTTTTATGACTAATCAACCCGTCGTCTTGCAAGGCCTCAAGTCATTTTGCCCTGAAGATTAAAGCGGCAAAAAGAGCGAGAGAAAATAAAACATTTTTTTCTGCGCGCGTTTGTTCCTGTTTGCAGGCTTCTTTACATCAGATTTAAGGGAAATATACGACCTTTGTGTTCAAGGGCAAGGATTCAGTACCACACTGTGTGGCTGTAAGATTTGCCCAAATTAGATAAAGCAGGACGATTGCAGGAAAAGAGCTAGCATAATAATATTCGCTTAATAAATTCATTCCTTACTGATAGCAGCACCTTGAGTTTTGATCTTATTAAATTAAAAATATGTTCTTTTGCAAATAACTTTATTTCTATCAAAGCAGATCTTGGTTTTTTTTTTAATTAAATATTTAAAAAATCTGATTACTAGGCAACACTAAATCATTACCCATAAAAGTCATTATACTTAATATGAACGGAGACAGTGCAAACAATTACAGTAACTTGAGAAATTGCTTACAAATAAATGAATAAATAAATTAATATTTTTTGTGCGACTAACACGTTTGTTAATAAGGCTTTTATGGCTAGGAGACTGGTGTTTATACACCCAGGGGGATTAAAAACAAGATATGTCAAATGGTGGCCGAAACTTCTTGGGTCGCCGATCATCTAGTACAATTGGCTAGACTGGATTCCATAAATATGTATACAACTAGTGCGGTAAGATCACGTCATCGCTGGATAAAAGGCATCCTAGACTGAAATCAGTGGTCAGGACAGAGTGTTCCTCTAATGAAATCAACGCCCCCGTGACCAAGGTGAAAGCCATAATTTGTTGGTTTGAGTGGAGGGAAGGGCTTCGCCAAGAATATTTGCCCAAGACACGCTACACATGAAGGAATACCTCTCTAGCTTTAAATCCATATATTGTATGTGAGGAGAAATGATCAAGTCCTAAGATTCGCAACGACTCTACGAATACATCCCATCATGCGCCTAATGATGGGAATGGCGGCGATATGTTGCATCGCTTACCTGACTGAGTGTGCATAAAAAAATAAATGCTTCTTTTTAGACTAGTCTCATTGAGATTGCTGTGTAAAATTGCAGAAAAATTGACTCGGAATCGTAATGACAACTGAAATACGAGGACAATCAAATATATCTCTTATTGGCGCGTAAAGCGGAATAGTTAAGTAGATTCTATTTTGTTGCGTTCACTTTCGCACAAATATCTATCGAAAAAATATAGCTCATAGTTTATGGGGTTTACAGCGAGGTAATCTCTGTGATGGTCAGTCTCTTAGTAAGAGAAATCTGAAGTCAAAATGATGGAGAAGACAAAGGAAAAACACTTCCAATGTTTCATAGCAATTCACCGATAAAGAAAAGAAAACTGTGGAGACCCATGAACGCCTATTTTCTGAAAGAATCTGAGACATCAGTGTTAAAAAAAATATGACTGTTAAATTGCTTGTCGATAGAATATATCAAAATCAATTTCGAGATCAGTCCTCAGTATCATAATAAATCCAGCGGGCCACAACCTGATAACGAAATTAATACAACTGTTTACCACAAGTGAGAATCAATGCAAGTGTGCCCTATATTTATAAGATTAAACTTTTATTACGATTGCATTAAGTTGTCCAGACGATTTGGACAACCTGTGAAAATCATACTCACGAGCAACAGTCGACATATGCTGCACATCCCATGCTACCACAGGTGACCCATATGTAAAGATTGATGATGAAAAAGAATTGTGAGATCCAGTTGGTTGAACTAACATGGACATAAAACAGTCTGAAGAAACAAGATGACTGTAGGCTACAGATATGATACTTGTTGGCATCAGTTTGATTGGAACGGCTGTTAAAGACATACCCTTCCCCAAATTTATAGACACATTCTGCATATACATACAGATTTCTTCCTACCAAATGATAATGAACCAATACTCGGTTTTATCCGCCATATATTTGTTGTTTCTTGTCTGAACGTCAGAAAGCGGTTATCACTGTTTTCCTTTTGTGTGTGAACACACTTCTTATTTTGTGAATGTTTTGTCACATTATTTTTTACAGGCGCGGGGGCCACTCGAAGTAGAAGTTTACGTTTGGACGCCCTTTGTAGTCTGTATAGGAGTGGAAGATAACGATTAACCTTAGCGTTGAACAGTTTAAGATTATAGTGATCGGGGAGGCAAAATCCAGTTGGATTATTTTTTTTCCTTTTTTTAGTTTTGATATGCACATATATTGTTCGTTTAGAATTATTTCGCCCTGTTCTTTTTTATTTTTCTTATAGTTTATTGACAACTGTTTCAATTCCCTTTGTTGAGAATTTTATTTAAGAGACTTGACTATGTCCAAATACTCTACAATGTTACATTTAGTATATAGGGACAACAGATCATTATTCAAACAAATATTGTTAAATATAACAGATAACGAATGTCTATTGTGTTTTATCTTGAACCTTTTCAAGCGTCGTATGATCGTAAAGATTTCAAAAGAAAATACAGACAAAAAAATGTCCAATATTTAGATATTTCTATATAGCATTGGCCGTCGATCTAAGCTTTCGGCTAACATGAGTGGTTACAGGTATAGATATAGGCAGCATATATTATTTCATTACAACAGAGATGTTCACTGTCAAAGATGACATTACGACAGAGATGTTCACTATCAAAGATTACGACAGAGACGTTCACTGTCAAAGGTGACATTACTAGAGAGTGTTCATCGTCAAAGATGACATTGCAACATAGATGTTCAGCGTCAAAGATGACATTACGAGAGAGACGTTCACCGTCAAAAAAGACATTACGACAGAGATGTTCACCGTCAAAGATGACATTACGACAGAGACGTTCACCGTCAAAGATGACATTACGAGAGATATGTTCACCGTCAAATATGACATTACAACAGAAACGTTCACCGACATAGATGTTCAGCGTCAAAGATGCCATTACAAGAGAGACGTTTACCGTCAAAGATGATATTACGACTGAGATGTTCACCGTCAAAGTTGACATTACGACAGAGATGTTTTCCGTCAAAGATGACATCCTGTGTTGTTTACATAGAAATTAACCAGGCGACAATAACAGTCTCGGAATAGCAGACACTCGTCCTAAATTCGTTATGCTACATTTATACACAAACTGAAATTAAGAGACCAATGCTAAGTAGAATTTATTAAGACTAAGTTTTCAATGTTACCATATATGATATCTCACATTGGAAGTAATGTAGGAAAGAAAATGCTTCTTACTTGAATGCCACGGTGTTTTTCACTCGAAATAGCCGTAGGAAGTCGTTATCTCTCGCCGTAATAGTTAAGGGAAGGGGACGTCTGTTTAGTTTCCCTGCTGTCGGAAACTCTGAAGTGTCTACCTTTATTTTCTGCTGAAAGACAATTTTTATTTGAGGCCAGACAATTATTTTTTGATACCGTGTGTGTATTTGTTCGTTAATGAGAGAGGAAATAGTAATGTTGTACCTTTAGAATGATTATTTTGATGTAACATTGCTTTCGTTCAAATTCACGTGTCTTTTTAATACAATAAAATAAATAGCGTGTATTGTAAATATAGAATAAAATTCAGGTTGGCAACATAGATCCTTAGAATTGCCCACAAGGCGTTACTGTTCACAATGTCAAACGCCTTATTTCTATATATATCTACAAAGTTACATACATATATATAGGTGTGAAATTTCTCAGAAGATACATATATATATATATATATATATATATATATATATATATATATATATATATATATATATATATATATATTACATAAATTAGATATGGATTCAGGGAAGACTATAAGCAAATTTTACAAGTGAAATGAAATTTAAACAGTTAAATCTTAACATCTGTTATTAATATATATATATATATATATATATATATATATATATATACATATATATATATATATATATATCCCGAAAATATTCTAAAAATTATTATATATTATTCAATTATTCAAAAGATGTTTCCTTGAGATTTGATGAGAAATTTACGTTGTATAATGCTTTTCTTGTTGCGATACACATTAATCACTCAAAAACTTGAATTAAGTTGATAATATATATATATATATATATATATATATATATATATATATATAAATTAATGTTACCTCATCCGGAGATAGGTTAACTGTTGAACAACTCTCTCTCTCTCTCTCTCTCTCTCTCTCTCTCTATATATATATATATATATATATATATATATATATATATATATATATATTGAGAGGGGAAGAGAGGGATTGGGCGTGAAAGAAAGAAAGAAGGAAGAAAACATATATAGAGTATGGATGAGTTCGTCATAAAGACAATTTAAGCCAATTTATGTAAGAAATATCATGTTGTGCTAATTTCCCACACGAAGAGAAACTCTCTTCTTTGAAAACCAGTGAGGAAAATATGAAATATTAAATATTTATCGATACTTGTTGAAAACTAACTGTAAATTCTCCACGTTTTTTTTTTTATCTGCAACTGTTTTATGTATTTTTTCTGTATTTACCATATATAAAAATAGAGGTTAAATCGTTGCGATTTTTCTTGCTGCTATAAGTATAAAAATCTTAATTTCTTTTGTAATGAACTTCCTATCGGCGTTTCTAGTTCTGTAGCATCAACTTCACGTGCAAGAATGAAAGAACGCTGTAAAAATTGATTCATGAAATTTGTTTTAGGCAACATTTACAATGAGAAATTTATCACTGTATGACCCATGTAACTCTCAGTGCATTCCAGGATCGTCACAAGCGAAAATAATGCGCGTTTTTTCGCACTTTATCATAACTATACACAACTATTGAGTGATGGATAGACACCAGTTGTCAAAAGGATATCAGTTCGATTGGC
>OZ010576.1:127931364-127966364 GCA_963932145.1 Acanthosepion lycidas | reverse complement strand
ATTTCTATTCATTTTAGTCTTAATCCTTTCAAATGCATAGATCAATTTCTTAATGTTTTTATTAAGGAAGGTGCTGCAGTTTTTCTCATTCTTATTATTTTCCACATTACTATCAATCTAATCCAAGATCATCTTCAGGTGTGAATTGCTAAGACAAAAACTGATATAATAGATAGTTGTGATTTTATTGTAAATGCAAATGAAACGCTCTCTGTTATAATTTTGAATTTATTAACACGTATGAACGCGCTCCGTAGTAGTCAATTTTAAAATTATCTATTAAGATTAAGATGCATCTAAGGGAGGTAACTTAATGTGTATTTTTTTATTGTTGCTGTTTTAAAATACTAAACCAGTAATTTAAAAAACAATTACAATTCGTGTATCTCAAAACATTCCTTTGATAAGCATTTTTAAACATTTTGTTATACTCATAATTAATCTTATTTAGTATTGGTTGTATTTTTTTTATATAGAGGGCTTCAAGTATTTGAAGTTTTTATTTTTTTTATTTTCCTGGTGGAGGATACTTGTATTGTCAATTAATATTTCTCTAGAAGCTGAATGTGGACACGAATGTCCCTTTAAATGTTATGCAACAGAACTTGAATCCTACAATGTTGTTGTCGTTGAAGATGACCTGAAGATGAGATTGAAAATACTTAGGAAAATAAAAACATTGATAAAATAACTACGGCTTCTTCCTTAATTAGTTTAATAGCAATTTAAGATGATTAAAATAAAAATAGATAAATATATGTTTTTGCATGCGTGTGTGCGTGTATTGATTATTTTGATTTTTCACCTTTTGTGTATGAATATATTCCCTTTTTATACATATAAATCTGAGTGCGGCTGTGTGTGATTGCGTGGACTTGTGCGTGTAAAATTTCAGATGGAACTAAAATTATGAATGAGAAAATAAAAATTTGTCTTTGCGTTTTGTATTTATTCATACATATACATGCACACTTACATACATACACACCTACATATATACATACATGCATACATATATACTCGGGGACGCATATACTACATTTTATTTTTTTTTAAGTTTCTCGAATGCGCAAGCCATGTTTTTTTTTGTTTTGTTTTTTTTTTAAATAAAAAATAAAATCATGTGTATCCACTAAGTATAACGTTTGGTGTAATAAACAGTATCGGGTTGAAAATAAAATCCAATAATTCCTTAGAAGATACTTTAAGTTAAATTTCGGATAAGTAAATAATATTCAGCCGATAATTCTTTAGATCCTTTCAGATTCCGTTCACGAATGGCAAGGATCTGAACGAGAAAATGTGCATTTCTTAAAAACAAGGACAATAGAACTTTCTTTGGTTGTGATGTCTTCTTTAGACGACTCGGGTAAGGTACGACGGATAAGAGAATGGTTTTCCTTGTAAAAGATGCAAGTTCCAATCTTGAATGAGAGCGCATTTATGTGTATACAATACATTAACACATATTACAAACACACATATTTACATGGTGTCCATAAAGTTCGTGTGCAATTTATAACTTTATTTGTATTTGCGATAGAAATAATCTGTAAAAATGTAATAACGTTTAATGTAACTAGTTTTAAGTATTGTTATTGAATAATTATTTACCACAAAATTTAAAGAGACAGGTTCCGTCCATGATAAGCTACGGACTGGAAGGCCATCTATCAGCGACGAAAGTGTTGCATCCATAGAGAAATCCTTTAGAGCAAGTCCAAGAAAGTCTGTAAGACTTGCATGATTAGTGCTCAGGCTCCCAAAGTCTAGTGTGCATGAGAGTCTGCGGGCAAAACTTCACATGAAAACTTACAAAATTCATTTACATCAACAATTGTTAGGAGAGGATTATTATGCACGGCTAACTCTCTGTCATCAGTTCAATGAAAAATTTGGCAATGATGATGCAATGATGATGCATTTGTGAGTAGTTTACTCTTCTCTGATTACGCAACATTTCACATAAGTGTCAAGGTCAACAGGCATAATTGCTGAATTTGGGGAACTGAAACTCAAATGAAAATGTTGAACATGAAAGGGACTCTCTTAAAGTTAATGTGCTTTGAGAAAAAATCGGATCATAGGGCCATAAATTTTTCAATATTGTGTTATTAACAATGACAGCTATTCAGATATGCTTCAGAATTACTTTATTCCGCAGTTTGAACAATTAAACTTGAAAGATAATGCAGTGTTTCAACAAGATGGAGCTCTTTGTCACTTTGATCTTCGTGTTACAGAGTTTCTAAATCAGGAATTTTCTAACAGATGTATCGGAAGGGGTGGACCATTTTATTGGCCTCCGCGTTCGCCAGATTTGACCCCATTAGATTTGTGAAAACAATTGTGTATGCAGCCCAACCTAGTTCATTAGAAGATTTGAAAGCTAAAATAATTAATGTGATTTCAGCCATTACTGTAAATCAGTTGGCAAATGTTTTCCGTGAACTGCAAAATCGTATTACCCTTTGTATTGCTAATGATGGAGGACATGTGGAAACTTAAATAAAATTTCAATAAAATCTTAACAAATATAGATTTACTTCTTTCTAATCCTTTTTACAGATTATTTCTATCGCAGATACAAATAATTTTTTAAAGTGCACACGAACTTTATGGACACCCTGTATATACGTACAGAGATAGACACACACAGAGACGTGCGTGCGCGTGCGCGCGACGAAAACACGCCCTAAACTTAATAATATACAAATTTTGTGGTCAAAATCATTATGTTATTATTAAGAGGCAAAATAAAAGTATTTTAGACTATTACATTATATTTTTTACATCCTTTTTAGAAACTTTAAAATTTCCTTTCATATATTCTTTCCGTCATTGGGTGACCATGAATCAGAACGAGAAATTTAAGCGTCCTTTTTGCAAGGAAAAACACATTAATTTGAAAATTTAGCAAAGAATAGATAGATGTGGGATTTTAATGAAGATTTCCGGACTTATTCATAAATAAATGACATTATTGATAAAGTTTCTTTTTTAGAAACTTTTCGAATACATATTTAATTTATAAAATTGAGAGAAATTGCATTTTATATGGCTTAATGTTTGTATTAATTATAAACAGATGTCAGTGGGATTATATCTTCAATTGTATTTTTTTTAAAATAGAACCCCCCCCCCTCACGTATCGAAAATCAGCTCTGAATAGTGATTTTATAAGCTCGATATAAGCTTAGATGTGGCACAAGGTCGAAAGTATGGGGCACCCAGCGAGGATCGAACTCACTACTCAGTTATAATTGATCTAGTAAGACAAGCTTTCTAACCACCACACCACGTCGAGGTGCCCTCAACCAGCTCTGAATAGTAAAATAAAAATTGTATTGAAAGTGAGACATTATTTAATTAGAAAAGCTTTTAATTGTTTTTTATGAGTAATATATATCATGAACAATATTAACTTAAAAAAATTCGATTCAAAATGTAGTTTTATAAGAATTGTTTTCATTTATTTTAATTTTTAATTAAAATAATTTATAACGTATTTTAAAAAGAATTTTGGATTTCTTGTGTGTAAACGTGCCGATTTTTGTAAATATGGTCGTCCAGCCACGACATTATCAGAGAATAAGTGTGATAACAATAGTAAATTTAAATCCAAAGTGCCTTAAATTCAATAAAATATTGCACCAATCATAATATTTTCCTAAATTTATAGAATTAGTGAGTAGTTAAAAAATAGATAAAAATATACGCTCACGTTAGCCAAGAGATTTTTTTCCAGCTATATCACCCGTAGAAAACGAGTCAAGTTTCCAAAACATCTGTCTGTCAATAGTGGTCAACACCGCATAAAAACTTCTACTCCCGTATTAACAAATGCTTCTCTGTGATATTTGAAATTAAAAGTAATATTTGCCCAAATCAGATCAATTAATCTTTCAACCATCATTAAATAATGTTTCAATCAATGTATATTTTATTTTTGAAAAAAAAATTTTAAGAAAGGAAAATGCGTTGTCCAAATAGAATTGAAAATATGGTTAATCAGACATTCTTATCAATTAAAAACTTAATTCCAATCAATTTAAATTCGTTTTAAAATACAACAAATAATTTTGCCAAATGAAAATTGGCTTGAAATTAAAACTATAATAAAACCTTCAAGAAAGACTTCAATTTTTAAAAATAACTTTAAACCTTAGGTATCGCTTTATTTGGTAGTAGCTATATATATATGTGTGTGTGTGTGTGTGTGTGTGTGTGTGTGTGTGTGTGAGTGTGTGTATTGAGAGAAAGAGACAGAGAGAGATAGACAGAGAAAGAGAGAGAAAGAGCGACAAACAGAGATAGAGAGAGAGTACGGGTAAAACATAAAGAGATGAAATGGTAGACCTGATCCATTAGCCGCCATATTTGTTAGCGTGAAGATACTTGACCAGTAGTGAAATGCCCGCGCTTTGGCGCGTCATTCATTCTGGACAGCTGTCATGTTTTACGATTTTTGTAGACATGCACCAAAGGTGATGTTGAATTAGGTCAGGGACATGACCTATTCACAGTACACGACAGTTTTCACAAACAATATTATTACCACCTTCAACTTTACAGACAGCAACAAAGTAAACTCCTTCTTCAGAAAGACAATAGAAAAATCGAAAAAACAAAATTTTAGCATTAGAATGTTTCATAATCTTTATTTCCAATATACCATTTCAACAAAATGTTGTTTTTTTTTAAATGTTATAGTACTAAAACTATTTTATTATTTCATCATTATTATTATTACAATAGAATTTCTCAACAATTTCGCTATAAGTACAAAGAAGTATCATAATTTAAAGAGTATGAAGGTACGAAACGGTAATTAAATAATAATTTCCTAAAGGATATTATTATGAGGAAATTAAATCAAGATACTCAACCAAAAATAGCTGAAATAATTATAATAAAATAAATGTAAAATACAAGAGTTAAACAATTTAAGAAACAGTTGTGACCAAAAACACTGATATGGCCAGTTTGTACTCTAAATGTCCATGCGGATGTACACAAACACAAAACATATCAGTAGTTGACCACTGCAGGACTAAAAGTTTTGCACAGTATCAAAAACATATTGACCAGGAATCTAGGAATTACAGATGGCAAGTATCCCCGGTACATCCCTAAAGATGCTGGAAAATAACAAGAATTACCAGAAATCTTCTATTATGCTTCATATAAGAGTTAAATTAAACTAAAATCATCGATTATTGATGCCAGGCTTATGATTCTCAATTCTTATTTTCCAGACTTGATAGATTTTAAAATAATTTTTGCGGTCTTGTTGGGGGAAGACTCTCCACAAGGTCTTTTTTACAGACACAACGGCATAAGCTTGTCGCTGCTTCCACGGCCAATCTTCACATAAGTTTCGTTCTCCAGAGTCACCAATTCAGACATTCAAAGCTAGGACACAGAATAATATTTCCACATGCTCGGATTACACTAATTCCGTACATATTCTCAATGTAAGAAGGATTATTCACTCAGTTTTTTCATAACATGCTGTATTCTGAGGAATAACCTCCACGTGGATGCTTCGTTGATCAAAACAATCTTAAGCACTTCAATGTTCAGCTTTTATCTCTCTTCTTTATCCTCATATTCTTCACTTCATTCGCCTCTAATTCATATTACACACCATATTCACTAAAAACATTTTAGCATTGACTCTTTATCTTGGGTCATTCTCTAGCTTATATTGTGTGAACGCCAGTGTAAAAATACAGGAAGGGAAATATAATTAAAATATTGTAGAAGCAATATGTATATGATGTGAAATACATGTTAAAACTATTGAACATTTAGCGTTTGGTTGTCCAGTCCTGACACCAAATGTATGCAAAGATTGACATAGTAAGGACGGGAAGAATATTGATTGGAATAACTTATACTATCACTGGTACCCATCTGAATAAATTTAAGCGTGCTACTAGGTTGGCATCTCGATCCCACCCTTTCACTATCGTAACAGTTAAATTTAACCGCCTGTTCTACTCCAACAGCTTCTTCTCTCGCACTTCCCGACAGGTGAACTCCCTTCCTCATACTTGCTTACTTGATAGCTATAATCTTTATATATCTCAGTATAATGTCAATCGACATCTTCTGATGCCTTGTTGCTGATCCACGTCCTTCTCTATATCCTTTCCTCAAACACCAATATTTACTCTTGCTCCCAGAATCTGTAACCCTTTGTGTGCTAGTGGCACTCCTGCTTTGCTTGGGGTGAAATGCTTAAAAAGTAACACGCTGAACCATTGATAAATTACTATAATGTCACTATTTTTATATTATATCATTCCGACTAATAGATATATAAAAGTTAATAGAGTAGACATTGTGATTAAAGTTTAAATAATTCTTCTTAAAGAATATTATAAAACGAGTACATTTTTTAATCATTTCACCTAAAGCAATGCAATGAAGTAGCAAAATACAAGTAATTATTGAGCGTGAAAGAATATGAGAAAAAGAAAAAAAAAACATTGTTAATATGAGGGAACGTTAAAAGAACAGGAACTAAGAAGACAAAAGCTAACGAAATGTGTTGCATTTAAACTTTTGAAGATCAATGTTGACTGGGAAGCAAGTGGGCTGAAGAGAAGTTCCGAAAAAAGAGAAGTGTAAGGGAAGAAACTGTTAGCATAGAGTTTACGATTATCTCTAGCCATTTCAAGTATTAGGTTGGTGCAAAAATAATGACGTTTTTTGTCGTATTTTTTAACGTCAAAAACGTCATTATTTTTGCACCAACCTAATATAAAATGATGGGACCTCGCTACCAATATAGTACAGCGTTTGAATCTATGTACCAAAGAGGAAAGTATATCCGAACAATTACTATGCAAATATTTATAGATTGGCACACAGAATCTACATTAAGGCGGTGGGAAAGTGACTGAAAGTGAGATGCTAGTTAAGGACCGAAAACTTTGTAGATACTTCGTAGGTTTTATCCAGAATCTCTAAATACATAGCAGAAGCACCAGATCCGAAATAACAGCTGCATTCAATGCTGTGAATCAATCTTATACATTTATATAAAAATCTTGAATTTAAATCTGAAAAAATGGCACCTTAAAACTAAGTTTTTAACTGTAACCTGGGGACGAGCAAAAATTGTACTGACAATAAAATTAACAAAATACTTGACGGACCGTTTTTACAAGAATTTAAAATAGTATAGAAGTGTTCATCTTATCAAAGTATGATCAATGTAAAAATATATAAACACTCTATAGCACTTAAGTAGCACATAACATCAGTATATGAGAAAAGTCAATGCGTATATTTATTATCATGTTAGCCCAGTTCAGTAAGGGATTATCATATTAATTTATTATTATATTAACCCAATTCAGTATGGGATTGCACTAAGCAGAAAGCAAAAGAGGATAATAATAATAATAATAATAATAATAATAATAATAATAATAATAATAATAATAATAATCTAAGTGAATCGCCCAATCATCTTGATCAAAGAACACAAAAACAGATTGTGCCCTCTTCTTGTAGTCCCTACAAACTGTAATGTATTTTTGAATAACTTCAAAAATCTATCAAAATACAAGCATCTTGAAGTGGAAATCTCAGAAATGTGCCACATGCGGACATCAATAATTTCAATTACAGCTGGAGGCCTTAAAATGATTGGAAATTGTTCCGATATAGCCATTGAAGGGATCGTTATTATCCCAAGCCTTAAAGAAATACAAAAAAGAATTGTAATCACAAGTAAAGCTCACACTTTACGAATGGCTTTATCTATGTAAAATTTGTGTGATCTTAGTATTTTTTTTTTTTTACAAAAATGCTCAATGGAAAATGCCTTGATGACATTTTTGGTATTAGGTCTCTTGGTGGGACCCGGAATGTAATGAGTATTCAACAGAAATCAAAAGAAATACTACTACTACTACTACTACTACTACTACTACTACTACTAATAATAATAATAATAATTTATTAATTAATTATTATCAAAATATTTTAGCCAAGTCGAATTTTTATTGTTAATTCTATAATTTATTTTTTATTCTAGCACTTGCTACAGATCACGTGAAATGTCATGTCAGTTTTCCGGATAATTTCAGTAATTCTGAAAAACGTCATTACAATCGTTTAAGCCGATCATTTTTCAGTGGTATAATTCGTAAGAAAAGAAGAAAATGTATTATTTCATCCGAACATATAGATAGAAACAGGTCGCTCATGCACCAACAGGATCAATTCATTTAGCCGTGCTAAAAACACATAGTAAACCATATCAGTTTTCATGCAATTCCAATTTTTCCTCCAGAGATTTACCCAGTAACTTCTTTGCCAAGTCAAACAAAAAAATGAAGTTACTGAAATTTATACTAGCCCAACCTAATCATTGAGTCGATATGCGAATAGGAACCGCATAACACATAGGAATCTTGTAGTTAGTTTAATATTTACTTATACAGACACATTATTTCTTTAGCAATCCTAATTTAAAACGCAAAAGATACATAATGAATAAATATTTAGTTCAAAAGTCATCAGATTCTGTGTAAAATAATGAAAATGTTTTCCTCTCTTTAGCAATAAATGATTTGGTAAAACTGAATTTTCCATAGTGCGATGGAAGCGGTGAAGACAACTAACATGTAGCTTTCATAAGCTACTTTCAAATACATTTGGTTTTAAAATATAACATATCACGATAAACAGATGTTCCACCAAGGTTGCCTTTTGTCTTGGGCGCCTATTGGAATTTATACTCAACTCAGACCTGAAATGGAAAGATCTATCCCTAAAGAAAAAATAGTCTTTTCCCTGTACCGCTACAGTAAGGTCATGACGCCTCGTGCTATCCAAAGAGCGAGATCATGCCGAAAATGGAATAATGTTGCCATGTATGTGCAGGAGCTGTCCGGTCTTCACTTTCTAATTTTGATAGTGTCCAAAAGCGACCCCGCGTCTTGTGAGTGACAAATTATTTTCCTCCCTACAACCTCTTTCCTCACAGACGAAACCTCACAAGCCTCTCAATGCTCTATCGCTATTTCCATTCAAAGTGTTCAGATGAACTGTATTCCTTAGTTACACCAGTTCTAACCTTCAGAGCCAAGACTCGTCATGATAAGCACATTGTAACGATCCTCATTGGTGAGATGTAAGTTCCACACAGGCAGCTTCTTCCCACGTTGTAGAACGTGCACACAAGTGGATCATTCTCCGATTACTATAACCTGCTTAAATCTAGAGTTAACCGTTATCATCCCTACATATCCGCATAAACTGCCCCTCTTATCTGTAACCCTCTACCACGAGTGGCTCTAGAGCTATGTATAGGGTGAACATCATTGCAAAAGAAAAAATATTAATATTGTTTCAATGTTGAGAGCTGCCATAATTTTTGTGGGACTATAAACATCGTCATCAAGTTGGGTTAAGATTCTGAGGTATTTGTTTAATAAATACAGTGTAACCCGGATATAAGAGAGATTCTGCTCCCAAATTAGAGCCATACTCACCTAAACAAAATAATCAAACCCGTATATAAGAGCAACCCGGATATAAGAGACTTATTATCCGGTCCCGACAACTCTCTTATATCCGGGTTACACTGTAGTAGGAAGAATACCTTTTCGCAGACTTGGAAATTGGTAGCAAAATGAAAGCTTCATCTGGAATCAGGAATCGATTCCCAACTTTACCAACAACACAGTGTCATAGATGTATGGATCTGCAGAGTGTAAAACATGTAGTCTCAATAAATATACCTATATTAAAATGTTTTCTTTTTATATCAATTCGATATGATACTTATTTTATTTCATGAATATTTGCTTTCCCGTAATGGCGGTCAGAACAGAGATTAAGACAAGCATTTAGATTTCACTGTAAAAAAAAGAACGCGTGATTTAATGCATTACATCTTCCTATGCATTGTATCCGACAAACACTTTTGAAATTGGAAGACATGTAACATTTGCTTGAAGCTGAACGCAGACGTAACATTTGATAATGATGCAAGGTTCAGGCATAAAACGTAGCCTTTAATATTCGTTTACGCAGAAGGATTGATTTAAGTAAAGTAATGCATATAAGTGCCAATATTTGAGACCTCAAGGCCAATGCATATAAATTCTATTCTATGAACGTATTTTTCTTCACCTTTAAAATTCTTAGGTTTGTATGTATATCCGTGTAATAGCAGCTTTAACAAAGGTCCTCCATGAATTCATTTGCCAGCGAGATCTGCAGAAGACTGGAGAATAGACTTCGGCCCGTACTAGTAAAATTTTAAGAATTAAGTGCGCATGGCCGGCAGCACAATTTAAAGCAAGTATTTACATGTTGAGTAAAATATAGTAGTGACAATAAAAGGAAAGTCCCGATGTCTGAGCTTTGATTTTATTTACTAGATGACCGGTCCGTCCATTGGAAAGACTACCTGTATTATTTACATTATTGATATTCGGACAAATGTCCTGATATGTGCTGTTATTATTATTCCAAGATTTTAAGGGCTGTACTCTCGACCCCCAGCGTTCTTTAGCCATCTATCAATCTGGATATGCTTCTATTAATTTCGAATTATATCCTTTTATTCACTTCTGAGATACATTATTTTCATTTCTCTGTGCATGTTTACGGATATCCCGCCTTGTTATTATTTAGTGCTGTTCAAGTATTTCCTACCATGTTCCCACTAAGTCTACGTCTTTACGAACGAGAGTAGGTCTAAAGCAAACACTACTATATTACTAAATCGAAATATCATTATAATTTTATGTTCAAAAAATATTGTTGGTCATAGATAGGTTGTAGCACAAGTCCTAGAATAACCGTGGAAATAGTTTCTTCTTCTTCTTCTTCTTCTTTGTGCCGTGTCCCTTCATGACGTTGACAATCATGACTCTCTACAATTTTCTAGCCTTTGTAGCTCTTAGTAAATTTTGACATTTTATCATGTCTTCTAAACTCTGTTCTGTCATCAATTTACGTTAGGCAAGAGTTATGCACTGTTTTCCGCTGTCCCTTTACCTTCAATATGTCTTGTGGGTGTCAAATTTTCAAAGCCCTCTTTCTTCATTATGTGATCTAGAAATGTCAACTGTTGAATTGGGTATAAGTGTCATATTGTTTATATTTTCTCTAAAACTTCTCAGTTACTCAGACGTTCAGTCCATGCTATTCTCAGCATCCATTTTACTCTCAATTCAAGCCCCTTTTTAATCTGTGAGGAAAATTTCCAGAATTCAGTCATCTAGGAGGGATATTAGATCAGAGTTCATTTCTCATTTTTAACGAAATTTTCCTGTTTCTTAATACTTTCGACTTAGATGGCGTCTTTGGCTATCCAAATACGCCTTCGGATTTCGGTACCCCACATTCCGTCCTCTGTTTAAACACTTCCCAGATACTTGAATTGTGGTTAAATCTCCCAATCTGTAATTTGCATATTGGACTGTTCCTTTTGCTGACAAACATGCATTCTGGCAATTTACGGTTAGTCATTTCTTAACGCTTTCCATCGGTACATTTTTATAGGAGTTCTTGTAATTTTCTTATTGTCTGCTATCAACACACTGTCATTTGCAGATCATATATTTTTAAGACTGTGGTCATCAATGAAAAATGTAGAAATAAAAAAAAATTCACTGTCTAGTCTTGAAAGAATTGGTACAATTTCCAAAGAACTGGTACAATTTTCAAAGATTTAGTACAATTTTCAAAGATTTGGCACAACTTTCAAAGATTTGGCACAACTTTCAAAGAATTAGTACAATTTTCAAAGGATTGGTACAATTTTCAAAGGATTGGTACAATTTTCAAAGCAAAGTTCCTGGTAAAAGCGAAGAGTAGAACGAACAAACCAGCCGAAAATTTTTCCTTGATGTGGGAGCGACTTTGATGTTCGTTTCAATTTTCATCTGGTAGTTGTCAAATTTCTTCTGTATTGTTTTTCTTTCTGAACTGTAGCAACATCGGTTTCAGCAGCAGATGCCCCCCGACTCCTTGAATTAACGCCAGAGTCACACTTTTATAACCTACAGGAAAGCTCCAAATTTATTCTTGGAATTTGGAGGGAAACCGTTCGATTGGTTCTTAATTTAAAGAAAGAAACGATTTTCTCACAAATTGAAGTGAGCTAAAAATGTTTTTGAAATTAAAAAAAAAATATGCGAGAGCCCAAGGAGGCGTCTGCTTTCTCCCAGAAAAGCACTCGGTACACGCTTAAACAGCTTAAATTACTTACATTTTCCCTTCAGACAAAGATGAAAAAAAAAACAATAGTGTTTTTTACATATAAAATTTATAGTGAATGAAAGACTTTTCCTATGCAAGCAAAATTCTCTCAGAATGCCTAACTTTATCGGTTGAATAAATCACACATTTTTGTCTTACACTACTTTTTATTTTAAATTTCACTTTGATATAAATCCGTATTCTTGTATTAATTGTAGGTATATCCTTTATTCGTTTATCATCAATTAGATATTCTAGCTTTACAATTATCCCAAAATATCCTGGCAAACCGTCATAGCTTACAAAATATATTTCGTAAAACAATAAATTTACCTTAACATGTCTTTAAAAGGAAAATCCGTGATTATGAAGCATTGACCGTCAAAGGCAATGTTTTTTTTTCTCCATTTATTGCCGCATCATTCATGTCAACGAGGGGAAAATATTAATGTTAAAATAAAAGTTTTTTTTTTTTATCATACAAATAACTGAATAAATCAATTGCTTGAAAAGATTGCGTGACTGCACGCATTATAAGCTTGAAAGACCAAAGACCCACCACTACGTTAAATAACGATTAATGTTTGGCATATATATATATATATATATATATATATATATATATACACGCGCGCGCGCACACACACACACACACAGGTTGTCCATAAAGATCGTGTGCACTTTAAAAAATGTATAACTTTTTTTGTATTTGCTATAGAAATAATTTGTAAAAAGTATTAGAAAGAAGTAAATCTATATTTTTAAGGCTTTATTGAAATTTTCTTTAAGTTTTCACACGTCCTCCCTCATTAGCAATACAAAGGGTAATACGATTTTGCAGTTCACGGAAAATATTTGCCAACTGATTTACAGTAATGCCTGAAATCACATTATTTAATTTAGCAATACTTAAAACTAGGTACATTGAACTTTATAACATTTTTACCAGATTCGTTCTATCGCAAATACAAATAAAGTTATAAGTTTGTTAAAGTGCACATGAACTTTATGGATATAAGAGACCCTGATATAAGAGAAACCCTGATATAAGAGAGATTTTCTCTGGTCCCATATTAGAGCCACACTTACCTAAACAAAATAGACCAAACCCGGATATAAGAGAAGCCGGATATAAGAGAAGCCGGATATAAGAGACTTCTTCTCCTGTCCCGACAAATCTCTTATATCCGGGTTACAATATATATATATATATATATATGCATAAGCTTGGACAAAAGGGAACCTTTCGTTGCTACACTGTGAATGAACCACAACTAAAAATATTACTGAATTACTATAGCATTAGATTATGAATTTTGTAACGTTTAATTGGAGCTAGACAGCAGCGGTAAAGCCTGTACTAAATATTAAGTTTGAGACGTGACGTCACTTAAAAGGGATTCGAGTGTCAGAAATTTAAATTGATCCCAAGATGATGCCAACAAAATCGTATCTACTACACTTACAATATTACAGTTCTTGATAATAACTTAGGCGATCGAATGTACAAAACGGAGTAAAAAATGAACATTGGACAATTTATGCAGAATTTTTATTTGGGTTTGTATTTTATTTGAAACTTGGATCAATACAGAAATAAATAAATAAGTCAAATAAAATAAACGGACAGAATCTGCCTGTTGAATTTAACTAAATAAATGTTTGAAAGAATTATTACTACCTAAATATAACACACACGCGAATATAGAGTGTAACCCGGAAATAAGAGAGTTGTCGGGACCAGAGAAGAAGTATCTTATATCCGGGTTTCTCTTATATCAGGGTTTGGTCTATTTTGTTTAGGTAAGTATGGCTCTAATTTGGGACCAGAGAAAATCTCACTTATATCCTGGTTTCTCTTATATCCGGGTCTCTTATATCCGGGTTACACTTACATTCTCTCTCTGACTCTATCTCACACACACACACACACTTTCACACAGACACAGAGAGAGACACACACACACACACGAGCAAACACACACTCTCACTCTTTCTCTCTCTCACACACACACTTTGATATATATATATATATATATATATATATATATATATATATATATATATATATATGTATGTATGTATGTATATAGGGATATGGGTTTGTGATCCTGGGTTTCACGCTTTTGCGCTCATATAGACAAACAGAATACGACTGAATATGTTAAGTCTATCACTGATACTGACCACTTACCAATAAGTACTGCGTATATAAAATCATATATATATATATATATATATCAAATAAAACAGTATATATATATATATATGTGTGTGTGTCTGTGTGTATGTGTGTGTGTATGCATGCATGTACGTATGTCTGTAAAAGGACAATATGTATAAAGACGCTTTTCAAAATTTTAAAACTTGAGTGACGACCATTATTGTAGTCGGCACCCGCTCGCATTCCACCATTGGGACCGTCATCTTATTTCTTTTTTCACTCTCTCTCCCTTGGTGGCATTTGCGGAGATGGCTGTGAATGGCCAGAAGTTACCGAGGAGTGTCGGTGTTGGACGTGGCTCGGAGAGTCCGACCTCCTGGCAGCCGTTGCAGATCCTATTCATTTTGACAGTTAGACTCAAAAGTATCGGTAAGCCACTCCAACCCTCGTGCGGATGGGTTTATGCCAGGGAAGAGGATTTTCAGCAACGATTTCCCAGGTCTCAGAGTCGATGTTGGCATATGTTTCAACATATCCTTGAAGCGTCGTTTTGATTTCTTCGCGTAGCCTCTTGCTGCTGACGAGTTCTCCAAACAAGATGATACCTGGTAGTTGAGTGGGACGCATTCTAGACACCTAATTGCCCAGTGGAGGCGATGTTGAAGGATGGTAACTTCGATGCTGTGGAGAGATGTCTGAAAGAGGATCTCGCTGTCAGTGATTCGGTCCCCCAAACTGTTGCGATGGATTCTTCGAAGATTCATTTGCCGGAACGGCTCCAGATATTTGATACAAAGTCCATATCTCGCAAGCATGCAGAAGGATGAAGAGGACCACCGCCCGGAAATCCATGATTTTGATTCGTATAGTTGCTGAAGACCGGATGCCAGAGTGTTCCGTGCGCAGTATGAGGCGCTTTGATCCACTTTCGCAGGTGACATTTTTCAAGATGATGCCAAGGCAGCTTTCATAAATGTTAATCAGGTTAACTGAAAAATCTAGTCTTATGGACGATACATAGTGGTGTAATTTAATATCTAATAATACGAAAGTAAGTAAATGGTAAAGTTTTATTAAACGGGAAAATAACTTACTTAGAAAGAAAAATATACATCGAAAAATATACATCTGAGCACAGGACTTTTTTCAAATATTTGTGAAAGAATTACTCCTTTCCCAAAGCCAAAACACATGACTATAAGAATACTAAAATATATATGTAAATATTACATAATATTATACAATAATTTAAATATTAATTGCATAAAAGATTCAACATCATTTACTCACATTCTTTTATTAGACTTTAAATTCCGTTACTTAGCCTTCTCTATAATTTACTAAACTTTTCATTTAACTTGAATATTTATGAGCATCTCTTAAATATTAAAATTATGAAAAACTAAATATTATATAGGAATAAATAGTCACTGCCGACACTTGAGTTTGAACATAGATCGCCAGTGAGCAAACACAGGTGATCCTATTATTGAATTAAGTATACCACGTGACCAGAGAGGAAACACGTATATGGGAGGTAGCATGTGCTTAATTGATCTGCACTTCTATCCTCTATTGCTATACGGTCCGCTGTTCTCTATTCACTTCTCTATACTATTTGTCTATTTGGATCACTATACAGCTTACTATTCGAGCGAGTATAATTGAGCAAGTACTACTAGTGCGACTGTTATTCGAAAGCGTCTGACACCAGTATTGTTCAACGGCGTTACTATAGTTGTATCTGCGATTACAAAGTCTCTACTACAATGAGCATTGCGAAAGTGACAACGAGTGCTTGTTGACATCACAAAACTAAACTAAGAACATTTCTACTATTTTTATAAATATTTGTTTCAAGTAAAATCCGAAACGAGTGTTTTCTTTTACCTTTATTCACACACACACACACACACACACACACACACACACACACACACATATATATATATATATATATATATATATATATATATATATATATATATATATATATATATATATATATCAGGATGATCTCGGAATTTGCTCAACAAGAACTAAGGCATCTTACATAATGCATTTCAACTTTGATATAACCCGGAAAGGGATATATTTGTTCAAAGTAGCAAAGTGGTTTTGGACCAAATAACTAAACGAATAGTACAATCTAGCAGGTAACCGTAATGGACAGGTCCTCGTCGTAGTGGTAGGCAATAGGCGAAGGCAACAGGCATAGGCAATAGGCGAATACTATAGGCGTAGCAAATAGGCGTCAACCTGTACCTCCACATCAGTCTGGATTTATGGCTGACACCAGCCAATCATATTACTGTGAGGGGCATGTGTATGCATATTCATTACATCAAACTTAATATTAAGAAACTAATTAGAGAGCTAGAAAGGATTATTATAAAAAAATCGTCATAATATGCATATTATTCGATAAAGCATCTATAAAATAAATATGCAACCTAAATACACACATACAAGAATACATACACACACATATGTATATGTGTTTATCTATCTGTGTATCCATGTATCTATCTCTCTCTCTCTCTCTCTCTCTCTCTCTATATATATATATATATATATATATATATATATATTATTAGTATTAGTACTACTACTTTAAACATTATTTTAGCGCATACCTGTTTCAGAATACGTCCTGGTTATTTACATGTACTTTAGCGACTAAAAAATAACAGTAAATTCGATAAAAAATAAAGTCAGATTAAAAATAAAATCCCTTAATTTCTTACAAATTAATAATGTGTGTGTGTGTGTGTGTGGCGAAAAGCAATGACATATAACAACGTGATTCTCCGGCTTAACGCGTGTTTTGTTCGTTCTCATCCGGTCGGCATGAAAGAAAAAGAAAAAGACAGACCTGTGTGTAAGGAATATGACAAATTTTCTTTGCACACGGTTTGCCTTTCATTCCCACGGGAAGAAACCGAACCAAATACACGTCGTTTCCGTAAGATTCTTCCTACATCAACGCACATGTATATTTTTCTGAGATGAGGTATTGTAATTAATTACAATATTTACATTTTTCGGAGATTTGTCATTAACTTTATTACCATACTCACAACGTTTCGATGGTTGTACGCTCAAGTTCTTGTCAGATTATTCGAATTTTGAACCGAACACTTTATTTCGCCCACCGGGTTAGAATGTTCTTGTTCCACGTCCCATGCCTCTTCCGGATTTCTCAGTATCAGTTTTCTCCCTTTAACTCAACTCTCCAAGTTTTTATTCACCTCTACTTTGCCAGTTATTGAACTGACAAATATTTGGGACAAGTCAACGCTTTTATCGACTCGGTCATGTGTCCAATCACCCGAAGAAGCCCGGACCACACGATGGCCGAAACATCAAGAATATGGGAACAATAATGAGGACAACAGTCCGAACAATATATATATATATATATATATATATATATATATATATATATATATATATATATATATATATATATATGTATGTACACGTGTGTGTCTGTGTGTTTGTGCGCGCGTGTGTGTGCAAAATAAACTTGCAAGCGTTCTATACCAAAATGAAGGACGCCGGGCAAATTGCTAAAAGAGGCCAAGTGATGGTGTTTCCTATCGGCCTGATACTATTGCGCTTTCTTTCTTACTTTTCATACACCCCTCTGTGATTGGCTAACTTAAAGTGATAAGAAATTCTTGGACTTACAGATAACATCTTAACCCTTTACCGAATTCCCTAATTCCGTCGTTGTTTTCACTGCTAGCTGAGTAATTTCTTTTCTATATTTTTGCTTTATATTCTTGTCTTTTTCTGAGGACGAATGAAGATCAGTACTTAACGTAAAGAGTTGTTTTCGCAAGTCATGATAAATCTGGAGAAAAATAGACTGAAATGAAGGATGTACTGATGGCATTGCAGAACAGACTAACATTCATTTCGGTAAATATACTAGAGACTTTTTATTTATTTGATGATTCACCGACGGCTGTATTTCGACACAAGTCACCAACAACTGAATCTGCCAAACTGATATATTTTAGTGCATATAAAACAAACTTGATGAAAGCCTCCATAACATATACACCTACATCCTGTGAATATATGAGAATATATAAGAGAAATTTAAAGGAAAAAGGAGTGAGACAAGATGAAACAATTTCGCTTAAATTATTTACAGCAGACACTGGAAGTATTTTCAGGAAATTGAATTTGACAGATTGGGAGGTAAAAAAAACAAAGGTTAAAAACAACAAGAAAGGTAAACCATCTGTAATTTTTTGATGGTATTTTATTAATATTAGTATCTTTAGATGAATTACAAGGAATTCTGAATGATATAGAGAATGTTTCAAATAAATGTTCAAGAATGAACAAAAGCAGTGTCTATATATAACATTACAGAAATGATTGTAACAATAATAAATGAAGAACTGGATGGAATACAGGAATATATGTAATTAAGAGAAGCAAAATTATTAAGGAAAATTTAAACATGTAATTAGAAAAAAAAAACAGTGACGCAATGATGAATTGATTACTTTTACATCGTATCAAACATTTGCATTTTATTTAAAGCGGAAAATAATTTTACATTGTAAGAAATTTAAAAAAAAATAAGCAGAAACATAGAAACATACTGTTAGAAACCGGAATAATTAACCCATAGTTGGGGGAAAGAGGTAGATTCATACTTTCCCAATGGCATTTGCTCGAAAGTGAATATAACGAACCTAACTGGAATTGGAACGCCGCTCCTCGATTTGCAATTCCGTGTCGTTATTCATTACACCACCCGCACATCCAAGCTTACATCACGTGATATTCCCAAGCAGTCACCCATCAAGATGAATGGTGTAATGAATGTTATTTTGCCAGTAGGCTTATGTAAAGTTTACAACGCAAGTATAAAGCCAGAAATGATGAACCAATGCAAATCCTGGAATTTAAAAAATGCAAGACAACATGGCAATTGAAATAAATATATTTCTCAAAGAAAGAAAGCGGTTAGCATTAAACAGAGAAGAAAACAAGCGATATGAAAAATATGACTGACCGACAAAAATGGAATTAGAATCCATAGCATGAAGCAGTATAACAGATGGAGCAATAGGTTATTTGGTTGAATCTCATTGGAAAAAAAAACAAACAGATAAAACATGAGATATATGGGATTACAGATATGACATAGTAGAGATTAGTACAGTTTAGATAATCCTCTATATATTTTAGAAATGGATTCATCCGGAATAGGTTTAATATCAACTGCTGCTGTAGCTGCTGCTGATGATTATGATGACATCTCATAATTGCGATGTTAACTTGAAAAAGTTAGTGTCAAAGATAACCTTTTGATTATATTTATATTCTTGGGAATAAATAATTCCATACATCAATTCAATATCTCTATCTATAAAAGGCAGGATGTGTGTGTGTGTGTGTGTGTGTGTGTGTGTGTGTGTGTGTGTGTGTGTAACGAATGCACGGCCGGAATTTTCGATGGATTTGCACCAAAATTTACATGCACATGCTCCAAGTTAGTGGGAAGGCCAAGACAGACTTTGCATTTCCCAACTCCCGTCGATAGTGGAAATAATCGATTTTTATGCTTCTACGGCAGTTTTCATGTAATTTGCGGCCATTTTCTACTAGCCAGAGTGAGAGTCTATAGCTGGCTGCCATGAATAGGCAGGAAGATTCTATTGGCCAGCGTGAGAGCCAGCAGCTGACTGACACGAATGTTAATTAGCATGCTAGCGTGCAAAAAAAAAATCGATAGCTGCATTCGTCACAAGTGGGAAAAATTTAAATCTGCATGGCACTTTTCTCCAATTGGCTCATTCGCTTGCTTAAATTCAAGGTTGATTTTGATTCCGCAGAACTGGGTTGGGTGTGAAAAAATTATTTGTTGTTAACATTCTTTTTTCATTCGGTTTTTCCATTTACGAGTCCTTTTTTAAAGCTGGTCGTTTTGTGTTCATTTTGTTTATTTTTTGTTTCGTAACAGATTTAATGTTTAGTATAGAGCTTAGAAAAAATTCGCAGTGTGAGATAGGCAAGGCATGTATCAACATCAGCATGACAAAGGTCACTCCTTTAAAGGCAAGGAAGGGCAAAAATATTTTAGGTCAAGTGATAGCGATTGCTGTATGAGTGGTACAATTTTTGAATCAAGCACGGGCAACGCCGGGCCCTGCAGCTAGTTTTCTAATAAATTATTGGGTAACACAATCTTGTAAAATTTGTAAATACTGTTGATATTTGAATTTATAACTAATCCTCCCGTATCGAGAACGTCTCCAAGTTTTCTGCTAAAAGATTTTTTCGTACAAAATTGTCCTGTATACAACCTGCAAAATATTAATATGAAATACTTGAATCAGTGTCTCCTTCGTATATTGAAATTACGAGACAACCTGCATACACAAAATAAAAAAAGAATACTTTCAGTTATGTCCCATGTGTGATAAAAGTTCAGGTGATACTGCATATTTGGGTAAAGGACTGACGAGGCAGATTTTTTCCCGCAGTTGGGAAATTTCTTTATGCGGTAGATTAGTTGCCAAGGCCATAGAGCCCAGGTATATATTGCTATTCATGCATACTTTTCCCAAGTGTATTTGCACGCAATTGAATGTAATGTATTCGACTGGTTACTCGAACTCAGCTCTAATTCCACAATCCAAGCCCCTATCAATTACTCCACCATGTCTCTTAAAAACTCTATGCGAAAAACTATACAAAAAGTATTTGGGGCTAGCATGTTTAAACTGAAATCGAATCAATTCGATTAAGTCAGGCTTGTGACATTTATGCAAGTAACATACAGTACCCTAGACATTATTATATACTACAATATACTTGAATTATTTTATTAAAATATATAACAGAAGTATATATTTAAAATATATTATTACTATATACTTCGACATATTAGAAATAACTTATTAATGTATGTTTCAATACAATGTACAAGAAATATGTTATTAATACATACTTTAATATACTGGAAACATACTGTTTATATATATATATATATATATATATATAGATATATATATATATATATATATATATATATATATATATAAATATATATATATATATATATATATATATATATATAAAATTCAATGTATTAAATATATTATTAATTTAAACTTCAATATGTCAGAATTGTTATTAATCTACATTTCAGTACAATAGACGAGAAATATATTGTTAATTTAGAATGACATACAATGTAGTAGTAATATGTTAATATATAATTCATTATGCGAGAAATATATTAATTGATACACCAATATACTAGAAATATATTACTATGCGTCTTACAATATAATAGATGAGAAATGTTTTCGTAATGCATACTTCAATATATTATAAATAATTTACTACTCTCCATTTCAGTACGATGTAAAAGAAATATGTTATTAATATATACTTTAATATACTGGAAACAACTCACTTCTAAAATTTCTAGGCTTATGCTCCATACATCAATTATTCGTCTTCTTAAGGAAGATAATCTAATGCTTTTTTTATAATCATTTGTTATACTTTCATGGAAATTGCCTTAAAGTTTAAAGGAATCCAAATTTCTCGTTATTCTCAAATCTTATATTTCTCATTCTCAACGCTAATAAAAAGATTAAGGACATATTATTTAAATTTGCATAAATCATTTATAAAATTATTATTTTATTGCTAATTTCGCTATCTTTATTGATAAAATAATGAAGCTCAATGAATTATTGCTTCTTTTGTTAGCCTTTCAGGAGTATTGGGCAAAAACGTAATGGAACAGACTTGTATGAAGTATAGGGCAAAAACTAAGTATGAAGCTTAGAACAAAATCTACATGGGAAAAGCAGTATGATGCATAGGGCTAACCCTTCAAGGAAAAAATTTGTATGGAGAATAAGGCAAAAACTATGTATGAAATATAGGCAAAAAACATTCATGGGAAAAACTTGTATGAAGCATAAGGCTAAGACTTCATGGGATACACTTGTATAAGGCATAGGGAAAAACTATGTTTGAAGCATAAGCAAAAACCTCATAGGAAAACTATGTATGAAGCATGGGGCAAACACAGAACAAATTTGTATGGAACATAAGAAAAATCTATGTATGGAGCATAGGGAAAAACTTCATAGAAAAAAATTATACAGAGTATAGGACAAAATTATGTGTGAAGCATAAGGCAAAAACTATTTATAGAGCATAAGGCAAAAAAACTTAATTGGAAAAAACTTGTATGTTACATAGGACAAAAACTTTATATGAAAGGCTTGTATGGAGCCTAGTGCAAAAAACTCTCGGGAAAAAATGTATAGTACATCGGACTAACATTTCATGGAACAAATTTGTATGGATCATAGGGCAAAAAAATGTATGGAGGGTAGGGTTAAAGCTTTATGGAAAACTTTTATGAAGCATAGGGCTAACACTTCATGTATAAATTTGTATTGAGCATAAGGCAAAAAATATATATGGGGAATAAGGCAAAAACATCATAGGAAAAATTTGTATGAATCATAGTACAAAAACTGTGTATGGTGCACAGGACAAAAATTACTAAGAAAACCTATGTATGGAGTATAGGGCTAAATAATTACTATAACAGAAACGTCACTGGAGATTGTCAATCCAGAAAATTGCTTCGAAGAGGAGTAAGCAAACTCCGGGATCTATCACATTATAAATGTACAGATAGTACCATTTATTTCAAAACAATTTATCTGATCATAAATGCTGTATGACGTAACGTAATGCACCCCAATATATGCCGAATTTTATCACTTCTCATTTTTGCATCGAGACGTACCGAAATTATCATGACAGCATGTATTTCGACATATGAAAGGAAGAGGTACGCCTTGTATGCTTTACTCACGACCAACCACAGCGACTTGATATTGCCAACTTTCTTCAAATTGGCCAGGTCCAACTTATTCAAGGCTAGTAATGAGCCAAAGACAGGTGCCGGGGAAGTGGTATCCATAGTCAAAAAAAGAAAAAAAAGGATTCTTCACGGTTAGACGATGTGAAGACAACCGTGTTCTTTCAGCAAATCTAGAACATCAGTTACGACCCCAGCAACTCGTTGACGTCTATTGCAAAGCAGCTGGCGGAACCCATTATCAGAGATGTGGTAAACGACGACCTTAGGAGTAGTTGTAACTAATCAGCCAGTTCATGTATGACATGGCCCAGACAAATTATCAGAAATTAGATGTCTTGTCTATTATATTAAGTACAATTTTATAATTAAAAGACGTATATATATATATATATATATATATATATATATATATATATATATATATATATATATATATATATATATTGTGTATATTTATGCAGCATTCTTTGATTAATACATATTTCATTAAATAATATAGACAAGTTTTGGCTATTTATCTTAAGCAAAATACTTTCATAACGTCTGATAAGCTTAATAATTTTATCGTTGTAAGACGAAAGAAAATCATCATGTTGATGCATGTTTTATTCTTAATCCTTTGTAAGTTTTCGGTTTGCATGTCATCATCGGTGAATTTAATTTATCGTTGCATAGCAATCTTCCATGCAAACTATCATTGTTGCAAAATTACCATCTTTAATCTCCGATGATAGCTTATGTAAGCCGAAATAAATAGACAAAATTTGTCTTTATTATTTAATGAAACATGTAATAATATATATATATATATATATATATATATATATATATATATATATATATATATATATATATATTGGTGTGTGTGTATACCTATGTGTGTATGTGTGCGTGTGCGTCTTTGCGTGTCTGTGATTTTGTGCGGATGACATTGTTTATAAAATCAAAATGCTTTAGATAGATACTGTCAAAATTATTTGATGCCTGATTTTTTTATACTTTTTCGATAATTCAAATTATCAACATCTAAAATATTAATTAAGAAAAAAGTTACAATGTTAATAAGCGTTCTTGGTTGCTAAGCTTTTCTTTGTTTGGCAGAAGGTCACTAGTGAGTATTGAAGTCACTATTTCGTAGTAAATATTTTCCAGAATTGCTTCACTACACACTATCCCAAGCCAAGTTGTTCTGAATGTTGAAAACAGTTGACAAACTGGAGATTCCATGTTGCCAATTCGAAGAACAATAGTCCCAGAATATTGGATTGCATATTCATGCAACTTACGGTAACAAGAATATTTACCTTACACCAGGACAGGTAATGGTAAAAAATCTCCAGGAAAAGGAAATAAAATAACAAAATTTATTCCTTCACCGTTTGTTGTTTGACGGTTAGAATAGATGATTTCTTAGATTAACATGGACAATATCACATCTACGTTTCAACTTATAATCTCAGCGACTGATGTCAATCATTGTCGGCCTTTTTGTTTGTTTATCTGTTTGTTTGTTGTTTTTTTTAATCAGTTCACACCAAGCAAGGCGATAATGCTACAAACACGCAGGGTGCTACTAGGAGTGAAATAGAATGAGAATACTTTAGTGAAAAGAATGGTCAATAAAAGAACAGGATTCAGGGAGACAAAAAGATGGCGACTGGCGTATCATATACGTTTTTGAAGTTTGAGAATTTTTGGCAAGCAAGAAACTGGAAGAGATTTCAACAGGTGAGAAGTGCGAGAAAAGAAACAGGATAGAAATTAGGCTTACACCTTGCTAATTAAAACGGTGAAGACTAGTCTAGTCGTACATATACCAAGGCACTAATGAGTAAAGCTCATCAGAACAATTGCCATGCAAATATTTATTGAAAAGTCAGAAGCAAGTCAGTTTACAGTGGTTGGAATGTGATTGTAGTCGAGATGACAGGTCGGGACTGATTACATTAAACACCCTCCTTTGAATTTTGTCGAGAATCTCGAGGTATATAGCAGGAAAACCAGACAACATATGACAGCAATATTCAATTCACGAACGAATGGCAGATTTATAGATCTGTGCGCAAATTGTTCAACATATTGACGGCGAAAATATTTGTTGCTATCAGAAATCATTTTAAAAGTCAGAAAACGTGTCTTTTTTAGTGCATTTAATTGGGAGACAAATGTGAACTATTATTTTTGACACTTTCGTTGGCTACTCGTCTTTGAGTTTATTGGCAAGTTGCCGCAAACATGCAGTTAATTCTTATTCGTCTGATAACATCTGCTTTCTCCAACATCTGTGAAAGTTTTTCGCTGATTAGCCGATAAGCGTCCACGTATATGTAGCGAAAGAACAAATTCTGATGTCCTTGCATTTTCATGGAGATTTTTTTTAGCATCGACCGTCGAAATGGCGGGCTATTATATTAGGTTGGTGCAAAAATAATGTCGTTTTCTCACATAGTAACATGTGTGAGAAAACGACATTATTTTTGCACCAAACCTAATACAATGAAGAGATACAGTTGAGAAAATGAATCTCAAACCTATCGGCGAATTTTAATTCTATACACTCGCTTGTGATTAAAATACATTTTTCCAAGACTTACAAACATGTCCCGTCGAAATATTTTACTGACGTCGTCCCAAATATGGCTTCGTATATTTAATTGCTTCAGTGAAATATCTTTTCCCATGGTAAGTTTCCCATTGATACAACATTTTGTGAATTAGGATAAAAAATATTGGTTACCTTTATTATACTAAATGGGCCATCTAAATTACACAAGAAAATTATAATTTAAGCCACCTGCTCTCGTCAAAGTAGAAATAAGTCCATCGTCAATTGTTAGACAGACCTTTTTTTCCTTTACATTTGTTTTCAATCTCGTTCGGCCTTTAACGCTGCCATTATTTAAATCCCTCGTCTTCGTCTTTTTTATCTCTAGGCTGTAACTGTTTTCTTCCCATCTCTAACCATTTAGTTTCTACTTTCTATATAATTCCCAAGGATTTGCAGATCTTCATTCCTGGAGCTGGCAAGTAAATGGAAATAACCACGGGCTGTAAATTTATACGCATAAAAACAAAACCAGACCTGTCTTATGTTGACCGAACTTCGTAGACGAATTGTTTTCATTATTCATTTTGACGATATTGTTTTTATCGTTGCTTGTTATAGCAACAGTCATGTCGTTTTACATTCTATGGCGTTTAAGTAAGAACCAAACATAGAAAAAAAAACAATCAGCCTCCAGCGAGATATGAACTCTTGCCTGATGTGTGAGATGAATATTGACCTGCTGCTTGTGTTAGACTAATTTCTTAGGGTAACGAAAAAGAGTTTTTATCATGTTGCCGTCTAATTCTCAGGTTGCTACAAAAAAGATCAAAAACGCTTTGCTGTCTCTTATGAGAAGAGCACACGGGAAATCTTTAAACAAACATTACCAGAGCTGGTGAGTCACAACCGTGAAGTAAAAGGCATTGATTGCCCTTCACTGTTTGGATGCAGCAATGCAGAACTCCTTACAAAAGGTTTTTGTTGTTTCGCCTTATACAGATGTGTTTCTATTACGAATATCTTTTTATTCTAGTCTATGTAGCAGAACGGTTTTCAGAACTGTAAAACGACAGAAAAGACGGGATATTGATATTAGTTTGTCATATAAATCTATGGGTCAAGAGAAAACGGAAGTCTTGCTCGGATTGCACGTTTTTAATGGTTATGATCAAACCAGAAACTTTTACCAATAATCAAATCTAGCTTGTAGGTTAATATACTCATAACCAGATCACATTGAACTCCATCTTTTTAGAGCAATCGAATTGTCTCCACCAACTTCAGATATTCATAAGAATGGTTTGCATTCTTTTATCCTTCGATTGTCCTGTGATAAAATCTGATAACCGTAACATATCTAGTAACACTTCGGTGGCATTTATTTAATAATAATAACGAGTTATAATCAAATTTCTTCCGACATCTAACGCTCATTATCTTAAGATTTCCCGCTGTGTCTTCATTACAAATTTAACTGTACTACAAAGAAATTGATTTAATAATTAGAATTAAGAAAAAAATGATCAGTCTATATTTTCAGTATCAAAAAGAAAGTTGTGAATGAAAACGTTAAAAAAATATACATGAAGTATTTTACACATCTAAGCATAACGCTATCTTTTATTTTCTTGTTACAATAAGATGAAAATTCCATGCAATAATATATCCTGTATTGCTATAGTTATTACTAGTTACAATATTACACAATACTAATTAAAATTGTGTTTAATATTCTTTGCAGTAATCTATTATGTATATACTAAATACTTTCAGCTGTACGAAACATACTAATAGCAATATGCTAATCAGTTTTGTTACTATCTCTTTTTTGCTACTATATTCTTGCTATTGTGATTTTCCAAGCGTTGCTTAGATGTTGCACAAAGCCAAATGTAGTAGGGTGGGGGCATGCAATGAGGATCGACCTCCCTACTTAATCGTAATTTTTCTAGTGAAACCCGCTTGCTAATCATGACACAGCCTCGTGGTGCCTCCATTCTCTTACTATATACCTACAATAGAATATCCGGTATTTGTAGTGGGAAGTGAAAATATTTCTCTAGTGTTACATCAATAGAATTCTCTTTGTTGGCCTTGCAGATCTATGGATATATTTCGTTTGTAAGTTCCCGTTCCAGTCAGGTTCGTTCTAGTCACTTACGAGCAAATCCCTTTAAGACATTTATGAATCCGCCTCTTATTGTAGCTATTTATTAAGTAGTAAAGCCAATATATCATTATTCTCTTCAAATCATTCTAAAAAACTTTCTAGCGTTAAATAACCTGCAAAAGGTTGATTAGTAGTAAAAAACATATAAATCAATCTTGCCTTTTTCTTCTTCCATTATCATATTTTTTTTATTTTTCATTGTTTCTCTGGAGATTTTCTCGAATTATCTCCGAAGATTTTTTTCTTGGATAAAAACCCATTATTCCATGAGTTTTTGTTATAATCATAGGTAAGAATTTCGAAAATTTTAGTGAATGGGATACAGGATTCTGTTCATATCTTGATTAAGTAATTGGATATACACGTTAAATGACAAGAAAGTATATCGGACGAAATATATATGCAAAGCTAAACAAAACAGAATAGAACTGTGGTTCTAAAATTAACTTGTTAGACATTTAGTAATTTTCCTTTGGGATGGACATTTTTTCTTTTTCCACGCTTAAAATATTTTTTTCTTTGATTACTTCTCTTTTTGTATAAAGATACCGCTTTCTCTTTAACTGATATCTCGAAGTTTAATTCAGTCATTTTCTCATTTATGTTAGAATTAGTGATTTTTTATTTATGCAAACCAAAATCCTCCCTAACATTGTTTTATCTGAATTTCTTACTTGCATTTATTTCAGTCTCTTAGCTATTTCGTGCACATCTGTTCCGATTATATTTTTAGATTTTTCATTTTTATCTATTTTTAAATTTTTTTAGATTTTAATTATCGCCTATTTTTACTTCTTATTCATTTTCTTCACTCATCGCCTCCCAGGTTTCTTCTTTCCAACTCTCCTCGATTTCTCTTTTCTTCGCTATTTACTTAACATTTATTCCCCTAAATTATGCACTTTCTACAGTTTTAATTATACTTTACTCAATGTTTCCCATTTATTATCAATTTGTGCATGCGCTCACCTCTGTTTGTACTTGGTTACCCGATTTGTGATCACTTTCTACGCGACAAAACACAGACTTGCATCTTGTATTTTTCCCGCATTCTCTTTTATGCAAACGTTATTCATATTTTTTTTATTTATCCATTGCTCTTACAAACTATTTTTTCTTTCCTCTTCGTCTCTTCCTGTTTATCCACTTTTCATATTCACACTTTCCATTTCACGTATGCCCCTTTATATTCAGTTTCTTATCTAGCATTTCTTCGCTGCATTCAACAAAAGCCAATAATGTCTGACTCCATGCACAAATGACTTTGCAGGGAAAGTAATCGTTATTTCTGTCGTGTTTAGCCTACCTCGTGAAAATGACTATGAGTTAAGCCTGTCTTCCATGACGACCTTTTCGCTCGAACGCCACTGTCAGTCCAAAGAGTCGCTACTTTGTCGCAACATTCTCCGGTTTCCAGTTAAAGTAAAATATTACCTGATAATCACGAACCAATTCCTCTGTACAGTCGGCTGACCCTTTTGTCATGGTTGGTATTTTGTTATTCACTAGCCGAAACAAATCAGGCACGCACGCATGCGCAGATGAGCTCGCATGCATACATTTTTTTTCTAAAGTCTTCTTGGTTAATTGTTATGATCATTTTAGCGGTCACAGTCTAGTCTAATAATCTAAACCGGAGACGTTTTAAAACACGTTAAAAGAACTCTTTAACAATATATAAATTGTCTTACATATTGTTGTTCTTTATATGCTAAGTTAGAAAAAAAAAAGACAACGATGGAGAGAAAATGAACACATTAGAATGAAGGAAAAATTGTTTTCACTTGTAACAAGATATGTTTACTAAGATTAGCACTGTTCAGTATAAATTAAATTTTCTTCCAATACAAGAACAAGCCTTACTCAAGATAGAGATAAATGAGTCTATAGTATGGATATAAGAGGAGGAAGTAAGTGCAGATCAGGGTGATATGTAGGATAGAAAACGGTTGAATCTAAACATGGATGTTACAGTTTTATTGATCGAGAAACATACACGTGGGAGTGTGTTTCACAAAGTAGTAGTCCTAAGGATGGAACACATATATGAAGCATCCTCCTTATCAGTGGAATGCGAATAGTATATGGCATATCTCATCCAAGACTGAACCGGTGGAACTAAGGAATTTAATTCGTTTGAACATTTCCCAGTAAAAAAAAACAAATGTGTAGCAATAGGTTAGCAACGTTTATATATATATATATATATATATATATATATATAGAGAGAGAGAGAGAGAGAGAGATAGGAAAGGCATTATAGGATTGAAAATAATTCACTGGCCACAAAGCACGTAAATAAGGATACATTTGAAATAAAGCTGTAATAATTTATTTATTGAAAGTATAGCGGGCAGTGAGAGAATAATTTAAAAAAAGAATGTGCCTCCTGTATTTAAACTGCATTTAATTGAACCAATTTATAATGTAAAGCGCTCACGAAAAATTAACCCTGTTGAACTAATTCACGCTGTGTATGTTTAAGCATTTCAATTACTCTTATGGCAGTGGGAATCAATTCTTTTCCCTTAGAATTTTCTCGTAAAAGGGAAGACAATATTTCTTGTAAACCTGAAAACAACAGCAGAAGGGATTGTTAGAAATATTATGCTAACACCAAAAGTCCCAACTAAAAAAAAAAATCTACAGTAATAGTCCGAAATCTCCCTGAATAAGTGTCATGTTTATTTATTTTATGTGGAATTGAAAATGCTTTATGAACATTCAGGTTTGTTCTTTTACTATTTTCATTCTTTACATGCGATCTGCATGTTTCAGCTCCTTTTTTTTTTTCAGGTTTGCATCTTCACGTGAAATCTTTTACAGTGGAATTCAATTAAAGCATGACGTATTGTTAACAAATTCCTGATGAACATGGCAATGGTTTCATTTTTTCCTTTTGTATGCACACTGCAACTATGCGGCCTGAGATAAAATAGCCTGATCTGGAGTGAAATTGTGTCCCAACAGACGTTCAAGGACAAGAAGTAAACGTTGATCATGATTATATAAAATTCAGAATCACCTCTGTAATGACTGAACCGTACTATTTTGGTTTTGGGTGTATTACGTGTTAGGAACCAGTTTTTCCACATTGAACTGTTGAAGCTAGATCAGAGGAGAGAGCAGCTATCAGTCTCTAATCATCTAGAGAGTTGTAGGTGCACAGATAAAATGTATTATCATATGCATAGATATTTATATAAGATCTTAGAATGTTGCTGGTATTACTGTTAAGTGTGTGGGACCGACAAGGTAAAGAAAAGGTTATTTTTCTGAGTGGAATAAACATTTGGAAATTTGGGTTCGAACAACGACTAGGTTTCAATTGACATTGTCAGCCATAAGAAATAACTTTAGAGCATTACTTTAAACAAATACGTTGAAACCACAAATCTATTCTTCACTCTTGAGTCAAATATATTTTATTAAGCTGAGATTTTTAAAAATTTATGTAAAATGTAGTTGTATAGATATTTTAAAAATCTTTTAATTTTAAAAGTAATCGGTATATGCAAAATTTCCCAGCATTCTCTTCTTTCAAATTTAAAATCTGAATCTATAGTAAAAAAAAAAAAAAAAAAAAACAATGTTAAAATACGCACACAGTGGAGATTGTAACGAAAGAACTGATAATATTTCACGTAAGCGTGAGCACGATGCAAGGTCAAATCGAGGGAACAGGGTTAATAAGATCGTGTTGCGTCAATTTTTCAAGTGCATATAGCTTGCTTGTCTCGAAAATTGGCACTATAAAACTTGACTTTTATCGGAGCCCGAACAATGACCTCTGGCACCACTGGGGGGGGGGTGAACACATAATCCTCCCAACCGCCTGGCAGGTCATAACAATAAGCCATAAAATTTCACAAGATATTATCAGCATTTGATCTATGTGTTCAGCAATGATCAGTTAGTATAACAGGGAAAAATGAATGTTTCTGTGTTGTTTTGTTTTTTTTTTTTGGGGGGGGGGTTGCTACACATTCCCAGTTGCAGAGGAAAAAAACTAATATTTCTGAAGTGGGTTTTAGATCGGATTAATTTCATCTAACGAACGCAGTCAACAGACAGCTCAAGGGAAATCGTAAATTTTCCCCATGGAAAGGAATATGCTATAGCAGGAAGTTGTGGTGAGCCGTAATCGCATATGTCCCGGAAGTAAAAAGTTCTATCACCCGAGAGAGGTTATTAATAATAACTAGACATAAAATAATACAAAATGCGTTTCATAATTATCTGATTCTGGTAAAATTCGTGAATTTGTCCTAAATTTGAGATGCAAAATTTTCACTATTAATTTTAGGTTGAGTCATAAATAATTTCCGTTTTACTTTTTCAAATTTAATCTTCAAACACTAATGTAGAATTACATTTTATTCAATTATATATTCTCTGTTATTTGCTATGCATCCTTAACACATATCAAGCAGCATTTTGATACCGTTTCAGAGGAAATTTGATAGCGCAAAGGAAAAAAAAAAATTCGATGCACTCTTGAAAGCGGTTTTCATTAGAGATTGTTTTCCTCAACAAAGCGTTTGCAGTGAACAGAAATGGTCTTAATTGTTCAATAAAAGTGTATATACCGGGTCGAGAAGAAAAAATAACTGAGTTCTCAATGTTTTATTTTTTTTTTGTTTTTTGTGATATATCGTGTCATTTCAAAATCTCCATCACCGAGTAATGTTTCCTTCAATAAAAATTGAATGATGATTTTCTATTTCTATTTTAAACTTCTGTAAAATCATCTATAAATCTGTGCCTCACATATGCCTGGTGGAAAATGTAGCGGCCAGTGAGAGAATAATAAAAAAAAAAAAAAAAATACGTGTCTTCTGTATTTTAACTGCATTTACTGAACCAATTTATAATGTAAAGCCTCCACGAAAAATTAACACCGTTGAACTGAATTAGTTCAACGAGGTTAATTTGAATTTGAAATATTTTGAATATTTTTAAGCATTTCAATTACGGTTAAGACAGTGGAAATCAATTCTCTTCACTTAGAATTTTCTCTTAAAAGGGAAGACAATATTTCTTGTAAACCTGAAAACAGCAGATTTTTTTATTTCTACAAATATTTAAGTGCGCGCGAATGTGTGTGTGGTGTTAAAACTAAAAAAAAATTAACGGCGAAAATAAATATACAGACTCAGTCTTACTCTAAAGTGTAGTTGTTTGTGTGTGTGTATTATTGACTTATTAATATTTTACGTCTATCTAATGTAAATACTTTTTATACAATCTTTAAAAAATAATTGTTTTTCATTGTTTTTTTGGTTTGTAACTAACATAAAAAGTAAATAATTTTAAATTAATTTTTATTAAAGCAAAACTGTACCGAGTTTTATTTGTTCGAAAAACTATTTTAAATATAATATAGTTAAATTCGTAAAACATTCAACACGACTAATGTTGACCGTAACTAATGTCTGTCTCTCCTAATTTTTATCTAACTATAAATAATTATTTAATGTTTATTTTGGAGTGGATTATTGTTAATAAAAAAGTAAATGAACTTGAATTAAGATATATTTAAACATTTAGTTTAATCATTTTTTCAAGTAAAAAATATAGCCGGCCTTACTTCTTCCAAAAATAATTATTTTGTATTTGTCATGAAGGGGAATTTAGTATTAAAGTGTCTTTTTTAATAAACACATGCGGAGGCTCAGCTCCCTAAGCATCCCCCGCCCCGAGCGTGGTATTGGTAGTATGCTATTTTCCTAAATTTATTTTATTTTATAATAAACCTAACAAACAATAAAATTTATTTTTTGAAGATTGAATAAACAATTATTTTCCATGAGCTGTGTGAAAAATATAAATAAATTGTCAATAAAAAACTATTCTACAGAGATCTTCCGAGCAACACCAGGTATCCCCGCTAGTTATACATACAGTGGAGGCAAACAAATATTCGTAAACGTACAATTTTTTTATTGTATTTTCAACAAATGAATAAACATATTTTTCATATATTGAACTATACACAGATACATAATAACTAAATATGGCGGAGAAAACAGGAAAATATGATTTATTCTAAATATATTCTATTTATCCATTTTAATGAGTGACAAAAGTATTCGTACAGTACAAAAAAGAATACATAATTTCCATTTAATACTTAGTAGGAAAGACATTATTCATTTCTATAGCAACCAATCTCTTCTAGGTCTCAATTAATGATTTGCAAATTTATTTGGTATTTTTTTCCATTCTTCTTCAAATATGGTCTTCTGATCCGGAATGTTTGTTGGATCTCTCGATTGAATTTGAATTATCAAATAAAGCCACTGATTCTTAATTGGCTTTAAATCTGGGAACTGACTTGGTATTTTCCGGATATTTACATTATTTTTAGCAACCATTTTCGTCGATTTTGCAGTGTGATCTTGTTGGGAGATCCAATCGGGAGGAAATTCAAGATTTTCAACAGAAATCATTAAATTTGCTTTCAAAATATTTTGATATACTGCGGCATTCATTCTGCTATCTATTACTGATATTTTGCCAGTACGTTTTGCAGAAAAATATCCTAACACCATAATGCCCGCCTTCACAAAATTTCACTGCTGGAACTGTGTTCTTTTGTTTGAATGCATCGTCATCTTTCCTCCGTATATGGTTTCTAGAATTACGTCCAAACAACTCAGTTTTCGTTTCGTCTGGCCATAAAACTCCTTCCCAATACGATTTTTCCTTATCCTCATGTTCCCGAACCAATGTCAACACTGTGTCTTCAATAGCAGTGGAGTTTTCGGACGGGATCGTGTCTTTAGATTTTTCCTAGGAATTTCATCACTTATTGTCCGTTTACTGACACAGATAACTGATGAAAGCAACTCATCTTGCAGCTCTTGGCACGGAACCATTAGATTTTTTTTTGATTCGAAAATCTCGCAGAAATCTTCCGTGGAGCACCCGTTCTTCTTTTGTTTTCAAAGGTTTTTAGTTTTTTTTATACCATGCAATGAAT
>OZ010576.1:127906364-127926364 GCA_963932145.1 Acanthosepion lycidas | reverse complement strand
TATATATATATATATATATATATATATATATATATATATGCTTTCCTTTTAAATGACTGCTATGTGACGTCACCCTGGCCTCTCTCCGAGCTCACAGCCGTGCTATCCTGCGACGACCAATGTGACTTGATATTGGTCGCGGCACCAAATGTGACGTTCTAACCTTTTGCTGATCCAGATGGGAATCTGATTGGATTAGCTATCAGCATTGTCGTTCCAACTCGCCCCCAACGTCTGGTTACCGAAGTAACTGATTTGATTTCTAGTCTAACCTACCCACGTTGTGATTTGATCTTAGGTAGTTGAAATCAATCAGACGCCGGGCCTCAATGCAAGCCGAGTCCGAGCAAAGGTAACACCACACACGTATATGTAAAACAAAGGAACAACTCGAAAAGTTCAAATGCGTTAAAAAAAAAAAAAGAATAACAAATATTTTTATATCTGTTTTTTGAATACAGGACTGCTTCTTTCTCCCAAACCGCTAATATGGATTCGTGACACCTTGCGTTTGTTAGGCGAATCATAACATCTTAAGTTGTTTTTTTTAAGAAACTGGTTTTTGGTGTATCTTCAGGCGATATTCGTAAAACTTGTTTTAGTGGTGTGAGTCTAAGTCGTTCTTCAAAAATAATTTGTTCTTGGTTAGAAGTTGAAGTCGGGATTGCGTGGGATCTTTCGGTCAGCTTTCTGTGAGGTGGGTCTCAGAGCTCACAGGTCAACTCTTTCTGCGTCTGCCAAATGCGTCTGTGTTACTCACTGTGTTCCTAACTGCCGTCTACTCCCTGCGAATCTGCTTATATGGACACCGACCAAAACCGGGGTGGGCCTGTCGGGGTTTGAGGTTCTTTTATAATTCTAAATCAACAATAAGTATTTTCTTTGTTCTTGGACAGGAAAATTTATTACTTTCCATTTTTGGAAGTCCTTGCTTTCTACTTAAAGGGAATCGTCCTCCCAAAATTCTTCCTTTCTCATATTGATATCTCACACCAATTCCCTCAGAGGGCATCAACAGGTTCCCCTCTCTCTCACAGTGGCATCTCACACCAATCCCTTCAGGGGGCGTCAACAGGCCTCCCTGCTTTCTACATAGTTTACCTTCGCCTACCGCTCACGCCACTCTTCAGCCAATGAACGCTCAGCAGCGTGGGTGTTTACAATTATCGCCCAAAGGAAAAAAATTATCTTCCCTTTTTTTTTTCTTTCTTTTTTTCTTCCCGACAACAAACCGCTACGACTCTTATCTTAACCGAACGTCGTATGGAATTCGTCAACGAGATTTTCGTCAAATAATCATCGGGCTGGTCAGTGAATCTCCACACTGTCGCCAATTATTTGTTACGATATAAACAATTTTTTATCATGGCCAGCTCTGACATAAAACAGGTGTTTTTCCCAAATGTTATTTGCGAAGGGTATTTAATGGTTTGATCTTTCCTTCTTTTTAACTTGTGGGAGGTCCATCTGACATTTTTCACAGTCAGTGCGCGACCTGATTAATATTATCTCTTAGCATTCTGTTTTGTAGGCCACTTGACCAATTTGAAATTTTCATTATTGCCATGGGCAAACGGCTATCTTTTACTCACTCCGTCGTAACATAAATCAAATTTTTGACATTTTTTTTTATATTTCGGTTAATATTTATTGAAAAACAAAAATTTCAGATCAGTTACATATCATCCAAATAGTACAAATATATACATCAAAATCATACAGGATATTCGGGATTCTGGATATGAAGGATTCTACTGCATTAGAATAGAACTTACAGTTAGATCTAGCACAGTAAATGTATAAGTCTTAGATGTCAATCTAGTCGTATGTTTAAATTCCTGGTGGTCAAGGTACCAAGGTAAAGAGCTAATTACAGAAACGCCAATGAAAATACAAAAGGCAGAGGGTTCCAGGTAATGGCGGTAAAACATTTAATGTTATTGTGACGTTACCCACAGGCTCTCTGCCCCCGTCGTCGTGCTATCCGGTGACAACCAATGTGACTTAGTATTCTAACCCTTTGCTGATTCGGATAGGAATCTGGTTAGATTCGGTATCAGCTTTGTCGTTCCCAGGTCGCCTCCAACGTCTGGTTACCGAAGTAACTGATTTGATTTCTAGTCTAACCTACCCACGTTGTGATTTGATCTTAGGTAGTTGAAATCAATCAGTCGCCGGGCCGCAATGCAAGCCGAGTCCGAACAAAGGTAACATCACACAAGTATATGTAAAAGAAAATGAAGTAACAACACGAAAAGTTCAAATGTGTTAAAAAAGAATAACAAATATTTTTATATCTGGACTGCGTTTTTCTCCCAAACCGCAAATATGGATTCGTGACACTTTGCGTTTGTTAGGCGAGTCTTAACATCTTAAGTAGTTTTTTTAAGAATTTTTTTTTTCTGTATCTTCAGACGATATTCGTAAAACTTGTTTTGGTGGTGTGAGTCTAAGTCGTTCTTCAAAAATAAATTGTTTTTGGTTAGAAGTTGAAGCCGGGATGAGTGGATTTTCAGTCAGCTTCCTGCGAGGTTGGTCTCAGAGCTCAACAGCCTCAACTGCAATAACTTCTCTCTCTGACTAACCCCAACTGCAACTGCAAATTCTTCCTTTCTCATATTGGTATCTCACACCAACCCCCTCAGAGGCGTCAACAGGCCTCCCTCTCTCTTACATGTTTACCTTCGCCCACCACTCACGCCACCACTCAGCCAATGATGTTCGGCAGGGCGGGTGTTTACAATTATCGCTCAAAGAAAAAAAAATTATCTTTTTTTTTCTTTTACTTCTCTTTCCGACAACAAAACCCTACGACTCGTACTGTGGTCCTTAATCTCTATCTTAACCGGATGTCACCTAGACTTTATCAATCGAGATTTCCGCCAGCGTCAAGTGGGTGGTTAACTGGACGTATTCGCATTCTGTCGCCAATTATCTACATGACCCAACCACAACTACAAATATTGATGTCTTCATACGCCCCATTTTATAATTTTCCATTTCATGATACTTTTATTACACTAATTTTTTAACAATACATTACAGACTAAAAGAACTAGCATGTCAATAAGAAAGCACTTTCTCTTTTGTAGTTTATAACCAATACAATTGGTCGGTTAGATTTTATTATTGTTATTACTTTGTGCACACGGCCCGATGGTTAGAACGTTCGCATTCTGGCCATGAGACCCGCTTTCGAATCTCACCATGGTCGATTTGTCTGGTAGGAGATATTTTCGTAATAAAAAACAAACAAAACAAAATTAAACCACACAATTTGACATAGATGACACCCTCCGTAAGGTGTGAGCTGTACTCGTGAGCACAATTTTCCATATTTCTTTAAGACATGATCTGCCAGAATTCTCTGGAATATGTCTATCAGATCATTTTCCAGTCAAACCGAGGGCTCCAACTACATCTGGAATTATTGTTGTCTTCAAATGCCACTTCTAGGCCCGTGTATATATGGAAGATCTTCAAAAACACATTACAATCTGCATGAACTAACATAAAATAAAAACAATAACAATATGTTGTTGTGGTCTTTGATCTCGATTTGTGGACGATTAGATTTGATTGTTTCGTGTATATTGCAAAGTTTAATAAGATGTTTGCAGGTTCTATGTCTGTAATCGGGTCTGAGTGGTGTTTATACGAAATTCTTGAAGTTTACTTTCCGCTAAAGTTGCAGAATTTCCAGTGTAGATATTGACCTAATCCAACATAACGTGCAACCTGATACAAGATGGTCAATTATTTCTGGATATTTATCACAGAATCTGCATTTTGGTAAAAAACAATTCTGCAGTATTCGCACTTGGTAATTTCTGGTAATCAATCATCGGTCATGTGAAACAAAATAGAATCTTCGGTTTCAGCTTATTATTATTATTATTTTTATTTTCTTTGCTTTCTGGCGTTTACACATTTCTTTCCGGGTCCCACCCAGGGACCTAAGGTTAGAAATGGCATCATGACACTTTTCACTGACAAAAAAAAAATAAAATAAAATAAAATAAAATAATTACATAGATAGAGCCCTTCGTAAAGTGTGGGCTGTACTTGTCAGAACAATTTTTTGTATCTCCTTGAGGCATGGGCTTCCAGGAATCCCTGCAATTAGTCTACTGCAATCTTTTCCAACCAGTCCTAGGGCTCCAACTACAACAGGGATTGTTGATGTTCCCATATGCCACATTTTCGAGACCTCTATTTCAAGGTCCTTGTATTTTGACAGCTTTTTGAATATCTTCAAAGATACATTGCAGTCAGCAGGGACTGCCATATCAATAAGGAGGCACCGTTTTTGTTTGTGGTCTTTAATAACAATATCTGGACGGTTGGCCTTGATTGTTCTGTCAGTGTGAATTGTGTAGTCCCATAGAATTTTAACAGGTCCTATCTCCGTAACTGGGTCTGGGTGGTGTTGGTACCAGTATCTTTCAGTTTCCTTCCCGTAGAAGTTGCAGATTTTCCAGTGCAGATATTGGCCCACTCTGTCATGTCGGGTTTTATATTCAGCGGGTGCCAACATCGTGCAACCTGATACAAGATGATCAATCGTTTCTGGATATTTATCACAGAATCTGCATTTTGAGCTGACACAATATTTTAGTATATGTGCTTGATAATTCCTAGTTAGCAAGCATTGGTCCTGCGCAGCAAGGATAAAACCTTCAGTTTCCGCTTTCAACCCTGCACTGCGTAGCCACTGATGGGTACGGGTTTTGTCTACATCAGCTTGTTTGATACGGGCAGAGTATTGGCCATGAAGCGGTTTATCTTGCCATCGCTTCTGTATCTGGTCGGTTGCATTCGTCTTTGCTGTCTTTTTCAAGTATTTTGCAGTTTCAGCCGGTGTATTGTGCTGTAGTTGCATCTCTACGCCCATTTGAAGCTCCAGTTTGAATTTGTTGGCTTCTTTCATTACGGAGTAAAGACGCTTACTGCTTTCATGTTCCTTGACGCATACCATCATCCAGTCTTCTGTAGTTTCCAAGTATTTTTGGAGGCCAATTGTTGTAGTTTTGTAGGACAGTTCTAGTTGAACTAATCCTCTGCCTCCTTCGGATCTGGGCACATACAGACGATCAACATCAGCTTTGGGATGATGCATGCGATAGCAAGTGAGAAGCTTTCTCGTTTTGGCGTCCATTCGCTTAATTTCAGCTATGGTCCAGTTAAGGACATTAAAGCTGTAATGCACCACTGGGACAGCCAATGTGTTTATAGCTGATATTCTATTTTTTTAGTTTAGTTCAGTATTTAGTATCAGACGTACACGCCCGTAGTACTCTTTTCTTATTTTTTCTTTCATTTGGGGGTGTTGTATGCCATCTCCTTCGCTAATTCCTAGGTACTTATAAGCTTCTTCATGCTCCAATTCCCTAATCTTTGTGACAAAATCTAAATCTATTGAGGGTGTTTCTGTAATTCTACCTTTCTTGAATGTTACTTTTGTTATTATTATTATTATTATTATTATTATTATTATTATTATTGTTATTATTATTAATATACGATTATAGAATGTCGGTCTCAGGTTTTACACTTAATTACGACGAATCAAGATCATCTCTACAATATCTCAAAATAGGATCAGGATATCATTTGATATTTCTTTTTAAAGAGATTATATTTATTTATCAATATACGACGCCATTTGGTTCTACCGTTATATTACAAGTTGTTTGGATTTATATCCGTGTAAATTGAATATTTCAACAGCTGGCAGTAAAGACAAGAAATGCCCCGTCTTCAAAAAGTTTTCATCATATAATTCGTGTTAAATATCATTGAATATTAGTTTTGTTCCTATGTATATACATTTATATATGTGAAATTAAAATTGGACACACAGCGAACATTGCTTTGAGGAGACTTTTCGTGTATACTTCGTATGACATACCGTAGCCTAAACACACGTTTTAATGTACAAACATATTCAAATTCAAAATTATAGCATTCTATTTATTATCTATCTATAAATAAACTGTCAGGAATTTTTACACTTATGAATGAATTTAAATATATTTCTTTAGTAAATTAGATAGTAATATGTTTACAGTATATTTATGAGCAGAATTTTGAAATTTTCTAAGGCCGTCCAAGAAGCAACTAAAATTTTTTTTTTTTTCATGTGGTCAGCTTTTGGAAAGTGAGTCTGGCCGAGGCCTTGTCATTCCCACATAAGACCTGTATTCGATAATTCTTGAATTAATTCGCTTAATCTTTGTTTTTTTTTCTTCTTTTCAATGAATGCTCTTCAAAATGACTTCAGAAATTAGCTAAGTATAAATATAAAACTTCCAATGTATTTTTACCAGTTTATTATATTAGAAATATTTGGTTTTCTATGTTGAAAAAGAGAGCAGGAGTGAAGTAGCACAGAAATGCCAGTGAATAGAGAAAAAAGTGAACAATACTGTAAACTTTTCTTTCTTTTTTTTAAATAATGTTCCCCCAATACAAGGCCCAAGAGCCACTCAATTACTGTGTGGCGTTCTATTAGCGTAAGGAAGGATCAGTGGCAACCAGTGCCTTTAGGAAGCTTAACCTCTACTCCTATTCAAAAGAACAGAGAAGAGTGTGAACAGGACGATAGGTAAATGTGCCTACATAAACTGGATTTATATAGAGTTTGGTTAATGCCTAATAGAATTCGTCTTCCACCCGCAGGATAATCCCTGTCATATGTGGAATGATTAGATTGAATGAGAAACTTCAGGTATTTGTTTAATAAATCCTGCTTCTGATGTCGCTAGTTATATGAACAATTAATTGTCAATACGCACGTATTTTCATTAAATGGAAATTCTTTCCGTTCATATTATCATACGTATAATAGAAAATTTTATTTAATGCTGTGTCCCTAAGATGATTTTGACTGATAAAACCAGCGCTCGGTGTTCATCTAAATAAAAAAAGAATCGACGAATTGTTTTCAATATCGGGTCGAGGTTTTTTCTTAGGTTCGCTTTGCAGTATTTGTCTTAGAAAAAGGAGAATTCCACATCCACCCCTCGTCTTTCAAGTGATATGTCAAGCTAGGTGAATGAGAATAGTGTGTGTGAGTGAACAGTTGTGCAATCTAATCAGCTTCACTTCCCAGAGAGTAAACAAACGAAAAATTTTATCGTCACTCTCAACCTTTAAAGGGATCAATTATCAGTAACCTTTTCCATACTAGATTCCATTAAATAGAAGCCACTCAAGGAAGAGGATTACTGCATGGAAAGTCGTCAAGGAAGGAATAATTGTTGGGAGAACGTAAAGGGTCAAGTATTCAAGAGCGTAAACAGAAAAAAAAAACATTTTTTTAAGTGCGTGAAGTGATCAATATTTTTGTGTGGTCGTAAATGGAGTAATAATTGTTGCAAGGACGTAAAAGGAGGAACAATCGTCGTTAGGTTTTAAATGGAGTAATAATTGTTGTAAGGGCGTAAAAGGAGGAATAATCGTTGGAAGGTCTTAAATGAAGTAATAATTGTTGTAAGGAAGTAAAAGAAAGAATAATCAACGTAAGGGCGTAAATGGAGTAATAATTGTTGTAAGGGCGTAAATGTAGAAATAATCAGCGTAAGGGCGTAAATAGAGGAGCAATTGCCGTAAGGGAGTAAATTGAGGTAATAACTATAAGAATTTAAAGGGCGAAATAATAATTCTAATGTCGTGAGAGAGGAGTAATAATTGTTGTAAGATCGTAAATAGAGGAACAATAGCTTTAAGAGAATAAAGAGAGGTAATAGCTGTAAGGCATAAAGGAAAAATAACAGTTGTAATGACATAAAGGAAGGAATAATTGTTCTAAGTGCGTAAAATGAGGAATAATAGGGCGTAAAAAGATTAATTAAAAAGTGTACGAGGATATGTAGGATAGATTACTGTTGACTCTAGGCATGAAAAGGTTAAGATTTTTGTGATCAAAGAAGTCACCACATGGGATTCACTTCCCCAAAGTCCCTGCTCAGAGGAAGGATGTATTTCAATAAGACTTCCTCTTTACCAAAGGAATACGAAAAGAAGAATGCTTAATTGACCCTCTGTACGTGGCATATCGGGTCCTGGCTGTGAAGGTCTGAACAACTGGAACAAAGGAAATTAACACCGTTTCATCTTTGAGAAACGCAAAAGTAAAATTAGTTCTACTGTTCTTTTATTGAATTTTGTATTTTTCAATCGTTCAAATAAATTACGATTGCCACAATACGATATTTAACGTATGATACTTCGAAGCTAGTATTTATTGAATGCTCACTAGTTGCCTGGCGAATCTAGACTTGTGTCATAGTTAGTTTTGTACAATTAATATCAGTGTGTTCTTGGTTTATGAATAAAATGGATATTCCTTAAAATGAAACTGGGAAGGAATGCGATACAACTCGAGATGTTGCGGATGTTTCAAATGGTCGTTCATTCAAACTTTGTTCGACACATGTGCTAAACAGATAAACAAATCGAAAAATAACTGCGACACGAGCCGCAACAAACAAAAATAAACCGCATATCTTTCGCTCAACTAAAAGACATATTTTTATTCATCCAACTGCAACTTAATCCTAGACGACAACTGACAGTGAGTGATACAAAATGATTCCAAAAGCAAATAATGCATCAAGAAATTATTGCAGCCACTTTTTATGGGGGTCGATATTATCAGGGCAGAAATATTATCAGGGCAGAAATATTATCAGAAAATCGGCGAAATCAGTCAAGAACATATTCCTTACGTTACGTTCGCCTAAAATCTATGCAATTTAAAAATCATTATGTATATATATATATATATATATATATATATATATATATATATATATATATATATAGATAGATATATATATATATATAGAGAGAGAGAGAGAAAGAGAGAGAGAAAGAGAGTGGGAGCGAGAAAGAACAAGTAATAAATCCATTTGTTTGAATAGCGTTGTATCAATGTTTCAACTGCTGTAATTTTTAATATTTAATTTAGATTTTATATTTCTACCACATTATCCATCCAACATTTGAGTCGAAAAATCTGTACTATACTTTGGGATTTCTCTATGATGTAATATACTTACATGCACACAACTATATATATATATATATATATATATATATATGGCGATTTTGTTGATAATAAAATTTCAATAATAATCCTGTATGCCTACTTTTGCTTTGCTTTTTCATACGAGATGTTTTAATTTACTAAGCTTACTTTACTTTGACACAATTCCATAATGGGACAACTCTGGTGCAGCGTGTGTATCGAAATTACTACTCAGCTATAATATTCAAACAGAACAGTCCGCTATTATGCAACTTAGCTTAATTTAAGAGAAGGCCACAAGCATACGGCGCCAAATGTTAATCAAACCTATTACTCAGCATTAAACCAACTAGTTTTGACGGTAAGCTAATACCCCACACAAACTTAGTTTAGTTTGACACAAGACCACTACAAAGGGTTATGTAGAATTGAACTTAGAAATAATCGAAATGGCATAGAAGTAATGTGGAATTAGTTCATAAACACGCAGTAATATTAGATTTAAACAAAATGATTGAGTTGATGCATCCAATTCAAAAAAGAAAAAAAAATTATGAAGAAAAATCACTTTATTCATTTGGTAAAAACATATCTCGCGAATACCTTGCTCCTCTTGTTAAAACAATGTTTACTTCTTTCTTACATTCGAATTCGTGTTCCATTTGTCTGTTATTAGCAATTCATATTTGTCTTTCTGTCATTGGTGACTAATAGTTGGTTTTCACATTCAAAAAACAGAATGGCCTTATTTCTTTTGAAATGACATGTCATGATGATTAATAGGTTATGAGGTAAGTGATGATTGTGAATAATAATTTTACTCTGTCTTCTGTTTTAAATAATAAAATTACAACAGTAATAAGATGAGATGACTATGAGGATATGTTTTAGGAAGATACGTGCGCAAACCCTTACTTTAAGGATATGCATAAGGCAAAGACAAGCGCAAATCCCTAGTTTAAAGATATGTATAAGGCAGAGACGAGCCCAAATCATCAATTTAAAGATATATAAAATGAAGAGACGATCCCAAATCCTCAGTATAATGATATGTATAACGCAGAAACTAGCCCAAATCATCAGTTTAAATATATGTAACTGGAATAGAGGAGCACAAATCCTCAGTTTAAAAATATATGTATAAGCGGAGACGAGCCCAAATCCTCAGTTTCTTCAGACAAATTTCTGAATTCCCAGAAGATTACAACAATGTATATAAATTGAGAATTATCTTGGAAGAGTTAGGATATTTGATCGCAGATAAATAATAAACGGGGGAAGTCTTAATAATAAGAGTGACTGAGAAATGTCACAGCCTTTCTAATAAAGGCACAATAGAAGATGAAAAACTGAAAAGATGAAAACAGCGTTCCGATGAAAATGACTAAAGAATTAGCTCAAAGCGATAGGGACACTCCTTAATGATTAAAAAAAAAAAAAAAACTTACGTAGTTTTACTTATCTGTCGCATTAAACAAAACGAAAATGTGTAAAGAAGTGACCAAAAATGCTCAGGGCAATAGACAATATGTAAAAGTTTACACTCCCTTACTATCATCAAATGAAAAACGTAAGAATATTAGAAGTAAATAAAAATTAATAAAATTTAACTTGTCTGTCATATTCAACGAAACATATTTCAAAGAAAGTTTACTACCCAAATATTATATGTGTGTGTACACACATAAAGACGCATACACATATATATGCGTGTGTGAATATATATATATATATATATATATATATATATATATATATATATATATATATATATATAAGTAAACATTCAGAAGCGACAGGCTGTTACATGCTGGACGCAATCGTCAGGCCGCGAATGCGGGATATTTTCTCGGCTAGTTATATATATGGGCCAATGGTGCATTATGGGTAATCTATTCTGCCGGTTATTTCGCGAGGATGGCTTGTTTGTTTATTTAAAATATCAAAAAACGAAAAGAATAAATAGTACAAAATTAAGTGAAAAACAAGTAAAATAAATTAATTGAAACAAATAAATAAATAAATAAACAAAAAAGCAATTCCCGCAAAAATAAACGCCAGAACAGATTACCCACAATGCACCACTGACCAATATATATAAATAGCCGAAGATATATCCCGCATTCGCGGCCTGACGATTGCGACCAGCATGAAACAGCCTGTCCCCTCTGAGTGTTGACTTAAATGTTCACTTTTATATTTATATTTACATTTATATACGCTCTATCTCTGATATTCAGCACTTCATCCCATAAATAGAAGCACACCTTAAAACTATATTTCTTCATATATATATACATATATATATATATATATATATATATATATATATATATATATATATATATATATATATATTTATATTTGAAGAAATATATATATATGAAGATATATATATATATATGAAGAAATATATATATATATATATATATATATATATATATATGAAGAAATATATATATATATATGAAGAAATATATATATATATATGAAGAAATATATATATATATATGAAGAAATATATATATATATATATATATATACATATATATATATATGAAGAAATATATATATATATATATATATATATATATATATATAAAAGCACAAACACAGACTGAGGTTGCGATGTGTAAATTGTCGCCATTTTATTTTTTTTTTTTTTTGTTTCGCGCATGCGCTTTGTTTCTTTTTTAATTTGTCGAATGCACTGTATAGTAAGGCCAGTTCGATACAATCTGTGAGAAAAAGAGCACTATCATGCAATTCACTCCGCCAGAAATTTGGAAACTGCATGTTGCACTGATTGGCATTCATATTTGAAACTCCAGTAGGAACATTTCAAAATGTTTTGGAGTCAATCTGAGGACAGTGCAGAAAATTCGTCAAGAGTAAGATGAGGCTAATTGTGATTACGAAGGTACGGCTTCTCGGAAACCTCACTCTCATGATTCTGAACTCCCGAATTTGTTGTTGATGGCCTCAGACTCAACACGGAAGCCAACATCAAGTGCTTTCAGGAGGTAGTGCTAACCTGGGTCAAGACGATGGATGCTGGAAGAGCCTACGTCTGGTAAGATGACTTTACCCTATGCCACACAAGCAGAAGAAACCTGTCATGGCTGTCAGATAATTTCTTCGACCATATCACCCCTTACATCTGGTCAGCTCCCCAGACTACAAACCACTTCATTATTATGTGTGGGCGCAGTGGAGCGGGAGGCCAACAAACTACTGGAAACACGAAAGAAACAAGAAGCAATTTGTTCAGAAGAGTCGCATGACTATCCAAAGTAATCTGGAGGTCGTAGGTGAAGACAATGGCGATTTTATTGAATGAATTTACTCTCTAATATTTCAAGATATATTTTGTGTAATTTTGGTAAATATATCTACTAAAATGAGATGTCACTGTTAGGTTAATTTTCGCGTAATCTAGACGTCATTACCTCCATCACACGCTATATATGTGTGTGCATATATATATGTGGTTGTATATATATATATATATATATATATATATACAACCACACACACATGTATCTGTTTGTGTGTTTGTGTTCATGATAATCGTATTGATTTGAGTTCGGCTTTATCTATGGATAAATTTGACAATATCAGAGATAGAGCGTATGTAAATATAAATGTCGACACTGAGGTCAACACACACAGGCGACAGTGATTTAGGCCATACTGGAGATAAGGCTTTTAGCCTTGAAATGTAGCCGCTGGGTGTTGATCTAAATGTGCATTCACATATTTACACAGACACACACTTACACACAAACACGCACACATTAATATATTAATTTATTATAAAAGTTTTTAAGTAAAACATGTTGAATCTGTACACAAAAGCGTTCATATTTCAACACTATCATTGTACATCAGGGAATGGTAAGTAAATCTTGATTAAATGAGTTGTTAAGGAAATTTTAAAACAAAGTATTGCAACTTTTTCGAAAGTTAAAACGCGTGGGAAATAAGGTCAAAATTAAAAATAGTCTTGTGGGTATGCCTTGATTAAACAATTACATGACAGAACTACTCTAAATAGAAAAGTAAGCTCAGAGGGTGGAGGTGAGTGAATTATTTTTTCATGGCATGATAAACCAGAACATAGACAGTCCATCATTGACGATTGCGGAAAATATATCGGTCTACCTTGTATTGAGCACTTTTTAAAAATTAAATGCAACGGTCGGTGAAAATTTTCCTCCATCTCTTCCGTCTCTCATTTTGGGCGCGCGCGCACACACACATGTATGTATGTATGTATGTATGTATGTATGTATATATATATATATATATATATATATATATATATATATATATATATATGTATATATGTATATATACACACACACACACACACACACACATATATATATATATATATATATAACATACAACGTGTGTTAGCACGTGCGATACCCTGTCTTCATCAGCTGCCGACGAAGGCAGGGTATCGCACGTGGTAACACACGTTCTATGTTAAAAAAAAAAAACATATATATATATATATATATATATATATATATATATATATATATATGCTCTACGTTCTATCACTGGTATTGAGTACTTTTATGTATGTATGTATGTATGTATGTATAATTTATGGGTGTTAAAAATGTTTTAAAATCTGTATCAGATCATTTTCGCAATCTAAATCTTAACGGAAATTAATTTTACTTGAAAATAAATAAGCGCAACATTGTAAAAAAATGTAAAAAAGAGTCTGGATTATTTTTTGCTTAAAAAGTAATAAGCGCGAAGTTCGCTTACCCTAAAGTACATAGACGATACAAAAAAGAACATGAGATATGTTTATCGGCAAAATTTCAAATCTTCTAAATCTAGTCGTCATATAAATATCAACCTTTTTTCCAGGTTCCATTAATTTAAAAAAAAACGTGACAATGCCCACCCATGGATTATAGATGCAAAATAGTAAAAAAAGAAGAAAAAAAGAAAAGAAAAAAAAAGAAAAGAAAAAAAAAAGAAAAGAAAACGAGGAAGATAGCATAAAGTCAAAAAAGAAGAAAAAGAAAAGAATATGAAACACAAAAGAAAAAATTAATCTCTGACATGATTTTGTTGAATAGCAAATTGGTTTCTGACATTTGTTGTGGGTGAAACGAGACAAACACGAAAGCATTATGATAAATGGAAGGGTGACAAAATCCACCCGGCAGAAGAAGCATGTTAAAGTATCAGAATTCAAATGCTCAGCAACAAGCAATCTGTTACACAAAGTCAGCACGTATAGGTCAAAGTAGAAAATGTATGAGACTCTCCAGCACACACTGACCGTCTGATATATCGAACCCTTCATGGGTGGCAAGGGATAAGTAGGTATTTATTTAGCTCAGCCATCACTAGAATAATACAGTTCTCTTTTTCTACTTTTTTAATTCTGTCTTTTAATTGATTTATTCTACACAGAAATATCAAAGCGTTTCATATAATCCGATTTTGGAAATGTGCGTTTTATTTCTTACTATGGCCTCTTTCCTGGATGTCACAGCTGTATATTTCACAGAGGTGCCTGATGTTGGAGCTCACGTGAAGGAAAAAGCCAGGATTTTGGTTTGAAAATAAAAAGCCTTATCCATTTGGTAGATTGTTGGAATACATTCTTTCTAATCCAATTCCTCCGATGTTTATTTTGCCGTTCTAATTAAGCATAATAACAGTAGTAATTCTATCGCATTGAGAACCCCTCTCTACCATATATATATATATATATATATATATATATATATATATATATATATGACGTCACACATTATGAAATGGACGAAGTCCGACAATTATTTTAAGACATTTATTATGTTTATACATCTTCTTTATAGATACAAATATTTAAGTAAATACTCTGTTTATAATAAACAACATTTATCGGCCTGAATGTCCGAGAAATTGTAAGAAAATATGTGTCCTCCGAACAGGAATAGAACCTGTAAGAAACCGTCATATAACCTGACGTGCTTTACCGATTGAGCCACTAAGGAGCGCTTTGGTTAGCAAGGTAGATTTTACTGTTTTTAAACTACAATTCTCCATGATTTTCTCTCGTACATTCATATCTGCTCGATGAGTATCCAAATGTAAAAAATGACCTCACACATTATATAAATGAACCGACAATTATATTAAGACATTTATTATGTTTATACTTAATATATATATATATATATATATATATATATATATATATATTCATGTAATATTTCCGTTGGTATATATTGCAAGTGGAACCTGGTAATATAAAATATTAAAACTGATCCACAAAAAGAGCTCAATGTATTTATTATAACAGAGCATGTAAATAATATTACACAAAAAAAATCTTAAATTACCTGATGAGGAGGATAGATCCATTGCAACCGACTAAACTACGTCAGTCTTATGCAACCCTCGTGTACAGATTATAGCCTATCACGCCATATAAGGTAATTTTGCATTTTGTTGTGAAATATATATATATATATATATATATATATATATATATATGCGAAATGGATTAACAACGTTGCATTTCATAGCTAAAGCTAAAAGTACTAAAAGCATGAAAATTTCGTTAGAAACAAAATGTACTGAATTGCTATGTACGGGGTTTGATCAAAACTATCGGGGCTGTTGCTATAGTAACGGAGCTAAAGGATGCAGCGTGAATTCGCTTGGTACAGATTGTCTTGAACACACATATACACTAAGTTACAACGTTCTCGCTCCACTTTCTTTGTTTTTAGCAGTGATTAGGTTGAAAGTATATAAAGTGTGATCATCTAACCACATAGAAAATTTCATGCCCATGGCTTCTGCAGCAATTTTTGGTCAAGCAATGCATTCCCGAGGTCCCCACCTTCCATAATCCCGAGATCTCATTCTTTGAGACTTTTTCCTCTTCAAAAATTAAATCCCATTTGAAAGGAGCACGATTTCAATTCTTCGAGTAAATCCAAGAAAATGCGACGAGGCAGCTGTTCGCTATCCAAAAAAAGGAGTTCCAGGAAAGTTTTCATCAATGGAAACGACGTTGGAGGGAAGTGAGGGACTTCAGGGGACGGGTACTGCTGCGAAGGAGATTAAATACCGAATTGATATGTGTGGTGGTTTTCTTTTTATAGGACCAGTCCTGATACTTTTTGATCAGCCCTTATAATATTAATCCTCTTGTTTGGCAGTAAATGCTAGACAGTCTCCTCACAGATGAAAAGTGAGAGGAAAACCACAGAAATGTGTCTCTGCAGAAGAATACTGAGAATTCCATGAGCGGAGTGGGTCAGAAACTAGAAAGATTTAAAGACAATGGGAACAAAAAATTATATCCAGAATCAAAAAGAGACAGCTGAAGTTTCACAGACACATAATGAGGAAAGAGAGCTTGGCAGCTTAATAATTACAGAGCATATCGTGGACAAAATGGACATGGGTATGCATCGACTCACCTGGCTGATGAGCTTTTAGGAATGAATAGCGGAACGGGAGGCAGGGGGCTTGGCAAAGTGAGAAAAGCTGCTCATAGTCAAAAGAGATAGGAAGTAGTGGAGAGTTATGACCACCAACGTTGATAAGGGGCATGTCGTATAGAAGAAGAAAAATGAATTATAAAGTTCAGTTTAAGGGAATTATCCTATTGTTTTCGTTAAGTTTTTCACTGACATGAAATGGAAAGATATTATTCAATAAGTTGCAAGATCTGACGCTGGAAAGTTTGGTTCACAATGCCGTGCAAGAAAATACTTCTCGTCAGAATCTATCTAACACATTTATTCGTCCATGCATTGAATATTGCTGTAATCTCTGCTCTGATTCTTCCACTATATGTTTACAAATCTTGATAAAATCCAACGAAGAATCTGCAATGTTATCGATCCTGAGATGACATCTCCGCTTCAGGCATTTTGACACGGCCGTAACGTAGCTTCTCTGTGCGTTATCTATAAATATTTTCATGGTAATTGTTCTGAGGAAATTTCCTTTTTGCTACCTCGACTTTACGAATTTAACCGCAATACTAGATTGGCAGTTTGGACTCATCTTTTTACACTTGAAAGGCCTAGATATAACCAGAAATTCTATGCTAAGAATTTTTCTCGCTTTTCTGTTTTGTAAAACACATCTTGCTTTCCAGTTTAATGCTATGTTCATCGTTATTTTCTGTCTTTTTAAGTCCTTTTATTTTATTGTTCTCTCTCCTGAATAATGTCTTGCTTAGGATGAAATGATTAAAAAAAAATTAAATTATATATGTCTTTGTTGACTTGATAACAAAATAATCAGTTTCTCGCTCTTCTTGCGGAAGCAATGTTAACTGAGATTTCATATTCTAGAAAGTAATAAAAATTATTTAAAACAAGACTAAGATCAGGTAACTTTAGACATGGACAACGTAACAAGATCAATCTACACCTGCGTATGAAAAAAGGGATTAGTTCAACTGTATATAATGCAAGTGAAAAAATATCCGAATTTAAATCTGGACAGAACATATACATGACAGAGCGTTATATTTTTGAACCTGGCTTGACTGCGAGAATTGCCGGAAGTTGCTCAATGTTGACAGCCAAACGCCTCAGGGGTAGAACTACAGATTTTCAATGTTGGTTTACATCTACAGTTTTTTTTTCCTCTAAGTGTGGATATGGCCACAGGGCAGAGGAAGTGCTGAATTAAATTTCCCTTCTACCAAACAGGTTATCATCAATGTAGGAATGTCTAGTATCCGCTGCTATTTAACGCTTAGTCACTGAAAAATGTTTACATACCTTTTCCGATCAGTGTTAATTGAACAAATCAAACTCGAAATTAACCCGGTTAGCCGATTCTGCTTTTGGCGTTGATAACCGTCACTGAGTCCAGAAACTAAAGAGAAAATGAAATTTGTTTGATAAAATATTTGTTCAGTCTTTGTTCTCACTCGATATACTTAAATTTTCAAAATAAATCAAACATTAGTGAACATTACACAATGAAAGTTTCTGATCAAACTTCATTTAATGGCTACGTTCCAAGCTACGAAAATGTTGACATAAACTCATATATCCGTTTTCTGCTTCATCTAACAAAATATTTATTTTTAGACGAGGCTTATAGTACATTATTCAGACTATTGTCCTCATCTTTGTCGCCATATTTATTACAACGTTTCGGCGGTTGTACGCTCCGGTGGTTGGAATGTCGAACTGAACCATTTATTTCGCTCACTGGGGTAGACTATTCTAGTTCCACGTGCGATGTTTAATGGATGTCAGTTATCAATCATCGCCTGTTAATTCCCCCCTCCAAGTTCTTCACTGCCTTAGCCAGGTATTGAACTCACCCACTTTGGGCCCTGTCACTGGATCTAACTACCGCCTTTATCCACTGTGCCATGTGTCCTTGAGGAAATATAGACAGATACTGAGGCTTATAGTGTTACCTGTCTGTATTTCTTGCACAATCAATGCATAACCAATTTATCTTTACTAACTTAAAAAAAACCCTGGGCATTAAGTAAAATGTAACAATGTTATCTCGGTACATGATTCAACATGAAGATACCATTGTTCAGAATATAAGTGTTTTCCTTCCATTATAGATTTATTCGATTAATTTCTTCATTTTTATTTATTTTAATTTCTTTCGTGCTTTTCTTCCTCGTTTTGCTAATACAATGCTGAATGAATTCTAAAGATTGACTCCAACATCGACCATGGATTGTATCGAGTAAATCATATTGTTAAAATAACAAAGATGATGACAATTGTCCGAAAATATATGGAATAAGTTCAGCTTTATTTAAAAGGGATACACAATTGTTAACGAGTTTGACACGTAAAATCCATATTGAGAAAAAAAGGATGAAAATTTAAAAAATAAATTATCCCTTATTTTTTTACGTAACCGAATCTGGTCTTGATATGCATTTCTTTTAACAAATTTGCCAGGAGTGTAAAAAAAGTAACTATTAGTCAACAGAATATAGATGGTCTAACGCCAACTTGACCTGTTTGAACTCAAGCCAAAATTTTGATATGCTTGCTTATAATATCTATACGAGAAAAATGATAATTTCTAATGGGTTATTACAGGTGACATTTTTATGTGTCAAAGATTCTTAGTAAAGCATAATTCAAAAATAACCTTTACTTTATTGCAAACATCGTCTCTGGATTTGAAGGCAAAAGGTATTGGAGTGAAGGACACCAAAAATACTATATAATGTTGCAGCAGTATGAATTATTGCATTTAACTTTTTGAATATATAATACGGACACATATGAAAATACATATGTACTGGAGAATATGATATATAAATTTATATATATATATATATATATATATATATATATATATATATATATATATATATATATATATATATATATATATATATATATATATCAACAATGTTCGGATGTAATGAATAACAAAATGGGGAAAATATGTGTAACACCTAACGACGTTGAGACGGATTTCATAGGACTCAAGAAATATTTTTCTTGATAGAATTATAGATGTGTCGTTTAAGAGAGATATAAGATACGTGAGCATAATTTTAAATACGTGGTTAAAATTATGTATCGAACAGAAAAACTTTTCATTAAAACTATAAAAGATGAAAAACAGAAAACATATCCAGAAAAGAAGAAAATTGCAAGAAGAGAAGAAAAATTAAATAAAAAACGTAAAACTCAGTCATTTATAATGAAACCTGTATGAAAGAGGGATTGCTACCCAAATACACTATTATATATATACGCATACGGACAAAAACAAATAGTCTACTCACAAGCACACACACGAAAGCTACACAACATAGGAAATGTATATATATATATATATATATATATATATATATATATATATATATTAGGTTGGTGCAAAAATAATTTCGTTTTCTCACATAGTAACATATGCTAGAAAACGAAATTATTTTTGCACCAACCTAATATATATATATATAGAGAGAGAG
>OZ010576.1:127886364-127901364 GCA_963932145.1 Acanthosepion lycidas | reverse complement strand
TCCGGGTTATACTGTATCATAATAGATGACTGTTTTCTCAACCAGACCTCAAGTGGGGCTCATATATATGACCAATGATGCTGGAAAACTGGCGACATATTTTTATTCAAGCATGTTTGGTTATATAATTTAAACGTATTATATATATTTATTTTTAGTTTTAATCTTTCAATCAATTTCTCAGTAGCTGTAGAAAATTGATTAAGAAAAATTTAAAAATGTACTTTGAAATAAGTTTCATTTTCCCAAGTACTTTCAATCTCATCTGCAGGGGTTGCATATCTATGGGTGTGCTATGCGTTAACACCGTAAATTCAAATTAATTTTATCTCTATGCAAGGGAGCTACGTAACCACAGCAATATAATTGTTAAAAAAGCGGATAAAACAATATCTTTGTCGTATTAAAAAAATCGGATTATTATTCAAACACGCAACAAATACTGGAGGATGACACCAAATTTTTAAAAGTAGCCAAAAATACGATTAACCAAATAAAATCGTAAACTAACAAACTTATCACACCCAATAACGCAGGCTTCAAACCCTCATTAATAATGACTTTTCTAATTACATCATTGATAAACACATTATACAAACTATTGTTAATATTAACATAATAAAAATAAACATAATACGTGCTTAAATAACTCTAAACATAAACTATTACACCGTAATCAAATACATTCTAAATATAAGCAAGAGGAAATAAATCTAAAAACCTCATAACCACTAACATACCTCCCACTGATTCAAGTAAAAAAGGAAAATTAATTATATACTGTACAAAATTTAATACAAGCAGTCCAGTCAACCATATATATATATATAAACTTTTCTCCGTCAAAGAGCGTCTTACAAAAGACCAACAAAGTATATCAATTTAAATGTTTTTTGGGAGATTGCATCTCTGATAAAAATGTTACTAAGTATGTTGGTTTTATAACATCGACGATGACGAGAAAGTTTCACTTGAACGATCATAGTTCAGTTTCAGAACATTTAAAGGAACACTCATGTTGACATTCACGGTTTAGAGAGATATTAATCGAAAATACATCAATGCTTCATCAAGATAATAAGCATAAACTTAAAATTCTGGAAGCCTTTATATTTTTGCGGCCAAAAATGTATAAACTCAACTACGAGTAGAGCAATAAAATATTTGTAGCAGCAAAGCGTTATATAAATATATACTAAATTAATATACTACAGTTAAAAATCTTTTTAAAAAAAAGTTATATGGGTAAAATTATATTTGGAATATAAGGTGTTAACACATACCACGTCCATCGATATACAACCCCTGAAAATAGTCACAGAAGAAATCGAAACTACATGAAAAAATAAATATTATTTGAAAGAAAATTTTGTAATTTTTCTTAGGCAATTTTCTATAGTTATCAAGAAGTCAATTGTTGGACTGGAAAGCATGAAAACTAAAATAGACACAATACGTCTCTCTCTCTCTCTCTCTCTCTCTAATATATATATATATATATATATATATATATATATATATATGAAGAAATATAGTCTTAAGGTGTGCCATATTGATGGGATAAAGTGATCAATATCAGAGATAGAGCGTGTGTATATATAAAAGTGAACATTGAAGTCAACACTTAGAGGCGACAGGCTTTTTCACACACGCACACACACATTATATATATATATATATATATATATATATATATATATATGTATATATATATATATATATATATATATAGACATAGATAGAGAGCGAGAAAGAGAGAAAGATAGATAGATATCGATAGATATAGAGAGAGGCGTGAACCAAACATAGGGGAGGAGTAGATTGAATACAATTTGTGATAACGTTATATTATAACTATGGTGTTTGTTTTATATGAAACTTTTAAACTAAATTTATTTAAATTTTAAGTCTTTTTTCTTTTCAGATAGAACAGAGAGCCGACACTAACAAATAATTTAAATACTGACCGATGAAAATTGCTGTTAAAAGAAAAGGACAAAATTTATAGTCAAAAACAAAGAAGTGTTGGTGATTTCAAAAAATCTATATAGATGCATTTCAAGGAGGGAATATACAAGGATAATTACTCAAAAATGCTAGTCGAAACTTAAGGTAGTCTTAAAACCTACGTAAATTGTGATGGGCGCAGCTTGAGCATGGGCGTTGATAACATTTTTAGAGCTTCTATATTTTATCATTGCATACAATAAAATTTAACTGTATATGTAATAATTGTTTATGAAAATTGAATTGTATTAGTATGTAATCTCAAAATAAATATTATTATTCATTTACTTTCCACCTACTACTGGTTCAGCCTGTTTGTAGGCTTGTAGACTTCGAGAATGGTAAATTGCTAACAGACACTGATGAGGTCCTCTCTAGAGGAACTCAATACTGTGATGGTTTATACAAATAACTGTTCCATCCAGATGTCTTCATATAGCAAATTGATAAGCACTCCACAGAAAAAGACGAGACCAGTCCGTCAATACTGAAAGAGGAGGTTGAATTTGTAGTAAGGAGCTTGAAATCTGGCCAGTCATCCAGAGCTGATAAAACCTATGAGCTGATTAAAAATGGGGGTGAAGCAACCATCAATGTCATAATAGCATTATGCCAGAAGATTTGGGGAAAAAAAGTGTCCTAACGAGTAGAGTCAGTCATTGGTAACACCCCCTGCCAAAGAAAGGAACTCCAGGCAATTTCGAAATTATAGGACAATAAGTCTGCTCAGTCATCTTAGTAAAGTCTTGCTCCGTATCATATTTGAACCATTTGAAATCCAAGGTTGAGCAACTGCTACCAAAGGAATAAGCAGGTTTTAGAACTTGACGAAGTACACTGGAAAAGGTTTTCAATTGTTAGCTCCTCGTAGAGATACACTTGCAACATCAGAAGGACGTGTTACACAAGAAACCACTTGCTCGTGTAAGGCATGACGGTCTTTGGCAAATCCTTAGATAATTCAGATTAGAATTATCCAAGTCATCCAGACCCTATATGATTATGCCACCAGCGCAGTTCTTCTGGGATAACAAATGGGTGGATTTTTCCGGACAACTGTCAGCGTGCGACAGGGATGCGTCCTTTCACTCATATTGTTCAACCTATTTCTAGAGAGAATCATGCAAGAAATCCTGAACGACCATGATCCTTCAATCTCTATCGATGGCAGACTCATCTGTAACGTACGTTTTTCAGATGACATTGATTCGTAACTAGTAAGAGAGATCCAGGACATGACCAACAAACTTTTTGAAAGAGCAGGAGATTATGGAAGGGAAGTCTGTTCCGAGAAATCCAAATTAATGGAGCACAAACAGAAACACCTGTGTCAACATTATCAGGAACGGCAATTCACTGGAGGAATTTCACAGTTTAAAATATTTTGGTGGGGTCTTGTCTGCAAATGGGACCTTTAACTTGGAAATACGCACACAGGTTGTCGCAGCCGTGGCAGAATTGGTCAAATTGGCAAGAATGTAGAAGTGCAAAATCAGCTTTCCAACAAAGTACAGACTGGACAAATTGCTGCTGGTCTCATATATGGATATCAAATGTGGACACTGTTGGCAGAAACAGACAGAAGGAATCCAGCTTTTGAGAACAAATATTTGAGAAATCTCTTTGGCATCTTCTATTGGGAAAATAAAACCAATTTATGGATCACCGGGATCCTTTTCTCGCCAATTCCAAATGGATATAAATGGCGTGGTTTGGACACATTACGAGGCACGACAGCCTATGCAAGACCATCATGCAGGGCAACAGTGAAGGTTGACGAAGGGGAGGGCGCCATCTCAAAAAGTGGTTGGACAGTGGCAAACAATGGACAGGTATAATTATACCAGAATGGCTTATGGCTGACGTAGATAGACCGTTTTGTAGGAGTTTTAGTGTGGGTTCTACATTCAGGTCTCCCTTAAGATTACAAAAGTCAGGGGGATGATGATGGTGATTGCGATAATGATATATATTTAGAAAAATAGTATGATTAATTCGAAAATTGTGAAGCGTTAGGATTTCAGCGGATTAGGTTTTGTTGATGTTGCCACAACTACACATGCGCCCGAAACGAGAGAGGCTTGTAGATTCAAATTTTTTGAAAAATATTTTTTTTAATCTAGTCAAATTCATCTGTATTTTTTATCATTTTCTTTCCAACTCCTCTTAATTGCTAGTGTTCTCAGTTTCTCCCTGACCTGGGGCGGTAGCACCTGTTAGGGTCCCAGCTATAGGCAAATAGTCAACCCCAAAACTGTGGCTAAAACATTATGAAAATGTAAAAATATTTTATAATACCAGCAATACATTTTTGTAAAAATTCTTACCAGCAATGAATTTTAAAGAAAAAAATATTACCAGCAGTAAATTTTTGAAAAAATATTACCAGCAATAAAAATCTTCCCGACATTGAATGACCCAGTGAATTTGATATTCCGTAAACAAACGAAACCAAACGAAACCAAACGAAACCATTTACACACGAGCTAATGTTCTATTACGAGCCCGTAATTAATACTTAAGGCCAGTTGTCTCTGTGTATCATCATGTGGTGTTTGTGCCTGGCAAATGATATACAAACCTTGTCTCAAAAGTCGCAAAAGTAACATGCATGTCTTTCTGGTAGGGCTGCATTCAGAATAGTATGCACCTGACCTCTCCGGTGTGATCTCATATGACTGGTTAAACCAACCACCGAAAGGGTGACATTTCTACAAATGCTGCAAGTATGTTCGTTTTCTAATAGCTCTGGGAGTAACACACACACACACCCACCCACACACACACACACGATCGCGCGCACACGCACGCACACACACGCATGATCGCGCGCACACACACACAAACATATATATATATATATATATATATATATATATATATATATATATATATGCCATCTTTACATTTCATCTTTGGACATAAAGACCTAGCAATTTAGAAGAATACTTTCGATCTATCGGCCAAATTCTATGAGCGATCATAACAATTTGCTCTGATGGTGTACAGAAACAATGAGAGATGAATATTGCACGTTCCATATTCAGACCAATTCGTGAAATCATGTGTGTTTTCACCATGTTATTGACCGTTAAACTCAGTCGGTATATACATAGTCAATTACACGAATTAATACGGATTCCATCCTACCAGCCCAGGCCGATGAAATAAGCATGAAAATTACATTGCAATTATCAATAGAGGATTGGTTAATTGAAGTGGGTAATAAATGTCTACTTGAGGAGCAGCGAAACTATTTCGAGATCCGATGTTAGAAATCATATATTGTGCTTAATTGTTGCATGAGGCCAATGTTTTATTGATGGAAACTTTAGCGTTTACATGTTACAACGAGAGACGGAGAGTGTTGCAATCACTCTTAGAAACTGATTAGATATTGAAATGCATGAATGTAAATATGCATAACATTGAATATTGTTACTTTTACAAGTGCAAGAATGGAGACCGTTCATTTTCTTTTGCCTTCTGAAAAATAAGCCTACATTGTTGGTAGAGTTGTGGGTCGAGAAAGGTCCTTGGCACCACCAACACCCCAAAATTTCAATGAGCAGATTGTAATTCTGGCAACCACGGATAAATCTGCCAGCAGTATGACGTAGTGTCAAAAGGACGGTTTTTCCAATGACACCGCTTTTATAAGAACATTCACTATTTGGCAATACTTATTGATTTAAAAAGCGATAATTAGAATTGGGATACAACCTAAACTTATGATAAGATTGAGTTCATACATTCTTTGTTCTTAAGAATTTACAAAATAACACTCTTTATTCATGAGATTGATTATTTAAAATATTAAAATATTAAATAATAATATTAAAATATTAATTTTATATTTACAACATGTTTATTTTGTTTTTATTTGGTTTTATGTCATTATTTTCTTCCAGAATTCATAGTTCCAATATGTTTTTTGTTTCATTAAAACAGCTTTAACCTGGATAATTGAGAAAGCATAAAACATTTTGTACACCCCTGTTAACAGGGTGGCAAGGTATGGATCCGAAGCTACACCGAATTATATATAGATTGTAAGCCAAACATGGATAAACCTGCTCGGAATAAGACGTAGTGGCAAGGAGAGGATTTCCCATGACACCGTTTTACAAACAGGGTTTTTCCTTTTCCTCTTTAACTTTAAGATATGAATCCGAAGCTACACCAAATTATATATTGATTGTTAGCCAAATATGGTAGTAGTGTCAAAAGGAAAGGATTTCCATATGATACCGTTTTTTTAACTACCTTCTCTCCTCGGCAATGTTTATTGTTTTTAAAAGCGGTGATTAGAATTGTAAGAAAACATAAAACATAAACACGATGAATGTTAATTTATGCTTTATTTCTTGAGAATTGAATCAAAAATATTAAACATTATTATCTAAACGCGAATGGATTATTTACAGTAATATTTTTATGGGTATCTCCATGAGATCACCGGAAAATGAGTATAGCATGATAAAAAAAGGCCTTAAACTTGACGAAAGGAAAATTTTATTGTCAAAATGCGTATGTTACTATTAAGAAGAAAGAACAAAGTATTTTTTAATTATATTTATTTTTATTTTTTTCCATTTTTTAGAACATTCTAACTTTTGATTAAAAAAAAATAACTTTATATCTCTTCGTCGGTGGAAGTATTAAATAACATAGCAAACGCTTGTGTATTTTTTTAATGACAGACATTAAATTTGAAAATCGTGCAAAAATAGAAATAATTGTCGGATTTTAATGAAACTTTCAGAAACTATTTAGGAATGATGGAAATTATTATAAATATGTTGTTATTTTAAAATCATGAAAAAAAAAAAATATATATATATATATATATATATATATTTTACCCCCACCCATAAATAATTTTGTGAAAGCTAGAAATTCAATGTTGAAGCACGCAAGTCAGTATATTAGTTAAAATCATAAGGTTTGAAGAAAGTAAATCATGATTTGTTTTTCATTTAACTAAAAATCAGGTCTGAATTGTAATATACAAAACTCAATTAAACAAAGATATTATTTAATTTCAAATACTTTTAGTTGCTTTTAGTTGTTTTTATGAATATGCATAATATTGTCTGAAGGCAAAAAAAGTTTTTCGATGACAAATGAATTTTTAAAAGAATTAATTGTTATTTCTTAAATTATTTTATTATTTTACATTAAAGTTGGTAAATATTGTAAAATTATTGGAAATGGCTAATCCTTTACTTAACAGTTTTATTAAGTAGATCTATCTGTACAGATTATAAATTGCGCAAGCTTTTTACAATCAACCAGCCTCCACTTAGAAAAGATTTACTGTTCCTTGCCTTTTGTGTTCATAAAAGCCCTGAAATTCAAATGTAGCGAAGACCGGAAGAAATATAATACAATAAAAACATCACGTGATTTGATTTTGTATATAAATGTTGTTCGGCACTGTTAACGACCTTTACATTTTTACATTTACATTGGGCGAAACACAAAAATTTCACGAAAATTCCATTAAAGTTTGAGACCAGTTGCATTGAATTTCTAAACCTCTGTTCTCACTTGGCTATGAAAAAAAAAAAGAAAAAAAAAGAAGTATATATAATTATGTAACTATTAGAAAAAATGCCTTTTCAATATTATCATATAACTTAAGATTAAAAAAATTAATAAAGAGGAAAAATGTATAGGATTGCAACAATGTATAATGTTCCTATCTTACGAAATTTATATGATCTCAGTTTTATATTATCTCAGTTATGTCATTTTTCCATAAATGAAATATCAAAATTAATAATAAAATGAGTGGAAATCCAAATAATACAGTAAAATGGAATAAATGTACATAAAATATAAACTAATGATAATATTTCATAAGAAAGATAACTAATTGATTAGGTAGCTTTCTTGTGAGATTTTATCTGACTCTTCATGTCTTAATTTATTTTTATAATATATTTTTTTCATAAAGCATCGTAAACGTAAAGGTGAAAGCTAAGTCCCAAAAACAAAAAAAACAAAAAACAAGGTAAGAGCGCAGATAGTTTTCCTTAAAATAACGAGGTAAATAAGTTGGTCCATTTAAAGCTAAATTATGTCGCTTCTGACTTTCCTTACGATAAATTTTCCTCACGTAAGCAGTGCGTGATGAAATCATCACATGTTACATGTCACCGGCTGTTTCTTATTTTAAAGTACATTTTTTCAGCGCAGAAAGTAAACAATGTTTGTTTCAAAATATATTAAATAAATTTTATAATATCTAATTTTCTGAAATTAAATTTTGAAAAATTTATAATTGATTTTTAACATAATTTTAAACGGAGAATTTCACTTGGTAAACAAAAGTGAAAAAATGGCTGACGATTGATTTTTTGTCAAATTTACTGATTCCCCACCCCAAATAAGTAATTTTTAACGTAAATTTTGGACGTTCTAGGAATGGCTAAAAATGTAAAAAGATATACCAAAAGTACTTTGATCTTTCCTATTGATAATAACATAAATATTTATGCAGTAAAAAATTATTTTCATCATGTTTTTTATTAATGTTATGCTATTTTTATCGATCTCATGAACATACCTAATTTTATATTTGAAATATTCGAAAAACTAATACAACTGTAACTAATGCAATGCAGTATTTATTATTTACCAATCTATCAAATAAATATTAAAACTATTTTTCTTCATTAATTTATGAATATTACTATGTGAAGCAACTATGAGGTAATGCTTATTGCGTATCATTTTGAATCAATTGGCAATTAGCCGAAGTTTTGCCAACCAGTAGAATAAATAATATTATAAATAAATAAATAGTGTAAACAAACAAGGTAAATTATTGTTCTCAATTCTTAAAAACGAAGGTAATGTATAAATTCACTTTCACATGTTTAGATTATTTTCTAATTATAATCATGGCGTTTTCAAATAAAAAATATTTCTAAAGAGACAAGGCACCTAAAATGGCGGTGTATTATGAAAAAAACGTCGTTTTGATATTCTTTCTTTTATTGCCGACACATTTATCCATGTTTGTCGAAGTTTTTGAAAGGTTTTAACAAACTTGAGATTCATAATCAGGGTCATCCCTCCCATGAAGTTTCAACTGTAATGAGCGTCTCTCTCTCTCTCTCTCTCTCTATATATATATATATATATATATATATATATATATATGCGTGTGTATTTGTTGTTTAAAATTATCTCTATTTCGAATGACTGTTTTTAGAGAGTCTTTAAATTTAATTATTTTCCTTCAAGTTTTTTTCATCCCAGATAAGTATCTCATAAGTATTGTGATCTTCACACACATACATACATACACACACACAAATGCATATATATATATATATATATATATATATATATATATATATATATATATATATATATGTGTGTGTGTGTGTGTGTGTGTGTGTGTGTGTGCGTGTGTGTCTGTGTCTGTCTGTGTGTGTGTACTACCTAACGTACCCGAAAGTAACAATTGAATAAACAAGGGCTTTGGAACGTTGTCGGAGAATACAGACCTTAGGAGTGTTAGTGTCAAAATAAATTTAAAATAGATGTACTAATAGGCTGCAAACAGATTTATATATAGATTTACAAAAAGAATAACTTATAGATTAACAAAAGATTTGCAACACTGACAAATAGTAGTGTTAAATTATAAACACCTGATTCTGAGCGTTTCTTATCAAGTTTGCAGAACCTCTCAATAAACAACTTTTTTGCCTTCCGTGTAAAATATAAACGAAGAGCTGACTAGGATTGCCGTCTCTTGAATATCCCACATAAAGTTGTCAATGGGAGAAAACCTGTTGAACAAGTTTAACGCCTGCAGCATCCAAGGACTGTAGCTGAGCTTTGATTGCAGCCGCTTAAACTGAGGGAATAAATGAAATTTTAGAAATAAAATATTTTGACATGCAGAATTCTCGCCTCCAAAACTGATGACATGATCTTAATTTTATGCCGTGTGACATTGCAAAATTTCGGTGGAACCAGGACTCTTAGCGAAATCACTCGTACTCAAACCTTGACGGGCAAATTGTGAGGTGGGAGAACTGCTGGTTTTTAGATTATTCAAAAATTCAACTGCAAAATTAACTTCATCGGCGTTTAGTAAAGTGTCAATGGAATTGTAGGTGCGACGCTTACCTGGTAACTGTTCAAGGAGTTTGATTGTCAAATCATCAAGTACCACATTATGTAAAGCTAAAATGGCACAGGTTCTCAGCAAGATGTGGTCTGTAAACTGATTCCTTTGGATAGGAAAGATTCTAGTCATTAGTGCCTTTAAATTAGATACCATATGTACAAAAAGCAAACTGGCCCAGCCATCCTGTTCCCCAACTAAAGTGCAATTGCCTATATCTAATATTTGCACAGAAAAAGTAGCAGCGTCCTCATCGCTACTGAGCTGCACTCTCGTGTTGGTTGTCTCAGTTTTTTGCACTACCCCACGGGTAGGAAGACTTTATACTGGTGTTTACCACGTCAGCTCTTGCTCATTTCGGAATCACTGATAAGATTTGTCTAAAGTCTCCTTAGAAGCAAGAGTGCTGCACCTCCTATGAAGCATGTGTTGTGCCTAAGATCCTGAAGTGCAATGACAAGAGCCTCGAATGACCCTTCTGATTCATTGTCGCCTCATCCCTGATGATCAATTTGCAATCAGTGAGGAGTTTGCCTTTTACAGAATGCCACTGCTGTTGCAGGCTGCCTATTCTTTCTTGGACAGGACATCACTGAACATGGTTTCAGATATTCCACATAACACCACTACTATTTTTATCTAAATATTAACGTCGAACCTATATATATATATATATATATATATATATATATATATATATATATATATATATATGTCTATGTCTGTGTGTGTATGTGTGTGTGTATATACTAACATGCCAGTAAGACACAAATCCGTTAATGATTGTGGACGTATTAGAAAACAGTGACTACACAAGTGAATGAGAAGATTAATCAATAGTGATTTAAAATTTTTAAAGTTTGAAGTTGATTTAAAAGTATGGAACCTGAAGCGAGTTCCACAAGATAGAATTTCGAGAAAAGAAACAGTTATCACTTATTAAACATACAGTCAACTCAAAAGATAATTGCTGGTCGCCGGTTTAGTACGGCGCTGAAATTCATTAAGTCTAGGTACCATAACAAAGAACAATTACCATGAAAGGGACTCAACTTTACGGCGGCGAGAAAGAAACTGAAGGCGAAACACCAGATCAGTAGCAATCATCCTGCTGATTCTTCGTTGGATTTTATCAATGATCTCTAGATATATTGCAGGTGCAGCGGATCATATGCAGCAGTAATATTCTAAGCATGGACGCATGGTAGACTAACAGATATGGAAAATAGATTCATGTGATAAAAAACTATATAGCACGACACAGGGAACCATCTTTCTTAGCAACCGACCTCGCAATGGATTCAATATCGTCTTCATATCCGTTGAGAATGTTTGCCCGAGAAGGCAAAAAGTGTCACTCTCTTGAGGGTTAGCATCAGCTGATGGAAGACAGGAAAGGGTCTCTCATATGATTAATAGAGAGCGGTTTAATTTTGAAGGCGTTAAATTTGACAAGCCATCGTTTGCCCCAACTAACACCTGATAGTTACTTTTGATATCAGCCGCCAATTTGACCTTATCGAACTGATCAAACTTATCGAGACATGAGTAAATGTTTGTATCATCAGCATAGATACCAAGTTCAGAGCTAGTGTCATCGGGAAGTACATTAATGATAATTAAAAATAAAGTAGGCCCAAGAATAGTTCTCTGGGTACAGCTGCGTTAGTACGAAAGGATCAAGAAAAGTGGGCGTTTAGGATAACCTTAATTTCCCGATTTGATAAGAAAGACTTGATCAGTTCAAAACATTAGCTGAAGACATCCTAAATTTTCAACTTGAGAAGACCTGTATGCCAAACAATGACGAACACTTTCGTGATGTCTAAAGCAACCCATTCAACGTCATTGTATAGGAGTTGGTAGTCTCTTTCCGAAGTTATCATCAATATATGAGTAGTTGACTTAGAGAAACGAAAACCATATTGCTTGTCTCAAAAAAAGTACTGCCATGTGAGATTCTTGAGCAATTCAACATTGATTGCGACCTCTAGTTTTCCAAGAAGAGGTAGAAGGTTAATAGACCGAAATGTTGGAAGGGTCTGACGGTTCAATTGAGTTCTTAAATACTGCAACAATAAATGAAAATTTCTAACAGGCAGGTAGCAAGAGGCAGCGAGACATTTATTGTACAGTTTAGAGAGAATAGGAGTCAGTCCGGGTACACAATTCTTAAAGACTATAATAGAGATACCATCAGGTCTACATATTTTGTGGACATCCAGATTAAAGATGACAGCAGAAACCATTGGAGGAGTTATATGTATATAACAATCGAGACTCAGTTCTAATTGGGAAGAAATTACTCCAGATGATTCAAGTATAGAGTTTAAAGATAATTTACAGGACCATTATTATCGTTATTATTATTATTATTATTATTATTATTATTATTATTATTATTATTATTGTAGTTGTTGTTTTGTTGTTGTTGTTAATCATCACTCTAGAGAATATATGAATAATGGCTTTTCTTTTACAGTTGATAATGTTTAACTAATGCTTATTTCATATACCTGCTCAGACATGTTTTCAATATATTCAACACCAACGGAGTGAACCTGTGTTTATATTACAATTATGTTGCGTTTATTTTCTGTTCTCGTCTCAGGGAGAGAGTGAATAATCTGCCGAGATCGTATACGAGGAATTGAGACGTCTTGCTAGCACAACTACCCACAGTTCCCGAACAATTTTTTTTACACAATCCAGTTGCACGCGCGTGCACGAGCTCAATATCAGTGATATAGCTAAACTCCATCCCACCATCGAACATAATCAAATACCAACTAGCAGAAATAGATCCAATTTAAAACAAAACCTAAAACTAAACAAGTTTGTCTGATGATCGCAAAAGCGTGAAACCCAGGGACACACATTCATATCCATACAAATGAAAATATATATATATATATATATATATATGTGTGTGTGTGCGTGTGTGTGTGTGTGTGTGTGCGTGTGTGTGTGTGTGTGTGTGTGCGTACTAGCAGCATGGCCCGGCGTTGCCCGTGCTTGATTCAAAAATCGTACGACTCACACACCAATCGCTATCACTCGACTTAAAATATTTTGCCCTTCCTTGCCTTTAAAGGATTGCCCTTTGCCGTGCTGATGTTCCTACATGTCTTACTTCTTGCCTATCTCACACTGCGAATTTTTTCTAAGCTCTACACCAAACATTAAATCTGTTACAAAAAAGAACTAAACAAAAGAATACAAAACGATCAAGTTTAAAAAAAGGACTCGTAAATGAAAAAACCGAATGAAAAAGAATGTTAACAAATACTTTTTAACACACTACCCAGTTCTGCGGAATCAGTATCAGCGTTGAGTTTAAGCAAGCGAATGAGCCAATTGCAGTAAAGTTCCATGCAGATTTAAATTTTTCCCAATTGTGACGAATGCAGCTATCGATTTTTTTTGCATGCGAGCATGCTAGTTAACATTCGTGTCAGTCAACTGTTGGCTCTCACGCTGGCCAGTAGAATATTCCAGCCTATTCGTGGCAGCCAGCTACTGGTTCTCATTCTGGCCAGTAGGAAATGACCGCAAACTACATAAAAATTGCCGTAGAAGCATTAAAAAAATCGATTTTTTCCACTATCGATGGGAGTTGGGAAATGCAACCTTGGTCTTGGCCTTTCCAGTAACTTGGAGCATGTGCATGTAAACTTTGGTGCAAATCCGCCGAAAATTGCGGCCGTGCATTCGTTACACACACACACACACATCCTCCCTTTTATAGATAGAGATATAACGTGAGTATGTATATATATATATATATATATATATATATATATATATATATATATATATATATATATACATTAAGAAATGAACAAAGTCCGACAATTTATTTATTAAAGACATTTTTTTTTCTATAAAAAGAACGTTAAACATAAAAATGACTTTAATAAATATATATATATATATATATATATATATATATATATATATATATATATATATATATATATACACGGTAGCAATGTCAGTGATCAGGAGAGTGGAGTGTTTGAGGAGCGTGGAATCACCCCATAATTGCTTTTGTTCCCAGATTCACTATGATCCGTGGTGGTAGAACTATTTCGGGTCCCACCTATGACCAAATAGTAAATCTTAAATAAAAACAAAAACTATGAAAGCTTAAAAATTCATTTTATAGTAAAATTACCAGCAATACTTTGTTTTATATTCTAAAATGACCAACAATACCTATTGATTGTAAAATGACAAACAATACATTTTTGAAGCAAAATTAAAAGCAATGCGTTTTATAGAATTACCAACAATTCATTTTATTGCAAAATGAACAACAATACACTTTATCTATATTTGAAGGCATATACTTAGTTTTAAAATATATTTAGTGGACGCCATAAAATTGTGTTCAAAATATTTTGATTGCAGCATTAAATTACGCCTAGACTTTGGTATGCCATAAACAAAATCAACCAACCAAACAACTAACTCTTCCATGGCATTATATCCATATAATATCCTTCAAATTCTTAACGACTCAAACGGCATTCCAAAATATATGTTCAACAAAACTACAACAAAAAACAAACATATTACCGCCTTTAGGGGCACTTCGATGTAGTGTAATTGTTAGCAAGCTTGTTTCGCTAGAATAATTACGACTTAGTAGTGAGTTAGATCCTCAATGGGTGCCCAATACTTGCGGCCTTGTGCCACATCTAAGCTGCGGCTAAAAGATCAACACATCACCGCCTTGGGTAATTAAGTCCACAGGAACATGTATATGCGTGAAAGCTGAGCCTCATCTATCATGTATTCAGTTGTGAAAGCAAAATAATATATCATAATTTTTATTA
>OZ010576.1:127881364-127883864 GCA_963932145.1 Acanthosepion lycidas | reverse complement strand
AGGGCAATATTATGTGGGATAGAAGTACCTTGATAAAAATGGCTGGTGGCACGTACTGAAGTATCTTGAAAAAAGACTCAAAGAGGAGAAATCAGTGTAAGAATAAGCATCTTCTAGAAGAGCACATGAATGAAAGCAACCAGAATACTAAGAAGATTTGATATGTACTGTCACTTAATCTTTAACGCAAACTACTATTTAATACACTGAATGAATTCATGACTGAATGAAATAATAATAATAAGAAGAAGAAGAAGAAGATTAAACAAAATGATTGATGTAAATCTTCCAATATTTTTCAACACCGAGAGAAGAGCGCGATTTGAGAAAAGAAAAAGAAATGAAACGATACAGTGTTTGACAATGTTTAAAAAAATGATCTTATCTTTGTCTTGAAGTTAAATTTAAAAAAAAGAAATTAGTATAAAAATGTAAAAAATTACAAAAAATTATAAGTACTAGATTGGCGGTAGGCACTTGTAATTTTACAGATGATATGGATAGAAGTAACCGTAAGTTCTATGCTAACAGTTTCTTCTATCGCAGTTGTGCTTCTGGCGTATGTATCACAATCAACTTTGATCTTCAAAAATTTAAATGCTATATCAATCGTCATCTTTCCTCTTCTTAATTCGTATTCTTATATTCTCTTATAAATAGTGATTTTTTTTTACTCATATTCTCTAATACATTGCGTCTTAGTGGCTTTATTTTCTTGTTTAGGGTGAAATGATTAAAAAATTTCTTCTTACAAAGTGAATTAGCAGTACGGCCGTACTTTTTCCATTACAAGACAATAAACGTTTGTAAAAAGACATATCATTTTTAGTAATTTGTTTTATTTTTATATATTTAATTTAAGAAAATAAATTGAAGAAGCCAGAGATACTGTCGATATATTGTTTAACATAGTTAAAAATAATATATTTGTATCACAGCATCCCTCTATCGGCCTGCAATTTTATCAGTTAATAATAATATTAAATGATTGATTGGAAATACTTCCGATAGACTTATTGAAGGGAATTCTGGTAGACCATATCTTAAAGAAATTCAAAAAAATTTACTTAAAATTACAGCTCAGAAATTACGAAGGGCTTTATCTATGTAAATTGTTTGTGATCTTAGGGGATCTTTGAATTTGTTTGCTTTTTTTCAAAAATGATCAGTGGAAAATGCCACGAAAATATATCTGGCCTGAGGTCTCTGGTTGGGACCCGGAAGGAAATAGGTATACAACAGAAATCAAAGGAAATAATAATAATAGATATCTCTAATTCATGTCATTTAATTTTCCATTATGATACTTAATGCTTTATGACGCTTGTGTTTTCATTGTTGGTTTTATTTTTTCTGCTGTTTATGTGAGGATCAAATAGCCGCTAGTCGTTATGATCTGCCAGAATAACTAACTGACAACCGCTCCAGGCTGAGGCGGTCAGGTGTTCATTATTCTTAGTAGTAATATTAATGTTATTTGTAGAAGTATTTTATTCTCCATTTCACATAGATTACAAAGCAAGCGAATCTCAGAAATGTAACCATGTAAAATAATCTCAACGTGTGACTCACGTGAAGTGTTACGTGAGGAATGTCGTCAGCATGTGAAATGTTCCCAGGAGATTGATGTTTTCTTGTACTGTACGATTCACCTAGGATTTGTACAGTCGCAACAACAATGAAAAGATCACTGCCTTTCTGTTTTTTTTTCTCAAAGAATACTGGGAAAGGTGCTGGAGATTTGAGGAAACTTGTTCACACTCATTCTTCAACAATGAACAATGAATTTGATATATATATATATATATATATATATATATATATATATATATATATATATATATATATATATATATATGAATCAATAATCGGTTGAATTAATATTATTATTATTATGAATAATAATAATAATAATAATAATAATAAGAAGAAGAAGAAGAAGAAGAAGAAGAACAAGAACAAGAACAAGAACAAGAAGAATAGCGAGAATATTTTTTGAATATCAACCAGTAGTAAATAGTAGTTTCGCCCTCGAGATCAAAAGATAAGGTGACTTAAACATTATAAAACCCGCTTTAATATTTTTCTGACTGCTACTTTCCCAGATTTATTAATAATTCTATTTTTAATACGTCAGTACTGTTCCAAGTGTCGCAATAAGTCTGATTAATGCTGTAACAACACAATTATTATTATAATTATTATTATTATTATTATTATTATTATTATTATTATTATTATTTCCATTGATTTCCGATGTATACACCATGACATTTTCCATTTCCTAATTAAAACAAAACAAAAAAAAACAAAAAACAAAAACCCACATCAATGAAAAAAAAACATTTTATAAGAATATTAAGTCAAATATCTTGGCTAATTTAAATGAATGAACAGAATGAATGTATTAATATATAGCAGTAATTAAAGTTGCACAATGGCGGAAATCGCTTAACACATTCCCCTCTCCCAATCTCTCTCTCTCAGTCTTACTGACTAT
>OZ010576.1:127868864-127873864 GCA_963932145.1 Acanthosepion lycidas | reverse complement strand
TATATATATATATATATATATATATATATATATGTCTAACTGAATAAATTACAAACATTATATCTACTAATTTTATCATAATCCTTTTCATATTCACGTGTGCATATATATATATATATATATATATATATTCACGTGTGCATATATATATATATATATATATATATATATATATATATATATATATATATATATATATATATATATATAAATGAGGCAATAAATGTACTATCACAGTGAACATACTTTTATTTCCCTATATATATATATATATATATATATATATATATATATATATATATATAAATAAATGGGGCAATAAATGTACAATCACAGTGAACATACTTTTATTTCCCTATATATATACATATATATATATATATATATATATATATATATATATATATATATATATATATATATATATATATATATATTGAGACATGTCTCATTAAATAATTTAGACAAGATTTGTTGACTAATTTTTAACAGTATCCTTCTGTAATTATAAGTGTCTTGGTATCCTTATTAAGGAACGAAAGAATATTACCATGAATATTATCATTTTATTCTGAGTACATTCGACATTAACCCAATGTCGTAATCAGGATATTTGTTATGATATTAACTTGTTGTGTTCATCATTCTCCTAAGACAACGTTGTTTTTGTTCATCTAAAAATTAAGTTTTTGCGTATAAGTGAAAAACGCTAAGATCATTTTTATTTTTTTTATAATTTTAACATGTAGACACAAGTGCATGTGTCAAGAGAGGTAACTATGTTATGAAAATATCTAAATATTTAAAAAGAAATCTATTTAAAACTGTTATTTAAAGCCTTGATATTTTAAACTATCTACTGAAATCATTTAAAATCATTTGTGCAGTATTCACAATTAATTTACTAATGTTTGGTTTCAAATTTTTAATATAGATAGCTTCCAGAATATTAACTTATATTAATTATTTTCATAGTATAGATGCATTTTCAAGAAGAATTTTTCTAAATTGTGAATGTGGATAGGACAAGTTACATAATATGCATAAATATGGTAATTTTCTTTCGTTCTTTTACATGCATTTGTAAATATTGACAGATGCTAGATGCATCATTCAAATGAAAATTCAACCTTCAAGACAACATAGTAGTGGTATGCAAAAATATATAATGTTTTTCTGTTGGATCTACAATTTCTTAGGGAGATTTAAATTTATATGCAATGTTGGTTTTCCTGCAACATTTTAACTGGAGGGGTGGGGGTCATTACGAATGATTAAATTGGATATAGTGAATTTAGTATAGTATATAATTAATCCAATATTTCAGAAGCTGCGGTGGATATATTAATATTTATTATTTTTTTCTCAGATATTTTCCTCTTGTTTATAATTAGATTGTATTTGATTGTTATATAAAGGATTAACATATTTGGGCCTAACTGAAGAAATATTATACTCTATTTGCTTTGCATTAAAATTTCTAATACAGAATCTTATTTGTTCAACAGCAATATAATTAAGGAATTAATAAGAGTTTTTTTAAAAATTTTTAGTGCACTGTAGAAAATATGTTTCGTAGATGAATTCATTTTTGCAAGGTGTATTAGGTTTTTTACAGTTGCTATTTTATAGTAATTTGGGCATTCACTCTTATAGTTAAAGATACACGAATTTATGCCGGTAGTTAAATAGTGAATTTATTATTATTAGTGTTTATCACTATATCTGGAAAAGGAATTTTATTGCTATTATTAAGTTTGTATGTAAATTTAAGGACATAATTATTTTGGAATTGTTTTGTTTTTTGGTATATTTCATCCATATTCATGAGTAATGTAAGGATTTAATCGACATATCTTAGGTCGATGGAGGGTTTTTTAAATTTATTTTATTATTTTCAATACTGGACATCGAGAAAATACTAAAGAAGTGATCTCAAAGAAAAACCATCCCGTATGTACATATATATTATATTGGTGATCGTAGAATGGAAATTCAGTAGTGAAAGTTAACATTAGTTTCAGTCATAAATTAGGTTTAATTTTTTTCGGCTAAGAAGAGACGGATTATTGTATACTTTTCTGAAAATAATATCAATAGTTTCGCTAACTGGGACATTAGTGAATAAATTTTCAATGTCAAGTGAGGGTATGATTTCGTTATTAAGTTTTACTTTTTTTAGAATTTGAATTGCTTCAAGAGTTGATTTGATTTTATATTTACAGGGAATTTATGGTAAGATATGCTGGTTTATAGTATTTGTTAATTGATACACAGGAATGGCAATTTGAGATACAATAGGACGCAGAAGATAATTCTCTTTGTGTGTTTTTATAGTGCCATATATGTAACCTGGTCCATAATCCCCCACTATTTTAAGAAGTTTTAAAGTGTCTTTTTCAGCATTATTAGCTATGATGAGCTTGTTAATTTATAATATTAGTTAATTAGTAGGATTTCTGTTGATTTTTAAACATTCTATATGATCATTAAGTATTTGTTCTAGTTTTGTATTATAATCCGATTTGTTCAAAACAACAAAGAGGCTTGTGTCTTTGCTTTTTAATGGTTATATCGGCATGGGTTCCTAGTTAATTAGAGGCAATTTGTAATGGTTTCGTTAATATTTTTGAAAGTTTTTTTTTATCATGGATATTCTTAATTGCATCAGCCTTGAGTACGTCCCGAAATTCTGTTGTTGTTGTGATCAGTTGTTCTTCATGAAGTTTTCCGAAACTTTCATATAACATCTCAATTTCATTTTTTTTTTTAATTAGATTTACATTATATATGGCAGTTGGGTTCCAGGTGAAGCAAATCTCTTTGATGCTTAGTCAACACAAATATTAATAAATTTATCCATTTTGTTTGGAGGATTAATAGATCATTTCTATTGTGTTTTTATTATTTTTTTATTTATGATCTATGTTAAATTTCTACTTTATTGATAAGATCTGTAAGTCTATGTATAATATTTTCCAGTTGATCAGGAGTAGTTATATATTTTTTGTAGATGTCTTGTTTACTACTATTGACTGTTTAAAATGTCATTAGCTAATTCGATTTGCCTTTTCATAAGCAAAATGTAATATTCCAGCTGTTGATATTCTGGTAAGCTGCTGGAGAATTTAATTTAAATTGCGTATATTTTGGCAGCATGGATTCATTAAGGCATGTCTCATTGAATAATTTAGACATGTTTCCGTCTAATAAGAAAACAAAAGCCTGATGACGACATTGTGTAAATATCGAAATTCCTCGGAATAAAAAGAATACGCATCAACATGTCAATTTTCTTCCTTCCTTTAATAAAGTGTCCGTTATTACGAGAGGATCATATTAAAAATTATAAGACAAAATTTGTCTATATTATTTAAGGAGACAGGTCAGAAAATACAAGATGTCAATATATCCATATATATATATATATATATATATATATATATATATATATATATATGTGTGTGTGTGTGGGTGTGTATGTATATATATATATATATATATATATATATATATATATATATATATATATATATATATATACACACACACACTGTGAGAGAGACAGAGATTATGTGGTTATGGTCAATGCTTTGCCTACCCAGAATTTTACGTTTTGGTTTATATATATATATATATATATATATATATGTATGATTAAGTTCATGGTCAGAGTTGAATTAGACCAGATAACAGTAGTTTTAAAAAGTAACCCGTTGCATACATACCAAAACGTTCTTTTGAGATCATATGAACCGGGATGAAAAGAATGTATGCTTATTTCATTTACCCGCCCCTCCTATATATTTTAAATAGCCTAGGATTTCTGCTTGTCCTCCCCACTTCTAGAATACCTAACATCGCGCACTTATTTGTTTTTGAATATTATAATGTGCATTTTGTTTTTTAAATGAAGTTTTAGGAAGTCAATTGACCGAAAACGCCTGATGATACCAAAGGATGAGACCAAATAGCGGAATCTGCTGATATCCGAATTTATAGATTCATACATACATACATACATACATACATATATATATATATATATATATATATATATATATATATATATATATATATATATATATATATATTAAAGAGATAATCATACATTGAATTAATTAGCAATATTAATTCAATTAATGGCGAAATCTCTTCGCTAACAGACTTAATATAAGCATTAAACTACTAACAATCCACTGAATGATGCGATCCTTATGTATAAAATTGTTGTCAGAGGGATCTGGTGTATTTTTTAGAAAATCAAGTACTTTCAAGGACTTCATGTACTCATCATCAGGCTGTAATTTTTTCCTTAAAATCAAAACTCGAAGACGAAATAAATGCGTTGAACCCCAACAATTTTATACATAATGATCGCATCTTTCAGTCGACTGTTAGTAGTTTAATGCTTATATTAAGTCTGTTAGCGAAGAGATTTCGCCACTAATTGCATTAATATTGCTAATTAATTCAATGTATGATTATCTATTTATAATATAAAATATACGCTGCCTAATATATATATATATATATATATATATATATATATATATGGAGTAAAATCATCAATATCAAAGATATTATGTATATAAATATAAATGTGGGGACGATAGCATAATCGAAAAGCTCATAACTTTTACATATAGTTATACCTTTACTCTCCATTGTGATTTATGTAATTAATCTAACTAGAGTATCACGTTAACCATTACAATATGTCGAAGTCCACTGATACTTCCTCTGTCTATAGTTATATATATATAGATATTATACTGCTTATATTTAATATATACATGCATATACTGGTATATATTAAAATATAAACTTTTGAATTATATATTGTTATTTCGAGACGCGATGATTTTAAACCGATATCAAATGCCGCCTATTAATGAAGAGCAATTTACTGAATGAATAAGAAATGAATCAGGTGATCCCTGCCTCGTTAACCTAATTAATTAATCAAATTGCATTAACAGTTCATGTTTCTTTAGAAC
>OZ010576.1:127791364-127863864 GCA_963932145.1 Acanthosepion lycidas | reverse complement strand
AGAGCAATATCAGATAGGAGTGATAGAAGAAAGGATGAGTGTAGCAGACAGATCAAGGCAACTGGAGATGTCGATTGACATTACACTTGAATAGCTACAGTTTATAGCTCACAGGGAAACAGGAATACGGAAGGGAGTTCCACAGGCGAGAGGTGGAGACATGAAGCTATTAGAGTCGAAGAGACGGCTACATTTAGGAGTTTCGACAGTGAAGGGGTGAGAGCGGGATGCCAGCCTCGTAAGGCGCTTGAACTCATGACGTCTGGGAACCAGCGAATGCAGCTCCTCGGAGCAATTTCCATGAAAGTATCTGTAGAACAGACAGGGAGGCGACGGCGCGTCTGTGAGAAAGTGACTGTAGACGAGACGCCAGGGCAGGGCCAACTACATTGCATATCCGCCTCTGGAGCCTATCAAGAACCCCGGGACAAACAGAAGGGGCACCAGACCATATATGGCAGCAATACTCCATGCAAGGGCGAATTGTTGATTTGTAGATCTGGAGGATCGACTCCGGGGAGGAAAACTTCATGGCGCGGCTCAGGGAGCCGACTTTCCTTGCAGTGGACGAGCCAACTGACACAATGTATTTATTCCATCTCAGGTCAGCAGTCAACGTAAGACCAAGAAGCCGCAGAGAGTTGCTCTCGAGAAGTTGACCGTCAGACATTCTAATGGAGGGAAGGGAAGGATCTCTCTGGTGATTAATAGAGAGCAGTTTTGTCTTAGAAGCGTTGAAGTTGACCAGCCAATTCATTACATATAATTTTGTTCACATATATTTATATACACTTATATTTTTATGTTATACGTAAATTATTTTGTAAATGATATGCAGTTGTCTTAAGGGGGCCTTCAATTTTCCTTTAAAAGGCTTTATTTTATTTTGCTTTTAATTTTTTTTTTTTTTTTGCTGTGAAGCACATTCAATTTCCAATTGCTTCTGTTCCAACAGATTGTAATATATCAAAAATTAATCCGTATGTTATTTGCCTGCATGTTTTGCAATAGAGACTTATCTTTTTTCACTACCGTTGCCAGATTGAGATGCATTTCTTATGATTATATGGAGAATTTGAAGAAATTTACGAAACTGGAAAAGATACAGTATGTAGACTCGAATGAATAATAATACTGTAATTGGAAAATATTACTTCCATAATATCTCCTTTTTTACAGTATGAGTATATTTGTAAATACATCAATAATAGTGTGAGTGTTAGAAATCTTTACTGATTTCAGTCATCCTCCCTTTCCTCTCCATTTAATATTACTTCCATGGTACATGAAAAGAAAGAAAACTGTTATTTACCCATGAACGCATGGTTTCTCCCAGCTATAAATAGGAGCAGGAACTGCCTTTTGGAGTGGAAAGTTCCCAGCAGTCATCTCTGACAGTCGAAACATATATTCTTGCTGTAACACACTCGTCTGTATATGTTTGTATTACTGTTTTTCAGTTAATATATTTGTTTAACTATATGCCTCTCTTGTGCCTTTATTTCTGGGCCTAACAAGGCCACAGCAAAAAAACAAAACAAAAAAAACGATAATAATAATAATTATATGAAAAACCTAACATAATATATTAGAAAATTTTAAAGAAGTATTTGGGCCCATTTTTGAGAAAACAGTTGTTTATATATATATATATATATATATATATATATATACACACACTCAGAAGCTCAAACACTAATATTCCAAGTTTATAATTTATTATATTGGAATCGTAATCACGATCCAATTCATTAGACGTACAAATTCAAAAAGGGACCAGAAAATATAACTCCGGATATAAAAAACAAAATTTTAATGAGAGTATATGTGTGGGAGTGGGAAACAAGTGTGAGAGGGAAATGTATGAAAACTCTAGTGAGAGGGGGTAACAGAAGAAAGAAAACAGGAAGACTTAAAGGTGAAGGCGGGGATTAAAATTTAACAGAGAGAAGTTTTAAAGTGTGGCGTTAAATAACGGTTTAAATGAGTGAGATACAGAGAAATGTGAATTATTTTCAGATGCATAAATCACTACAGATTCCATGACTGGAAATTAAAATTAAAAACATTAAAATTATATATATTGACCACTAATATTATCAATATATATATATATATCTATATATCTATATATATATATATATATATATATATATATATATATATATATATATATATCTTCCTGTCTAAAAATTATTTAAGATGACAAATTGTCTGGTCTCTTGACTGAGTACACTTGAACCTACGTAAATTATTAGAAATGGTTTTTAAACAAACTTATCCTTATTTTCCATTTCCAATATGGATCATTCTATGATCCCCCCTCCCACCTCTTCTGTCACCTTATATCAATCTAAAACTAACTCTCAAAATCTTGTATTAAAAATAAAAGAAACCAACTTCCTTTGTAATTGGAATCATCCACAAGAATTACCACACCCTCATTACCTTACTATATATATATATATATATATATATATATATATATATATATATATATATATATAACTATATATATATATGTGTATGTATGTATGTATGTATAGATAGATAGATAGATAGATATGTAATGTATTAGGTTGTTGCAAAAATAATAACGTATTAATGTCGTTTTTTGACGTATTTTTTAACGTCAAAGAACGACATTATTACGTCATTGTTTTTGCACCAACCTAATATCACACATTGAGCGCTAATGTGCTGAATATATAATAGTGCTAAAATTTATACAAAATAAATAATGTTATTTTTCCCACCGTTATTTGGGGGTGAGGGAAAATGTTTATTTATTATTAGTTAATCATTAGGTACTTCCAAAGATTCACTAAAAATGAGCATATATACATGATGAAAAATACTACAAACTTAGTAAATAAATATTGTATCGTCAAAATCTTTATTAATAGGGAAGATGAAAGGATTTGTTTTTATTATCAGATTATATTTCTAAATCTATTTTAGAACTTTCGAAATTTCGGCTAAAAATGTTATTTTTCTTACTTCAAATGGAGATCCTTATTTATTATGAGAAATTTGAGCGTTCTTTGACAATGAAAAGAAAAGCACACTGATTTGGAAATTCTCGCAAAAATTACATGAATTTTGCATTTTAATGAAACTTTCCGATCTTATGAATTGACAAATGAATGAGTTTATTTCTTAAACTTTTTTTTAGAAAATCTTTGTAAAAATATTTTATTTCTCTTTTGTTACCTTCCCCCACTTATTTCATTTTATGAAATTTCGAGAAATTCTTTTTTGTAGAGCTTAATGTTTATATTATTTATAATAACAATTCCTTCTGTTCTGAATCATACAATAGAAAATGTAATAAAACTAAGAGATTATTTAATTAGAAAAGCTTTTAATAACATTTCCTCTACAAGTATCTTCGTAAGTAAGTCTATAATGACAAAGAACCTAAAATTCAATAACATATTAGAATGTTTCAATTATAATATTTTAACGTAACTATGTAGTTAAAAATTATATAAAATGGTGTTTACGTAGTCTTCGACACGTAACTTTACTACAAGTATTTCACACATATCTAAATCTTATAATCTTCGGGTTATGGATTAATCTGTTAATGACTCATAAAAAGACCTACATCCATATTATTTACTAATGTATTTGAAATTGAAAGTAATATTTGTTTAATTCAGATTAATTAATATGTAAATCAGTTAATCTTCTTCAAATAAAGTTTCAGAAAACTATATTTTATTTTTGAAAAACCTTTTTAATAAAATAATTATGATGTGTTAACAGATTTGTGAACATGGCCAATTTTAGCGACTTAAAAAAGGATTCTAATCAATTCGATTTGAAATAGAGCAATTTATTTTCCTTATTGGAAATATTGACATTCATCAGTTACATTACAATTAATACTAAAATATAAGTTTCAAGAAAGATTTGTTTCTCTAAAATGAATTTTAAACCTTACGTGTTGTTATTGGTGTGGCAATAGTTTGTTCGAATTCCAGTCGTGTTCTTTAAATTCACTTACGTGCAAATACCTATGGGAAAGGTATGAATCCATCTTGTTCCCCCCTCCACATACACACCCATAGGTAAATAATAGGGTAAACCGGGGTATACAGCTTTGTTTGGCAATCAGTCAAGAAGGGAAAGTGTGAATTCAAAATTTGCAGACGGCCTATTTGAAATCTTGTGGCACGTTATGCGAATCAGTACTCTGCCTTCGGTTCTTCCAAAAATTGTGGTTGGTTCTGCATCAGCTTTCACCACTAGATTAAAGATTTCAATCGAGTCTTGATATTTCTCCACTTAGACTTTTAAGCGGTCTAATCTAATGAAGCATTTATAAATGGAAAATATAATTCTGCCCTTTGATCGTTAAATTTAAAGAGGAAGTGTTGGTCATAGGCATAGCCATGCTCTCGCAAACAATGATTAATTTCTTAACGGAATGCAAAAAATAGCTACTAAAAACAACCAGTTGATATATAAATTATACAGTGAGACAATAATTTTATAATACAATGCATGAGAGAAGTTTGTAATATCTCAATATACCGTAGTATTTGCCTATTTCTACATATCACGCTCCAAAGTGAAAATACAACGTTAAATATTGTTTCCCTCACTATAAGTTTACAAGTGAATAAAGAGTAACAAAAGTAGGCAGGTGTGGCTCTTTCTTTTTATTTCCACCCTCTCTCCTTTCCTATCATTCAATTTTTCTTATCATTTTCCTTTAGCTTTCCTATATACTTTTTACATTTCCTTTTCCAATGCCTATTGTGATTCTCCAAGCGTAGCTTAGATATAGCACAAGGCCGAAAGTATGGAACACCCAGTGAGGATCGAACTCACTCAATCGTAATTGTTATAACGAGACAATCTTGCTAAACATTACAACGCATCGAGGTGCCCCTTTTCTACGCCTATTTCTCTGTAATTTCTGTAGTTTAAAGGCGCTCTCTAAAAATCACGACCAGCAATAATCTTTTTATGTTCACATTTATGATTGGTTGAGTGATTCGTTTTCTACAGCTTATCTACCCTTTGCAGGTTATTTAAAGCCAGAAAATACATTTAGTTTGTGAGAATATTTTTGGCGATAATACTGATTTTGTGATACCAGTCATAATATGTAACCCATCACCGGTGGGGAGGTAAGAGGCGGGTTCATTCCTTTCCCAAAGGTATCTGCACGTAAGCGAATATAACGAACCCAACTGGAATTGGAACTCCGCCTTCCGATTAACAATGCCGACTATTATCCATTACACTAACCGCACATTCAAGCTTTCAGGACCTAGCGGTTACCCATCTAGGTACGGGCTAGACTTGACGTTGCTTCAACGTGGTATGACCGTAAAACTTAGGTAGATATATAGATATTTTCAGAGGGTTCTGTCATATCGATCATAAGAAGCTTAAAGCTAATTACCGAAAGTTGGCAGTCGACGCTAGTATTTGAATTGAGAGTTTTACTAGTTTTACTTCTTTGACTGGTTGCCATCCAATTTTAGGGATTCCACTCTTCCCTGTTATTTAACTTACAACTCTGCATAGAAGAAATGATTCAATGACTTTCCCAAGGCCATCAGTACAAAGAAAAGGCAAAATAAACGGATGGAATTTAAACACAACTTGCAGATTCCCATTTCACCGTTGATAATCGTTACACTACCAACCCTCTTCTCCTTTAATTTCTCAATTCTGTCGTACTGCGGCAATGAAAAATAAACAGATTATGGCTACATACATATCTATTGTATGGGTGTAACACGTCACATTGTATGAACAAACATTACACGGTCTGTGGAAAAAGTAGTAGGTAGCGTTACTTTGTTCCAAAGCAGATCACACAGGGTTAAATAATTCCTCGTTTTCTTTTTGCCATTCTGATTTTTCTATGTTTTACGTCCCTGCTAGACGTTAAAGATTATGTCTCTCCACAATTTCCTCACATTTTTTCACTTTTTATATTGTCATTTTGCTAAACTCAGTACTGCTATCCATTTACACAAGTTCGCTCGTTATGTCATGCGTTCTTTTCCTTTGTCCGTTTTGCCTTCAAACTTTCCTGTGAGTTTCAAATTTTCTAATCCCTCTTTACTCACTATTTACCCTAGGTTGCTTCAAATTCTCTTCTTCATCTGCAAGGAGATTGTCCAGCATACAGTGCCATATACCTAAACTGATATTACTTCACAGTTCAACACTCTGCTCTTTATTACTAACGAAAATTTTCTGTTTTTTAATAACTTGCTTGGCTTTTTGGAAGGTATCATTCGCTATCTTAATGTGCCTTCAGGTAGCACACTTTCTATCAACATTTATAATTACGAATAAATTACGTAGCTTTCTGCTGTGAAATTATAAAAAATACGTGCTCAACATATATATTTTCTAGAGAGACATTCATAAATGTTCTAGGACCTACACACTCCCAAAAGCCTGAACAAATGATGAAACACTAAACGCATGTATGTATGTATGTATGTATGTATGTATGTATGTATGGAAAGGTGATGAGAGTTTCCACGAACGTGCAATGAATAAAGCCTGCAGTTGGGAAAGGGGAAATAATCAGCAAGGAACCAGCAATTCATCAATTTACATATGATGAATGTGGCCGAGTATGTCTCTCCAACGTATGCCTCGTCAGTCACAAGAAAAAGTCATATTGGTAGACCTTTGACAAATTACCATCCATACTATGCTGTGTCGTCAGAAGACCTGTAGAAAAACGCTCAGGTCTCACCCGTCACGTGAAAATCCACGAGCGACCTGAACTGAATTTATAAAGCCGTCCGGGCCCTGGATAAAACAGAATAGTTTGTCGCGTCTGAAATAAGTCTTCTACAGCATTGTCGTTTAACGGATCGACAGCCATTTTGAGAGAGAGAGAGAGAGAGAGAGGGGGGGTCACACAAAGAAGAGTAGCGACATTAAAGAAGGGAAAGTAGCCTCAGACCGGTACATTTACAATTATATTGATTGTGATACAGCGAAAAATTATGGATATTCTTAAAGAATCATTTGAAATAAAATTATTATATAAAAGGTGCGTTGGATAAATTGTCGTCTCATTTAGGCAAAAAGAAAAATAATACCGACATCTCATTTTAACATCTATATTTACCAAAAGTGCACAAACTTATCTTGAAAATATATAGAGTAAATTTATTCAACAAGAACGCCATTGGCTACAACCACGGCCTCCACAGACGACTTCGAAATCTCCCGCATCTCTTCTGGACGGTATCCTTGTTTCAGTTGGTGAATGATGCCATAATCCTTACCTTCAATGATATTTGGTGTTACAAGGTGTTTTGTTGGATTCTCGCTCAACTGCACGCCACACACAATAAAAAAAAGTGTCTAATATCGGGAGTTAGGAAGGCAAATGTAAGGTGTGATGTGGTCGCAGAAAATTTCTGACTGCCATGACTGGATTCCCTTGTTGCCAGACATATAGTCTTCCATCAGTCCCCTTTTGACCCAGGGCAGTATTACCTCCTCAAGGCACTTGATGTCGGCCTTCGTATTGAGTCTGGGGTCCTCCCCAACAAATTCGGGACTTCTTTTCTTATCAGTACGATCAGAGTGAGTTTTCCGAACTGCGGTATCTTCTTAGTGACCATTTGACTCATCCAAATTTTTCCGAATTCTCTGCACTGGCACTGATACCGAAGTAATTCGTATTGCAGCTTCCGGCGTTAATGCCAAGTGGTAAAGAATGCCGTTCCCAAATTTATGTCGGAGGGAATTGCGTCATGATGATCCAATACTTACAGACGGTGCTTAACTGAAACTGCTATAGTGTAGTCGACAAAATAAATAAAAAAATTAAATAAATAAAAAAAAATATAAAATGGCGACAATTTACCCATCGCACCTTGTATGATACTAATTTTCAGGTAAAAGCCAGTAACTGATATTTGAATGGAAATCAAGTATAGATATCTTATATTTTCTAAAACTTAACACTCTATCCCTATTCATCTTATTTCCGATTTTATTGCGTCTATCTTCCACATTGCATTAATAAAACCGCTACTGTTATTTTGCCTTTCATACTTGAACGCAATTCTCATACCTGTAGATAGGCTTAGGTATAAAACAGACTGTTGCTACAGGCTATAAACCCCAGTGTCCATTTCTGTATTTATATACATTCTATTCCATATACTGAGCAATATTACCCATTAATCTAGCATAACTTAAAAGAATATATATATATATATATATATATGGAAAAATATAGTATTAAAGTGTGCAATATTTATGGGATAAATTGCTCAATATCAGAGATAGAGCGTATATAAATATAAAAGTGAGAATTGAAGTCAACAGCCTGTGGCCTCTGATTGTTTTCAATGTTCACTTTCACACACACACACACACATATATATATATATATATATATATATATATATATGTGTGTGTGTGTGTGTGTGTGTGTCTGTGTGTGTGTGTGTATGTGTTGAAAGTAAACGTCTGTAGCGTTAAATTAAATGACACTCATAGTATTGAAACGTGAAAGCTTTTGTGTAGCGATTTCAAAATATTTTATTATAATCTCTTAGAATATATGCATATATATATATATATATATATATATATATATATATATATATAAAGGTGAACATAGAAGTCAACACTTAGAAGCGACAGTCTGTTTCATGCTAGACGTAATCTACAGGCAGTAAATGTTGACTTCTATGCTCAATTTTATATTTACACACGCACTCTGATATTGAGAAATTTATTCCATAAATATAGCACATCTTAAGACTATATATATATATATATATATATATATATATATATATATATATATATATATATACACGCTTAATTTTTCAATTGAATCATTTTTCAACAATGATTCTGTTAATTAAAAAATTTTAAAGTTTTTTAAATTGAAAATTATTTTTTTAGAAGATAAAACTAAATTTTCTATTCATCTATATTTTCTTCAATAAATAATTAGTGTTCATTAATTTTTGCTAATTGGTTTGATCTCTTTTTCGGGGATTCTATCAAATTATGGAGGATATAATGTATATTATCGTTTTGTCGTGCCAATGAATCGAAAACTTTATGATTTTCCCTGCGTGTAAATTGCTGTCAAATTTTAATAATCCCAGAAATTATTTTGACAAACCTCCATATTTCATCGGGTATATAACATTTTACGAAGCCCTGCGTAAAACAATCCCTCCGAGCCATTAGCCATTGCACCATCCGCACATTCAAGCATACCAATACTCCCAAGCTGTCTAAATCTAGGTACTGACCTGGGTCGAAGTTGCTTAACTCCGGTGATCAGACGAGGACCGGTGTTTCAACGTGATAACGCCGTAAGCCAGAAAGGAAGAAAATAAGAATAATATTAACATCAAAGAACTGAAGAACTGGTCTTTCAACATCATTTGGTCGTAAGCCTATTAACATAAGTTAACATAATGAAAAATAGTACTGACATCTCATGCTAACTGCTATATTTACTAAAATGACACCAGAATATCTTGAAGTACTTAACCGTAAGTTTATTCAATATAATCGTCATTGACTTCAACTACGGCCTTCAGACAACTTCGGAATATCCTTCATCTCTGCTGGACGGTCTCTTTGTTTAATTTGATAAATGTTGCCATAATCCTAGCCTTCAGTCCATATCTGATGCTATAAGAAATTTTGTTGGTCTCTCGCTCAACTGAACACATAATAATCAAGATGTTGCAGTCTTGGGAGTTAGGTGGCCAGATGTAAGATGTGATGCTGTCGTAAAAATTGTCTGGTTCTGTGGTATGGTGCATATGGTCTTTCAGCAGACACCCTCTTGACCCAGGGCAAAACTACCTCGTCAAGGCTCTTGATGTAGGCATCTATGTTGAATCTGAGACTCTCTAGGAGGCTAAATGGAGGCTAAACTTCACCAACGCAGGTGTTCACTCCAAACCCTATGATTTTCACTGGATATATCATTCAACTGTTCCCGAATGCTCTGCAATGTGCTCAGATTGACACCCAAGCGCTTGTATTGGAGCTGAATACGAATCAGCACAGCATGACGTTTCCACATTTATGGCGGAGTGATTTACGCCTTGGAGAACTTTTTTTTTTATCACAGACCGACCATACTATATAGTGCAGTCGAGAAAATAAAAAAATAAATAAAACTCAAGCGCGAAATTAAAAATGTGAAATGGCGACAATTTACCCATCGCTACGTATATATATATATATATATATATATATATATATATATATATATATATATATATATATATATATATATATAATCCCTCTTGTGTGTGTGTGTATATATATATATATATATATATATATACACACACACACACACATTCATACTCAAAAGAGGGATTGCTACCCACATACCCACTTATATATATATATATAGAGAGAGAGAGACAGAGAGAGAGAGAGTGAGAGAGAGAGTGAGAGAGAGACAGACAGACAGACAGAGAGAGAGAGACAAAGACAGAGGGAGACACACAGATAGTTTAGGGGGAAAGAGTAACATGTTTGCATGAGATTAGATGCATGATATATTTTTAGATACTTCAAGAGTGGTCTTCATTGTTTCACTAACCTCATAGCCGATTTCGGGCTTTGCATTATATCGTCTTAAACAGCAACAACGGCCTGATTCAAAAGGAGGCAAACCGCCCTCTTGAAAGCGTCGTACTACGCACCTTGACATTGAAACAATATAACAACATAACCAGTATTGAAACCGTTCTTATTGAAATACATCCGCCAGCAACAGCCAATGAAAAAGAGCTTTTCACGCTACTTGTCGTTTATTTTTCTCTTCCTCAGTTTATGATTCGAGTTATTTCCCCTGGATTCCTCACTCGGTAAGCCTGTCTGTTTCTTGTATAGTTTCATTCGCTTTGAATGACTAATTCCATATAAGGAACTTATTGACAGCTGCCAGGGATAGAGGGAGGTGGAGAGCTATGATCACCTACATCATGAAATACATGGCACATAAAAAGAAAAGAACTTAACCTACACGCGTAACCAACCCAAATCTATCATAATCTTATACGAGCTACAATGCTTTGCCTCAGAAGAGGGAGATCATTTCAAAAAAATTTCGCTATTCATTGTATCAAAAAATCTTTAAGTTTACATTTACCTTAATTCCGCAAAAAAATTATTTTAGTCTATACATGCATGTACACACACATATACGTATATATGTACATACACGTACATGCACAAGGGCACATACATATATTTATATATCCCCCATTTACATTAACTTACTTCGACGAAACAAGTGTTACAGGGTCGACAAACCAGCCACTGCAAAATTAACTCGTACTATTTATTTGAAATTTTTTCTACTTCATGACGAACCGACTAATCAATTCAATGACCTAAACTTAAAAAAAAATATAAGTTAACTATTCAATTAACTAACCTATACTCATATTTGCTATATGTTAAGTATTACTGGAAATAAAGCTGACCAATTAATACCAGTATCGAAAAACGACATTTTCAAAATTCTATGATTACTTTCCTATTACTTAATATAATAATTTAAGTCTTTGCCCTCTAAAATTACATCCAATATTAACAAACAATTAATCAATAAATATGGAAATAAAAAGTCGAAAAGCAAAAAAATAAAAAAATAAAAAAACAATAGCGTCCACGAACCCACTCCCACATCTGCCAACAATGCTCAACCCTTCCCAACGTTCCTCGTTCTTACACCACTGAACCTTCTATCCACACTCAATCAAAAATTAACACTCATTATCCATAACTATTCAACTGTCCTGATTCAATATATTAACATATTATTCCCCTGTACCTTGTAACCCCTCACCCCGGATCCCTAAGTATTGCTTTATGAGTTCTTTTCTTTTTTTCCTATCGTCCTCAATTCTTCTTCTATGGCTCCGATCTCTTAAGCCAAATCCACTTCGAAGCAGTTAAAACTTAATTGGTAATGTCCTTCAGCGCTCTAGTCCACACTACTCCCATTATTCCTACTTTTGCCTGGCCTCTGCACAACGACTGTCCTGCAAACCCCCTGCAACCAAGTTCTATTGAGTCGTAGTATATTTACCATGGCTTCCACCGACATTGTTCAATCGCTTCTTGGTATTTGGACCTCTTTCTCTCTCCAGTGTAAATAATTCCCCCCATGACACAGGCATTTCCAACTCAATGCAATGATTCTTGTTGTCAGAGTGCAATATCAGGTCAGGTCTGAGTGATGTTACGTCTACGTGTCTGGGAAAATTAAGCTGGGACTTTAAGTCCCCTATGAACTGCCAATCATCTACGGAACAGCTTTCTATATCATTGATAAAGTTATTCTGATTCAACTTCCTTCCTGGTTGATGATTTGTAGCCCTTATTGTTTTTGTCACCTCGTTTGCAATTGCTTTAAGGGCTTGGTCGTGGCTCCAACAGTACCGACCATCAACCAATTCTTTGGGAAAACTACTAAGGATGTGCTGTAAATATCTTTCATTTGTACATATTTGGCAATTAGTTGTCTCGCATTTTCCCCATATAGGGGTTAGTTGGGCTGGGCATGACATCATACATCGATTTGATAAGAAATCGAAGCTCGCTAAAATCCGACTACCAGAACTCATTAGCTGACCCATTTCGTCCAGACTCCCTATTAGAACGACCATTTTATATTATCGAGCTTCTTCTAAACCCGCACGAACTTCAACTTGGATGAGTTGGCGTCTTTCTTTACCTTTGGTAAAATCGGTTTGGGGAATGGGTAAAAAAACAACCCCGCTTTGCCTTTATCTATTGACACACGTATAGGTTTATGCCCAAGTCTCTCCTCCTTCCCTCGCAACTCTCCTCAAGCGCTCCATTTCCTACCAGATCTTGTCCGACTTTCAGCTTCTTCCACTTTTGGATATCTGGATTCTTCATGCTGCAGCCCTTCTCTCGTTCTCGTGAATTTGAACTCATACGTAAGGCTACTAAAGGGGATGTGCAATTCGTTACCATACAAAGCTGCACCCCACTTAAGCAACTCAATAAAACTAGCTACCTTCTCAACCGATTACTAATTGCTAAATTAACGTTTACACTATGGTAATCTGACCGTCATAAACGAGCAATGGCCACAATATCCGGGGCAATACTAAATGCTGGAAAAGCCATGCTCTGAAATGTCCTGGCAATCCTGATTTGTCGATCTTAGTCAGTCACTCCTCAAGATCCTTTATAGTCTGCTGGATCGCGGCTGTGTTCTTCAGGCTAATTTTGAAAGTCTTGCCCAAGTTCAACAGGCTTTTCTCTCAGAGTAGGAATTGTTGCTCGTGCGATTGCAAATCAGACTTTCTCCATGACCTTGCCTTTTTTTTTCAATACTAGCGACCTAGATTTTACTGGCTTGTAATTCATTCTGGCCCAAGTCAAATTTTCCACGAGCCCTTTTAAAAGACATCTGACTCCCATCAGAGATGTCGCTGTCACGGTTAAAACGTCCATGTAAACCCTAATCTGGGTCTGACGGTTTCCTGAGCTAGACAATGTGTCTCGGCATTCCACCTCGGCTGTCTTTACTGGCATGTCCATGACCAATGAAAATAGGACAGCAGATATTGTACAACCTGTAATAATCCCCCTTTTCAGTGTCTTCTATTCTGACATTGTTAAACCTGAACCTACTCTAGGCCGAAATTATAATAGTAGTGTTATGGGGTCCTCTCCTTTTTCATATAAGCAGACTCGACCAGAGCGTTACTTGGACTGCTGCCGTTAAATACCCAGAGTCAGTCAGAATATAGAGAGTGAGCAGAGATTGAGATTGAGATTGAGATTGAGATTGAGTTTGAGTTGGAGTTGGAGTTGGAGTTGGAGGTAGAGTAATAGTGTGAGGTAACCGTTTGTAGAAGTCAGTTACAAGCACGTAGACTCTAAGGAAGTCCTACTTCGAGACTTATATATATATATATATATATATATATATATATATATATATATATATTATTATTATTATTATTATTATTATTATTATTATAGTCTACGTTCTTCACCCTCCCCGGAAAGAAAACTAAAATTTTACGACAATGAAAAAAGATTCCTACCCTCCCCGGAAAGAAAAAGAAAATTTTATAATAAGAGGAAAAGTACAACATACAGGACAAATTTTAACGAATATCGGAACAAATATAAGTCTCCCCATCAGAATGTTATGAATGTGGAGGACTACATTGGAACAAGGATTGCCGCTTTAGATATAAAAACTGTCTTGAATGTGGAAAAAAAATAGTTAACCTCTTGTAGAAGTCAGTCACAAGCACGTAGACTCTAAGGAAGTCCTACTTCAAGTCTGTATATATATATTATTATTATTATACTAACCGCATTCCAGTATTACCCAGTGTATTATTGTGTAAATACATTTAATTTCTTATATTTAATTCTTGCGTTTGTCATTCATTGGAGACCGAATTTCACCTCGGAATCCACAACAAGTAGTTAATTATGAAAACGCATACCCGATGAAGCCGCGTGATGTTTCTTTAGGGTTTCTTCTGGCGGTTTGTGTTGCATGGACCTGTAGATATTGGCGAGATCCAACTACTGTATGATCAGGTCACGTTTGCTGTGTCTGGACTCCTGTGTGCTCAAGGCGAACCAGCATACCGGTGACCCCTTCTTTCTGGACTGATGTATCAATGTAGCCATTTCTAAGAATGAAGTTCGAAAGGAGTCTTAACCCGAAAATATCTTACACTCGGTATTCTGCAGAGAAATGATGCGAAATTGGTCCAGCGAATTTGATGTTTCACCCTTCGGGATCCATTTCGCCTCAGCAAATCTACATTACTCCACGATGCTGCCCGTCCTTCTGATGACTATTAATATTTTCCACAACCTTTGGAGAATTCCGGTACACCGCTTATACACAATGTAAGTTAACCCACGTGGTCCTAGTGCGAAGGTGGATCTGGTTACTCTTACAGCTTCTTGAATTTCTTTCCAGGTGGGAAAACCAGTCTCAGATTGGAGCACTGGTGGCTTTTGAGGAATCAAACGGGTATTTATACCCAGTTCTTGACCTTTTGCAGGGTAACTCATGGAATTTCGGAGATAACTGTTAATTTCTTCCTCCGATGCCTCTAATTTCCCATTGCGATTATCCCTTACCAATGTTCTTGGGAAGCGAAAAGAGCCTGACAAGGAATTTGATCTCTTTGATCTTTCCTATGCCACTCAGCTCGCGGTATGGTTCGTAATTTCCTTCTGAGTATTCCTCGGAGCTACTTGAGGCGTCCACGCTCGTCTATTCTAGCGTTTTTAAAAAGCTTCTAAAATACTTTTATTTCTTTCCTCACATTGTTCTACTGAAGATCAAAATACGGGATCAGAATATATAAAAAATGTACAATACATTTAAGTACTGAAGACTTGTTAACTTGCAATAGATATCTACTGAGATAGATGATTATCAATTATTCTTTTGAATGATCATTCAACAAACAAATAATTATCAATCATATATATACACTCACCGTCAGATAAATAGATATGGACATTGATTTTAAAGATAACCTTTTGCTATTTCTTTATTCTTGATATAAACAATAAAGATGTATTGTAATTTATTGCTAGATTATTTTTATAGGTTTACTATAATCTCTAATCGTTAAACTGGGAGAGTTTTCAAATGTTATTAAAGATTTAGATTTCGTGTATAATAATGTATTTTCGGGAAGCAACACTCAAGCTTTAGTACTGACATACACAGGCGGGTAAAAGTGAATACTTTTAGCTTTTATCACCGGGAGTGAGACCTCTAAAAGCGGGACAGTTCCGACAAAACCAGGACTTATGGTAAGCTTATTTTTAACCTCTTGGAACCGGCTGACAGGATATCTTAAAGGAATTTTGTCCTGGAGCGACTAATGATATATTTTTCCGATATCAAGTCTCACATTGATCTAGACCGTAGATGGAGAGGGCATTATGCAAATATAGATATTGCTATTAAATTTGGTGGCAGAATATATCTGTATCTGAGTATGTCTTTCTATTAAGGCGACTAGCCAATCCCTGTTGCAAACGTCTGCTCGGGCACATTTTATATGGTCCAACACCCACAGAGTCCACGTGTGGTTTATACTGCAACTAGACTCAGCGGACTGTTACAGTTTCTGGGAAGGAGCTAATAGTCTGAGCAAATCATCGGTTACGATGAATTATTACTTCTTGCTTACACGACTACCCAATTTAAACGCTTGCATCAACCCGTCTGTTTCACGCACAAAGCTTGAGTCAGTCATCCCGTCAATTTCACGTGGGTTAACGCATGGTATAGTTTTAAGGCTCATTACAAGGGTACCGCACGTTGGGATCGCCTCCCCGGGCGAATAACCATGATGAGATTCGAACCCGAGAAAAACATGATTTATGACTCAAGCTAATAATTAATGTAAAATTCAGCTTATGCTTTCATGAGATGGAACGTAAGTAATGTCGACTCTTTAACCGCAATTTTTATTATAAATATCTAAAGGTAACTTAGAAAAACTTTAGAGATCAAGTGACGCCCTGAAGCTCATTATCAAAGACAAATAATTATCTACTAGTGGACGTGTCTGTTGCATGAATTCAAATAATGACAGTTGCTGCCATGAACTTGATATTGTCGTAGCCATCATGTAAGAAAAGATAGATAAAGATTTCAGGTAGAAAGAAAAGGATGAGCACGGAATGGAGATGCGTGAGACGTCGTCAGGAATTTTGGATAGCGTCCGAAAAGAAATTTCATATTGAAATGGGTCGCTAATTTTTAGAATTTGATTTGTTTATGTTTTGAATTTGTACTTGGTCAAGAAATCATTTTTCAAATAAGATGGTAGAAACAAAAATGACACTTATACAGTGTAACCCGGATATAAGAGAGTTGCCGGGACCGGGGAAGTAGTCTCTTATATCCGGGTTTCTCTTATATCAAGGTCTCTTATATCCGGGTTACACTGTATTTTACATCAGGAATTATTGAGCACGAAAGAGCTCTCGGAAAAAAATTAATACTCACATGACAGATTAAAGGCAAGCGGGACATACGAAAACTACAAATAACCTACCTAGCACGTTTGAGTAAATGGATGCTGGAAGAAATTTTTGGAGCGATAAGATTTTTTAAGGTTTGGTTTGGTTTATTTTGTTTTACGGTATATCAACCTCAATGTGTTATTTAATGCTGACAAAATTTGTTATTGCTGGTAATATTTTGTTTTATCAAAATTCTGTTTCTGGTAATATATTTCCTTCCAAATTGTATTGCTGCTAATATTTTTTTGGCATTAGTTAACTATTTACCCATAGTTGGGACCCTAACAGGTGCTAAGAAAAGAAAGATACCCAATAGAAAACTCAGTCTATATTTAAAAGAATGTGTACACTTGTTCCGCTCAGGAAAATTGATAAAGGCTATTTGATAAAACTCCATAATCGCAACAGGTCCACGATAATGTCCATTAATGAAACCTTAGATTGGGTGATGGGGTTGCTGAAAAGGTCACTGTCGACAATGTCTGAAATTTGAATCACGTAAATTTGGTGAATATTTTTTTTAAAAATTACTTCACATAAAACAAGTCTATAAAGACACTAAGACGCAAAAGTTTACTGAAAGTGAAGGAAACTAAAACCTTACTGAGGATAATAAAATGAACGGGATTCAAGGAATAATTAGTTTGTAATCATCTTCATTTCTCCTCAGAAAGCGATATTATTTCTATAGTAATAACTACATACATTTTATATAGTAGATATAACAGTTTGAATATACATATACTCTCTTCTCTCTCTCTCTCCCCACACATATATATATATATATATATATATATATATATATATATGTGTGTGTGTGTGTGTGTGTGTGTGTGGAGAGAGAGAGAGAGAGGAGAGTATATGTATATTCAAATATATATATATATATATATATATATATATATAAATCGTTATTTCAGTGAGTATTTAGTGAAGTATTTAAAATAGAGGTCCAATTTTTATTTTAAACTGTGTATTAAGCCAATATTCGTCTCATTCAATACATTTTAATAAAGAAAATCAGTTCTCTGGCAGGAAACTAACATGCGTTCCCCTTAGTCGGAGAAACCATCGTGTGATCTGATGTGCTTTACCGCTCGACTACGATGAGCGTCAGAGTACAGTAGGGCTCGGTATTCACTTTTAAGGAAAGTACTGTGACGTCCCCCGGTATCGCTGTGCCAAATGTGACGTCTGCCTGGCCGCGTCCGCCGTGCTGTCCTAGTCGCGGCCCCAATTGTGACGTCATCCCGTCTGTCTCCGCGCGGTCGCCGTCCTGTCCTGTCCCGTCCTGTGACGACCAACTGACTTGGTATTCGTCGCGGCACCAAATGTGACGTTCTAACCTTTTGCTGATTCGGATGTGAATCTGGTTAGATTCGGTATCAGCCTTGTCGTTCCCAGCTCGCCTCCAAAGTCTGGTTACCGAAGTAACTGTTTTGATTTCTAGTCTAACCTACCCACGTTTTGATTTGATCTTAGGTAGACGAAATCAATCAGTCGCCGGGCCGTAAAGCAAGCCGAGTTCGAACAAGGGTAATACCACACAAGTATATGTAAAAAGAAAATAAAGTAATAACTCGAAAAGTTCAAATGTTAAAACAGGATAACAATATTTTATATCTGGTTGCTGAATACAGGACAGCGTCTTTCTTCTAACCCGCTTATATGGATTCGTGTCACTTTGGGTTCGTCAGGCGAGTCTTAATATCTTAAGTTGTTTTTTTTTTCAAGGAACTGGTTTTTGGTGTATCTTCAGGTGATATTCGTAAAACTTGTTTTGGTGGTGTGAGTCTAAGTCGTTTTTCAAAAATAAATTGTTCTTGGTTAGAATTTGAGTTCGGAATTGCGTGGAACTCAGGTCAGCTTTCTGAGAAGCGGGTCTTCAGAGCTCTCAGCTCAACTGCAAACTGCAACTGCTTGCTTCTCTGTCTCCTTAATTCAACTCAACTGCTGTCAACTCCGAACTGCTGTCTTACTCGTTGCGACTTTGCTTATATGGACGCCGACCAAAACCGGGGTTGGGCTGTCGGGGTTTGAGGTTCCTTGACAATTCTAAAAAAAGTTTTTCTTTGTTTTCGGTCCGGAAGAATTATTAATTTCCATTTTTGGAAGTCTTTCGTCGTCCCACCTTCTTCTGTTCTCATATTGGTATCTCATCCATACCCTCAGAGGGTGTAAACGGGAATCCCCTCTCTCTCACAGTGGCATCTCATACAGATCCCTTCAGGGGGGAGTCAACAGGCCTCCCCTCCTACTTCACATGATTACCTTCGCCTAACGCTCACCCCAGAATTCAGCCAATGGGCGCCCAGGAGTGTGGGTGTGGCCAGACTAGCCTCGGTTTAAAAAGTCTTGCTCAAAGAAAAAAAAATTATCTCTTCTTTTTTCTTTCTTTCTTTTCTTTCGTAGTGTGGTCCCTTAATCACATTTCTTATCCTGAATGTCACTTCATATGGAATTCGTCAACGAGATTTTCGCCAGCATCAAGTGGGTGTTTCAACTGGACGTATTGCGCTACAGCAAATTATTCGTTTCGATAAAATAATTTTCTTATCATAGCCAGCTCTTGGCACAAAACAGATGTCTTTTCCAAAGACATCTCCGTAGATAGCTAATGGGTCAATCTTTTTCTTTCTTTGTAACTCTCCGGTTGGTCCAACGTACATTTTTGTTTTTCGGTCAGCGCATGACCTAATTAATTTTTCTCCTAGTTTCTGTTTCGTAGGCCACTTTACCAACCTGGAATTTATCATTATCGTTGTCATGGCAGACTGCTGTCGTTTATCCGGTGCATCGTCATAAATCAAATTAAATTCTGTGTTTTACTTTCTCGACAATGGAAATAAAATCTTACCACTTTTCCTTGTCAGAAAAATAACACGCTTAGTGTCCTGTTCCTGATTGCTTCTTATCACCTAAATTTAATTTTCTTCTTTTCTTCTTCTTTCTTTCTAGCAACCTAAATAGTGTCACAGTACACGTCCTCACTAAGATGGTTTTCTCGAAAGGCTATGTCATTTTCGTATCCCAAATATAAACAAAGCATTTTCTAAAGAATTAAAAGATTTATTTTGAATCCGCCATTTTTAATCCTTCAATATATATTTATATCATGTCGATTTCCGATATATATATATATATATATATATATATATATATATATATATATATATATATATGCCATTTTATATTTACACGTTTGTATTGATCACTTTTTAAAAAAGTAAATGCCCGAGAATAACAGATTCTAAATCTATTTGTTATTTCTCTCTCTCTCTCTCTCTCTCTCTCTCTATATATATATATATATATATATATATATATATATATATATATATATATATATATATATAACTTCAAACCTTATTTTTAGTGGATAACCTTATCTGGTTAGGCGCTTCTGTTATTATTAAACAGTATTTATTTTATCTGCCGGCTCCGTACTTGAGAAAATATAGAGAAGAGAAAATGCCCTCGGGCAGAATTGGAGCCTGTACCTCCAACTGCAGGAGAAATTACCGTCTGATACGGCGTGCTTGTACCGCTTGGCTACGGAGATCTTCACAATAAAATGCGTTTTTGCCTTTAAAGCGCGCTGACTCTTTTATATTTTCCGGAAACACATATCTGCTCATTTTCATATTCGTAGTGTAAAGAGACTTCAGAAGACGTAACTGATTTTTTTTTTTAATTTTTTATTATTTCTATTTCTACAGGAATGTGGATATCCATTAAAAATAACGTTTGAACTAATAAAATATATGGGAAAAATACACTAATTATTTAGAAATATACATAGTGTTTGATGGGATTTTTTATCATATATTTCAAACATATTTAGTAGTTATTATCAATTCCCTCAACCTGAACGGCTGAAATATTTGTGAAGATCGACAGTTTGGTAATAAATTGTTTTTTTAACCACATTGATTTTGTCGATCACTTGACTGATCAGGTAATATATCAGGGTTAGAACGTCTGTAAAACACATTAAATTTTTTTTGTAATTTACAACTGAGCTACAAAGATAAATCCATTCAAATTGTAGTACTAGTGGTTCGGCCTACTATAGTATTTTAGTCGTAGCTAACGCCGCCTTTGTTTTTTTTTTTTGTTTTTATTTTGTGCTTGTTTGATTTATTGCGATTAAAATCCACAGTTAACTTAAGCAAGAGAAGTAGACCACTTGAAAATGAAAAGTGAAGACATGGTGGAGAAAAGAAATCATATTAAAAACCAATGAAAGAAAACACGAGGAAAGGAGATGTTAAAATCTAGAAAAGGGAAAAAAATAAGGATAGAATTTAAAAATGGGAGGGAAACTTTAAGATACAAAAGCATAAAGCAGGAGAACAACTGAGAAAGGAAATAGAAAATAATAATAGATATCATAAGAGAAATTTTTTTAATGTTTTTCTTTTTTTTTTTTCGCTTAGAATTATATTAAGTGTCGCTTTTTTTTAATATCAATCATCATCGGAGTCTATTATCTGAATGATCATATTGTAAATACGGGGATCAAAAGTTCTCAATATCGGAACAAATGTATAAACACCTGAATTATTTTAATGTGATTCATAGAGACGCCGAGAAAAATTAATCACCTACTTGTAGATTAAGAACATCCGACACTAATCGAGAGTTAAATATTAGATAAATGTATACACTCAATCGATTGTTAGTCAACTTGGTTACCCCTCTGTATTATGGTGTATTCTCTAATAAAAATAATTGAAGTTCTCTCCAACTGCATTCTCTTTTCATCTTTAAATTGGCCTGATTTCTTGGGAAGATAGTAGATTCATTTCTGTGACATACTTCATGGAATTGAATTCAAAGTTCTTATTCTTCACCGTCTATCAGAAAAGGCCAAAGTGTCCTGTATAGCCTGATGTTTAAACCGTAGCTGTAGGGAGAAGAAACGATTCGATTCTTTTCGAAGTGAACGCAACAATCGAAAATTGAGTGTAACTCACAAATTTTCTTCTACTTTCCAACACTTATTAACGAAACTATTTAAGGAAACATTAGTATTAATTTGAATTATGCAAAGCATGGTCATTTCAGCGCATTATAGCTAAAAACGGATTGACCCAACATTAAAAAACTGGTCAACTTGTAAAACATATGGGAATCTTTTCAGGGAATACTGTTTGCAGATTAGCATTAATTATATCTTTGTTAGAAGAAAATATATAATTAGAATCACAGATACCATTTTCTGTCCATTCTTCTGCTATATGCTGTATCGCTTCAGGATGTGGGCGACCATGGCTATCCACAACTTCCTGCCACTTTTAGATCTTAGTAATCGTTTTGTATTTTTGCACGTCTTTGTTTAGTCCGTTAGAGAGCGAAAAGCGGAACAAGAGAAATGTGAAATATATGTTTTGTGTTAGTTTTTCCTTAGAAACGCATTTATTAGCCTACCTTGAAATGCTGCATTTGAAGTCATTTCTACTGTTTGCGTTTGAATCCGGACCACCGGAACAAATTGGAAATAATGTAACTCGCTAAATCTTCGAGGAGTGTGAGTGGATTAATGGAAATCTGCTCGGATTGAGAAATCGGAGAGCAGAGTTCGAAATATAGTCAAGTTCGTTACATTCACTTACCCTTGTGAAAGGTATGAATCTATCTTCTTCCCCTCAGCTATAGGTTAAATAGTCGAATTGTTAATGCAATATTCAGTCGCAAAAAAGAATTATGCTGATAATACTGAACATTTTTCTTCTTTAAAAGATTCACTCAAGATGATAATATTAATCAACCAATCATCAAGGATGAATAATTCATATCGAAGATATATAGAACATATTTAGCATTTGGTTAGGAATGTAGAGATTTTCTTCTATTTTCCACAACCTAGTCCATTTCACATTCATAAATATATATAACTAGAATATTTCGGAGATTTATAACTTTTCAAAATTCAAACAAAATTCTCACTTGATCGATTTGAACAAGAACTATAGCTCGCAGCATCGCACGCCCCCAGAACATATATTCAAATGTCAATAAATAGCATAATTTAAAAAATATCCTTCGTTCTACATATATTTCCTCTTAGTGTTTGTCTACGTATGGGAAAAATTGCGATTTGAAGATGACAATTTGGAATTGTCGAAAGTACTTCGCAAGTGTCTTGCATCTGACAACAACTCAAATATAAGAATCTTATTATTCAAACGATTGACAGTAAGTTAATATCTCATTAAATCTTGTTAGCAAAGTGATTTCGCCATTAATCACATTAATATTGGTATTTAATTCTTTGTATAAATTGTTTTGTCGCCTCTGAGTGTTGACTTCAATGTTCATTATATATATATATATATATATATATATATATATATATATATATATATATATATATATATCGAGAAATGTAATTATAATGACTGTCGAGAAATGTAATTATAATCAAGCTGGTCACTGAACTAAGTTTCTGAGGAAGTTACGGGTTTTATGTCAAGGTATTGATTTTCAATCAACGTGGAGCTTTTCTTATAAAATTTGATATTTTATATCATGATAGTTCGTTTTCGAATAGAAAGCTGATTTTCGTGCAATGTATAGTCACTGATATTATTTTGGAAGGAGGCGAGGTCCAAATAATAGAATATGAATTTAGATCTAGGTTCGGTTTTTCGATCAAAATACATATTCTTGAGCAAGGTACTGATATTGGAATGAGATACTGATTCTCAAAGCAAATATTAATTTTATAATCTTTTAAATAGAATATGTGTTAGTGCACCATCTTTCACACAAATGTATCGACAAAACTGTCTTATTAGAAATAGGAAGCTGTTAGTACAACGATTTCTTTTCATTATCATCATTGACAACTTAATAAGGCAACAAGGTTGATGGTTTGACATTATATTGTAGAAATGCTCGCTCGTAGGAATATAGAAAGAAATGCCGAGGTTTGGTTTACAATAGAAACCAAAAGGATTACTTAGCAACAGCTTGATTTAGACCTTTAGATATTTTTTCTTTAAAGCCGTCCATCAAACCAAGCTGTCGCAAAAATGATTATACCTATCCTAAACGTTTATAGTAAGCTATATTTATTCATGTCAGTAGGTCTAAAAAGTAATGAGAAAAGAAGATTGTATATGTACTTACGGGCACATGTACAAGTGTTTAAAATATCGATCGATCATTATTCTTAATGTGTATAACAGGATATATTATTTTGGTAACATTTAAATTCGGGAATTTTACAGAAAAGTAACTGGAGATGTGAAAAAAGGGGAAAAAAGTTTTTCTCGGTTGTTTTCAACTCGATAGATTTGTGATGACCAGCATCATTACTTGGAATAAATTCGGAGCAAATGACAAACGGTTAAATCAATATTCTACGCTAGGAACTACTGCATACAAATATATATATATATATATATATATATATATATATATATATATATATATATGTACCCAAGTATATGATTGGTGTATATGGAATGAATTCCAATAACCAACAATTACTATTCTTAAAAGAGTGCTCAATACAAAGTAGAGCAGATATAATTATTTATTTAAAAAAAAATTAAATATGTTATAAAATTACTAAAAAAATAGCCATTTTGTTTCAACACCCTCGGTGTCTTATCAAGTGATGACGTTGAATGTAAAATAAATGATTTTAAAAGTTTCAAATTAATTAATAATCCTTCACAAGGGGAAAACGTTGTTACAAAGGCTAGATGGACCAATCAAAACACAAGTATAGGAAAATTCAAAAAGCTTGACAACAAAGTCATGTTATAATAGCTATTCAGATCTTTAAAATATGGGTAGTATTAAAAAAGAATTTATTCTAACCAATAATTACTAAATAATATGATAAAATTTAATAAGCGTCGAATAAATACTGATAATGTATTGTGATGAATCAGTGATATGTTTGAATCTATTTCTGTTTCACATTTTTGTGCAAGTCTAGAGCTAAAATGCTTACTACTTTAACGTTACTTGTGTGTCTGTGTGTGCCAAAATGTCATATTGTATTATGCAAATATTTTGTTTTATCTTTTATTTGAGTGGAATGAATTATAAAAGAACAGGTTTCAATAAAACAGAAAACGGCGAGTAACGTTGCACTTAATTTTTAAAAAGTGTACCTGAAAGTGGAACAAGAGGCAGGTGACAAGATCTAGAAAAGTAATTGTTAGAATAGACCTCATGTTTACACCTAGCTTTTTCAACAGTAAAAATAATGAAACTTAATTGCCAATCTAGTTGTACACTTAAATTCATGTGGTCGATGTACTAAGAAATTGAGCTCATTAAAAGAATTGCCATCAAAATATGTATAGGAAAGTTCAAGAGAAACCACGTCATCGTGGGAAAATTAGTGAAGTTGAGATGCCAGATCAAGACTGATAACATGACATATCCTTCACATTCCTTCAAATTCCACACAAGATATTGCGGAAATATACAGTGGATGAATGATGGATTTATAAATGTGCAAGATGTATTCTGTTCTATTCACCAAATATCTTAGTTGAGAAAGAATCATGATACTTCTTCTCTTCCTCCTCCTTCTTCTTCTTCTTCTTCTTCTTCTTCTTCTTCTTCTTCTTCTTCTTCTTCTTTGTACCCTGTCAGTGTAGAGCGTTGGCGATCATAGATCTGCACAAATTTTTTGTCCTATTTTCATTTTCTTATTTCTTCTAAATCCTGTTCTGCCATTTATTGATACAAGCTCGCTTGGAAGATTATGCGCTATTTTCCTCTAATCTTTCTTGCTATATAGCGTGAGGGTCAAATATATACTGCGGGGGTCAAATTTTCCACACCCTTTTTCAACATTATGTTTCATAGAAATTACCTCTGTCTTTTTCGGATGTTATGTTTAAGTGTTCTTTCCCCCGCCCCCATTTTCTCTAAATCTTCGTCGCTGCTCACATAATCCGACCATGGTATTCTCAGCACTTTTCTGTAGAAACAAATTTGTCTTGCTTCAAGTCTCTTCTTCATTGGTGAGGAAATCGTCCAGCATTCACTGCCATATAGAAGGGCTGGAATTACATAACAATTCAGTACACTTTTCTTTGTTTCTTAAAAATTTCCCTGTTTCTTAATACTTTGCTTATCTTTTCGAAGATATATTTCGCTATCTCATTAGCATTCGGATTTCCGTCTCGTACTTTTCGTCTTCTGTAAAACAATTTCCAGTTATTTAAATTGTTGTACACTTTTGATTTTGGTATCGCCAATTTGTAATTTGCATGTAGGCCTGAGAGTCATTCATTCTGTCTTCTTGAAAATGATGCTTAGTCCTTTCTTCACGCTTTCCTTCACTACCTTCTGTAGGAATTAAAGTAGTTCCTTTATATCTCTGCTATTAACTCTGCATATTTTAGCTCAGTATTTATAATAAATTATTTGCTTTTGTGAAACATTATTATGCTGCTTGAGTCATATTGTATATAAAATTATATAAATTTATTTCTATTGATAATTATTTCTTCAATAAATTCATATAAAAATTGTTATGGATCTTCGAAAAGATATTGGAACGCTATTGATTGATTGATGAGAATAGTAAAATGTAAATATTAAAAGAAATGAACAGCGTGCGAAGAACAATTAAAAGAGAAATTGGAATATTAGGAAAATAAGGACTACAACATGGGGTTTTAAGAATATCACAAAAAGAGATTTAGAGAAAATTAAAATGGTAATAAGCGAGGAAAATTAATTAAAAAGCAAGAAAATTTGGATGTTGCTAACAGAATCTACGAGAAAAGAAGCGGAATATGGCGAACTTTGATTTAAAATAGGAAAACGCCCTAACTACTAATATCACAAAGAAAAATGTGTAATTATGGTGAAGAAGTATATGTAAACATATTTTCTAACAATAACTTTTTATCTATGAATGTATAGCTTAATAAAAGTAGTACATCGTGACTTAGAATACATAAGTATATATATACAGTAACGTTTTCGGCTAATCCTGTCGGTAAGAGAATTATGTATGTAAGTTAATCATGAAGACACCCTGTGGAAAATAAGGTCTCAGCCTCACCACACTAGCTGTTGCCGTTGTTGTTTGCGAAGCAAGTATGTTTTACAGGGTGGAGTTGCTAGCCCCATACGCAACCGGTTTTGAATTCAGAGTAGTAAATTATTAACCAGACCCAAAGGCCAGTACGTCGTCACTGGCGGGGATGGGTAGAAGCGTTTGGTTAGTGTTCTGTGCAAAAGCCGACGCAACAGCCTCAGCTGGAATTTGAACTCAAAACGCAGATCACAGTTTCCGCGCCATTAAGAATCACGCAACGAGCGCCTCCCCAAAAAATAAACATACGTCACTTCAAATACAATTATAGCAACAAGATAAATGCAGAGGATTATTATTAATTATTTGTTATGATGTTGTTGAGGAATGTTACAACGAAAAAACGCTAAGCTGAAGAGTTTGTCAGGAGATATTCTGCAAGGTTGACTATTGTTCACATTGCCAAGAAATTGTTCAAATGTTATAGTGCTTTGGAGATATAAAGATGTTAAACCCTGAAGAAACCGCTTTTTATGGATATGTTCAGGATGTTTCGGCGACTGGTCACTACTTAGATGGCGGACCAATACCTATTGGAATGGCAAATGTTATGATTCGGACATTAGAGATCCTGCCAGTGTCTTAATATCAACTACTCATACACGGCACCAATAATCTATGCTTACCCTGGCTGATTATTATCTGATCATGAGTTTCCAAAGCTAGATACGAAAATTTGCAGGCTATGCTTAAACAATCGTGCAAGAAACGTAAGATTTATAACCTGTTACTGGCCGCCCGTGTCCGAGTGGGCAGTAATTATGTATGTATATATGTATGTATGAATCTATCTATCTATATATCTATCTATCTATCTATCTATCTCACTTGATAGCTATCTATCTAGCTTATTGTTAGTGCTATTCTTATTCATATTGTTTTTGTATAATGCTTAAATATAAATTATGTATTATTTGTCATATTGATTTTTGGCTGTTCGAAATGCGACGATCGTCTTTCGAAAAGTGAAAAATCAAGCTACGACAGAGTTAATGGAGATGTATCCAATCGCAGAATTTGATGTTTATTTTATTACTAATAATGTTTTTATGTAGGAATATTTTTGCAGCTTCGAATTAATAATTAGTTTAGATCTTCTGAACTTTTTATCGTAAATGATAAACATAAGGTATTTGTTAGGATTGTTATATTTTCTGTACTAAAATAATATTCTAGAACACTCACTGCAAGAAAAGATTCAAAATCCTAGAAATCATTATTGTTATTATTGACATACTTATTGCTTTGCTATGAACAAGTCGTCTCATTTGTTTTTACTCTAAAATCGGATAGAATGCTTTCTCTGCGTAAAACTTTTTTCAGCACAAATTAAATTAACTGTTACGCTCGTGAGAAATAGCAAAAAAATATCTAGATAAGAATTCAGTAGACATTACTCCACCCATAACGGACGTACGACCATATCACCTTGAAACACCGGTTTTCGTGCGATCACAGAAGTTAAGCAACATTGATCCGGTTCAGTACCTACATGGGGGACTGCTTGGGAATATCAGGTGCTGCATAATTGGATGTGTAGCTGGTGTAATGGGTAACAAATTGGAAATCAAAGAGCAGATTTCCAATTCAAGTCGGGTTCTTTATCTTCGCTTAGGCAAAAAGACTCTTGAGGAAGGTATTAATCCGCATCTATCCCAAGCTATATGTTAATTATGAGGGCTTGTATCATTAAAGTCTCAAAAAATTCGTATAATCTAAAAATATTTTCTGGCTTTAAACAACCTGCAAAAGGCTGATATGCCGTAAAAACTTAAATCCATTAATCAATCTTACCATGTTATTTGTCAGATCAGAAATATATACATTTTTTGTCAATTTCGTTGGTAAATTTGAAAATGAAACGCCGGAAATTAATTGTAGTGAAAAGTTTCCTTTTGGTGTAAACTTGCATGCTTCTTTCGAAAATAATAAATATTTGCAAAAATATACCTTGTAGGAGTTATCGGCAATATAAGTTTGGCCTCGTTCGCCTCGCGGCTACAGCCCGGCAGCCATTACTGGCTTTGTTAATACGTTTGTCTCTAGTAGGCATGCCTAAAAAGAGCATTTACGCAAAAATGTATCGTTATTTTCGAAATAAGCATCCAAATTTACACCAAAATGGAAATTTTCATTACACTTGGTTTCCGTGTCTGCAAATTTACCAGTTAGTTTTCGTATTACAAATATAGACGCAAATCGATCCATGACTTCATAATATGTGATTTGTACTTTTTTTTTATTTAAAATGTCAAATTTGAACCTGTACTCTGTCCTCCAACGGAATGGAAGAAAAATCATTATCAATAGTTCACAATTATCAATGACGTAAGCACAGATTCATATTTGGAATTAGAAAATGAAATCAAAATACCAATAACTGGTATTAAAATAAACACATCCCATCTCCCCTCTAGCTTATAACCATCCATCACAAGAAAATAAACGTTTTTCAGCACTAACGCTGAATAAGTTAAATAAAACTTCATAAAATTAAACTTAGAATTGTTACTAAATTACATTCTTCAAAGAAGTCGACAAAGAAGTCAGGGATCAATAAGGAGAAAGCGGCCCCTATACTAAAAGGATAAAAAGATCAATATTTTTCGATTCTGACAAATGCTGTGGTTTGAGAAAGCTTTTAGGAATGTCAATGTATAAAGATAATGCCCCGCACAAAGTTTTTTTTTTGTTTTGTTTTGTTTTTTACGAGTTTAAAACTGAATTTAATCAATGCCAGGTTTTTTTTGGGGTTTTTTCGATTGATGTACCTTACTCGAATTTCCTTTCTGGAAGAAAGCCGACACCTTAAATAAACAACAACATTTTATCCGAATTTAGAGCAAAAATCTTCAGCCGAATGATTTCTAGTAAAGAACAACAAGAAACAAATCAATCCCCTGCGTATATACATAGGAATAATATCGATTCAGATCTCAGCATCCAACATTATAATAATAATAATAATAATAATAATAATAATAATAATAATAATAATAATAATAATAGCCAACTTGACAGTAGGGCACAAATGTTCGTTACACCCAGAAAGTAAGAAAAGGATAAAAAACAAGCACCAAGGAAAACTTAAAAAAATCACTTTTCAAATGGCATGGTAAAATGTGGTAAAATCACCCAAGCAACTCATAAAATAGATCCAAAATAATAAAAAAAGATTATTCCTTTACCCAAAATTTGAATAGAACTGAAATACTGTAATTAAATAGCTAAAGTTATATGACAACTTGGAAAGCTTATATTGTCATACATTTTTACTATTTCGCATTTTCTCATCCAAATTTAAATCAATTTTAAGTCAGCAATTAAATTTCTGCGTTTGGATCTATCATGTATCGTCTTGAAACGTGACCAGGCAAGCAAATATCCGTCGTATATTTGTAATGAGATTAAAAATTGAATTTGAAAAAAAAATTCTGTGTTTATTAAATTGAACTTGAAGATGCTCTTTGAACTTGGTGAAAAAGAAATCGATCTTGACGATAACTTAACGTGAAAACCGACACCAAAAACATGTCACCGCCAGAAAGGATCATAATCTGAAGATAAATAAGTTCACTCAGAATCTAATTAAGTTATATGAAGGATAAATAAGTAAATAAATCGTTTGAAACTTTTAATTGAATCAGAACTCGAATTAAAATGCTTTTCATTGTTTATTTTAAGTAACGAATAAAATCATATTAAACTACTATCGTAAGTTCGTTGTTAATTTTCAGAGAAAATTCAAAGGAAAATCGAAACATTTTGATGGTTAATGTGTGGATTTGCGGTGAAATTGAATCCAAATGTTCATCGTTCCCTCGCCTTTCAATTCATATAAAACTAGGCTGATTTAATGATTTGCAGTAGACATAAATCATAATTAATTGATATTTATAAAAGTTCAGGGTTTATCAGTAATAATCACTGTTAGGTGTAAGAATATATTTTCATTTTTAAGATTAATGTCCGGAAATAAAAATAACGTGCATTTTGAAAAATCCAAATTAAATCATTTCCTTTAGAGTTAATTGTCTTCTTAATGTAAATGAATTGAAATCGTAAAATGTTAAATAACATCCAGAGCTATACGTTTATGAGCTTGTATTTAAAGCAAATAACTTTAGACAACAGTATAACTTTTTAATTAAATCAGAACTGGCAAATTCCATTTTTTTTTTTTTAGGTAAAAAGATTAAAAAGTAAAGTTTTGTGGGACCTGATTTTTGTACGCTCAGTTTTAATAATTGTCGAAACCTGTTTATGCTGATAAATAAAGACTTGTTCTCATCTTTATTGCCATATTCCCGACATTTCGGCCGTTGAACGCACAATCCTTCTTCAGATGATGTGAATTTCGAACTAAAAACTTTAACTCGCCCAGTTTCATATGTCATGTCTCTTCCGGCTGTGTTCTCCAACTTTTTGTTCATCACTGCAGTAGCCAGGTATTGAACTCAAAAAACTTTGGTTCAATTCACTGGATCCAACCAACGATTTTATCCATTGGGCCATGTCTCCGTGACGTCAACAGTTCGAACAATGTAGACAAAGTAAATAAAAACAATAAACATGTCTGGAGGAAATTCCATGAAAGAATTAACAGAATGGCGGGAAGAAAATTCCGTAGCATTTATACTAAGCGGTTTGATTAATCCCACTTCGTAACTAATCAACAGAAAATTTCAAGATCAGAACGCTCGCCATTATGTTAGTCATGTTTCAGTTGCATGCTATTCACACTGACTGCGTTTCATTCGTTTTGTCGCGCTGATTACCAGTACAACCGTTTTTCTCAAGACAAGCGACGATTGTACAAAGACTTGTAATCTTTTGTAGATGTTTTTTAGATTGATACTTGTACGCAGTGTTTAAACATAACTTGAGATACTATCGAAATACTGCTGAACGTTGTTAAATACTGAGCTTTTCTTTTCTTTTTCTGAAATCATGCTCAGCTCTATTATTATTATTATTATTATTATTATTATTATTATTATTATATTTTTAAAAACTTTCATTATATTTTTAAACAATTTTCATTCTCCTTCCTTTTCTTCCTTAGTATAAACATTTCTAATTATCTTTCTCTTCAGCTTATATCAATTGTTAATGTCCTCATGTGCCACATTTTTGAGATTTCGATTTCAAGGTCCTTGTATTTTGATAGTATTTCGAAGATCTTCAAAAGATACATTGCTGTCTGCAAGGACTGCCATGTCAATACGGAGGTACATTTTGTCTTTGCGATCGCTAATTACGATGTAAGGGCGATTAGCTTTCATTGTTTATTATTATTATTATTATTATTATTATTATTATTATTATTATTATTATTATTATTATTCCGCCCGAGAAAATGAACAGAATGACTGGAGAATTCCGTAGGATTTATACTAAGTGATTTGATTAATTCCATTTCAAGATCAGTACGCTCGCCATTATGTTACTCACGTTCAGTTGCATGCTATTCACACTGGCTGCGTTTCATTCGTTTTGACGCATTGAATACCATTACAGCCGTTTTTCTCAAGACAAGCGACGTTTGTACAAAGATGTAAATTTATAAATCTTTTATATACTTATACTATATGCAACATAAGAATACTAATGGCTGCTAGTTTCTTAGTATGCGCTATATCCTGTTGCAGACTCCCTCTCAGGTACATTTTTGTTTCTGTGACACCTAAGGAAATAACCTGTGGTTTACATTCCAAATAAACTAAATTTTATACGAGAGAGCGCACAATGAGACTTGATCGGTAGGTGAAAACCTTAAATATTCGGTCACAATGACTTCTGACTTCATGCTAGGATAACATTTGACGGCTTCTGAAGAAATTCCTCTATAAAATTTTACTTAAACGACTTGCTTCAAGCCATGGTCTTATTTTTAGGAACGCTATGATGGATTACCTAGGTCGATATTATTATGGAGATATTCGAGTGCGGATTTCACGGTAATTGGGCTAAATTCTAACTGCTTAGACTTTTAATATTAAAGATTTAAATAGCAAAGATGCTTCTTCGTTAAATAAAAGGCAAATCGAAGCTAATCTAATGAAAATCGTGTTTTGATTGATAATTTTTCTGTTTAACAGTATTCACCGCGAAAAGATCACCATCCAAGTTAAAGTGAAATGTTTTACGTTAGTCATTTTCCGCTCTAATGAAGTAAGTATAAAGATATGATATATGTATACTAATTGCTGTAGTTGAATTTAAAAAAAAAAACTTACATTTTCATAGCAACAGAAAGTTGACTTAGGTTGGCCAAGTTATACATCCGGGTATATCAGAAGCCGAAATCTTGAAAATGCAAATTTAATGCTCAGTGTCCAGTGCCTTCAGTATCTCAAAATGTATAAGTGTAATCGGCATTTCTTATATATCTTCCTATTATTATTGGTCTGCCGAATTCGTTTAAAAGAATGAAACGAGTGAAAGGCCGGTTATCGTAGGATCAACACGTTGTCTGGTCAGTGCATAGATGGGTGAACCTTTGGAAATATCTGGTTCTGTATGCATGGATGTGCGGGCAGTGTAATGCACAACTGCTCGGAATTGAAGAGAGGAGAGCCGAGTTCCAGTTCCAGTCGGGTGCGTTATATTCACTTACGTGCAAATAAAATTGTGACCCAGATATGTGTTAATTAGTAGGACTTGCATCAGTAAATCATTATTATCTCTAAAAGAATTCTTACAATCTGATCAAATAATTTCTGGCTTTAAATAACCTGCAAAAGGCTTGACCAGCAGTCAGAAAGAAACCAAACGAAACACGAAATAGGAACTTTCCTCCTATTTTTTCATTCTTCGAACAATGAAGAGAACTTTCATGCAAGACAAAATACTAATTTTTATAAAATATTAAATTATGTCAAATACAATATATCAGTCAATATTACATATTAAATTTCATATTAACAAAAAGATATTAGTAAATATTCTCAGGGTTTAATTATATTTATATGATAAATCTGTCAGGTCAGTTAAGATATAGTAGAAATTGTTTTATTATAAATATTTACAATATCTTTTTTGGTAGACAACTCAAGGCATTTTTACGATATTTTGAATAAATATAATTATGTACCAAAGAAAATTGATACCTTTTAAAAAATAAAATAAAAAAAAATATTGCTTGAAGCTTTTATTTTAAATTTAATGTCACGCTAATAGATTACATTTCATGTTTCCAGCGCAAAATACTTTGCTGTATTTCAAATTTAATTTAAATTGATTGGAATGGGTTTTTTTTAGTTTTTTTTTTATTATCAGCAAAAACGTTAAAATTGACAAATCTGACAATACAACGTATTTATCTTTTCAAAAATAAATTATGGTTTTTTGAAACTTTATTTAGGGAAGATTAGCTCATTTAAAATTAAATTAACCTGAAACAAATATACTTTTAGTTTAAAATATAGCAGAAAAGCAAATTTAACACAGAGGTTTGAGTGTTTATAAGGTGTTGTCAATTCTCTCAGTTGACATATAGTTGGGAATCTTTCAAAGGGAGACATAACTGTAACAATTACTTGACGAATGTAAATTGATTTTTTTTTAAATCTGTGTAATTATATTTAAAATTTAAGAAAGTATTCTAAGCAATCTAAAATTTTATTGAATTTTAGGTACTCTGTCTATATCGTCTAACTTAAGAAGACACTTGTCGAGGAAATGTTAGAAAATTACTAATGAATTTTAACTTTACTATGCATTATTACCGCTCATATTTCCTGACAATGTCGCATTTGGACATCCGTATTTATAAAAATCGACATTTATGCACATAAAATAAATTCAAAATCCTTTTTTAAAGTACTAGGGTCGTTGAATTATAGTTATCTTTTTTATTTTTGATTAGTAAATAAAGTCTTAATTTAATAGCAATATCACTTGAAAGCTACAAATTAATACAGAATTTTAAAAAGATTTTAAAGTTTATAAATTATTTTAAGTAAAGTTTAAAAAAAATGAAAAAATTCTTGTAAAAGTTCATTATTCATCAGAAATATGTTTATTATTATTGACACAATAGAGATTTAACACATAAACGCAATTCTAATTAAATATTGCGTTTATTTCATTCCATTTTTAATTGATAATTCAGATCAGATTTTCTGTGATTTATCCTTAGTACTAATATAAATATTAAAATCTATAAAAAAAACAATTTCTCGAAATTTCATGAAATTAAGTAAATGAGGGTTAAAAATTATAACAAATATGTTTCCAAGATTTTCTAAAAAGAAAAAAAGATAATATATAATAATAATTCCTGAAAGTCTAATTAAAATCTGAAAATTATCTGATTTTAGCAAGAAATTAAAAATCAGTGTGTTTTGCACCGCAATAAGTAGTTGCAATTTTCCATACTAATTTATGTTATAATGTTGACATCGGAAAAATAAAATATTTAACCAAAATTTCGAATCTCTCTATATTTCTCAGATGAGGTATTATGTACACTATTTACATTATTCGGACTATTGTCCTCATCTTTGTCCCATATCTATTACAAAGTTTCGGCCGTTGTACGCTCCGGCCTTCTTCAGGTGGTTGGATCCACGGTGCCATGTGTCTGCAAGTATTTATTTGGGCGATTATCAATCTAATAAAAAATATTGACAAGTTAAGAAGAATTTAAAAAAAATCCTCCTAGTTAAAAAAAAAATATGAAAAATATCTGATAAAAATTAAAAAATGCAATAAGCAGATTAGTGCTTTCACCGGCAAGAGAATATTTGTAACTGAGATTGTAAATATAAAAAGAGATGAAAGAATACAGAATAGTGAGAATACTGTAAAGCGGCAAAACTTTTACAGTTAAGAGAAATGAGCATTTTGGCGCGAAAAGGATGAAAACTGGTTTCACATTGTAAAATTTATTGATGAATATATAGCTACAATGGTGCGATTTGATGACTGTATTAGAGGTCGAGTCCTTGATGGAAATAGTCAATGAATTTACTAGATAACAGTGGCGAGGTGAAGTAATGATACGTGGCCCTTCCTGAGGCAATAAATTATATATCCCTTCAAAGCTGATGATGGTGTCAAGATAAATCCTTTGAAATACAGTAAGGTTTTGTACGAGATGATTTTTTAGATGTACAATTCACAAACAAGAAGCTTTATGTTGAAGGCTATATTCAAGCAATACACTGTTCCTTCATATTGTTAAAGGCTGACTATTGCCCAAGTTGCTAAAAGAAGTTTCAAATACACGTAATTAACGGAATGATCACATATTCTGCTAATATAAATCCAACCGTATAGAAAACAATGATAAAAAAATCTATTTAATAAAAGAAATCTGGGGAAAATAAAAAAATTGCAGCATATTTGCCTTCCATCAACATGCAATATGCTAACCTCCAGGAGATTGACCGATTTCAGTCTAACATTTTACGTAGACATGAAGTGAAAAGATTATATTGACTCAATTGTTAGGTCTGCTGCCAGGATAGTTAGATTGTCATTAGTTTTAGTGAGTCATTATTACATGCTAGACATTTTCTTTCGCCAGGAATCTCTTATTTACGTCTACAGTTCATACATTCATTGAATATTTTTGTAACGTCTAGTCTGACAATTCTGTTATATATTTAGCGATTCTTGATGAAATTCACAGAAAAATCTGCAAAGTTATCAATCCTGACCTGGCATCATGGCTTCAGAGATTTTTCCATCGTCGTAACATACATTTCCTGATGAGCTTCACTCATTGGTTCCCAGAATTAAGGAATTTAATCCCAGTCCTACATTGGCATCTCGTTCTCATCATTTTACAGTTGAAATGGCTTGATGTAACCGAATCTCTCTGCGAAATGTTTCTTCTCTTCCACTTCTCGATTATGGAACTCTCCACCGGATTCTTGCTTACCATTTAAATTTGATCTTCAATAAATTAAATGCAATGTCATTCGCTTTCCTATACTTTCCTATTCCTATAAAGTTATTGTTCTCTCCTTAAAATGTTCTTATTTCTCACGTATTGTTTCATACTGAGCAAGTCCTTGAGTCATGGGACTTTATAAGACTTGCTTAGGATGAAATGATTAAAAAAAAATAATATGAAAATCGAATCTCTCTTTCAAGTTTTGGTATGTGTGAGTGTATATACACATACCCACACAAATGCATAAATATATATATATATATATATATATATATATATATATATATATATATATATATATATATATGTTTTTATATATATATATATATATGTGTTTGTATGTATATATAGCTCAATGTATATATTATATCAGAGCATATAAATTATATAATAGAGAAGTATAAACTATTTCAACTAAGGTTAATGCTTTATTCAACTCAAATGATGGATTGTATTTTGGATATTTCCACATATAATTATAATGAAAATAAAAATCCATATTGCAACCCAAAACATTGCCGCATTCTCTCTTCATTTTAATATATATATATATATATATATATATATATATATATATTGTGTGTGCATGTGCACACGTGTGTGTCTACGTGTATTAATTAATTCCCCCAAGCAAGGCGCTAATGCCATTAAGACGCAATCATCAACTGTCAGTGAAAGAAAATGAGAAAAGAATGATCTGAAAACCCAACCCTAAACAAGAAACAAATAATAAACAAGACTCCATTTCGAAGGAAAAATGAAGTGTGTGAACTTGATGATAGGCGAGCAGAAAAATGACGCATTTTCATTAATAGTGTTCATAAAATATATATATATGTCCTGCTAATTACCCATAGACGGAAGGGGAAGAAGAGGATTCATAAATTTTCCCAAGTGTATTAGCACGTAAGTGAATGTAAAAGATTGGATTGGAATTCGAACTCGATACATATATATATATATATATATATATATATATATATATATATATAAATATGTAATGAAAAACAAATCACTTTAATGTACCATTACGATAATTTATTTCACCTAAATCCTTTTTTAAATCCTTTTCTAAATCCTTTTCTAAATCCTGTTTACCAAGTTCCTTATAACTTAAATATATATATATATATATATATATATATATATATATATATATATATATATATATGTGTGTGTGTGTGTGTGCGTGTGTGTGCGCGAGTATACATACATGTATGTGTGTTTATATATATATATATATATATATATATATATATATATATATATATATATATATATATCTCACGAAGAAGTGTTCGTCGTTTCCGTATGTAAAGTCAAACGAATTTATTTAGAGCCCTCAAATTGTTAACCCTATGGTAACCGTATCATTGGAGCGAAGGGAGTATTACAATGTAAAAATGACCGCCTCTTTCTATTACATGAATTTAACTTGCTCAGTAACCGTTTAACTTCTCCTTCGCACCATTATATACTCTCTCGTGAAATGTTCGTCCACTGCGGTTTCAAAAATAAGTTTCTACGGCTAAGATTTGCTTGTGCCCCTCGCAACTGGTTTCAATTCCAGAATTGTTCTTCTTGCCAACTGCTTGCCAATCAAGGCTACACAAGCGATCTGTCCTTTGACTAGTATTAGTCACCTGTTATAATTGTTTGTTTTAAGACTGCTTGTCAAGCCAATAAAATTATTTTTTTTTTACATTCATGCTCATGACCAGTGTTACTGAAATTAAACTTGACACAAGTGAATAATGGTAAAAGACACCTTTCATTGGCCACATAAATTGTAACATAGAAATGTAACCATCATTGTCTTTCGTTTATCCTTGATATAAAAGAAAAATTTTGGTGTGACTTCAAGTATATTTTGTTTCATTATTTTCGTCATAAGTAACTGTTTTACGGTCACTGTAACAAGACTTGAATTCTTCCTCGCTGTAGGCGAGTATTTTTGTTATTCCAGAATAAGAACAATAAGAATGAGAAGAATATTAGTAAACAAATGTAAAACATTGAAATTAAAACTGAATTTTGTAATGGAAAAGAAAGATATTCTCTCACATAGTAGTAATTGTTATTCGACCCCAAGACAGTAGAAAAAACAACTCTAAAAGAATGAGAACATTGAAAAATCTTTCAAACTTGCCAGAGATATGAAAACAACGATTTTACCTTCGATTACTAAAGAGTTTAGTACATTTGCGAAATTATTAGATTTTAAAATGTATATACGAATATATTAATGAAATAATCGAAAATACTAAACAATACTGCGAATATGAGAGATTATTCCCTAGAAATCAACTGAAAATTCTCAGACTATACTGTTTTGAAACTACTACTAAAAATACTACTACTCATAATAATGCATATAATTAAAAACGTAAGCAATATGTCAAAGACATGGCCATCTTGACTAGCTGTGATCTGTTCCAGCTAGACGGTCAAACTCTCTGTCTTCGGGCAGAGAGGAATGCGGAGTCTCATTCGGGGAGGTTGACCAACTCGATCCCGTTTATGCGGGTTCTACGGGGAATTTTTGGCCAAGCCTACCGGCTCGGATAACCCACGTTAAACTCGCCTTGTCCCACATCTATCCTTGTGTGTGTGTGTGTGTGTGTGTGTGGCGGGGGGGGGGGCGTAGTAAATACCGACATGGCCATCTTGTTGGACGAAAACATCTCACTAGGAATATTTCTCAAATTTTCAAAATATAAAAAACCTGGAAAGAGAAATTTCAAGAATGTGATGTTCAAACACAGCTGATATTCTAGTAATAAAAAGAGTTCGATAAATATTGTGACTAGGCGAATAGGCTATCTCCACAAAGGGAAAACACGATTCTAAAGGATAAAAAATCTATTGGAGTTTGATATTCAAATAGACCAGATAATCATTAGAAAATCTGATACTGTCTTTGGAAGCAAAATGAAAGCTGCGATAAAATGTTTTTTTACAGAGTAATATATAAAGAATCTTCCTAACCTAGCAAAAATTGTAATTCCATCCTGGAAGTGCAGAATCCCAAACAAAGAAATGTATCCAATCATATAAATGACGAAATAATATGACTTGAAGACATTCAATCTTATGTAATCTCAGCAAGAAAAATATGATATAATGAAGATTTTAACATTCCACACTCTTGCTAACAAACGTTTATGAAGGAAGACGCCTTTAATCCTGCAATGAGTGATAACAATCGGGGGACTTGAGAAAATTATTTTGCGGAAAAATTGTAAAAGAAAGAGAATTTTAACCGACGGCAATACTGCCTGTTTGGTTAATGAATGCTAAAATTTTCCTTATAATGAAACAACTAATGCTATCATTACGATTATCATAATTATTGATACCCTTGAAGAATTTCCGAAGACATTTGCAATAAAATTGGAAGACCTGTAAATCCAATAATGAATTGAAGCCAACACCGAGGAATCTGTGAGAGAATTGAGGTAATTTGGTTTTAATATATCCCAGGTAAAAACCTGATGTTAATGAAATAAAAAGTGAATTATTATTATTATTTCCTTCGATTTCTGCTGTATACACATTTCCTTCCGGGTCCCAGCCTAAGTTCAAAATGGTTTCATGACATTTTCCACAAGATTTTGTAAAAAACGCCCCCTCCTAAACGCCTAAGATCACACACATTTTATATCCTTTCAATAAATCTATCGGAACCTTTTACAATCAATGCGAGGGCTCCAACTATAACTAGAATTATTGATTTCCCCATGTGCACCATTTCTGAGATTCCATTTCAAGATCCTTGTATTTCTGATAATTTCTTGAAGATGTTTAAAGATACATTGCAATCTGCAGAGGCTTCCATTTCAATAAGAAGACACTTTCTGTTTTTGTGGTCTTTGATCACGATGTCTGGGCGATTAACTGTGAATGTTCCCTCTGTGTGCATTATAAAGTCCCATACAATTGTTATTCTTTACGTGGACGAACATGGCTTACCGTAAGCCCCTGTCCTTTATAAGCTCTAAACGACATTTGGGTCGTTACCTTTCATCTTTGACCATGCTCTACCATCCATCTGCATACATTCAATGCATATGTTATTCAGATTCCTTCTGCACCTCTTGACTTCAGTAAGCACTGTATATTAAATACTATAACCCTCTTTTTCTCATTATATGTCCCAGAAGTGTATAGAAATATTTTCTATAACTGCTCATTTTGTTATTATTTTTCTTTAAAACTTCCTCGTTGATCACATGTTCAGTTCATGGCATTTTCAACATCCGTTTTAGACCTGCAACTCTGTTGCTTTTCTTATCTTCATCTCTAATGAAATTGTTCAGCATTCACTGTTAGATATATGGGAATAGATAAAACATAGCAGATATACATTCATATATCTTAATACTTTATTTCTGAAATAAATATTTCGCTATTCCAATACATCGGAATTCTGAGTTAAATATTTCCGTTGTCGTTTACAAGACATAGTTAATTAAATGTCTCTACTTGTTTGATCCGGAGATATCAAAATTTATAGCTCATACTTTTAGCAGTCACTCATGCTGGCGAGCATAAATCTTCCTTCGAGTGCTGGCCGCTCGCTAAGTAATTAGAGCATGTTGGACTCTCTGACTTCGGGCGGAGAGGAACCCAGACGAGGCTATATCGAAAGGCAGAGTCTTGTCTGGGGAGGTAGACAGCTACCCGACCCCGTGTTTGATGTGTCTATGGACAATTTTTGCCCGAGCCAGCCTTGTGCAACATTCTGTCTTGTGGGGAAGTCTCAGGTAAAAACCGAGCATATATTCTCCTTTCTTACACTTGACAATTAGTCCTTTCTGCACGTTTTTTTCTCAATAAAATGAATAAAGAAAAGACACAAGAGAGACGTAATTCGAACAACGAGGAATGTAGATAGGAAATTTTCAGTTATGTTTGAGGCGCTAATGTGAAACAGGTTCCAGGTAATATGCAAGTTCGGATTTAAGTAATGGGTAAAATAAATACAGCATAGAGAATCATAATTTCTATAGTCTACAAAATATATCGTTACATAAGAACATCTGGCGTAACAGCGTATCAATGGGTCAATAATGTTTATATATCTTAAGGCTTCACCAATTCTAAATCCTTAAAACTATAAATCATGTACAATTAGAAATGGTGAATGTACACATACAAAACTATTTCTTTGTATCAAGTAATATTCAAGATTCTTATGGAAATATGGCGATCTTGTAGCAGAATTATTGAAATATGAAATTTCACTCCTCAGCTTTTTTAGGGTTTAGATTCATTTATGCGGTCGGATGCGTGAGGGAGGTAGAGATTTTGCCTGTTAAGGCAACGACGCAAACCTGCCGCTAGTTGATCGCTGTTTCCTTGACAAATGTTCTGACGAGCTCCATTCTTTAATTCCACAGCTAGAACAATTGGTAAATTTGCTTTTTAACACCCGCGCTAATATCTCTTAAAATTTTCCCAAATCTTCATAATTCCGTGTAAATGTACATGAGGAAGTCGAATTAACAAATAAATTATGAAGAAACCTACCGTTTTTGAGTTAAACTGCAAAACGGTAGGTTTCTTCATAATTTAACTTCAAAACGGTTTTATTTGTTTGTTTTTTTGCTTGGGTTTTATGGCATATCAACCACTGTGGTTTATTTAATGCCAAATCCAGTTTATATATATATGCCAAATATATGAATTTTACATGCCTATTTTGTATGGAACATTTTTAGCATGCTAGAGCTCATTTGCTTGTACACTGCAAAATAACCCTAGATATTTTTGTTTAAGTCAAGAATTTCCATTTGATAAGGAGATTTTAATGGTAAAAGGTAGGATATGTTGTTTACACATCAGTCTACATCTTTGATAAGAGACCAATTCTTTTTAGAAAATCCAATATAATTTTTGGTTCAGTTTTTGCAAATAATTTCTTCATATTCTTGATTGATTGATTAATTGTTTTGTTTAACAACATCTCAAACTTAGTGGTCACTTTATGCCGAAAATGAATTTGAGTGACTTTAAAAGTCAAAAACGGATAGCTGGCAACATTATTGTTTCAAAAACGCATAGCTGGCAAGATTATTGTTCAAAAAAGGATAGCTGGCAACATTATGGTTTAAAAAACCAACAACAAAAAAAAAAAAAACGTATACTATTGTTTCAAAAAGTTGGCAACATTATTGTTTCAAAAATGTATTGCTGGCAACATTATGGTTTCAAAAAAGTATAGCTGGCAACATTATTGTTTCAAAAAAAGTATAGCTATCAACATTATTGTTTCAAAAACGTATAGCAGGCAACATTATGGTTTCAAAAACGGATAGCTAGCAACATTATTTTTCCGAAAACATTATCTGAGGCCTTGCTGTTGGATGTAGTTTATCGCCGTACCCAGGACGCGGATATAGTTTATCGTCATACCCAGGGCGTCCCAAAACGGTAGGTTTCTTCATAATTTAATTGTTAATTCGAGTTCAGCATGTTCATTTACACGGAATTATGACGATTTGGGAAAATTTTCATAGAGATTTAGCGCGGGTGTTAAAAAGCAAATTTACCGAACAATTCATACTATTTCCACATAGTCGACTCAGAGTCGTTTCTTCCCTATTCCAATTGTAAGGAAGATGTTGCAACCAAAAAGATTTCTCTCAAGACTCCCGCGACGGTGCTTTCTCAAACCCTACAATCTTAAAATCTTGAAATTAAGAGTCAGTCTTTATCTAAACTCATTATCCTCAGCAACTGCTCAGTTTGAATGTCTCTCGAGCCGTCTTTCAGTAAATTTTGTGATAAACAAAAATATAAAAGTAAAAATAGATGAATAACAATGGAGGAATCCTCTTCGAAGAACGAAATCAAACTGCCCGCAAAACATCATTAAAATCGGATAGAATAAAGGGCAAGCGTTTTTATTTATAGGGGGGGGGGCATGGTGTCACTCTGTCTCGACTGATAAGCAGCAGTTAAATTTGGTTTAAAATTAAATGTGGACACATCTCAATATTATTCGAGTAGAAAGTTTTGTAATGAGCGGTCGAAATATATGGAATTAATAATTAGAAAATAAATGGCAAAATGTACAATTGAATCGTGTTCACGGATACGTGTCAATTAAAATAGTATAGTTTAAGTAGGTCGATTCTTCATGGCAAGTCTTCTTGGGTTATTTAATGTCATGTTTTGAATGCGGCGCTCGGTGGGATACCGTGTTGGAAACATAAACAAACGCCCATAAATACACAGACACACGCACGCATATATATCTATGTCTATATCTATATCTATATCTATATATATATATATATATATATATATATATATATATATATATATATATATATGAATATGAAGGGAGTTTGTTTTGTTTTGTTTTGGTTTGATTATTTGTTTTACAGCATATCAACCTCAATGGGTTATTTAATGCCGACAAAATTTTTATTGCTGGTATTATGTTTTTCTTCAAAAATGTCTTTCTGGGAATATTTTTCCTTGAAGAATGTATAGCTGGTCATAATTTTTCAAAGAATGTATAGCTGTTTGTATTGCTGGTACTATTTTTAAAGTATTGCTGATAATAATTATTTCCTTCAAAAATTAATGCTGGCAATATATTTTTTATTACAAAGTATTTCTGGTATTAAAACCTATTTTTACACAAGTTTGTGTGTCAACTATTTGCCCATAGCTGGGACCCCAACAGGCGTAACAACACCCCGGGTCAGGGTGGACCCGGGAACGACAGCAATTAAGAGGTGGTTCCACGCTCCTCAAAACCTCCTGATCAGTTTGCCTTGCTGTTGGACGTAGTTTATCGTCTTACCCAGGATGCGGATGTTGTTTATCGTCATACCCAGGACAGGGAGAGAGATTGAGAGAAGGACATATTCAGAGATAAATCGAAGCGGAAAAAGTAATTTTAATTTAATTCCTTAAATTATTATTATTATTATTATTATTATTATTGTTGTTGTTGTTGTTGTTACTGCTACTGATGTTAGTTTTGCTTTATTCAACAAAACACCTTCGTTAAAAAATTAATATTGATATGATGATTGAAAAGTGTTGGAGGATATATGGATGGCTGCCTTTATTGGAATACACCCAATCGCTCGGCTGGAGCTCACATGAGGGCCTGATCAACCATTTATATATAAATATGATTACATTTAGTAGTACGCCAATAAAATCATGTGTAAAGATTTCATTTGTATAAAATCGTACCATGTGTTTTACTCTCCCTCATCATTAACAGGTAAATATTATGTATATCTAACGATCTATATGGTTTTGCATAGTAAATAAAATATTTGAATCTCTACTGATCCGAATTCAAATGATTTTCAACCATATGATATAGTAGAATAATTACTATCTATCTATCTATCCATCTGCCTATCTATCTATCCATATATAATATATATATATATATATATATATATATATATATATATATATATATATATATATATATATATATATACATATATACATACATACATATTGGCATAGCGGATCATTATGTAAACATATATTATTAAATATAACAGACAATGAATGTATATTATATCTGATTATGAGCAGTTCTAATTTTCGTATGTTTACATTATTTTCTGGTGAAAATAAAGTCAAAAATTGTCCATCATTTGGATAGTTTTTCGGATCACATGAGACATCCTCAGAATGGTTATACAGACATGAAACAAAGATATCCAACGTCAAATATATTTTTTTTTATTTTGACATAGAATATTAATGGTCGTTGAATAGCAGACACAGATGCGGTTCTATGACGTCATACCACACGATAGATATTGGAGGCCATCTACATTAAAACGAAGCCACACACACTCAAGAAAATTACATTTCAAACTAGTCACAATATATTACATTGCATCTAGACATTGGTTCTGTTGTAATATTTCGGTCTATCGCGTGGTATGAAGTCATAGAATCGCATCTTGAACTTACGATCTGCGTTTGATATTCCACGTCCGTTGACATCGCATAGCAATCTTCTATGTCAAAATAATAAGATAACATCTTTGACGGCGGATATCTTTATTTCATGTCTATATAACCACTCTGATGATGGATCATGTGAGCCGAAAGCTTAGGATTAACTTCGTAACATTTAATTTAAAAAAGGACATAAATACAAAGTAGAGCAATATTCTTTATTTTAGGATATTATATCAAAAACATGTAAAAAAGCGTTACACAAATGCAGTTGCAGTTGTGTTTCGAAGCCTGGTGAGATGCGATGAATCGCATCAAAACAACACTGCAATTGTATAGAGATTTTTGGCATGTTTTTTTATTTAATATGCTAAAATTATATATATATATATATATATATATATATATATATATATATATATATATATATATATGTGTGTGTGTGTGTGTGTGTGTGTGTGTACACACATACACACACACACACATATATATATATATATATATATATATAAAGGCAAAAGGAAACACATTATCTCAGTGGACTGTTTCATCCTCTGGAGAACTTTTTTCAAAGCAAATGCAAGGACTTCATTTTGCAACAAGTATATATAACCAGAAATAAAATGTTCATTTTTCAGAATTTTTAAATTAAAAAAACTCTCTTAAATATATTTCAGTCTAACTGCAAGTCAGGATATATTATGTTAGATACTAAGTTATGTAATTTAATGCCTAATATATGAAAGTGTGTGAATATTGTTATTGCTATCATTGATTGCTTTTATAATGCATTTATCATTTTTTAGTTTGAAATTAATTTATATATAATATATATATTAAATAATAGAAGAATTTAAACATAATCGTTTTCTTTTAATTATTTTACAGGTATATATTTTAGTTATATGCCAGTTCTTACAAATATATGTCTGTGTATGTCTCTCTGTGTTTCTAGACACAGTGATAGAAAACGTGTACAATATACAACATATCCCTTGAATATGCCGTCTATGTAGCAAATCTCCCGATATATTCTTTATTTATTCCACACAACGCTCATATTTTTTTATAAGAATTCATGGAATTCATATTTTCATACTCTGTCCCCATAAATTTACAGAGTTATTCTTCTATAATAGTCGGCCGTTTGCAAATTATTACTCTATCCTCAGTTATGGTATTATTAGGTTGGTGCAAAAATAATGACGTAATAATGTCGTTTTTTGACTTATTTTTAACGTCAAAAAACGGCATCATTACGTCATTATTTTTGCACCAACCTAATATTTTCTCGCTTTAATACGTTTATATTTAATCTAAAATTTGGCAGCTACAAACGACCGAAACGTTTTTTTCCTGTAAATAGTGACCTGACACTCCTTTAGTTATAAAAAATGACTAGTAAGCATTTGAAATCGTCGTAACAGCTGGCTTGAATGTATGTAACACATGCTGATGCCATTGATGATCTCTCAGTTCTTTTAGATTTTTAACCGATCTTGTCTCTATTTAATCCAGGATGTTGCTCCTGAATTAAAATCCACTGGAAATGTATATACTGACATAGGGAAAGCTTAGAAAAGACGGAAAGTATGTTAGCGACAATAAGTCGAGCATCATGAATAAATTTGTTTTATTAACTGCTAATGAAAATAAAGAACAAAGGCAATATATTTATATTCTATGTCGTCTAAGAAAGAAATATACATAACGGAAAAAGAGGATTATATGTTCTCGCTGCTTCATAATGTTACTGTTTTCTAATTCTTTCAGATCCAGTAAGCCCTAGTGTCTTAGTGGCTTTATTGCCTTTCTTGATATTAATATGATTAACAAAATAAATAAAAAGGGCTCTATGATTGAATTATAAATTATCTAATTTGGGTTATTTCAGTATAATGCCACTCTAACAATCTATCTATCTATCTATCTATCTATCTATACACATACATACATATAGGGTGATACAAAAGTAGGTATTCATTAATGAAAAACAATAGGTGCGCACAAAAAAACATATCGATGGTAAAATATCAATAATAAGCATATAAGCATATTAATCCCGCAAATGTTCAAACTGTTTGCCCCCTTCATTCTCAAACTCCCCTTTACCTACAAAGCAATAATAATAATAATAATAATAATAATTATTATTATTATTATTATTATTATTATTATTATTATTATTATTATTTATTTATTTATTTATTAAAAAAAATAGAATAAATATAATAAAAAATAATGAAAATAAAAAGTATTAAAAATAATTTTAATGAATTAAATGAATTCTAGACCCATTATTATAACACTGGTGATACTGATATAAGACTTACTGTACGTCTACTTTTGCAGAACCCTGTATGACAACATTATAGTTTAAGGTATACTATATTTATGGATAAAAGTGTTCCATATCAGAGTGCATGTGCAAATATAAAATTGGACAGTGATGTCAACACCAAATGACGACAGACTGTTTCCTTATTGAATGCAAACTTTAGGCCAATAATAAAATATAAGCAAAAGCGTTTTCACTTCTATTTTAATAATAATTATCGCTTTAGTCTTATGCTGCACACTTTGGTGGCAGAGATTCTGTTAATTTAATATACGTTGAATTGTATAATCTTAATGTATACAATTTGATCGTATTAGAACCCAGAATTTTTTATTTTATTTTCTCTTTCTCACTCTTTACACACATGCACATATATAGCGAGTGTAGCAGCAAAATTGTCCAAATCGTCTAGCAGCAAAATTGTCCAAATCGTCTAGCAGCAAAATTGTCCAATTGCTAGATTAAGATCTGAATCGTTGTATCTTAGAAATGATTAAAGATATCTTACTGGAAATCTCCAAGGTTTTCATAACACTATTGGACGGTAATCTGAGCAATAAAATGTATAATTACTCTCAAATTTTAATAGCAGAATCGTGATGAAATCGCACATAAACGGCAATGACATGTTTATCATTAATTAATTAATTAACGCAAGGATCGGAAGTTCATGAAGCATCGAAATAAAATACTTATATATATGAAGAAATATAGTCTTAAGTTGTGCTATATTTATGGGATAAAGTGCTCAATATCAGAGATAGAGCCTGTGTAAATATAAAAGTGAACATAGAAGTCAACACTTAGAGGCGACGATTGCATATAGCATGAAACAGACTGTCGCCTCTAAGTGTTGACTTCTATGTTCACTTATATATATATATATATATATATATATATATATATATATATATATATATATATATATATATATATTCATAATCATTTTACAACATATTCAATATAATCTTCGCCTTTTCTAACTTTCTAACATTCTGTCCTGGAGTAACCAGGTGCCTCACAGGTGTCATGTACGATATCATTTTCAAGTTTTTTTTTCCACTGCTTTGGGCTCTCATACCTGAAACTCCTCTCTCACTTAGCAAACATCTTATGGATCATTTCTAATGGATCTCTTTAGCTCTAAGTTGAAATGATGATCACCTTCCTGTCGTGACCTCTTGAACCAGTTTTCCTCTCTACTGTTCCCTCTTTTTAAACTATAGCCACAGTTTTCTTCATGGTTCTTGAATAGATTTTGAGGGTAGTAGCCAGAGTATGAATGATGATACCGTTACTGAAGGCCTGAATGATCTTTTTACTCTAACCCTTTCTCATTTGGAAAGAAAGTTTTTCTGACACAAAGCAATTTAACCTGTTCCCTTTCTAGCTGAATAACTCAAAGATATTTTCAGTAATACTTAAGAAAAATTGTGTCAGGATAGCTAAACATCTTATCTGAAAATCTGGAAATAATAAACTCAGATTTGTCAGATATTAAACATTTTGCGGGATGGACAATTATGCTGTTACACGAATTGGACCATATGGTTGCTACACCAAGTACGTTATATATATATATATATATATATATATATATATATATATATATATATATATATATATATATATATATATGAAAATTTCTCCGATTTAACCAGTAAAGAAGACAATATTTATAAATAAAAATGACAATAGGAAAACTGGTAATTGCTGACGCGTTTCGTCCAATGTGGACTTTATCAAAGCAAAATACGAAAATGAAATTAATTGAATAAAATAACTAATAAAAACAAAAACAAAATGTTCCTCGCAACGTAGATCCGTTAAATTGGTGTTTTTTGGAATTGTTAATAATGAGTAGTCTATGTATCTGAAATATGAAGAGTTTGTAAGGAGAATATATTTGAATGAATCACTTTGTAGAAATTCTAAATATAGACAAGCAAGAACGCCGGTGAGAGGAGATCCCATTGGCAAGAGACAATAATGTTGGTGAAATTAAATGTTCATTGGATTCAACAATTTCGGGTTTAAATATATTCGAAAGTGTATAATGTTCTGTGAATCATATGTAGTATTAAATAACCTGTAGGATTATACCTTCGTATGTGGACGATGATATTAGCTCCTGAAAATTAACTAATTCGGTTGAGTACTGTGCGCGAGAAAAGCGCCAATCTGTAAATACTTGAAAAAGTTACTGCAGATAATGCAAGACTCTCCAAACTGGATTGAGTTCTTTAGGTCACTGTTGCGTTTATGATAAAATAAATACGCAAAAATTCGCCTTTTTCCCTCCGGGCGTCGATAGTCTAGGTGTTCGAATTTCCGACGTATACCAAATCGGTCGGGTTTCGATTCCGGCTTGGAGAGATTGGATATCTGATATCTGATGTCTGTGGATGACTATCTATCTATATATATATATATATATATATAATTCTGTATTGGGGCAGTAATACCTATCTTTTACAAGTTTCATTAAAGATGATTGACAACTTAGTGCGATTAAGCTTTTTTATTTAATTTTTATAGTCTTTGTACAAATGTTTTCTTTTCTGGACATAAAACGCTTAAAAATTGTCCAAATGTTCTTAAATATCGGCTATTCTACCAGCCATTATCTAGGATGTCATTTGAAATTTTTTTTATTTCTTAACTGAATGTATATATTTTTTTCATATTTCTGCTGTGATGGAAATTTTTTTTTATTATTTTTCAAATACGGTTAGCACATTGTGGCCATTTACATAGTTGATGTTATCGTGTGTTGCATTTTTCTTTTCTTTTTTTATTAGTACTTCCATTAATTTGAGTCTTTTTCTTTTGCACGTGGATCAGTTGATTATAATTCTATTTTCTACAAGTTTGTTGCGGCTGTAATTTGCTATGTTTCCTTATGTATTTAAATGAGTCCTAATTGAACTATGGTAAAGGAGGTGTAACGTGAGAATTCTTCAGAGGAATGTAGGGGTATTTTCAATATAATTATTCATGAATTTGGTCCTATGATGAGCGCAGTCCCTTAAGAGGCATGTGAATTCATAAATAATATTGGTTCTCTGTAATTTAGATGTCGCAGGTGTATTATTATTGTTGATAATAAGCATCGGTGCTTTAATTATTTATAGCGTGCATACATATATATATATATATATATATATATATATATATATATATGCATTCATGTATGTGCATGTGTAGAGTCTTAACTCTTACCGGTGCTGCTACTTGGGGCTTCAGATTACGCCGATTGCACCTGTGCAGAGGGGTAAGATCTCCTTTCAAACTATGTGAAAGTGTAAAAAATAGGCTTTAATATCAGAAATACAAATTCAGAAAAAAATATTAAAATGAATACCTCAGATTTAAAATAATACCAGCAATAAAAATCTCGTTGGCATTAAATAACCCATTTAAGTTGATATGCCGTAAAACAAAGCAAATCAACCCAAACCAAATCTTGACTCTTATTGGCACGTTAACACCATCAGTAATCAAATTCCATTTTTGGTTTGAGCTGTTTATATTATCTTCGAAATATGCCCAGGGGAAAACATGTATTTCCTGTTCTCTTTTCCCCTCACTATTTCTCTTACGAATGTCTCCTTACTGACATTCCATGAGGTTTGAGAGACAAAAGAGTGGGTGAGTGATTTCTACGGCAAGCCACTCCACCATAACTCTGTCCACTCTACAGGTAGTTGCAAAGTGAAGCTGACATCAAACCAGTCAAACATTACAGTACACAACGAAAATATTTAATAAAATATTAGCAGTTGTGGAAAGCAAAACACTCAATACTGATACATCAAAATGTACAACTTATTGATTATGATAAAAGGATGTTTTTCGTTGGAAAGTTTTTGTTCATACTTAATAATTAATAAATGATAAACGTCATTGTTTAATAGTTCGTACATTTTGATATAAATTTTATTCGTCGAGGTGTAGCTTATATATAATTTTCACATATGGATAAAACAACTTACACCCTACAAAGATGCATTCTTGTTTCGATGCACATGGTTCTCGACTGTTATGAACCAAAGATGGTTATAATCATTTTTCGTCCTTACCAGTCAATATATATATATATATATATATATAGTCTTAAGGTGTGATATATTTATGGGATAAAGTGCCACAATATCAGAGATAGAGCGTGTGTAAATATAAAAGTGAACTTTGAAGTCAACACTTAGAGGCAACAGTCTGTTTCCTGCTAGCATGAAACAGACTGTCGCCTCCAAGTGTTGACTTCAATGTTCGCTTATATAAATATATATATATATATATATATATATATATATATATATATATATATATATATATTCAAAAACGTTTTATTGAATATTATAGATATGTGTGTTTACTTATTTTCATTTTGGTCCGTTCCATTTTTCTAATTAGTTTCTTGATTTTTTTTAAATAGAAATCTTCTCCATCAACTAGTGTTTAAGTGTTCTTTTGTAGATGGTATATCTGACAAAAAAGTAAGTTTCATATATTTGTTTGACGACCACAACATTATCGATATCGAATGTAATTTTCTTGCTTCAAATGACAATTCTAAAATAAATTTCCATGTACCTGAGTACTTTCAATTTTGATAATCCATTATCAAAGCGCTTTTTGTGGTATATTGGCTTCATCGACTTTTTTATTATCGTGTCTTCACGTGTGATTTTTTGTATCAGTTTCACGCAACAGTTTGCGCAGTTGTGTCATTTTTATTTATGATATTCATTTAGTGGGTTTGTTCGTAAATTAGATAACATTTTATTGATGTTAGGTCGTTTTTTTTAACGCATATTTATTCTAGCATTGTGCATCCTTTTGTAGAGTTTATGTATTATAGCTCGTTTTTGATGTCAGTAAGGATGTCTGAGTCTCTTGTTTTTTTTTTGTTTTTGTTTCCTTTTTGCGAATTAATTGAATTATTATCGGATAAATGTCATGTTAATCGTTGTGATAATGTAGTGGTTGCATAATCATTTAATGACTGCATATGTATTTTGATTTTTTTTATTATTATTAGATCAACAGTTTACAAATGGACCAGCGAATTCATAGCCAACATTTGTTTGTTGAAGTTATGATGTTTATTCTATTGATGATGGTGATTATTTTAGAGGGTTTTAATATTGTGTAGTTATTGATGAATTTAATTTGCTTTAGTCGTTAAACGATATATATATATATATATATATATATATGTATGTATGTATGGTGGATTCTCCCGTCGTATTCAGTGTATAAGTGTCTGGCAGCTCAGTTCCTAGGAACCGACAGCCGGCACATATCATTTGATTATAGTGGCGAAAGGTCTGTGCAGAATCATCCACACTTTTTGAAGCGCCGAATACACAGATTTGGTGCACTGTGTGACACAAGGTCCCCAAACAAACCTCAGCAAGTGTTGAATTCAGAGTTGTCCTTCCCCTAGACGAGTTGTCATCCAAGGCTATAGAACCCAGTCTGTCCTGCTATTTAGCCAAAGCTAGAGGAATAAGATGATTAATCATTCTCCCTAGAACGTCAGTGCTAATACCCTTTGAAAGTTATAATTGATTACACAATCCACTGCTATCCACTATTCCACCATGCCTATATATATATATATATATATATATATATATATATATATATATATATATATATATATGGGTAAAAATCCGTGGGTAAATAATCCAAGTGAATCCTAATAATATAAATATTAAAACTGATCCACAGAGAGAGCTCAATATATTTATTAAATAGTAATAGATAATATACATATAATGAAAAGCATTACCCTATATCATGGTCATTTCTCTCTGTAAGAAAATTTCCTTACTGGGGATTTTCAACACAAGAAAGTTTTTGTGTTGAAAATCCCAGGTAAGGAATTTTTAAATATTGAAAATTTAAATGATATTTGTTATATTGTTATTAATAATTTTATAAATTTTTGTTTATCAGTTGTTTGTTCAAATGGTTTATAGAGTATGTGGTCAGGGAAATTATTGAAAACATATGCAGATGATAACTATGTAGATAAAGATATCCTTGGAGTTTCAACGTTTATACTAAAACCGGATTTTTACCAACATTTTGTTCATATCTATTTTCCTTGGAATGAAACGAATTTGTAAGAAATTTTCAATCTTATATTCTTTCAATCTTAATATTCATCTAAGAAGTATATATATATATATATATATATATATATATATATATAGATAGATAGATAGATAGATAGATAGATAGATAGATATTTATATATATGACAAATGGAAAACATTTCAAGGAAGCTGGATTTTATTAAGCGTTTCGCCTTTCTAGGTTTCATCAGATGCAAAACAAAAGAAAGTAATGTGTGTATGATTAAATAATGAATCATGAATTTTTGCACGAAGCTGGCGTACATATGTTTCGTTATTGAAACATAAACAAAAGACATTTCTTTCATTCTTTTGCTTTTACATCTGATGAATCCCAAAAGGGTAAAACGCGTAATCAAATCTAGTTTCAATAGAACGATTTCCATTTGCCAAATTTCTTCAAAATTTTATCGGGATTATGTATCCTATCTTAAATACACACACACACACAAACAGACACACACACAAACAAAGTGTGTGTGTATATATATATATATATATATATATATATATATATATATATATATATATATATATATATATATATATATATATATATATATATATATATATACCCAAGAAATGCAAGACTCTTTGGCAAAGCGAATCTCTGACTGACGCCAATTCAGCCGGGTTTCCATCCTAGCGAGAGGCAACCTGGCCTCTAACTACACTGACGAATTGTGATACAACGAAACAGTATATATATATATATATATATATATATATATATATATATATATCTTATGCAGCGTAATATTAGAACATGCACATATCCACTACAAAAATGTACATTTTTGTTTCAACTTCAAAAAAGAGAAAAAAACATTTTTAGAATATTTTTAAATTAATGTTTAGAACGCTGTAATCTTACTGTTCCTTCTCATACACTTTGATCTATCTATCTATCTATCTATCTGTATATATATATATATATATATATATATATATATATATATATATATATATATATATATATGTGTGTGTGTGTGTGTGTGTGTGTGTGTGTGTGTAATTATGGTGACGTCATTTACAACAGTCAAACAGAAATTTTATGTGATTTTTAAACACATTTCTATATATTATATCATATGGTAAAATATATAGTATTTAATGTTGAGTGCTTCCCTTGTAATATAAACACGGCTTACAATTTTTTAATTTTTTTTCGCATAAAAACCTATATAATATTTTGGTATTATCTACTAAAAGTTATCTCATGTTAACATTATTATGGTTATTTGTGATATGTTGATCAATATGTACGCGAATTGCACTAAACTTATATATAAAATTACACAACAGAATAATTTGGATTTTTCTGTTGTGTAATATATATGCTCTATCATAGTAAATACATCGAGCTCTTTTGGTAGATTAGTTTTAATATATTGTTAGGATTCACTTGGATTATATACCAAAGGATTTATTGCCTGCACCATATATATATATATATATATATATATGTGTGTGTGTGTGTGTGTGTATGTGTGTGTGTGTGTAATATTTATACAAAACATAATAATAGCAAGGAATAAGCGTAATTTGAAATTCATATTATTGTAAATTTAATAGCTAAAAAAACAGCGGCTTTCGACCCAGTCTTATCAAGCTTAATCCTGGGAAATAAAGGAATAGACTTAAATTGAAGATGACTAATGAAGGGAGAAAAAAATTCAAGGAAAACTAGTGACCAATAATATTCAGACCCAGCAAACAATCCTTCTGTTTACAGAAAGAAGGCTTACGGGATCTGATATATAATGATTATAGAGCCAGTAGATGATATTTTTGACTCTTCAAAAATAAGGCTGAAGCTGATTTATTTCTCACCTGATTAAACTCTGGCCATTCCATACTTAAGTTTACCGTGGAAAAGAGTCTAATTGTTGTCTTTCCTTTTTGGATGTTCTTGTCCATAGAACTAGTGACAAGTTTTTGACTTCTGTGTTTAGGAAGGATACTTTTGTTGGGACTTTATACACGTTGGGACTCTTTTTGTTTCCGACAACGTAAGTTAAATTTGATTAAGACCCTAAATCATAGGGCGTTTATGATCTGTACCTAAGTTTTCTCTGCGGTGAACCTAATTTTATTAAGATAACACTTTCCAAAAATGGATATCCTTTGGATGTTTGGATGCTGTTTTTCGCAATGTCAGCAATAATTTTCATAGGGTTAAGCCGCATCTTGTTAAAATGTCATCTATTTGCGTCTTCCCTTTATTAGTTCAGAGTGTGAGACTTTAACTAGGCCAATTTCGTTTGCTAACAATAGTTGTTTTTTTTTTTGTTGTTTTTTTTTCTGCAAATATTCGAGAAATATTTTACTCGGCCTATTTTTTTCTTCCATTCATAAGGATGTCCTTCCCCCATCATGTTAACTCAGTTATTTACTAATATGAATGTAGTTGTGGATTCGACTACATAAGGAAGACTTCTCAACGTTTGGATTTTAGGATAAAGCAGCATTTACCTTCCAGGATTTTGAATCCAAAATCTAGCAATAATCAACTAGTTTATACATCCGGGTCATCTATTGTACAGCGTATTATTAATAGCAGGATTTGTATCACTGACTTTAGTGTGGACTGTTTTTCTGTTCTATCAATGTTACACTCTTCATATTATCTCAAGGTTCTGCAGTCCTTATATATCAGATCCCGCAAGCCTTCCTTCTGTAAATAGAAGGATTGTTTATGGGTCTGAATATTATTGGTCTCTAGCTTTCCTTGAAAAATATTTTTTCTCCCACTATATTCGTCATCTTACACGTCTATTCTTTTATTTCCCAGGATTAAACTGAGGGCTGTGACGAAAGCGGTTTTCTTTTTAGCTATTAAATTTACACTGATATGACTTTTAAATTACGCATATTCCTTATACTTATATATATATATATATATATATATATATATATATATATATATATATGAAGAAAAATATACGTAAAAAACAAACAAAAATTCTAATATGCAAATGCTGTTTTAATGTTAATATAATGTCAACGTCGGACGTTTCGGTCTAATAGACCATCTCCAGGACATATTTATAAAACATAATTAACATTAGACCATATTAAATTCAACATGAAAAAGACGATGGACATAGGAGCAAGACTAATCCAAACAGATAACTGAAATCTTTTATAAGATCAGCGTTCCGTTTAAATATGATCACGTCGTCGTCACGTGGGCGATGTTGTGAAAACGTATTCCTAAAATTTGAGTATTTTGAATGAAAAACGAAAATAATTTTATTTTGATCTAAAACTTATATGTACGTTTGTCGAGCATTAATCTTGCTAGAAAAGGGGAAATATTAAAGAAGCCAGGTCTAGTGTTCACCTTGAAGATGGCCTATTAGACCGAAACGTCCGACGTTGACATTATATTAACATTAAAACAGCGTAATTGCATATTAGGATTTTTGTTTGTTTTTTCCGTATATTTTTCTTCTTATTGTCGGATCTATATCCATATATTTGCTTATATATATATATATATATATATATATATATATATATATATATATATATATATATATATATATATATATATATATATGCACACAAATATATATATATAATGCACACAGATATATATCTATATATATATATATATATGCACACAGATATATATATATATATATGCATACATATATATATATATATATATATATATATATATATATATATATATATATATATATATCACATTGCTTCTTGATAATGACTGAAATGGTCGAAAATATTTGAACAAAAATAATGGAGTGTGAACATTAGGTCGTTTGTGCACAATTTCGAGCACAATCCTCAACAGCTTATTCCAAATTTGCAAAAATACAATAAGAAATTACAATTATCGGTTCTTTTTTAATCAAAATTGGTTTGTATATATATATATATATATATATATATATATATATATATATATATATATATAAAATGTATATATGTATGTATGTATATATATATGTGTGTGTGTGTGTGTCCGTTGGTTGTATTTGGGGAGCAAATGAATGTATTTAGGCAGTAATTTTTCATTTTTGTGCGTTTGGATAAAAACAACGAATGTTCTTTAATTGATATTTTTGAATATTAAAATTCACTTATTCAATATTTCTAATAACCTTTTTCATTTTCAGTTGATATTGATAAATAAAACTTTCTATGTCTAAGCACTTTCGGTTAATAATGGCTATTTTCAAAGATGTTTGCTGTTTATTAAGTCGTCAGTTTAAATGAAAAAAAAAACAAAAAAAAAAACATGTTTCGCTTGTTGACTTTTATCGCGTTTTCCGTATTTAATGAAAGATAATTTATTATGTTGGCTCCGACGTTTAATGTAATTTTGTTGATCATTGATGTTGAACATAAAATATTTCACGAAATAAGTAGTTGGCATGAATTCTCATGTGAATGCCCGTTTTAATAAAAAACAACACACGAAAGGCGATATTTAAAAAAAAATAAATAAAGTGAGATTAAAAAAAAAACAAGTAGGTTTGTTTACCTATACTAACAAGAAAACAATTTAAAAACATTGAAACAGTAAATAAAAAAGCTAACAAGTAACTTTCGTTGTATTATTATCAAATAAGCATATATATATATATATATATATATATATATATATATATATATATATATATATGTGTGTGTGTGTGTGTGTGTGTGTGTGTGTGTGTGTGTGTGTGCGCGCGCGCACGTGTGTGTGTGTGTAAAAATAAAAATAATTGAAGCCCTAATAAGAAAAAAGAAAAATCCAACAATCAATAACAATAACTATGAACACGGCTACAATGTGCTGACCGTGTTTAGAAAATAAAATCTTCTTGTAACTTCAGACACATACATAAAGAAAGCATACAGAAAATTACTACACATTCAGGTAAGAATTAAGAATAAAAAAAGAATAAAAAAAGAATAAAAAAAGAATAAATATAGTCCTTGATGATGGTTAAGTGTATAACCGAAAGCGCTCTGATTTGCAGAACTTTTGAGGCAGTTTTACACACTTTGTTTTCTGAAAAGAAAACACTTGCAAGAAAATTTAAATAAGAAACTCAATCGTAGTACCGTGTCTGTCATATATTAATGTAGGACTATATATATATACATACATACATATATATATATATATATATATATATATATATAGTGGGGTGTACAAAGCAATGTCTACGCTACATACTTAAGCGACTCTTCTGTTAGATTCTTTATACATATATTTTTACTGTAAATGTTCAATTCTTTTTGAATTCATACGGACCATTATGTCAGAAAATATTATATTGTAAAATGTGCAGTATTTACTAACCACTGTACATAAAATGGAAAAAGGAGAGTCATTATCAAGATATACTACATGAATATGAAATTAATTATACATTGAGTAACTTTTTTTCTTTTTAAAATTTTTCCCATGCAAAATCTGATGAAAATACTTAAAAATATTAATGGTTAAATTGCTATTGCATCTATAGCAAATACTATATTTCATGGATTATTTTCTTATTATATATAAATATTTAATAGTTTTTTTTTCTTTACATTAAAAACAATTTCAGATAACTATGCATAAACGAAAGTATTAACTATTTCTATTGATTTTTTTTTGTTTTCAGATAGAAAAGTATATGAAAGTCTATTTTTATTATATTACTATTCCCCAAATAAACCAATGTATGAAATATTTTAATCATTTTTTATTCCGATAAAGGAAGGTTTAAAATATTTTAATATTTGTATTTATTATTCAGCTAAACGAATGTATGAATTAATTCTAATTTTTATTATTCAAGAAATGAAAGTCTATTTTTATTACATGTTTTATTATTCAGATGAACAAAATATGGATTTATGTTCTTAATCTAAATTATGCAGAAATACGAACTTACATATTCTACTTATTATTATTCAATTAGGTGAATGTATAAAGTATATTTTTAAGATTTTATTATTCAGATAAAGGAATAAATAAAATTATTTTAATAACTGTTTAATTTTCAGATGAAGATATATAAAATAATTTAATTCCATTTTTACTATTCTGGTATACGAATGTATAAAATATTTTAACTTTAATGTGACGGATAAAGGAATAAATAAAATATATTTTATAAATGTTTTTTTTTTGCCCAGAAATAAAAGCAAATAAAATATTTCAACAAATTGTTTTTATTAAGAACATATAAAATATAATTAATAATTTTTTTATTCGGAAAAATGAATGTATAATGTATTTTGTATTATTTTGTATTACAGTGTAACCCGGATATAAGAGAGTTGTCGGGACCGAAGAAGAAGTATCTTATATCCGGGTTTCTCTTATATCAGGGTTTGGTCTATTTTGTTTAGGTAAGTATAGTTGTTTAGGTAATAATTTGGGAACATAGAAAATCTTTCTTATATCCGGGTTTCTCTTATATCCGGGCTACACTGTACTCTGAAAAAAGAATACAAAATATTTTTTATTCAGATAAAAAAATCCATTAAACTTATTCGTTTTTAGTATTTCCAGAAAAATGTATTTATCAAATTCAGAATATATGAAATAATTCTAATCATTTTGATTTTCAGATAAAGGTATATAAAAATATTATTAATTTTATGATTCACGTAAACAATAATATAATACAATTTTAGCAAATATTTATAATTCATGTAAAAGTTTAAAGAAAATATTATTCAGATAACTGAACGTATCAGTTATATTTATAAAATTTTCATTATTCCAAAAAATAACTGTATAAAATATTTTTATTCCTATAAAGGAATATATCAGCTATGTTTACGCTTTTTTATTAATCAAGTAAAGGAATGTACAATTTAGTTTATTGTTTTTTTTGTTTTTTTTTTCCTGTAATCGACAGTATAAAATACATTTCTAATATTTTATTTATTAAAATAAAGGAATGTATAAAATTTTAAATATTTCCCGCTCCAATTTTCTGATAGATATATTTAGGTACTTCCACAGAAAAGCGGTACCTAAGGTTTAAAATGAAGTTTTAAAAATAAAAAAAAAATAAAAAAATCTTGAAGCTTTATTTTAGTTTTAATGTCAAAGCTAACAGATTAAATTTAATATTTCTCATTGCTGTATTTTTCGTTTACTCTATTTCAAAACTAATTTTAATTGATGAGTCGCTGATTTAACCATATTCACAATTCTCTCAGAAAATTCACTTTAATGAAAATTCTTTCCAAAGTAAAATATTATTTCTCAAACAGTATCTGAAGAATATTAGGTGATTCAAAGTTTAATCAAATCTGATTTGAAAAAGATATTGCTTACTTTTAGCATCGAATATCGATTAAATCCTTTTTTAACACTGAGGGTGTATTTATGGGGTGTTTTCAGCCTGGTGCTTGGGAAATTTAACTAAATTTTCTAGGGGGACAGATCCGTAAAAATTATTTAACGAATATGCCGTCAGCGTCATTTTTATATAATTCTTTTAATTATCCATTATCTTACAATTTAAGAAAATATTCTGAATATTCAAATTTTGTGTTGAAGCTTAGGTACTTCGGCTTTAAATTTATCTTTCTCTTATTTTCTGATAATGCCCCCTATGGACATCCATATTTCCAAAAATCGGCACTTTTATGTACACGCAATAAAATTCAAAATTCTTTTTAAAACACTACGTGTCGTCAAATTGTAGTAAGCTTTTCCATATATGATTAGAAAACATAGTTTTTACTTCATAACTATTCCTCTAACAGGTACAAATTAGACTACATTATTTTTAATTATATCAATTTTTCTGAAGATTCATTATTCATTTTAACATATGAGAATAGAATCTATACTCTACCTTATTCATATAAGAAATTAAGAGATTTTTTAACTAAATAATGTCTTAGATATATTGCATTTTTATTTTACGGTTCGGAGCAGTTTTTCGGTAAATAGGTTTTTTTTTTAGAATGGCTTAATTTAAATCCTTAGATTAATTTACTAAGATTTTCTTAAAAAGGATAGATTTCTAAAAGAATTTCATTCATTTGAGAATAATTCTTGAAAATATCAATAAAATCCAACAAATCATTTTTGCAAGAGTAAAATTTCTGATACTAATACTATGGTCACCCGCTAACGCAAGAAAAACAAAATACTTAACTAAATATTTTCATGGTTCTAAAAAGGCTTATATTAGGTTGGTGCAAAAATAATGACGTGATAATGTCGTTTTTTGACGTATTAACGTCAAAAAAACGACATTATTACGTCATTATTTTTGCACCAACCTAATAAATTAAAATTTGATAATCCAGAAATCCTTTCATCATTTTGCTTAATAATAACATTAAAATTTTGATGATTTTATTTTGTTTTTAAGTCTGAGTATTTTAATCAATTATTTGGTTATACGTAGATATACGTAACATAGCAATTAAAGGCACAATTTTTATTTAGAAGTCAGAGTATATATACGTAAAATAATTACAATATAAAGCGTCCGCCTAATCTTAATTTATATAAATTGTAATTCCAAAGTTGAGATAATCTTGAGTATAAACTTTTCGTGCTATTCTCTCAGATAGCTCGTTTTAGTTTAATTTCAAAAAATATTTGAAAGTACATGAATATATGATTGTTCTTTTTTATGCCTTGAGTAATGTCTTAAATTGGTACTTATTTTCGAAGATAAAATCAAGAAGATTACCGTGCATATATACATCTAAGAATAACAATGCTCATCGCTTTTCATAAAATATTTCTTAGCTTCCTCATAAAACATAAAACAAACTTTTGAAATGTTTACAGTACATGTTACATACATATTCACTTTAGTTGCGATGGAGACAACACTGTTCTCGTCAGAATGAAAACAATTTCACTGGCGTCATGTGATTTAACGCAATGAAAGGGCGTTTAATGATATATATATATATATATATATATATATATATATATATATATATATATATATATATATATATATATATATAAGTGTGTGTGTGAAGAAAAGCGTTTTTTGTGAAGAGCAGACGATTGTCTTTATCAAATATAAAATATGTTATGTGGAATTAGAATGGATTAAAGATTACATTAGGAAAAATAAATTCTTCACATTCGATAAATTTATTATGAGAAATATCCTAACATGTAATATGAATTTATGAGGATATACAAAATCGAGAAATTGTGGTCACTTATGTTTACATTAGGGAAAAAAATTCCTATCCTGCAATAATAATAATAATAATTGCGCGCCCAACATTTTCATAATTATCGCTTTTCTTTTGCTTTCCCCTGGAAATTTATATATAAAATTCCGGCTATGCTTTATATAGTGATAAGTCTTTAAAATGAAATTGATTTTTAGAATTTAATTTGAGATGTGTGTTTGTGTTCGTTCGCGCGCGCGTGCGTGCGTGCGTGCGTGCGTGTGTGCCTGTGTGTGTGTAATGGATTTTTTTGATAGTTTTTCTTACTTTAAATGTTGTTTTTATCCTAAAACGTATACAAATTCAAAAATAAAGTTGATAGCTACAAGAAATATATGGGCACAAAGATAGACGACATATGATAAACACACACACACACACACACGCACACACACACATATATATATGTGTGTGTGTGTGGGTATATATATATATATTAATATCTATATATATATATATATATATATTATCTATCTATCTATCTATCTATCTATATATATATATATATATATATGTGTGTGTGTGTGTGTGTGTGAAGAAAAGTATACGGAAAAAACAAACAAAAATCCTCATATGCAATTGTGCCGTTTTAATGTTAATATAATGTCAACGTCGGACGTTTCGGTCTAATAGACCATCTTCAGGAGATATTCATAAAACATAATTAACATTAGACCATATTCAATTCAACATGAAAAAGACCATGGACATAATGATTTCAGTTATCTGTTTGGATTGGTCTTGCTCTTATGTCCATCGTCTTTTTCATGTTTAATTGAATATGGTCTAATGTTAATTATGTTTTATGAATATGTCCTGAAGATTGACTATTAGACCGAAACGTCCGACTTTGACATTATATTAACATTAAAACAGCATAATTTGATATTAGGATTTTTGTCTTTTTTTTCCGTATATTTTTCTTCATGCTGTCGGATCTATATCCATATATTTGCTTACACACACACACACACACACACACACATATATATATATATATATATATAATATGCTTATCCTATATCATCTATCTATTCTATCAATCCAGAGAAAAATTTACACATTCATTGTAAAAATTAAACTACACTTACATCCTTGAAAATGGTTCACAGAATAACAAACGCTTGAATATATGTGTGTCCAAGAAAGAAGACACAAGAAAAATTGAGTAAGCTTAATCGCAGTGACTTTTGAGTTGTTTTTAATGAAATATATCTAAAAGTGGCAACACATGTTTTTCTGTTTATAATTTGTCACATTTTTATTAATACTTATATAAATCGTATTACTATGAACGTTATTCTTTAGTGGGTATCAGTATATGACTAAAAAATAGTGTTTATAGAAATAAAATAAATATATATATATATATATATATATATATATATATATATATATATATATATATAGGGGCAGCAATTCATTATTTAAACAAATATTGTTAAGCACAACAGACAACGAATGTCCATTATGTTTTATCATGAGTCTTTCCAATCGTCGTATGCTGGGTTCAGTTTCAAGAGAAAATAAATACAAAAACTAATCGTCGATTTAATGTTGGCACGTCCCTGACACACACACACACGCACGCATGTGTGTGTGTGTGTGTGTATGCATATATGTATGTATATACCGATCGCACATTAAAATCAATAAATCAGATATATCAACCTCAGAAAATGTTGATTCTCTGTCTTTTTCTCGTCTGAGTTCAGCCTTCAAATCTACCATTCGTCCTTGCCTTCACTACTGTTGTCACATATGTTCTGGTTCCCGCACTGTTCATTTCGAGGTTCTCGATAAAATTCAAAGACAGATATGCAATTGTATAGGTCCTGACCTGGCATCTCACCTACAGCCACTTTCTCTCAGGTGTGATGTGGCTTCCCTCTGTCTTTTTAACAAATATTTTCTTGGCAACTGCTCTGACGAGCTACTTTCACTGGTACCCCAACAGCATGAATTTAATCGTGCTACTAATTTGGCATCTCGGTCCAACCCTTTTACTATCGAAACGGTTAAATGTAACCGCATCATCTACTCCAACAAATTTTTCTCTCGTATTTCGCAACTGATAACTATATTGTTCAAAATTTATATGTAATGTCAGTGGAGATCTTCCGATGCCTTGATCTTGATCAGCGTCCTTCCGTCCTTTCCTCAAACACTACTCTTTTCTCTTAGTTTCACGCTCTTTAACCCCTTGCCTGCTAGTGGTACTCCCGCCTGGCTTGGGATGACATACTTAACAAAATATTACAAAATGATTGATATATATTGCCAGCCGTTTAATAAAACCTTTTCAGCAAAAAGAAAGTGACAAACTTTACAGATGAAATGGTCTGGAAATGTAAGTTACAAGAACGTGCCATTTTAACACAAGCATTCCAATAAAAACAAATAATACTGGGAAGTATTAAAAATAATCCTAATATATACATTGAGAAAATCCCAGTAATCACCTCACTATCTGTACTACTCAAATACTCCAAAATATTCCCAGTCGAATATGATTTATCGATAATTTAATTGAAAATCTTACTTAACTTTTGGTATCAGTTAAGAGATTTCGTAAAGGACTTTATTTAATACCATATCAAGAAAACTAGAAATTATCATTACTACTACTACTACTACTACTATTAATACTACTACTACTGCTGTTGCTGCTACTACTACTAAGAAGAAGAAGTAGAAGTCGAATGTTCTAAATTCCGTTTTTTTTTTTTTGTTTTTTTTTTTTACCGAGAATGGCGAGTTTGTTAACCATTAGTTATATAAAATACCTTTGGTCCAGGTCCGGATGTAAGCGTTCGGATGCTCCAGATTAAACCGACCTTGCGTCATATCTTGTCACTAAATAGTAGTGATATAAAATGCAGTAGAAAAAATTAAAAGACCCTAAACTTTGCAAACGAATCAATTCGACCATTTAAAACAAAGGATATCGGTACAATTTTAAACAAAATAATGAAAAAAAAATTGAAAAGTTTGAGTTCCAGACGAAAAACTCAGTCCAAGAAAGAAAAACAGAAGTGACAGATTTTCAGAAAACCATTACATCCACTGGTCACAGGAGAAAAGTAATGGAAAATGAGTAAATAATGACGTCATCAATAATTTGATCAAGAACTGGGAAATACTGAGGAACGCGAAGTTTACAGCCCTACCCATAATAATTGGCATATTTGAAACAGAATTAGACTAATTAGTGGTGAGGCTAAAGAAACTGGAATTCCATGGAAGAATGACGAACTTATAGAACGCTGCAGAGCCAGGATCTATGAGAATAGTGAGAAGCGCCGGATATCTGGGAGACAGGGGCTCATTTGTTCGCTATCAACAGCCATCAACAGACGTATGATGTGAATGTAATAATAATAATAATAATAATAATAATAATAATCAATACAATCATAAGAAATCCATCTCACAAATTTTATGTTGATGAGTATTGTACTCACACTTAAAAAAGAAACTCTTTAATAACAATAATAAAATAATAGTAAAATTTTCATTTAATTTTGGTTTCATGGGACTGACTTGATAAATTACTGTATCAAAGAAAATAAAATTTAATTAATAATGGTAAAGATGACAATGATGTAATGTAGACTTCAGAAGATATGCTGTAACAGTGAATCTAGTGACAGCTACAAGAAAGACATGATGTAAACATGCATCTACATGAATTAATAATAATATTAATAATAATAAAAATTGTTCTCACGAGAACAGCCCACACATTACGAAGGGCTTTATCTATGTAAAATATGTGTAACAGTATTTTTCCAAATGTTTTCTTAATGCCATGAGGATATTTCTGAACTTAGGTCTCAGGTCGGGAAACAGAAATCAAAGGAAATAATAATAATAATAATAATAATAATAATAATAATAATAATAATAATAATAATAATAAAAATTATTATTATTATTATTATTATTATTATTATTATTATTATTATTATTATTATTTCCTTTGATTTCCGGGTCCCGACCAGAGACTTAATAATAATAATAAAAGCAATAGAAAAAATTGTTCTCGTGAGTACATACCACACCTGACAAAGGGCTTTATCTGTGTAAAACATCTGTGTGTGTGTGTGTGTGTTTTTTTTGTTCGTTTTTTTCTGTCATGATGCCATTTCTAACCTTTGGGCGGGACCCGGAAAGAAATGTGTACACACCAGAAATCAAATGAAATAAAAATAATAACTCGATAGATCACAAGTGCAGCCATGAATATATTCTGATAGATGTTAGTTTAAGAACATTGTGATGAGGGAGCAGGCAAAAATACATATATGACAAACCTGGCAAAGCAAATCAGAGAAATCTAGCAAGACACCAGCTCAAGCTGTCCCTTTTGCGGATCGCACACTTCTTTGGACTATCTCCAAGAATGTCCATTGCCTTGAAGATACTTGACATCAGTGGGAACAAGTAGGTAGCAGCGCTCAGGAAAGTTTTGTGTCTCTTATTTGCGGATAGGTGCTGATCTTCTATCATCACCCGGCATAAATATCTAAGAGATGAAGAGGAGAACAATTTCAATAATAATAATAATAATAATAATAATAATGATAATAATTATATCAGGTTGCATGGTATTGACACCAGTGAATATAAAACCCTGCATGACAGAGTGGGCCAATATCTGCACTGGAAAATGTGCAATTTCTACGGGAAAGAAACTGAAAGAAATTGGTATGGACACCACCCAGACCCGTTTACATTGTTATCAGAGACCGCAAACAAAAAAAAAGTTCCAATTATTGATATGGTAATCCCTGCCGATTGCAATGTATCTTTGAAGATATTCAAAAATCTGTCAAAATACAAGGACCTTGAAATCGAAATCTCAAAAATGTGGGACATAGGAACATCAACAAACCCTGTTGTAACTGGAGCCCTCGGATTGGTTGGAAAAGATTCCAGTAGACTCATTGAAGGGATTCCTGTAAGACCATGCCCAAAAGAAATACAAAAAAAATTTCTCACAAGTACAGCCCACACCTTACAAAGGGCTTTATCTATGTAAAATGTGTGTGTGTTTGTGTTTTAATTGTTCAATGGAAAATGCCATGATAACATTTCTGACTTTTGGTCTCTGGTCGGGACCCGGAAAAAAAGGTGTATACTCCGGAAATCAAATGAATAATAATAATAATAATAATAATAATAATAATAATAATAATAATAATAATAATAATGATAATGATAATAATAAAACAACTATATATTGTTACAAAAGTCTTCAAAGAAAATGGATGCAATATAGTCGACAATATGATGATTATATTTTAATATAAGGATTTGATAAAACCCTCCAAATATAAGGAACTGTAAATATAATGTGCAAGAATGTAACATTTAATACAACCAACCATTATTTAAGTGCTAGTAGGAATGATAATGACGAATCAAGATACACTGTTAAAAACAGAAGAAACTCATTTTAATCTTAAAAAAGAGTTTGTTAATGAATACTGTTCACATACTTCGGAAAAAGTATTTCAGTGAGTTCCTAGGAAAAACGTTTATTTTCCTTAAATCTCCGATGAAAGATTCAGAAATGCTTGTAAAAAAATAAATTAATTAATTAGTAATCATGAAGGTGATAATGGGAAGCAGATTTCGGAAGACTTGCAGTTACACGGATTCAGTGACATTATTATTATTATTATTATTATTATAAGAAGAAGAAGAAGAAGAAGAAGAAGAAGAAGAAGAAGAAGAAGAAGAAGAAGAAGAAGAAACATAAGAACTAATCAACAAAATCCCAGGTACACCATCTGACCAGGAAATTAAAACATAGTCCTAACAAGCACAGTCAATATCCTGTGAAGAACTTTGTTCCATTTAATTTATTTATGTTAATAGCTCTTTTGTTTAATTAAGTAGAAACAACAAATATTTCCCTCTTTTGCTTGCCCAGGGTCATTGGTTCTGGTCCGGTGTGTGATTATAAAACAAGTGTACGTCACAAAGTGATTTTGAAAATAGTAACAATAATATACGACTAAAGAATGTTCAACATCGACATAATAGGAATAAATCCTAATATTCAATCGCTTAAGAATTCTGAATTACTTGGCACTGCAAATAATCTGGGAAAGATGCTCCCTCTCTGAGAATGTACGATTAAATCTAAAGAATGTAGCACATAAGGACACCAATAATTCCAGTTGTACTTGGAACCTTCAGACTAATTGGAAAAGGTACCTATACTCATTGAAAGCATTCCTAGTACTACATGCCTTAATGAAAAAAAAAAAGATCATACTCACAAGTACAAGCAAAACGTTACTATGTAAATGTGTGTGATTTTAGGTTCGGTTTGTCTTTTTTCTTTCTTTTTTTTTTTTTTTTTTGATCAGTGGAAAATATCATGAAATCATTTCTGACGGGAAGTGAATGTGTGTACAACAGTAATCCAAGGAAATAATAATAATAATAATAATAATAATAATAATAATAATAATAATAATAATAATAATAATAATAATAATGCTTGTTTTATTTCAGGTTGCGTGGTATTGGCACCTACTGAATATAAAACACGGCATGACAGATTATGCCAATAGCTGCTCTGGAAAATCTGCAACATTTACCTAAAGGAAGCTGCAAGAAATTAGTATGAACACCTAAATGCTGGTGCGGAGATAGGACCTATAACAATTGCATGGGACTTCACAATACATAGAGAGAGACCAATCAAATCTAATCGCCTAGGCATTGTGATTAGAGACCGCAAAGACAAAATGTACATTCTTATTGACGTGGTAGTCCCTGCAGACTGTAATGTATCTTAGAAGATCTTCAAAAAACTATCAAAATACAATGACCTTGAAATAAAAATAAAAAAATGTAGCACATGACGACATCAGCAATTCCAGTTGTAGTTGGATCCCTCGTATTGATTGGAAAATATTCCAATAGACTCTTTGAAGGGATTCCTGGTACCTCATGCCTTAAAGAAGTACAGAATTTCTTCTCACAAGTACAACCCACACGTTATGAAGGGATTTATCTATGATGAGATTTATCTATGTAAAATATGTCTGATATTTTTTTCCCAAACTGCTCAGTAGAAAAGTCATCATGCCATTTCTGACATTACATTTCTAGTCGGGACCCGGAAAGAAATGTGTATACATTGGAAATCATAGGAAATAATAATAATAATAATAATAATAATAATAATAATAATAATAATAATAATAATAATAATAATACATTTTTGGTTTTGCTGGTGGTGAATGATGGCAGCTATATGAATAATGTCTTCATAGTGTGAGAATAAACGAAATATATGCAGAAGCGGTGTTTAATAGAAAGAAGAGGAAATGAAAAGGAAAATAGAAGAGGCGAATGTGTTATCAAGACATAAAATAATGTCCGCCGCCGCCGCAGTTTCCCGTGTTAACGATTCATTTGACTCTTACTGTTCTTTTGGTGACTATTTTTTAATCTATAAAATGAGTGATTAGTTTGTTTTTGCGAGTGTAAAATATGCGTTTTATTTCCACTTTACAGTGTGATTATTAACATACGTTGGGCAGTCATACAATTGAGCTAATATCTTAATAGAACTTCCGAACGGATGCCACACCTCAACACGCGTGTGCCGGCAGACTCAACCGGCAGAAAAGCTATGATTGAGAGAGGGAGATAATGTATAAGCGAATAGCCAAGAAGATTTTTAAAAGATCATTCATGAAAAAAAGGTGTATTTTGGCTGCAAGAATTCATCCAAACAAATCATTTTTTATTAAATACCACCGACAAAGTCTGTCTACTAAATGTTTTAGCAAGTCCTTCCAGTTTCTGAATGGGGTGTTGTACTTCGCAACCAACTGAGCTAAAAAAAAAAACAAATCAAGCAAGCAACGCTGAAATTGTAGCTTTAAGCGAAAACGTCCACCATTTTGAAACGCTTCTCTCAATATTTTCGTAGAACCTCGCAATGCCGTAGTTTGGTCAATCTCAATCGAGTCTAGATTTGAACTTTTCTGGTGCTGTTCTAATTGCTCCAATTATTTTGATTCCACATTTAAGTCATATGTTCCACATATTTTGACGGTTCCAAGGAAATATCACCATGTTCTTTTGAATTGTTTTGCTTTCATCTTCATCTGGTAATACACGGATACATGTGAGTCCACAATTTACCATGTCTTTTGCGTACTTGCTACTATCAAATAAAGTTTTCAAGATTGGAGTTGCTTGTCATTCTGGATGAGTTTCATGAATGTCTCCTGCTGTCAAGTAACAACGCCTATTCTTCATATATATTTAAATATATTTTCCCCAAAATTCAATTTAGTTTAAGAAATAACAAGATTCAAAAATAAATCCTGATATTTGGTAATTTTTTCAGATTTTACAATAAATTGGGGTCGAGAATTATTGAAAGTCTTCTAATAACTTTATCTAATCATATATATATATATATATATATATATATATATATATATATGTGTGTGTGTGTGTGTGTGTGTGTGTGTAAATATATATTCAAGTATATATATATATATATATATATATTCAAAATATATTCAAATATATATATATATTCAAAGACCTCATAATTTTGTCTAATCATATATATATATATATATATATATATATATATGGTTAAACGTAATTGAGATCTTTGAATATATATATATATGTATGTATGTATGTATGTGTGTGTGTGACCATATATGATAGCAATATTCAACGCATGGCGGAATGATAGACTTATAAAAGAACCAGATGGATTGTGGCGAAACTATTTGGCACCTCACAGTGAATCAA
>OZ010576.1:127753864-127776364 GCA_963932145.1 Acanthosepion lycidas | reverse complement strand
ATTAATATAAAATATTAAAAAAACACACCAACAGGATCAATAAAAGAAATATGTATAAATCGATACTCAAAAAGTGCTACATTTCCGTGATATTTTTGTGACATATGAAACCTCTGTCTGTGGATTCACATGAAACTTTAAGCTGTGCGTGTGGCTGGCGTTTATAACTGTAAATATTGCGGCAACACATCTCCAAAACCTTTCCCAATATCCCTTCCAATCCAATGAGAGCCTTGGTCTAGACTCTTAATCCTTTCACAAAAGTTCAAATCACTTAGTTGTCTTATTTGTTTATTGAGTGGCGGTAAATAAATGACAAATTTGTGAACACGCCTCTTCATGTTCTAGGTTTATTTAGACTCTCCGGGGCGAGGTCATGATATTTTCTTAGAATTCTGTCTTTACCTTGCAATTCTCAGGTACATGAATAAATGCAATTTGTTTATTTTTCTTAGATTCGATCTTCTTTGCTTAGAGTCGGGGGTCGAATTGCACCTGTGCTTTATATTATCAAGCACAATCTCTGGTTTTTGTTTATATATTACCATTTCCTGGATGAACCCAGGTAGTTTGTATATCATTATTATTTATCTCAGTATGTTTACTTTTCAATTTGATTTTGAAGATCATCAGGAAACAGTCAAAATGAAGTTGATTATTATTGTTTCCTTTGATTTTTTTTGTATACACATTTTTCTGGCTCCCAACCAGAGACCTAACGTCAGAAATGGCTTCATGATATTTTCCACTGATCATTCTTTGTAATAAAAAAAAAAAAAAAAAAAAAAAAAAACCCTAAGATCACACGCATTAACTTCGTAAGCTGTAAGTATGAGTATTTTTTATTTCTTTAAGGCATGGGCTGTCAGGAATCCTTTCAATGAATCTATCGAAACCTTTTCTAATAAAGCCGAGGGTTCCCAATTAAAACTGGAATTATTGATGTTCTCATGTACCACATTTTTGAAATTTCCATTTCAAGATCCTTGTAGTTTGATAGTTTTTGAAGATCTTCAAAGATACGTTACAATTTGCAAGGACCTTCGTGTCAATCAGAAAGTACATTCTGTTTTTGTGGAATTTAATTATGATGTCTGGGCGATTGATTTTGATTATTCTATTTTTATGTATTGCAAAGTTCAATAAAACTTTTACTGGTCCTATCTCTCTAACCAGATCTGGTTGGTGTTACCAGTTTCTTGAAGTTTCCATCCCGCAAAACTTGCATATTTTCCTGTGAAAATATAGGCCCACTCTATTATGCCAAATTTTATTTTCAGTTGCTGCTAACACTGTGCAACCGGACAATATGGTCAATAGTTTCTGGAGAAATATCACAGAATCTACATTTCGGGTTAGCACAATTTTTCAGTAGGTGTGCTTGGTAAATTCAAGTTAGCAAGCATTAATCCTGTGCACCAAGAATAAAACATTCGGTTTCAGCTTTTAGCCCTGCACTACGTAATCAGTGATGTGTATGGGGTTTGTCTACATCAGCTTCTTTGGTACGAGTCAAGTATTGGCCATGAAAAGGCTTATCTTGCCATCATTTCATTATCTGGTCCATTGTATTTGCTTTTGCTTTCTTTTATAGGTTCTTTGCCGCAGCAGTAAGTGTATTATGATTTATTTGCACTTTTTCATCCACTTAAAATTCCCTTTTGAATTCGTTGCCTTCCTTTAATACTGAATAAATTATATATATATATATATATATATATATATATATATATATATATATATATATATATATATATATATATATATATCTTTCATTTTCTTTGACACAAATCACCATTCAAACTTTTGTAGTTTCCAGATGACCGATTGTTGTGGTTTTGTAAGAAATTTCTAGTTGAAATAATCCTCTGCCTCCTTCGGATCTGGGCACATATAGAAAATCAACATTAGCCTCAAGATGATGTATACGGTAGCAAGTGGGATGCTTTCTTGTTTTGACATTCATTTGATAATGTCGGCTACGGTCCAGTTAAGGAGGTTAAAACTGTATTCCACCAGCCAAAATGTTTATGGCTGATATTCTGTTTTGTAAATTCAACACGGTATTTCACATCAAACGCACACGTTTGTGATATTCTCTTCTTACTTACTTCTTCATTTGGGTATGCTGTATTCCATATTTTTATTATTATTGTTGTTATTATTATTATTATTATTATTATTATTATTATTATTAAAAATATGATTGACGTAAATCTCGCAATATTTTTCAACAACTGAGAGAAGAGCGCAGTTTAAGAAAAGAGAAAAAAGAAAAAAACAATTTTTGTCAATGTTAATATTTCAACAGAATGTCCATCTTCAAGATATTTATTCAATTTTTATAGATCTATATATTTTTATATTTGATATTTAAAAATATATAATTTGAAGATATTATGTAGAGATATAGTTTAACATTTTCAAACACTGTTTTTTATTCTTTTCTTAAATCGCGCTCTTCTGTTAACTATTATTATTATTATTATTATTATTATTATTATTATTATTATTATTATTATATAACTTTGCTTTATGTCGTACGATTTGCACCTAAGTATCAGCCACAGACTTCAAGAGACAAGCAGTATTATTTCTTTAAATCAGAATATGCAAACAGATGGCGTACCATTAAACGAAAAAAATGCCTTTGTGATCTGTAAAAAGAAGGAATGCTAAAATTACCCAAGATTATGATATTTTGGGAACGACATATTTTAGGATAACCAGCTATTTAAAACAATTATTTGTTATTTGCCTTTGATATAATTCGCAACGCCCCAATAATCAATGCTAATGTTGTTCTCTTGAGATGCCACACACACTTTCTCTCTCTCTCACTCTCTCTCTCTCTCTCTCTCTCTCTCTCTCTCTCTCTCTCTTATTGTAATTTTGTAGTTTCAAAGATGTTTCATAAGGACTTTCATTTTTTATGGAGCTGCAAGTTCTGTGGAGGTTGTGTTCATGGATTAAATTATATTGATTAAAAATTGTTGAGTAAATTAGGCTGCGTGATGAAATTAACAATTTCCTCTCACATTAAATTTTAGTATTCAACAAACATAGAATAAGGACAACATGAGAAAGAACAGTTTTTGCACAACAATGAATAAAATATTTATATAAACAAGAGATACAAAAACAACTGGAGTAAAGAAGTGGTTTTAAACTGTTCAAGTTTGTATTTGAAATAGAGAAATATTGTTTACGACTTACTTTAAGGTTTACGGAATTGCCGCTCTTTGATTTGTTTTCCCTTATTCGAAGAGAATATTCTAGTTGGGGTAAGTGGCTCTTAACAAGCTGTGTTTATGTTAATTGCAATAATTAACATTGAGCTTGAAAGCGTATGAAAAAGTGTTAAGTTGAATGTGGAAAACTTGAGTTGATTGTTCGTCATAAAATATTGCTGTGTGAATCAATGTTCTCTCAGGCTGGAATCATGTCAAGGAACTTTAACGTAAAGCCTGGAACTGTGTGATGAGTTCAAAGGATTCCGATCGGCTCACTGTCGAAGATGAAAGACGTTTCATATTTTATTGATAACTTTGGTCATGTGATAGGCTCACAGATGCTTGATAGATTTTTTGCCGGAATTATCTTTTTGGTTAGGTCATGAACTAGGTCGATATTATTAAATAATAGGTGACCAATTAGAAGTTGAGATTTTCTGAAAATATTTACTAAGCTGAATAAGATCTGTGATTCACTTTTGGACGAACATTGATATTGATAAAAAAGGTGGTAGCAGGATGCTAAAGATCCTATCAAAAAATATGTTTTCAACATTATTTTTCACAGTTAGCCTGTCAATTTGCCTCCATCTGTTGATAAAGTCTTGATTATGTCCAACTTGTACTGTCTTACGATCTCATCAATTACCTTTGCAAGAGATGTTGAATTCGCATCATATTGATTAGTTTATTTACTGAACAGCCCCATAATGTCGTTGCAAGTTCTCTATTGTCACCAGTCTGCTACACCCCGTGGTTAGATATCTCTGTATGTTCTCTTCATACGCAGTAGGATGACCTGCTGTTTTAAAACATTACATTCGTAGTTCCTAGTTGGAAGGAGCTAATCCTGGACAGCAACTATAAATCATTCAGCCACTGATAGTTAAGCATATGATCTACATCAGGATTACTGGCCCAGTTAGTGTATTTGCAGAATAGGAGTGTTTTACTTTCATTTCTCTTTGGTGGTGTTAAGACCAGTTTGGTTTGGTGCATTTTTTATTTGCTTTTCGTTTTCATTTGGGGAAGTATTAGTTCTGGTTTTGATATACACTTAGCTGTATTTCCCAGATTTATAGAGGTTGTTTTTGTTTTTTTTGGTTACAGAATGTAGTTACTTCGTGTTTCAGAATCAGTCTTAATATGAAGTCGTTTGTTTGCGGCAATTAAATTAAAAGACCGGCGGTTGCAGTTTTCAACGATAGCTGGTGTTAAATTAATCATCTTCAACTTTTTCTTCTTCTTGGAAGCTAAAATTTTTCAAAATTTTATTTTGGGTGGTGCATGCGATGTCTTGTGAGAATCTTTCGTGTTTTGGTAGCAATTTTGTTTATCTCGGAGATGAAGCAGTTAATAATATTGAATTTGTATTGTGAATACGGCCATGGCTACTATGCTTATGTCTTCATTTTTATTTCTAGCCTTCAGTATTATTTTCAGAATCACACTTCCTCCGCAACAGCACTTCCACAATTTGTTTCTTTCATTAAGTCATGTTCAATTTAATCTCCTTCTAAAATAGCTATGTATTTGTAACTCCGCTCTGGTTCTAATTCTTTGATTTCGATATCTTTCTCAAGAGTGATGTTCTTTGTGCTTAATTATTTTCTCTATGACAAGGCCAAATTCTATTTTGATGCCTACAATAAACTGTTTAACAATTTGAAAGTTTATCACTTTTTGAAAATCACTTTCAGACAGTCTATGTAAAAAAGTAGGTTCATAGATAATTTTTTTTTATTTTCCATACACGTTATATACACAGTTTCTTACATTTATACGCTTGTTCAGATTATTCAGTGCAAACAACAAAACAGGAGAAACGATACAGAGTCTGCTTGAAAAGTTCTACATTTGATGTTTATATCTTCAGAATTTATAATTTTATTGTGGTTTTCAGAATTAAGTTTGTTTTCAACAGCTTCAGGACATGAGATAAGAAATTTCTTGATTACTGGTGAAATTTTAAATGTCTCCAATCATTCACCTATTCAGCTGCGAGGAAAACTGTCGAAATCCTTTTCGTAATCTATCCAGATTAATAAGAGATTTGTGTCGGTTTTTCATCAAAAATCATTTTGTTAAAAAGGTGTTGATCTTTGCATTTATATAAGAATCTTTTACAGCCTCTTTGTTTATCATTTAGACAGCGTACATGCATCCATTTAGAACAAAGTTAAGAATTTTGTACATTGACATAAAGGTGTTATAAGTATTTTGATTTAAGGGATTTTATTTTCATTATTTTGTGGGGAGTAAGTATCTGATACACTTAAGTATCCAGACTAGAGTCTTTTGTGGTTTCTTCATAATCAAGTTGTATAAAACTGTTCATTTTGTAAGAACTTGTGATGTCATTAAGCCAAAAGTTTGGAATCTTATCCTGTCCAAGTAATTTTAATCTATTTAACTTTTGCCTGGGCGATGTCTTCTTCTTACCACTTTTGCTGACCTATACTTTTAGTGTCGACATTTTGTCTGACTATTCTTGGGACGTCACGAAATTAGGCAATGCCGAGCTTGGTCAATAACTAGATGGGTGACTGCTTGGAAGAATCAGGTGCTGTAAGCTTGGATCTGTGGGTAGGGTACTGGACAAAGACTCGGAATTGGAAATCTGAGAGCCGAGTTCCAATACTAGTCGAATTCTTTATATTCACTTACGAGCAAATGCCCATGGGAAAGGTATTAATTTACTTCGTATAATCTAAAAATATTTTCTGGTTTTAATAAACCAGTAAAAGATTGATAAGCCATAAAAATATAATAAACCAATAACCTGGGGCATCACAGTTATATTGTCTCTTACCTGCCCAAAATTTATTCCATTTGTGCTCTTTCTGATTTATCTGTAGAACTGATTTGTGCTCTTTGTGTGTATGCAATTATGTTTGAAAGGTCCGTATCGCAAAATATGGACAGTTTTGCCTATATATGTAGTTTTCGCCATCATTTATCGTTTCCTTTTCTTTTTTTCTTTTTTTTTTAAATCCCTTCAGAAATTCGATGTTCGGAATTTATTTTGTATTTTTTTGCAATATTTTCCACTTCTTAGTTTTATGTTCTGATCACTGCGGTTTATTTTAAAATTTCGATTTCAAACCAGAAAAAAATATTATTATTATTTCCTTTGATTTCTGATGTGTACTCTTTTCTTTCCGGGTCCCGGGCAGAGACATAAGGTCAGAAATGGCATCATGATATTTTCCACTGAGTAATTAAAAAAAAAACATATTGTTATTATTATTATTACAAATCATCCAGAAGAGGGCAATTTAAGAAAATAGAATGAATAAATAGTGTTAATTCGTGCTTTCCTAGAAGGATTGCAAAATTTTGGAAGTGTTCTATCTTTCAATTTTAAGATGATACATTTATTTATTTTTCAATTTTTGACCCAAGATCCTTATATTCATAACAGCTGCAGCAACAGCAACAACAACAACAACAATAATAACAATAATAATAATAAGAGTAGTAAGTGTTAAATTATTGACTTCTATATGATTTCAACTGCCTTCATAGAAAAATACGCCTATGCACTCACTCACTCCACACACGTGTGTGTATATATATATATATATATATATATATATATATATATATATATATATTCACACATACGTGTGAGTATGGACTCCAAACAACCTGAAAGGATTTAAAGAACCTATAGAACATGAGTGTTGTATTAATGGTTGCGCTTGAAACACCTGAACGAGAACCCTGAAATACCGCTAAAAAAAAAAGTACAGGGATTGTGTTCAAAATTGGGCACCTTCAGGAAACTGCCATTATTTATTCTGCCAACATTAAAAATATTCTTGGTTTGTGAGGAGTCTTGTTGTCATCCTGCCTCAAGAACATAATTCCCATTAACTTGACCTTGGTTCGATAGCAAATATATTAATAATAATGATAATAATAATAAGTAAATAAATAAATAAAAATATAAATTTATTCATTTATTAAATTAATAAATAGATTCCCATAGATATGGCAGTGCCATCAGGTAATATATCTGTTAAAGTTTATGGCAAAATATGTACATAAATATCTTGTAATTGAAACTGAAAAATGCGGCACATTAAAAAAACACCTAATGTTATAACTGAAACCCTGGGCGGAGGTATACAAAATAAAAGTCAAATAATAATAATAATAATAATAATAATAATAATAATAATAATAAAGCATAATTGCCACGTGTTGAAATGTGTGTTTTTTTGTAGTTTGAAGGATGTGGCAGCCAAAGCAATTTTGGAGTCACATCTACATAACTGTGAAAACTGAATCGGATATATATATATATATATATATATATATATATATATATATATATATATATATATACAGAAATAATACGTCAAAATTATTTAACCAATGCTTGAATGAAAATATGTTGACTATATATATATATATATATATATATATATATTCGAAAATAAAATATATTTGGCTAACTAACCCCATCCACTTTTAAACCATAATTTTTCTCCTACTGTAGGTTTACGCCACAATAGCGACTGCAACCACAACGTTAATTATAAGTCACACTACTACTCCCTTTGAAAATCATTCACCCCTTACTACGCTTATAATAATTCTCTTACCGCCACTTCTGCGCCTCCTTATTTACACTACCTCTTTACTACTACTACTACAATCGCTTCCAAAATCTCAAGAAACACTTCTACATGCATTAACGACTGTTATTGTTTTTATTATAACAATTACTCCTACTACCACTGTCATTTTGCATACTATTATGACTACTACTCTTTTGAGTATATTTGCTCCTGCTGTTTCGGCCTCCCTTCATAATACTGCTACTACCTTTGGAACTATTACTATCAGCGTTCTCTAAATACTGCTACTATCGTTGTTTGTTATTCCTATTGTACAGAGTCTGCTACCACCTGTAAATTTTATACTCCCACTGCTACTTATAAAAAGCACGCTCCCTTCTGGTGACTGTAATCTACTGGACGACGAAACAGAGATTAACTAATCTTTTTAAGAGCTTAATTGAGATAGATAGGCTCTTTCCTGTAAATACGAAGATGATAAAAATAAAGGTTTCATTGGCAAGATTGATATATGTTATTTTTTTAATATCATTGCTGATATATTCTTTTAATTTTTCAGAAACTTTATACGAATTTGCTAATAATTTGTCCGCCCCGAAAAAGACATTTTAAGTCGATTCTTTTGAATCTAAATGTCGGTTCTATTTGAAATATACTGGTCTAAAAAGCTAATCTAAATTAAAAGAAAAAATAATTTTCATATAACCAAATATTTTTGGCACTCTTAAAATCATACACTTTTTTTAATCACTCATCGTCTCATCGAGCCGCCATTGTATACAGAAAATAATAAACAACAAATTTAAAATTCTCTTTAAAATGTAATATTTGGCCTAGAGAGGTGTTTCGAAGCCTATTAGTAAATTTAAGTATTAATTAACTGGATTTTCCAAAAGTAATGATTAACTTTTACTTCAGAACAGAACAAAAATAAAAGTTTTATTTACGCAAGCTAGCCTGTGAAGTCAAACTATATAAGAACGAAATACTGCAATTCTACCCATCTCCGAAAAAGGGTGGGAAAAGTGAAAATACATCTTAAAGAAAAACGGAAGTCCAGTAGGGTAATAAAAAAAAAATATATTTATTAAAAAAACTCAATCTTCTTTAATCTCATAACCAATGGTTTAAGAATATTTTTATTCCCTACATTTTTAAACTTAGTATAATGAATATATTTTACTGACTTAATGGGATATATGAAATTATTTATTCATAATACTCCTCCGGTCAATGCAAGATATCAGATATACATACCAAAAATAATCTAACAGTTGTTAATAGGAAAAAATAGAATAAAATAATTTAATAAAAGTCCAAACTCGAAAATGACTTTTTATACTCTATAATTTTTAAGTCTTCAAACATGTCTTTCTTTAAATTCATGTGACGAACAGCAACGGGATTAATTTCAAAATTGCTCTTAAAAATTAGAAATATTTATTTTAAATAAATAAAAATTTAGCTTTTGTGCGTTATTTATTTTCTCTCGAAACTGAAAGATAATGATAAATTATGCAACTATCATTTCGCCGTAAAAAAATAATTTTGAGTTTTATTGATGAGGGCTGAATTTTCCGTATATTCACACTCAATATTACATATTTTTTTTTTTTTAATGAAATAATATCTTCGGGGATTTAGCTGTAAAGAAACTGAATGAACACCCTCGAAATTTAAAAAAAATAAATATGCACACGATATCGAAAAAATGGGATGATACTTAACCTACAACATATTTCCTCAAGTTCTTTTTTTATAAAATAACGTCCGTTCTCTAAAATACATTAAAGATTAAAGTTCTGAAGATTTCGTTTAAATCTGATAATTCTCTGACTTTTGGTAAATATTTGAAAACATTTCATTGGTAACGCCTTTATCCACTGTGCCATGTGTCCTTGATACTGATAACTGATAAGTGATAACTGACTTCCATTACACATTGTAAGTGAGCGAAATAAATGGTTCATTTCGACATTCCAACCAAATGAAGAAGGCCGGAGCGTACAATGGCCGAAACGTTGTAATAAATATGGCGATAACGATGAGGACAATAGTCCGAATAATGTAAATAGTGTACATAATACCTTATCTCGGATATATAGACAGAGACACATGTTCATATATATATATATATATATATATATATATATATATATATATATATATATATATATATATATATATATATATAATATTACCCGAAGGTTAATGCATCCAGTTCCTTAGTGGATATTTTCGTACTCGTTGTTAATCTGTCGACAAGGTAAGGTTTATTAATTTTTTGTTGACATTTCTTAAGCGAAAACTAAAATCGTTTAAAATTCTTTCAAAAATCATTTAATTATTTACTTTTAATGAAAATTCAACATTTATTTATTATTTTATATAATATTTCAATTTCATCCACTTAAAAATTACTTTCTGGACATATTTTATGTATGTCAGTTACCCCTCCCCTTTGTATTTTTACAAAATAAAACATACCAAAATGAACAGGAACATTTGACATGTATATACTTTTTATAATGCTACATCTCAGGAGGATATAAATCAGCAGTTTATATAAAAAACGTTCCCAAGATGATACTTAAAATATGCCCTAAATCGTAAAAAAGAAAAAGAAAATGTGAACACTTTATAATTTAGAGGGATTAAATTATTTTTGTTAATAAAATATACTTTGCACATTTTCAGAGAGCAAAAATATAGTGTAACGAAGAAAATTATTTTAAAATTCTTTCTTTATTTAAATACTAGGAGATCCCATAACAGCACCAGTCAACAAATAGAACCAATTTAGAAAAATAGGAAAGTACATATTATACCAAAATTTATGCTCCTAAAATATTTTTAACCGAATATTGAATTTATTTTTCATGGCGTAATTGTTTCACATTTAGCATCTATGGAAGACAGTTGTGAATATAATATCGAATCATCACCTGTGAATCCTTTATAGCATAATAAATTTCTTCACTCCTTTTTAAATAACTGTAATTTTTTTTTTAAGCGTTTCACACCAAGCAAGGCGGGAAGCCACTAGGACGCAAGGGGTTACAAAAAAATTGGAGCAAGATCAGATAGGAGTGATAGAAGAAAGGATGAGGAGAAGGGTAGTGGATAGATCAAGGCAACTGGAGATGTCGATTGACATTACATTTAAATAGCTGGAGATTATAGCTCTCAGGGAAACTGGAATAGGGAAGGGAGTTTTAAAGGAGAGAGGTGCGTGACATGAAGCTATTGGAGTAGAAGAGACGGCTACATTTAAGAGTTTCGACAGTGAATGGATGCCAGCCTCGTAGGGCGCTTGAACTCATGAAGTCTCGGAACCAACGAATGCAGCTGCTCGGAGCAATTGCCATGGAAGTATTTGTAAAACAGGTAGAGAGAGGCGACGGCGCGTCTGTGAGAAAGTGACTGTAGACGAGATGCCAGAGCAAGACCAGTTATATTGCATATCAACCTCTGGAGCCTATCAAGAACCCGAGGCAAACAGAAGGGGCTCCAGACTATATATGGCAGCAATACTCGATGCAAGGGCGAATTGTTGATTTCTAGATCTGGAGGATCGATTCCGGAGAGAAAAATTTCCTGGCGCGGCACAGGGAGCCAGTTTTCTTTGCGGTGGACGAAGCTAGTCGTCCCCCAAAATAAAATAAAAGTATCTAAATATACCCGCGGTTCTCGATTGTTAACAGGTAACGTAATAAGAAAGGAAAATAAATTGTTTTTTATTTGATCATTTTTGTTCTTCCGTATTTTCATAGTTGGAGGCGACAGTTATTGACAAGAGTGGAAAAGGGAATTTAATGCTTCAGTCGTTCGGCATTTAAACCGAATATATATATATATATATATATATATATATATATATATATATATATATATATATATATATATATATATATATATATATATATATAAACAAACAGCTTTGGTCCGTTTAAAAATGTCATTTTCTTTATATTAAAAGCAAAAAGTAAGGCATATTTAATCGAAATCCGATTAAGAATATTTTAAACTAACCTATTTTGTAAAACGCATATATCAAAGAGAGCTAAATAATTTTAAAAGATCTTTAAAATCGAAACTGAATCATTTATTGACAAACTCATCTATCATCGCAAAATCGTAGAATTTATTGACATAATATTAAACGAATCACAAAATCAGTCTAAAAACAAATTTAAAGTTCGGAATTTATTTTCTTTCGTCACAATTAATTTTTAAGTTAGTTTCTTATTTTTTTTAAAAAACCCAAATAAAAATATTTATGCTTTTCAAAATGTTTTAACATAGCTTTTCAAGAGAGTACTAGAAAAACGCAAAGCTCGTTTGTAAAGTTCAAATATTACTACAATTTCTATTGCGTAAGCAATGATATAAAATCTTAAATCTATCTAAAACTTGCATACTACCTAAGAGACGGTATTTCAAATTAATCCTATTTCGAATATAATTACATACCCATATAGGTACCATATTAAAAACGTCTAAACTTTACTTTCTACTGAAAAACAGACACTATTTTTAAACAAGACAAAAGATTCCACATCACAAATTATACCGTTTAAATCAAGCCAGACAAAGAAAGCTAAAAACTTATTTTCTTCTGGAGCCTACTTGTTGGGAAAATGTCTAGTAAAAAACCCCAGATCTTGACTTTTAGGGGCAAACATGCGCCTGTCTCCAAGCCGTTCAATCACAAAAGAAGTCGTGGCTTCATAGTTTGTTTGTTTTTTATTTCCCCACCAGCGCATGTGGAAAGAAAAATGTGTCGGTGATTTTAAACGAATCACCTCCAACAACAAAAGCGGAGAGGGTCAGTGAATTTTCGCTGACGATCAAAGTATTTTTCTCAATTACAGATTTGAATATGAACGAACTACTTAAAGAATATTTTCTCGACTAAAGTTTTGACTGTGGGCCAACAACTCAAATAATCTTTTCAGAAACGCAGCTTTTTTTATTGAGGACAAAGTATTAAAAGAATTTTCTAAAGGTCACCATCTACCCAAATAATTTAGATCAACTAAAGCTTATATTAATTCCTTTTTGACTCTTTTAAATTCGTGTAAATATGTTTGTAAACAGGCATACCAATGTATTTCCTTTAATTATATTTTATGATTGTTTGGAAAACAGATGTTTGGAATTTTATATAAAAAAAACCTCGATAACAGAATTTCCTTCAACGCTCAATATTTTAACAATAAATCCTTTATAGCATCTCATCAGTTAGTCTGACTTTTTTGTTCATTTGCGATTTTTTTGTCGCTGCTAGAAATGTTCAAGCCTATACAAAACCAAAAATTTAGAATCGTTATCTTTGTACCCTCTCCCAAACGTAATTGGGATGTGTAAATAAAATACTTATTTTTCCAATCTCCTTTATTTAACTCCGAGTTCATGTGGTGGCTAATAAAACCAAAAGCAGCAAGTCCTTACCCTCTCTCGTTATCGTAGATTTACGTGTCTAATTCGCAACGAAAGACATTTATGAATATTTGTTTATATTAGCCATTTGTATAGCTTGTTGTTTATTAAGCTAATTCTTTTTCTTCAAATGATTCAAAGTTAAAATTGGCAAGAATTTTTTTAAAATTTACTGTTTTCGTAATAGCACCAGTTTTTTTTTTTATAGCAATCGTAAATGAATGAAGTAACCATATATTTCTTCAGTACAGATCAACTTATTCTATCTGGTCGTGCTAACTTTAGAGATGCCATTGTCAGTTTTGCTTCGATTTACTTTTGCGCAGCCAATTCTTCCTAATTCTTTACAGGGCACTTTCAGTACAAATCCAAGCGCTATGGTAATATTGCTTATAAACATCAAATTGTTTCACAATATTTTACTTTCTTTCTTAATTACTAAATATTTCTTCAGATTTTCGATGACTTTATATTTGACTGTGATCTACTTGAACAAATGTGTCAAATATACTTGTTGACGATGCATAGGTCTTGCTTAGATTGATTGATCCATTTGAAGCACAATTTTCCAGAGATTTCTTTGATTCTCTTCTCTAAAACATTCTGGTTTGTACATGATTTGTCTTAACTCATATCACTTATCCCTGTCATTCATGTACAAAACAGTGTTCAATTTTTTCCTTTGTGTTTGAGAATTAGTGTCCTTTTTAAGGATTTAGGTTAGTGTCGTCATATGTATGACAAATAGATATAACACTTTTAAAGCTAACCTCTGGTTCTGATTCTATCGACAATATCATTTTCCAGGTTTTCATGAATTTCACTATTGATTTCTTAATGTTTTATATTATGTGTCATTCGAAATCAGGAATCATGTCGTATGTCGTTCTGTAATCAATCCATTCCACTGTGATGTTTTTGGTCAGTACAGAACGGATAACTGAGTCATTTACTACTTTGTTTGCAGCATTTTCGCTTTGTAATGGTTCTGGGATTTCCATGCATTCGTATATTTTAATGCTATTTATCGAGTTAAGATTTTCCACATGAATGAGAGGCATTTGACCGGTTTGTAGTTTCTCGACTGAGTTGTTGTTGTTGCTTCTTCTTCTTATCATCACAATCATCTTTGATTTCTGTTGTGTATTCATTTCCTTCCCGGATCCTACTTGAGACACAAACTCAGAATTTTGCATCATAACATTTTTCACTGAACTTTTTGTAAATAAAAAATAAAAATAAATAAATAAAAACAAAGATCACACGCATTTAACATATAAAATGCTCTTCGTAAGGCGTGAGCTATAATTGTGAGATTTTTTTTTATTGATTTAAGGTTACCAGAGATCACTTCAATATTATAATCTCTTCTAATCAAACCAAGGCTCCAACCACAACTGGAATTATTAATATCCTCATGTGACACATTTTTTTAAATGATTTCCACTTCTAGATACAGGTATTTTGATGATAATTTAGAAATAAAGAGTCGTTTGGTATCAGTTTTTCTTTCTTCAAAACATTAAAACCGAAGTGGACATAAAATAAAATGATAAATAGATAAGTAAATAAAAAATTAATAAAAACAAAATAAATAAATATGCAAGCACAAATTCGTTTGGGGTATGACGATAAACTACATCCGGCAGCAAGGCCTCTGATCGGGAGGTTTTGAGGAGTGTGGAATCCCTCTCTTAATTGCTGTTGATCGCAGGTTCATCCAAAACTGAGGTGATAACACCTGTTAAGGTCCTAGCTATGAGCTAATAGTTAACCCCTAAACTAGGGTCAAAACATTATGAAAGTATAAAAATGGTTTATAATGATAAAAAATATGAGCAATAAATTTAAAAAAAAAAAAATATTACCAGCCAGACTCTCGAGAAAAACTTCTTTACAAAAATATGTCAGTGAAACCTTATCTAAAAAATGATTTCTTACAAAAATACATATTCTATTCATACGAATCTATCGTAAAAATCTTGACATTAAATAACCCATTGGCGTTTATATACCGTAAAAAAAAAATAAACCAAACCAAACCAGACTTTTGACAAAACGCTCTTTACAAAATATATCAATGAAACCTGATCTAGAAATATATTTATTACAAAGGATACATAATCTATTTATACGAAACTATACTAAAAATTTTGTTGGCATTAATGACCCATGGAGGTTTGGTATGCCGTAAAACAAAATACGCCAAACCAAAATCAGAACTATAAATAATCTTTAAAATATATAAAAACATGTTTTATGGTTCGGTCTAATCCATAAGACAGAAATGAATTCGATCCACGCACTGCTGCAAATTCTTGACTGTTACTTAGAAAATAGCATAAGAGGAAGAAAATAAGTTAAGATAACTACCAAAGAACAAGAACGAAATTAGATATCAGTTATTAATGTAAGAAATAAAATTAATGAAATAACATTGTTGCAAATAAATGACCAAGTGCCACTTAACTGATTCAAATAATATGACTCGTATATATAAATAAAAATGATGAGGAATATAGACTATATAGATACAAGATTATAAATAGTTTACTTTTGAATTGCTCCACTTAGTGGCATTGTAGCCACATTGATATAGATGCTGTTACGATAAGACAGTTTCTCTAATATATGAATTCGAATTTTGCCGGTGAAATTTTTTAATATTTATCTATCTTGTTTAATAACAATAATTTTGTGAAGGGGAAGCTAAAATGAAAATAAAGAAAAATCGCTCATTTCGTAAGTAATGTTTCCTCTTTATCTCCATGGAAACTGTAAAAGCTGCAGGGAGCAAAATAATATATTTTTGAATAAAACAGAATTTCAGCTACATAAACATTATTATCAAAATAGACACTAGATATTTTAATTTAATTTTTGAGGTACTTTTAATTTTTTTTAATTTATGGGTTGATGGATGTCTAATGGTAACGGTAATATTAACCGTTCCTTTATGAGTCAACATATGATAATTCATTGACAGAATAGCCAATGCTACTTCCGGATGAAATGCATTAAATGAAAAATAAAATAAAGTCCTGTAACTGTTATAGATCTTTCTACTATTGAGGGGAGGTTGGTTCTTCATTTTTGGTTTGAAGTAGTGTGGTCAATCTACTTTACGTAATTATTGTTTTAAAATACGGGATAAACACTAGAGTTGTCATTGTTGGAAGTCAACAAATTATTGAAGAAGCATTGTTGTTGCTAAGACGTAAACGATTTTAAACATCCCTCGGAGAAATCATTTGCATACTATGGCAGTTTACATATATATATATATATTTATCCGATGGCCTCTAGCATGAGACAGCCTGTCGCATCTGAGTTTTGACTTCAATGTCCACATTATTTTTGCATACAATATCTCTATGATATTGAGCCCTTTATCCAATAAATATACCACACACTGAAACAATTTTTCTTCTTATATACATATATATGTGTGTGTGTGTATGCATATATATATATATATATATATATATATATATATATATATATATATATAGGTATGTTTATATAAATATAAATATGAATATATATATATATGTGTATATATATATATATGAATATATATATGTATGAATATATATATATATATATGAATATATACATATATATATTCATATATATATTCATATATATATATTCATATATATATATATATGAATATATATATATATATGAATATATATATATATATATATATAAATATATATGAATATATATATGTGAATATATATATATATATGAATATATATATATATATATATATATATATTCATATATATATAGAGAGAGATATATATGAATATATATATATATGAATATATATATATATAGATATATATGAATATATATATATATTTTATATATATATATATATATATATATATATATATATGAATATATGTATGAAAATATATATATAAATATGTATATATATATATGAATATTTATATTTATATATGAATATATATGTATATATGAATATATATATATATATATATATATATATATATGAATATATATATATGAATATATATATATATATAAATGAATATATATATAAATATATATATGATTATATATATATATATGAATATATATATATGAATATATATATATATATATATATATATATATATATATATGAATATACATATATATATAAATTAATATATATATATAGGAATATATATATATATATATATGAATATATGTATGTATATATGAATATATATATATATATATGAATATATATATATATATATATATGAATATATATATATATATGAATATATATATATATGAATATATATATACATGAATATATATATATATATATATATATATGAATATATATATATATATATGAAAAATATATATATATATGAATATATATATATATATATGAATATATATATATATGAAAATATATATATATATATGAATATATATATATATATATATGAATATATATATATATATGAATATATATATATATGAATATATATATATATATGAATATATATATATATATGAATATATATATATATATGAACATATATATATATATATGAATATATATATATATATATATATATATATATATATATGAATATATATATATATATGAATACATATTTATATATGAATATATATATATATATATTCATATATATATATGTATATACATATATTCATATATATATATATATATGAATATATATATATGTGAATATATATATATGAATATATATATATATATGAATATATATATATGAGTATATATATATATGAATTTATATATATATATATTCATATATATATATATATTCATATATATATATATGAATATATAAATATATATATATATGAATATATATATGAATATATATATATATGAATATATATGTATATATGAATGTATATATATGAATATATATATATATATATGAAAATATATATACATATATGAATATATATATATATGAATATATATATCTATATATATATATGAATATATATATATGAATATATATATATATATATATATATATATATATATGAATATATACATATATATATGAATATATATATATATATATATATATATGAATATATATGAATATATATATATATATATATATATATATAAATATATATATATATACATATGTATATATATATTCATATGTATATATATATATTCATATATATATATATATATTCATATATATATAAATATATATATATATATGAATATATATATATATGAATATATATATATAAATATATATATATATGAATATATATATATATATGTCAATATATATATATAAGAATATGAATATATATATATATATGAATATATATATATATAGATATATATATATATATATGAATATATATATATATGAATATATACATATATATGACTATATATATATATATATATGAATATACATATATATATATATATTCATATATATATATATGAATATATATATATATGTATGAATATATATATATAAATATATATATATATATCTATAAGATATATATATAAATATATATATGAATATATATATATATATATGAATATATATATATGAATATATATTTATGAATATATATAAATATGTAATGAAAAACAAACCACTTTAATGTACCATTACGATAATTTATTTCACCTAAATCCTTTTTTAAGGATTCAGGATAATCAGGTAAAACTTCCAACAACGAATTGAGAAAAAAAAATGGGATTAGAAATTGGTGGGTAGTGTAATTTTTGTAATTTAATAGAGGGTTTTTTTTATATTTTTCCATAGTTTCTTAGATTATTTGATGTTATTGATGTACTTTTTTATATATATATATATGAATATATATATTTGAATATATATATATATGAATATAGATTTATATATGAATACATATATATATATATAGATGAATATATATATATATATATATAAGAAAATACATATATATATATGAATATATATATATATGAATATATATATATATAGATGAATATATATATATAAGAATATATATATATATATATAGATGAATATATATATATATGAATATATATTTATATATATATGATTATATATATATATAAATATATATGAATATATATATATATATATATATATATATATATATGATATATATATATATATATATATGAATATATATATGTATATGAATATATATATATATATATGAATATATATATGTATATGAATATATATATATTATATATATATATATATATATGAATATATATATGAATATATATATATATGAATATATATATATATATATGTGAATATATATATATGAATATATATATATGATATATATATATATATATATATATATGAATATATATATATATGAATATATATATATATGAATATATATATATATATATATGAATATATATATATGTATATGAATATATAAATATATGAATATATATATATATGAATATATATATGAATATATATATATGAATATATATGTATATATGAATGTATATATATATATGAATATATATATATATATGAAAATATATATACATATATGAATATATATATATGAATATATATATCTATATATATATATGAATATATATATATGAATATATATATATATATAAATGAATATATATATAAATATATATATGATTATATATATATATATGAATATATATATATGAATATATATATATATATATATATATATATATATATATATGAATATACATATATATATAAATTAATATATATATATAGGAATATATATATATATATATATGAATATATGTATGTATATATGAATATATATATATATATATGAATATATATATATATATATATATGAATATATATATATATATGAATATATATATATATGAATATATATATACATGAATATATATATATATATATATATATATGAATATATATATATATATATGAAAAATATATATATATATGAATATATATATATATATATGAATATATATATATATGAAAATATATATATATATATGAATATATATATATATATATATGAATATATATATATATATGAATATATATATATATATGAATATATATATATATATGAATATATATATATATATGAATATATATATATATATGAACATATATATATATATATGAATATATATATATATATATATATATATATATATATATGAATATATATATATATATGAATACATATTTATATATGAATATATATATATATATATTCATATATATATATGTATATACATATATTCATATATATATATATATATGAATATATATATATGTGAATATATATATATGAATATATATATATATATGAATATATATATATGAGTATATATATATATGAATTTATATATATATATATTCATATATATATATATATTCATATATATATATATGAATATATAAATATATATATATATGAATATATATATGAATATATATATATATGAATATATATGTATATATGAATGTATATATATGAATATATATATATATATATGAAAATATATATACATATATGAATATATATATATATGAATATATATATCTATATATATATATGAATATATATATATGAATATATATATATATATATATATATATATATATGAATATATACATATATATATGAATATATATATATATATATATATATATGAATATATATGAATATATATATATATATATATATATATAAATATATATATATATACATATGTATATATATATTCATATGTATATATATATATTCATATATATATATATATATTCATATATATATAAATATATATATATATATGAATATATATATATATGAATATATATATATAAATATATATATATATGAATATATATATATATATGTCAATATATATATATAAGAATATGAATATATATATATATATGAATATATATATATATAGATATATATATATATATATGAATATATATATATATGAATATATACATATATATGACTATATATATATATATATATGAATATACATATATATATATATATTCATATATATATATATGAATATATATATATATGTATGAATATATATATATAAATATATATATATATATCTATAAGATATATATATAAATATATATATGAATATATATATATATATATATGAATATATATATATGAATATATATTTATGAATATATATAAATATGTAATGAAAATCAAACCACTTTAATGTACCATTACGATAATTTATTTCACCTAAATCCTTTTTTAAGGATTCAGGATAATCAGGTAAAACTTCCAACAACGAATTGAGAAAAAAAAATGGGATTAGAAATTGGTGGGTAGTGTAATTTTTGTAATTTAATAGAGGGTTTTTTTTATATTTTTCCATAGTTTCTTAGATTATTTGATGTTATTGATGTACTTTTTTATATATATATATATGAATATATATATTTGAATATATATATATATGAATATAGATTTATATATGAATACATATATATATATATAGATGAATATATATATATATATATATAAGAAAATACATATATATATATGAATATATATATATATGAATATATATATATATAGATGAATATATATATATAAGAATATATATATATATATATAGATGAATATATATATATATGAATATATATTTATATATATATGATTATATATATATATAAATATATATGAATATATATATATATATATATATATATATATATATATGAATATATATATATATATATATATGAATATATATATGTATATGAATATATATATATATATATGAATATATATATGTATATGAATATATATATATATATATATATATGAATATATATATGAATATATATATATATGAATATATATATATATATGAATATATATATATATATGTGAATATATATATATGAATATATATATATATGAATATATATATATATATGAATATATATATATATGAATATATATATATATGAATATATATATATATATATATGAATATATATATATGTATATGAATATATAAATATATGAATATATATATATATGAATATATATATGAATATATATATATGAATATATATGTATATATGAATGTATATATATATATGAATATATATATATATATGAAAATATATATACATATATGAATATAT
>OZ010576.1:127716364-127746364 GCA_963932145.1 Acanthosepion lycidas | reverse complement strand
AATATTTGTTATTCAGCAATTATTTTGTTTAGTGATGGATAAATATTGGTCCTGTACATATTATTATGTAATCATTTACATGCTTCGTGAATATTGGTCGTTTATATCTGAGTCTGCAAGCATTTAATTGGTTCGAGGATAGATGAGCCTGTGAGCATTTACTATAATCGGAAAAAGGTAAATATTGATCATTTATATTTGAATAATTACTTGGTAGTTTGACACTTTTTATCACTAAGTGATTTAATCAGTGTATACCGTGCCACGCCGATAGGACATACTAGAGAGAAATTTAAGCCTATAGATAGGCAATGAAAGATTATGTACAAGTCTCTAAACCCTCTAGATGACATATCCACATTTGTAATCCTTGGCATTACTAAATCACAATCACTGAAATCAATCTGTAGTAGGAAATATACAATTACTAACGCGCCTAAAAATAAATCTCACATGGAACTTTCACGTGCAAATTAAATCGCTCGTAACTTGTTTCAGAGCATTCACGTTTGTTCGGGTGACTAACCAAAAATCTCTGTTGAAGACTCATAATCAGGCTCATTCAGGTTTATTTATCTCACAGAAGTACGTTAAAATTTCTGGGACAGATTAATGTCATATGATTAAGAGTTTTGAACAAAGTCTCTATGCTTAATCTCGAAGACATGATGACATGTAACGTCTTACTAGCAAAACCACCAAAAGTTTATGAATATTTTCCTCAGGGCAATATCACTAGCATGGCATAGGTTACCCGATGAATAGTTTTCCGGCAAATTCCAAAGGTGGGAATGTCTCCTATGGCCGATATTATTAGGAAGTAATTTCCTTGAGAAAAAAGTCTATGTGGTTAGATTTGAACCCTGTTCTCAAATCCACGAAAGTTTATAAATATTTCGTCTACCCAATTTTACAAGCAAGGCATAAGTTACCCTATGTATAGTATTCAGGAACATTCCAAATGTGGGAATCTCTCCTCTGGCCGATATTATCTGGAAGTAATTTCCATGAGAAGAAGTTCTTGAGGTTAGATTCGAACCTTGTTCTCAAATAGGCATAGATTACCCGAGGTTCAGTTTTCAGGCACATTTCAGTGTTGGGAATGTCTCCACTGGCCGATATTATCAGGAAGTATTTATTTAGAACAGTCCATGTGGTTAGATTCGAACCCTGTTCTCATAGTCGAAATGCATACGGTCTAACCACTCTGTCACGCGTGCACAATCTCAACTTTATAAGAGATAGAACGATTATTCACTCATGCATTAAAAAAAAAAATGAATTTATTTCACGTTGTCATCGAGTCGCATTATGGCTGGTACACTATCGGATATTAAATTTTCCTAAGTTTAAAATAAATATTTTTGCACACATACACAAACACACGCACACACGCTATTGTTGTCCGCATCTTAGTCGATAATCATTATGTTTTTGTCTGTTGTACACTTGGCCTCCTTAAAAATGTTTATATTTTCGGTAATGTTCACAGATATTCTGACCAATAACACTTTATTCAATCTATATATGTAAAGACTGTTCGCCTTCCGCTGGTCATATTAGGGGACATAATTCGTATTAGTCGAGTCTTCTTAGTTCTTGCTCATTCCACTGAATATGAGTATATCAATGTCACTCTTTCATCTAAATATTGAACTCACCCTCATGTAAACCTCATCACGTAACCGACGCTTATATATTTAGGAATATCTGATGGTATAAATATGGGACCTAAAAAATTAATGACTGACTTGATCAATGCAATTATATGGACTTCAAAACTTTTTATACTACAGAGGTTGTTATGAAAACTTGATATCTAAAATGATTATTTCAAACGCATTATATTCCACACTTTCTTTCAGTTATTCCGACTACAGTTGTTGCTGACACACATTTTACTCAATACATGATCAGTTATACCTGATTATATAGTCTATGGAACAGAATTATTCAATTTTTATAAAGTTTTACATTTAAAAATGCATTGTTTTTCCTCTTGAGTGTAATGTATGCAAGAGTGTGTTGAATTTTGTCCAGAGAATATAAGCCTACAATTTTAGAGCAAAGAGTTCGAGCCTTACTGGCTTCTCTATACAAGATTCCACTTTAGGTGACTCAACAAGTATTCACATGGTGCAAAATAAATCAACCCAACCTTAGTCTTTAGTTACAAATTCTATTCCTATATCGCAAGTATTCAAACATTTGAATTAAGCAATAAATAATATTGCTTGGTTGGCTTAAATTTAATTAAGTTTATTTATGAAGAACTTTTAATTCCACTTACTATTTCCCTCCAACTTTGGTTTTCTTAATTAATGCGCTTAAATTTATCAGTTATTTATCTTTCCGTATGTTAATGGGAATATTAAACATTTTCTCAAATGGAAACATTCGCGATTCATTGGTCGAGAAGTGAGTGATATATATATATATATATATATATATATATATATATATATATATATATATATATATATATATATATATATATATAACCAAACAGCAATCTTGAAAAAAATAAAATATTTTAAAAATTCTAATATTTTGTGAATTTTAGGAACTGGCTTCATAATATTACTTACGATAACACTTATTGAAGAAATTTTCGAAAATTACCACTAAATTTTAATTTTGCTGTAGTTACCTCCCTTATTTATATTATGACGGGAGTTCCATATTTACAAACATCGGTACGTTTATACAGACACGCACAAAAATAAATTCAAAATTCTTTATGAAATAATAGTGGGGCGTCACTGAATTTTAGTAAGCTTTTCCATTTATAATTAGTAAATACAGTTTCAATTTAATAACAATATCACTTGACAGATTAATAACTTGATTAATGCAGAATTTTAAATGATTTAATAGTTAATAAATTATGTTAATTTAGATAAAAATAAAAAACTATTCTTGTAATATGTCATTACTCATCGGAAATATTTTTCTAAAGACAATAGTGTCAATAATATATTTTATTCATAAATGCAATTAATATCTGTCTATAACTCTCAAATGCGGTATTATTATATCATTTACATTATTCGGATTTATCATCATTACATTGCCATATTCACAACTTTTCGGCAGTTCTAAGCTCCGGCCTTCTTCAGATGATTGAAATTTTGAACCGAACCATTTATTTCATCCACCGGAGTAGACTGTTCTAGTTCCACGTGTCATGCCTCTCCCGGATGTCACAGTTATTTCCCTTTAATTAAACTCTCCAAGATTTGATTCACTACTGTTGACTAGACCAAAAGAGTTGTGAGTTCAGTATATCAAATTAATGTATTGGGTACCGATTTATTTCGCTTTATTATTGAGTTACAATTTATTTCGTTTTTTTAAAGTAATTTCATAAAGCATTTTACCTTGTTTATCTTATGAAAAATACTCAACCGAGACAGAAAGCGTAATTGCAGCAGTAGTAATACAGTGTAACCCGGATATAAGAGAGTTTTCGGGATCGGAGAAGGAGTCTCTTATATCCGGGTTTATCTTATATCCGGGTTTGGTCTATTTTATTTAGGTAAGTATGGCTCTAATTTGGGATCAGATAAGATCTCTCTTATATCCGGGTCTCTTACAACCTGGTCACTTATATCCAGGTTACACTGTAATACAATTATTATCGGCTAGAAGTTTGCCCAACAGCTAACTTACAAACACGTACACAATGAAATGTAGTTTGTGAATTTTCGTGTGAGATATACATAGATATTTTTCATCTGATACTAACACAATATATTTCTTTTATGTAAAAGAGAAAGCAAAATATTTTTCGTTCGAACGAACTTTTTTTGCCAGGATCTTTATAAGTTGTTTCTTTCAACTTAAAATAAAATAAAGATTATTTTTGTATTACATAATTTTTCTTAAATTTGTAGAACTGTTTGAAGATTATTTCTTTTCTTCGCTTTTCACACACATTTCCACACTCTCTCATATATATATATATATATATATATATATATATATATATATATATATATATATATATATATATATGCGTATGTTTTTATGAATAAAATATATTATTGACAATATTGTCTTAAGAATAATATTTAAGATGAGTAATTAAATATTACAAGAATAGTTTTCATTTTTATTTTAATTAACATAATTTATAAACATTTAAAACTTTTAAAATTCTATTCTTAAAATTCTGTATTATTGGGAGGCACGGAGATTCCGAGAGCCGAGTTCGAAACCCAGTTGAAACAATTACATTCACTTACGTGCTAATACCCTTGGGGAAGGTGTGAATCCTCTTTTTCTTCCTCCAACTATCGGTAAAGATAGCCTTGGATGGCAACTAGTCTAGGAGAAGACAACTCTGAATTCAAAACCCGTGGCACGTAGTGCAGCAAGTCTCTGTGTTCGGTCCTTCAAAAAAATGTTGATGGTTCTGCAGAAAACATTCACCACTATAATCAAATCTCATGTGCTGGTGTCAGGCTGTCAGTTTTCCTAGGAACTGATCTGCTTGACCGTCATACGTCGAATTCGACGGGAAAGTCGAGTATTTGCGTATGGTAAAAAACATACGTATACGCACAATCACTTGCATATACATATATTTTCATATTCTTTTTAATTCCCCGTCTTTCATCGATATAAATAATTGATAATTAATTTAAGTATTATAAACAACAGTAATATAAGGAATAAATTTAAGACACCATTTTAACTCAACTCCAAAAGAAAGCAAATTTTCGGAACGCTTAATGGTCAGTGTATATTTAGCACCTGATGCTTGTGTAACTGCATGAAACACCGAGCCGTGTTATCGACATGGGATATTACGTTTATTCGTTAATACACGCACACACACAAACACACCCACACGTGTGTGTGTATATATATATATATATATATATATATATATATATATATATATATATATATATATATATATATATATATATAGGTGTGTGTGTGTGATGGAGAGAGATTGTGTGTGTGTGTTATTTTCTTTAAATCATAAAATTCTGAAAAGCTGACAGTCAAAATATGACCCGTATTCTAGCGAAAGGACGCTTCGATTAATATTTTCAATTCTGGTATAACAATCTATTTCTCAGCCATCATAAAAACTATGACAAACTGCTGAGCAGGCAGCATCAGCAAATACCTTTAAGAATCTGTTTTGTGCTTAAAGTCTCCATTCGGAATTCTTGGCTGACCGTTTCATTTTTTTTTCTTTTTTGTTTGTTTTTCTTCTTTTTTTTTTTTTTTTTTTTTGACGCTGAACGTTTTCGAGATAGAAATTACGTATTCGCTTTTCACAAGCCAAATATTCATGATTCATGTGTCTCTCTTGATAGCCGATGAATACGGGCCACACTCGGAGAAATAAAACTCGTTAACGTTTTTGTCTCTTTTCTCGTTATTGTAAGTAAGGTGATCTGGAGAATCTCCGGATAAATTGACATTCGGAAACATTGCACGAATACCAGTATCACAGTCTTTAGAAATTTTCAAAGCGACTTAAAAGATCCAACTTTCAGGTAAGCCAGAATAGATATCCATTTCAAGACAAATATCATTTTTATTTACGACTATCACATCCAATTTATTCCCTTAGATAGGATACTTGGTCTATATACCAATGTTATCCATTTATATCCTGTAACCTTTCAGGAAGTTGGTAATCATCGTGTTTCCCAAGGGCCTATTCTTATTATCTTCCCCAGTCCCAATTTTGCTATCCATTTCTATAGAGTCGCCAGGTACCCTATTCTCTGTTTCTCTCGTCCGTCGTGTGTTCAATCTTAACATCTACTATCCTCATTTCGTCGCCTGAGATTTTCAAATGTATCTTTCTGATTATATCTATAAGTATCCATTTTTTCTGCTATTTTCCTTAAAAATATTACTTTTTTAAAAAAAAATTCTAGATCTGTCTAAGACACAATCTCTTGTAATCTCGGAACTTCAACTCATTTTAGGTTTACAAGCTTACGAATATATTGTTCTTCTGTTTTAGATGAAAAGGAACAATTTGCCTTCTGTATCTGTCTTCGGCTCAAAGCTCAAAAACCCAGACCCAGATGTACACCGTATTTGACTTTCAGTAATATAACTCGGAACGATTAAATGAATTGAATACGCCAACATTTCATTAAATGTATGAAATATATTGATTAAATCTATTAAATACTACTTGTCTGCTATTTATTCTATGGTGTCCATACATTTTATACCATATCCTTCTTAAAATGTACGCAAAAAATGTCGGAAAAGACAGAAGGCTAAGTAGAAGATAAATATCTGGGAAATATTTGTATAGTTAAATATAACCTTTTACAATGTAGTATACAATCTCATCTCTTTTCCGCAAAGGCTATATTTGCCATTTTAGAGTTTTTTCAATTGTTGATTTAAGGCTAGAAAAAAACTGAATAATTATGTTCATGCATATCATGGTCTCATTAGACCAAGCATAGAAGTGAAAACCATATTAGGTATTTTGATCCGGGGAAAAAACATTTATTATTGAAGGTCCTATATATAAACCATCCGATGGTCCTCATTGAGAGTTTTTAATCATTTCATCGCAAGCAAGGTGATAATGCCAATAACACGCAATGTATTATTCGGGGTGGAATGAGAAGACGTTAACAGAATGAACTGGAAACAATAATAAACACGAAACAAGCGATGAACCTCTTCTCCTGTTCAAAAGTTGGAGAAGGATTGTAATATAAGCGTTGGTTGAGCTATACAATTTATTTGGTAATGGTGTGTTTAATCTTAAGGTCAAGCATTGAAATTAGTATTCCCTGGTTCATTGGAATGATCAGCACAGGGAGATATTAACTGAAAAAATCGAATAATATGAGTTAATTTTTGCAGTATGAAAAGAGTATACTTCGTTGATTGAATAAAGTGTTTGGTCAGAATTTCTGTGAACGTTGCCGAATACATATAAAAAGAACCTTTTTTTAGAAGATCGGTACATTCAACGGCCATTAGACAATCTACAAAGATGAGAACAAGAGTTAGTATAATGCCACTTGGTGAAATGAAATGAACATACAAAACCTGTATATGCAAAAATATTTGTTTTAAACATGTGATAATAGAATATCAGAAGTGTTTATCATAAATCGAGGTGATGATTAGTGGATGTGTAATATATTTTATTTTCTATGGATCCTGAACGAATAATCTTTATATCTTTTCTGCACATGACATAGCATGTCCTTTTTATGTTCGTTATCATCTCAAGGACACATGGCACAGTGGATAAAGGCGTTAGTTAGATCCTGTGACAGGACACAAAGGGTGTGAGTTCAGTACCTGGTTAAGGTGGTGGAGAACTTGGAGAAGGGAATTATCAGGAGATAACTGATAACTGACATCCATTAAACATGGCACGTGGAACGAGAACAGTCTACCCCAGTGAGCGAAATAAAGGGTTCAGTTTGACATTCCAAACGTTGTAATAAATATGGCGACAAAGATGAGGACAATAATGTAAATAGTTTCTATACAATATATACTTATTCACGACCATTTTACCGTAACAAAACAAAATGTGTATTAAGTGTGTGAAAAAAATTTCCGTTAATAAACACTTGGAATCACATAATTATTACAGATAGGAATATGTGACAAAATATCTGACAAATTCGTTTATGAAGGTTGATTTGCGCTCCCAGTATAGTCATTTACTAATTGTAGCTTAGATGTGGCACAAGGCCTAATGTAGTGGGCAGCCAGTGAGAATCGAACCCACTATTCTGTCGAAATTGATCTAGCGAGACAATCTTGATAATTATTACACCTCTACATGGTACCGTGGTGATTTTCTAAGTGTAGCTTAGATGTGGAACAAGGCCGAAACAATGGGTCACTCAGTGAGGATCGAATTCACTATTCAGGCTTAACTGATCTAGCGATACTAGCTTGCTAACCATTACACAACTTTATATTCTAAGCGTAACTTAGATGCAGCATAAGGCTAAAGGTACCCAGTGAGAATCGAACTCACTATTCAGGCGTAATTGATCTTGTAGCTCGCCTAATAAAGATGACTCCCAGGTTACATTTACTGCAATATCAAAAATTGTTTTTCTTTTCTTTTCACCAGCTGAAGCATAACGAACTGAAAGTGGGCGTTACAAGAAAAAATGACTACAAACCTGGAAATTCAAATGAGATATTCTAATAACACAGACTTTAAACGAATCCCGCAGAATTATTACTCGCTTGTCTATTTACCTGGCCTGCCTCTAGGGCTTCAAGGAGTGGTTACGGAAAATAACGTCAAATAGAGATTAGAAGCAATATTTTTTATTGACATTAAAGATAGAGACGAAAGTAGGAGTCTTTCAACTTCTGCTAAATTACCTTTTGGCTTTTTTTCTTTCTATATTTTTGCATGTTTTGCTGGACCTCTTAACTTTTCACCCATGTGTCTAACGCCATTTTAGTATCTTTTGTTCTTAACTAGCTGTGATGACGTTTTGTTTTAACATTTGTGTAGATCTTTAGCGAATAATGCCTCAGGTAATAAAGGGGTCTGGCATTTGTCATTTATATTTAGAAATCCGTTAAATTACACCCTCTCCAACTCTTTCGCGCGAAGATAATCACATAAATACACGCACATGAAAATTGTCACTTGAATGTCGCCTCGTCCGTGATGCCATCAAAACGCACATCAGCAAATGCTGAATTCAAAAAAGGTTAAAAATTGAAAAGTAAATAAAATCCAGTTATTCAAAGAAATTAAATGCCAGACATAATGTCAGAATTGTAAAGTCAGAAACGTTCAAAACTTACCATTCATTGATTCAGATATGTGGACACTTGCAAGGAATCACGAAAAATTTAAATAAATTTTGGTTAAAAATGCTCCAGATACACACACACTGTTCTGTTTGCTTTGCTTTCTTTTACAGCCTATCAACCTAAATGGGTTATTTACTGCCGATATTTTTTTTATTGCTGGTAATACTTTTTTTTCTATAAAGGTATTACTATTAATATTCTTTCTTCAAAAAATGTATAATTGGTAATTTTTTTTCAAAAGTCTATTGGTGGTAATAATGTATTTCTGGTATTAAAACATATTTTTACATTTTCATAGAGTTTTTCACCCTATTTTGTGGGTTAACTATTTGCCCATAGCTGGGACTCTAACAGATGCTACCAGCCGGGGACCTAGGAACACAAGCAATTAAGAGGTGGTTCCACGCCCCTCAAATCTTCAGAGGCCTTGATGTTGGATGCAGTTTATCGTCTTACCCAGGATGAGGATGTAGTTTATCATCATACCCAGCATGCACACTGTCGATCGGCTTTCATCAAAACGATCACATAGCCGCTTAGTAAAATAACGTTTCTCCAACGTTATACAGAGGTTGCATAAACACGTTTGTAGACTCCTATCAACTTGACCGCAATATTACATTGTAGTATTTGAAGTACGTTGCTCTCTAACTTTACATTAATAACAAAGGAATAATTATATACAGGAAAATGTCATCTAAATTAGTGATTGGCAATTAAAAAAACGAAAATAAATTGGAGCCTTTTAAATATATTTTTATGTGACAAAAATGTGATCTGATGTTATAAATGACCAGTGTAGAATTTTTCAGCCATAGAAGATCGCAAATTTAACATAACGTTGTAACAACGCTGGGAATGAGTGGTGAGTCTGTGATCAAAATAAAACAGTTGATTGCAATGTTATAGTAACGTCGCCACTATGTAACATATCTCACAAACAAAATACAAGCTATCAGCACTGTAAAAGCAGAGATCCCTATTCACAGGAATATATATATGTTATGGGTAAATAGCAGGAAAGACTAGCAGATGATACATATATATATATATATATATATATATATATATATATATATATATATATATATATATATATATGATGGACTCTCGCTTCCTAGGAACTCAGTCGCTTGACCTTCCTACGTCGAATATATATATATATATATATATATATATATATATATATATGATGGACTCTCGCTTCCTAGGAACTCAGTCGCTTGACCTTCCTACGTCGAATATATATATATATATATATATATATATATATATATATGATGGACTCTCATGTCGTATTCAATGTAGGAAGATCAAGCGACTGAGTTCCTAGGAAGCGATAGCCCAGACACCAGCACATATTGTTTGATTATAGTAGCAAAGGCTTTGTGCAGAACCAACAACACTTTTTGAAGAGCTGGATACAGAGGACCTGGTACACCGTGTGTTCATAAAGTTTCTCAACCGACCCTCCTCAGGTTTTGAATTCAGAGTTATCTTTCACCTAGACCAGTTTTCATCCTCGTCTCTCCTGCTATTTACTCATCACTGGGGAGTGGGAAGAAGAGGAAGATTCATACTTTTTCCAAGGGTATTAGCACGTAAGTGAATGTAATGAATTCGACTGGAATGTATAACGACGCCGGTTGAGCTATGCATTTAAATTCACTCAGCGCCCCAATGGTTTAAATTTAAAGCTCAGCACGCCATTATGTTTTAGCGTTGTGTTGTATTGTATGGTTTTAACCGGCGTTTATTGTATATCCTCACAAATATAAAACATTTACTCAGATGCTTAAAAAATTTGCGCATGCGCGCGCACTTAAACACACATATAAGTGTTATATGCAAAATGCCTTTTCTAACAAGGATGTTGACAAAAGCCAGAAAAATGATCATAATCGTTCAAATATCATAATATTAGCCAAAGAAAATATTACTAATTGCATTAAAAATAAGCAAATGAACACACACAAACTATATATATATATATATATATATATATATATATATATATATATATATATATATATATATATATATATATATATATATATATATATATATATATATATATATATATATTGAGGCACGGTGAAGTAATGGATAGCGGATTGAGGAATCGGAGAGCCGAGTTCGAATTCCAGTCGAATCCATTACATTCACTTACGTGCTGATACCTTTGGAAAAGTAGTGAATCCGCTTCTTCTCCCTCCAGGTATGCGTAAATAGCAGGACAGACTGGACCGAATTCACACCCGGATGGAGGGTAACTCCTGCAGCCGCGCTGGTACGAAACTGTATTGGTTTATCCATTCCTTTGGACTCTGCGAGAGGTGGATCTAGATGTCCGAGCAGCCCTGCTTCTCCATATATCTCGCCCAGGCTCTTAGCACACCGCGCTACTCCATCGTCTCTCGAGACGACGACTGGGAAATATATATATATATATATATGTGTGTATGTATAAATATATATATATGTGTGTGTATATATATATATATATATATATATGTGTGTGTATATATATATATATATATATATATATATATATATATATATATATATATATATATATATGTGTGTGTGTGTGTGTGTGTGTGTGTGTGTGTGTGTGTGTGTTTGTGTGTGTGTGTGTGTGTGTGTGTGTGCTGGTACTGTGTGTGCATGTAGGTGCGGTTTCGTTTCACTCTCCTTAACCTGTATGCATGACATCAACTTAAAAACTTTCTAAAGAATACGAGAATAGAGCCAACTTAAAGTTGCCTACCACACAGAGACAACATAGGTTTTGATAATGACTGATGAGATCATATATAAATTGAATATAACTGAACAATGACACAGAATAAACACGAACTTCGCACGGTTTATCCATAATTTTGTTTCCAATATAAGTAAATTATAATCAATTGATGTGGCCTAATGTTTAGCTAGCTTGCCTCGCTAGAAAAATTACAAGTGAGTTGTGAGTTCAATCCTCACTGGTTTCTGAATACTTTCGGCCTTGCGCCACACATAAACTAGGCTTAGAAATTCAACATAAATTAAACACACACACATATATAATATATTAAAACCTGTTTCGTTAAATAATTTAGATATGTTCTGTATACTTATTCTCGATAGGATCATATCATATTCACGGATAAGCTTTTTTGGTGTGGTTATTAAAAGACGAAGGAAGGAAATCACCATGTTGGCTCATATTGTATGCATTCCGAGTACTTTCAACATAGCATAAGGTAATCATCAGGTTATTTTAATCATAGAGTAAATATTTAGTTTTCATGGGTGTGAAGGACAAAAATTGTTGTGGTAATCCAAAAATTACCATTTTTATGTGGAGTCAGGAACGCTGTGTCACGGCTTGGGTGACGGACACCGTTTAAGGGGAGGTAACTATGTATACTATGGAAAAATTACAGACTTAAGTAGTTGCTAGATAAAAGGAAAAAACTATTATAGACAAGCGCTAAAATTAAAGACTATTTATTATACATATTTTAAAATGTTTGTGGAGTATTCGTAATTAATTTTATTGAGGTTTAGTTTCAAATTTTCATATAAGTAAATTCTGAAATTTTTAGTTTCTGTTTATTCTTTTCGTGGAAAAATATGTAGGTATTTTCGACGAAGATTTTTCTGAATTGCAAGTGTGAACATGTATGTTGTTGTAAATGTTTAGAAATATTAGACGTGTTATTCACGTAAAGACTTAGCCGATGTATAAGCGTTTATTTGTGTGTGGGTACCAATCAATTGGTAGAAAATGAAAGAGGGACGCGGTAATGGAAAGACGGGGGGACTTTCTTTGTTTACTGTTACAGTAAGTTTTCAATCGAGAATAGGGACAAGGGACAAAGATTCTTTTCTCAGAGAACACTATTCAAGTGAATAAGGACTGCAGTTTCTAAAATCTAACTACGATCGTCTAAAAACTATATAAAATATACCCATACTTTTACAAATTATCGGTATTCCAATTATATTGTGATTCTGTATTTGATACCTGCAAATAAAAGGGAAACCTAATGTTTAAAATGAACTTTTAAGAATTAAAATTATTTCATGAAGTTTTTATTTTAGTTTAAATTTCAATTTTAATAGATTAAATTCCAACGTTCATAAAATTAATTTAAAAGACGGTTCATTACAATTCAGTAGTAAAGGATTATAATTTATTATAGGATATTACATTCAAACATGAAGATAAACGCTATACAAATTCATATATATATATATATATATATATATATATATATATATATATATATATATATATATATATAGTTGCATTTATTAGGTTGGTTCAAAAATTATGACGTAATAATGTCGTTTTTTGACGTTAAAAATACGTCAAAAAACGACATTATTGCGTCATTATTTTTGCACCAACCTAATATATATATATATAGATTGCACATACATATATATGTATGTATATACATACACATTATATATATATATATATATATATATATATATATATATATATTAAGAAATGGACAAAGTCCGACAATATATTTATTAAAGACATTTTTATGTTTAACGTTCTTTTTTTATAGATACAAGTATTTAAGTAAATGCTCTGTTTATAATAAACAGTATTAAATAACATTTACCGTCCTGAATGTCCGAGAAGTTTTCATAGAAAATATTCGTCCTTTGACCTGCATCCTATACGGAACCGTCATTTCGCTTAACGTGCCTAACCGCTCAGCCACGAAGGATCGTTCGGCTGGCAAGGTCGAATTTACTGCTTATAAACTTCAATCTTCCATGAATCTCGTACATTCATAACTGCTCATGGCGTATCAAATGTAAACAAATCACGTCATACATTAAGAAATGGACAAAGTCCGACAGTTTATTTATTAAAGACATTTTTATGTTTAACGTTTTTTTATAGATACAAGTATTTAAGTAAATGCTCTGTTTATAATAAACCGTATTAAATAACATTTACCGGCCTGAATGTCCGAGAAATTTTCATAGAAAATATGCGGCTTTTGACAGGATTCGAACCTGCATCCTATACTTGAAGTTTATAAGCAGTAAATTGTGGCCGAGTGTTTAGGCACGTCAAGCTAAATGACGGTTCCGTATAGGATGCAGGTTCGAATCCTGTCAAAGGACGAATATTTTCTATGAAAATTTCTCGGACTCTCAGGCCGGTAAATGTTATTTAATACTGTTTATTATAAACAGAGCATTTACTTAAATACTTGTATCTATAAAAAGAACGTTAAATATATATATATATATATATATATATATATATATATATATATATATATATATATATATATATATATATATAAAGTTGAAATTGGAGTCTTAAAGAATACTTATTTCGAAAAACATTACGGTTTCACAGTTCTATGATTTTCAAAAGTTAATTTGTGATGGAGAGACGTGTGGCTCTACCATGATTTGTTTCGTGTCAGAACATATTTTACCTCTGCGGTACATACATACATACATACATACATACATACATATATATATATATATATATATATATATATATATATATATATATATATATATATAATGAATTGTATTCCTGATCAGTCAAAATTCGTAAATAATTATATAGGCCACACTACAACGTGCAGACTCACCTAACCCCTTTCTGGTCATAGTTCAATTAAATCTCATTCAAATATTCATGGAGACCGACCGGAAATTATTCGTGACTTACTTGTTGACAACACAAATATAATGGCATCATCTACATTAAAAAAACGCAAAAAAAAATAATGGAAGCCTTATTGATAAAATAAAAACAACGGTTAATTATATCAACTATGAACATGGACGCAATATATTGACTGTGTTTTGAAAAATGAAGACATTTTATAAAACATACATGCAACAAACTATTTCTTATTTAACAGTTAAAATATTTAATCCTTGAAAATGGCTAAATGTATAACCAAAAGAGCTCAGATAAAAATAATATTCGGAAAGTTTCTATATTATTTATCATCTGAAAAGAAAAAATATTAGATCGCATGAGAGATTGTATAAAAGCTAAATAAAAGCACCTTGTCTGTCGTAGTCAATGAAATGTGTGTGTATGTGTGTGTGTGTATATGTGTATATGTATATATATATATATATATATATATATATATATATATATATATATATATATATATAATTTATTTTTTTCTGAATGTACTTCCAAAGTTTCGCTAATTAATGAGTATGCAGGATAAAAAAGCTAAAAGCTGAATAATAAAACATTGTCATTATTAAAAGGAAAGTTCAAAGGATTTCTATGTAAAAAATATTGTATAATCCTTTTTAGGACCAATTTTTTTTATATAAGTTTGTGGGCAAAAATATTTCAATATAAATCTTTTCCCTATGTACATTTTATTTTTTCTGAAATAAAAATACATTTCGGTTGATTCTGAATTATTGGAGAGCAATATAAAAGTAAACATTTAATAACTGCCTTATTTAACAGACACACATGCAGACACACATATGAAAACTGTAGACAAATGAAAGAATGTTTAAAATACGAAGTTGCCAGTCCAGATATAGACGAATGCGGACATGTATATTTTATACAAAAATTTCCATGTAACATAGTATAAACAAATCTGAATTTATTTGATGATTTATACTTACAACTAGGTACCTCTGAAGAAAAGAAAACGCGATACCTAATGTTTAAATACACTAGAAAAAAATTAAAATATTACTTGAAACTTTTTTTAGTTTTAATTCCAAGCTTATAGATTAAATTTAATATTTCCATTAAGCAAAATATTTTGCTGTATTTTAACTCGAATTTAAATTGATTGGAATTATATACTACTAAAAATCTATAAAATCGACAATACTGAAAGTTTAATTAATCTCATTTGGAAGAAAAATTACTTTTACTTAAAGAATACTGCAAAAGACATTTTCTAACACAGAGGTGTTGACAATTGTATCAATAGAGTAATATTTAGGCAAATTTTCTAAGGGGTACTTAACTGTAAAAAAATAATTGACAAATATAACATGAACTCATTTACTGTAAATTTTTGTAACAACCAAGTAATCTTAAAAAATTAAGATATATTCTGAACAATCGAATATTTTTTTTAATTTATGTACTTTGCCATTGTAGCCTTAATTAAAATAAACGCTTGTCAGAAATTACCAATAAATTAAAAATTTTCTATAGTTACCGCTCTTATTTTCTGATCATGTCGTGTATACACATACGTATTTAAAAAAGTTGACACGTTTATACTAACATAAATTAAGTTCAAAATTATTTTTCAAGTATTAGAGCTTTTCCATTTATATTTAGTAAATGCAGGTTTTATTTAATAATGTCCCTTGACCGCTACAGATTAATGCATTATATTAATATATTTAAAACGTCATAAGTGGTTTATAATTAAAATTATTTATTTTCATTAAAATAAAAACAATTCTTGTTAAAAATTAATTATTCCTCAATTTTTTCTTAAGACAAGTTTTCATAATATATTTTATTCATAAATGCAATTAAAATACTTTCTAGTTAAATAATGTGTTAGTTTTATTGCATGTTTTATTTTACTGTTCTGTGCAAATTTTTAACTTGGGATCCTGTTTTACTACAAAAAATTATGATTTAAGTATTTGAGGAATTCAATTGATAGATAATATAAACATTAAACGCTACAAAAAGGAATTTCTTTAAATTTTATGTAATTAAATAAATCTGTGTGTGTGTGGTCGGGGGTAACAGATATTTTTTTAAAAAGTTTTAAAATAATTTAATTCGTTTCTGAATAAATCTGAAAATTCTCATTAAAATTCGACAATTATCTGATTTTTCAATAATTTCCAAATCAATTTCTATTTTCACCAAGTAAAAGACACTCAAATTTCTGTACAAATTAAGGGTCCCACGTTGACGCCAGAAGAAAACAAGATTTTTAACCCAAATTTACAAGTACTTAGAAATATGGAATCAAAAAATAATTTGGGCATAAAAATCATTTGCACTTTCCTGCTAATAATAGCACAAAGACTTGGAAGATAAAAATTTGTTTTTATTAATTAAGTGTTGGGCATATTTTTCATCATGTCTGCTCAATTTTAGAGAATCTTTGGGGGTAACTACTTGTAAGGAACAAGCGATAAGAATTGATAAGTTTCAGTGAGTCATAACTGTAATCCTTTTGTACTGAAAATGCCGTTTTTTATTTATAATCAATATAATTAAATGAATAACCCATATTTATTAAACAAAAAAACATTCATATAGATGCGATCGCTCAAAAGGTTAACACATGAAAATATTGTACACTGAATTCGTTAAAAATATTTTAAGAACAAAGTACTTTTATTTGATATGAGTAATATAACATATTGTTTATTTACATAACATCGGCTTTGTCTGGTTGATAACGTAAATGAAGAATAATTATGTGAAATTCATACTCAATTCTAACACAAATTATTTATCTTCACCATGTTCTGTATAAATGAATAAAGAAATACACCGACACACAGGCATGAATAACACATTATGTCCTTAAGTACATGAGCAGAAATTTGTCAAATAAAGTAAATATATATTTGTATATATATATATATATATATATCCGTGGTGGAATTTGCTTGTGTATACGTGGGTACATATATGTAATTTAGCCTAGTCCGTTAGATTTCCAGTTTTCATAAGTTAAAAATAATTTTTTTAATTTGAAGATATTTTGATTCGTTTCGAAAAAAAAGTTTATTATATTTAAAAACTATACAAAAGTTTTTCTGCTTTTAATTGATTTAAAGTAGAAAAATCATTCCTAATAGGGTCTGACATATTTCTTTATCTTTCTTGTAATTTATATGATATACGAGACAGAATATAAACTAGTACCAGAAGTTTTTGCAGACTGGCATCTTACAAATATCACAGGTATTATGAGGAAACAAAGGGAGGCTACTCTGACTGAATAACTGTCATGAATGTTTTGTATGATTCAGGTAATGAAATCTGTGGCATATTCCTTAGACAGGGAGAGTTGTTATAAGTTTAACGAACGTTAACTTTTATATCGTAAAGTATTGCAAACTTATATGAAAAGTACTGGGATGTGTACATATAAATCTGTGTGCGGTTATGTTTATGTGTGTGTATGTATGTGTGTGTGTGTGTGTATATATATATATATATATATATATATATATATATATATATATATATATATATATATATATATATATATATATATATACACACATACATACATACATACATACATGCATGCATATATATGCGTGCGTGAGTGTGTATGTGCATGTATGTAATCATGCCTGTGTACTCATATGCACCTATGGTTAATGATATGTACATAATAATTCCTGGTTTTTACAGATATATTTACATAGGCGTTTTCTTACATAAAAATACCAAGTTTGTAACTGTTCTAAGATAATTGATACCTGCATACTTATTTATTTGTTTTAATTTACATCTACTGATTTTCGATACCTTGGATTGAAATATTTTTTTTATTAATTAAAAAAGCTTTCTGGAAGCTTTCATTTTAACTTTAATTCAAAGGTAAATGATTTAATTTACTATTACCATTTAGCAAAATACTCTGGTAGGCTTCAAAAAGAAATTATATTGATAGTAATCGATTTGGCGGGAGTTTAAAAAATAGCAGATTAGCGCTATTTATTAAGCGTCGTTTAATTCTCTGCATTAAATAATCTTACAAAATTAAATATACTTTTTGAAAATTTATTAGCGTGATATTAAATAATTTAAAGTATAATTAATCTGATTTGAAAAAATATATTATATAAAAAATATTTTATTTCCAGTAAGTTGGGTTGTTAGCATTAGTAAATAAATGTTTTTACCAATATTTTCTAAAAAAAAAAAAAAATCTAAAAATAAAAAAAAATTAAAAATAATTTCATTCACTTCTGAATAAGTCCTGACTGGTTCATTAAAATCCGACAATTATTAGATTTTTGCAGTTTTGAGTATTTTTATAAATGTGTAAATTAATAAATTATTAAATTTGTAAATTAATGTGATTTTCACCTGAAACACTAATCGTAAATATAACATTGGATATTTCATCAAATTTTCGAAGCTGCTAGAATGGATTAAAAAATTTAATAAAAATATAAAAAAGACTTTGTTTTTTATATTCGGCGAAAAAACATTGAGGTATATATATAAATTTATAATTATATGCACAGTCATTTACAGATATTTTTTTATTTATATCTGAATTTTCACAAACACACACAGACATATATATATATATATATATATATATATATATATATATATATATATATATATATATATGGGGGGGCGTGTGCGCGCACACACACAGGGTGTTTCACAATTTTTGAAACAAAATGTTCGGGTACAAATCAATGCGGGCCCCAGAAAGTCTGGAGGACCCCTCGAGTACATGCGCCAGCTGACTACCGATAAGTTAAAGGCATTGTTGAATGCGAATTTTTGATAATAAACCTCCTGGGTGATCGATTGAACCTTCAATGCGGCAATGGTGAGATGGTTGCCTTGTTAGATGCTGCATTTAAGGAACCATCAGTTCAGAAAAATTAGGTGGCCATTCCACTTCCGCTTTGTGGCTGGAAACGTTCCGTAAATTTTCACGGAGCCATGGCATGGTAAACTTAGCGGTGTGAGGATGAGTACCATCTTGCTGAAACTACTGTTCCTCCTCATAAAGGTCCTTACGCTCCCCCAGCGCTCGCCATTTGAGAGATCGCTATTTTGAAAAACCCTCCATATATATATATATATATATATATATATATATATATATATATATATATATATATATATATATATATAGGGAATCTCACCAACACTTGACAAGACACCAGTCGTGTTGAAAAAAAAATGGCTATTTTGGTATTGATGTTATAACATAATTTTGTCACAATTTTTAAATAAATGCTATTCGCTCTACACTGTATTGACCACATTTTTTATAATAGTGTTTTTGGTTATTGGAATTTTATTCCATCTACACCAACATTGTGTTCGGATACATACATACACACACATACACACACACATACATACATACATACATACATATATATATATATATATATATATATGTATATATATATATATATATATATATATATATATATATATATGTATATATATATATGTATATATATATATATATATATATAGATAATATTAGTGGTAAATATACATATATATGCAAAATCCACAGGTGCATATATACACATGTATATTTAGAATAAAAAATTCCGAGAGGATAAAATCCAGGTAGAACTCAATGTCCAGGACAGAGTAAGGATATAATAAAAAGGCTTAAACACTAATATTCCATGGTCATAATTTATTCCATTGGAATCGTAAATACGATCCAATTCATCAGACCTACAAATTCAAAAAGAAAACAGAAAAAAACCCACTCCGGAAATAAAAAAGAATTTAGAGAGAGAGTAATTATGAGAGTGTGGGACGAATGTTAGTTTATAAGAGAGGGGTTTAACAGAGAGAGTTTTATTTAAAATTAGGTGTGAGTGGAAGGGGGAAAAAGACTGTGTATGTATATGTATGGATATGTGTGTATGTGTATACGTATGTGGGTGTAGGTATATATAGGAGAATATATATGTTGGGATGTGTGTATATGTATATATATGTGTATATATATGTGTGTATATGTATGTGTGTGGGTGTGCGTATGTGTTGGTGTATATATGTACCCATATGTATGTATGTGTATATATATGTGTGTATGTGGGTATAGATGTGCGTGTATATGTGTATGTATGTATAGCTAAACGGATAGATATAGGGATACATTGTTTTTTTTTTTTTTTTTTTAATTGGTTAGAAATGTAAGGTTTTAGGTATATATGCTTATGCGCATGTTCATATGTACAAGTGTGTGTAAATGGGTAAGGAGTGGATGCCTATGGATGTATGTGTGTATATGTAGGTATATGTGTGTACATTTTTGTATGTATATATATGTATATATATATATGCATATATATATATATATATATATGTGTGTGTGTGCGTATATGTATCTGGTTTTTGTATGTGTGTGTATGTATATATGTGTATGTGGGTGCATGTGTATTTATGTATATGTATGTGGAAAATGTGTGTATAGGGTATAGGTGGATATACGTGTATATATGTGTGCGTATGTATATGTATGTATATGTATGTGTATGTGTGTATGTATTTATATGTGTTTGTGTGTGTACATGTATATGTGTGTATGTGCATATATATGTATATATGTGTGTGTGTGTGTGTGTGTGTGTGTAGTATATACATGTATGTATGGTTTTGCATGCGTTTTGAACATAAAAATATAGGTCCTCGCCAGATTTGATAATCTTCATATTTATTGTTTATAATATTTTATTTGTAACCTGCAGTCGATATTATTTTTGTCAAATTTTCTCAATTACACAGCGTCCCTTGCAATTTTAATTTCACCCGCCCCATCTTTCTTCCCCACCACTTCCTTCCTTACCTCCCCCTCCTTCTTTAAGATTTGATCGGCCATGGTGTGTGTATTGTCACGTCGATGTGTATCCTTATACTGTTTTAGACATCCGTCAACAGTCTTTTTCCCCCTTCCACTCACACCTAATTTTAAATAAAACTCTCTCTGTTAAACCCCTCTCTTATAAACTAACATTCGTCCCACACTCTCATAATTACTCTCTCTCTAAATTCTTTTTTATTTCCGGAGTGGGTTTTTTTCTGTTTTCTTTTTGAATTTGTAGGTCTGATGAATTGGATCGTATTTACGATTCCAATGGAATAAATTATGACCATGGAATATTAGTGTTTAAGCCTTTTTATTATATATATATATATATATATATATATATATATATATATATATATATATATATATATACACCTCAGCATCTTGATTATAACTTTATTTTCTCTTTGAGTTACATATATTATTTTATCATATGATGAAAATGTCACGGCATGCGGAAATTTTACGTGATTTTAAATAATAGATTTTGATATCATGTTAAACGTTGTTACTCATTTAGCAGAATTTGCCTAAACAAAATGAAAAGTTATATATTTACACTTTCAAGGACATAATTTATGCTTATTGTTAAGCAAACTAGTAAATGCTCTACTGTCAGTGTGATTGATACTAAGCATTCATAATTTTCTCAGGCAATCGTTAAATACTTGACAAATTATATACAAATCCAAAATTCTTACCTTGCAAAATTAGAGTTGATTTTTTCATCAAGTGTCCATCCAAATGTTCTGGAAGACTTGAAATATTTTCCGATTTCTAATTAAAATAAATAAAGGATGGTGTTAATAAATCTCACAGCAATGCAATTTCAAAAGTTCAAATCGACTGACACCTGTCTGCGTTCATATCACCTCTACCAGTGTGTTCAAACTAAGGTACAAATGGTCATTTTAAATACTGATTTCAAGGCAAGCGTTTCTCATTTTTTTTATTTTGATGAAACAGGCATCCGCTATCCATTTCAGCTTGAGCTGTAATAATTTAAAATTAACAGTTCAACAATTTATAGATACTGGGTAGGATTCAGCATGGTTATTATTTGAAATAATTCAATCTATCATTTGCTATCTCAGTGTATATAAACAAGTAATGTTTTCACTATTTTCATTTTTCGAACTATTGTCCTCATCTTTGTCGCCATATTTATTACAACGTTTCGGCCGTTGTAAGCTCCGGCAAAAAACAGGCGTGACTGACCATATATGGAGAGAAAAGGGAGATCACCACCCTATGTGGGATCAGGTTGAGATCATAGACATAGAACACCATTGGAAAATTCGTAAACTTAAGGAATCAGCACATATGCAAGGTTACAAAATATCCTGAGACGACCAAGCAAAGAAATGAATTCAATATGGGAACCAGAGTGCCAGAGAAAAGCGATAACAACAAAAATTGCAATATGAGCTCTAGTAAAAAACATGAATTGATAAGAGCAAAAAATTGCAATATGAGCACTAGTAAAAATATAAGCTGAGACATTAGTTTTATAATACCCTGAAATTCATGCACAGATGTCCTCAAGGTCACATGGCACAGTGGATAAAAGGCGTTAGTTAGATCCAGTGACACGACACAAAAAGTGTGAGTTCAATACCCGGCTAAGGCAGTGGCAAAGAGTGTGAGTTCAATACCCGGTTAAGGCAGTGGAGAACATGGAGATGGGAATTAACAGGAGATAACTGACATCCATTAAAACATGGCACGTGTATCTAGAACAGTCTACCACAGTGAGCGAAATAAATAGTTCAGTTCGACATTCCAACTACCTGAAGAAAGCCGAGGTGTACAACGGCCGAAACGTTGTAATAAATATGGCGACAAACATGAGAACAATAGTCCGAATAATGTAAATAATGTACAGAATACATCATCTCAGAAATATAGACAGATACTGAAATAATATTTTATTTGTAACTTTTTAATGAGAGTTCACTCCTTCGCACCGACAATATATTTACATATTTTTTGGAAGGTTTTGCTGGAATGGGCCTGATTCTAAATGTTGTGGATGTAAACATCCACGTGTTCTTCAATTAGGAAGAAAAATATTTATTTTCATATTAATACTCGTTGAAATAACATAGATTGGCGAACTGACATTTTTACTCATAATAGTATCAACCATTAAATATAGATTGAACTTAAGCTTCTAGATTTTTTTCCAATAAATTAAGACATTTATTAATGGGAATATAAATATATAGAGAATTAATTTCTATATTTGCTACAAATAGGTTTGTCAAGTCTATATATTTTTATTTCCTTTAGAAAGTCACCAGATTTACAAACTCACATATGAATTTTTTAAATACAAGCCCGAGAATGTCATACTGAAATCCAAAGGCGCATTTTAAAAATTATATCAATTTTTGAAATTCTAACGAGGATTTATAAATTGGAAACCTAAAATTCGAAACCTAAAATCATAATATACTGTTAAAAATTAGAACATTTTAAATGTAGCGGTAAGACAAAAATATATTTAAATATTAAAAATGTACATAGACATTGTGGGCATAAGAATGAACACTACATGTTGGCTCAGTTTCAAGGACCAAGCTTTAATCAGACCATGGGTATTACATTTTTCACAGATATCAGTTCGATTGAATGAAGTGAAGAAAATTCTATTTCTTTCATTGGTACACGTACTAACACTGCAAGACGTGAGATCTACCAAACAAATATAAACAAACATAGAACTTAAATGTACTGGAAGATTCTCTTGTAATTCTCATTTTCAAAATATTTTCATATAAAATGAAAACGAAACATATTAAATATATAAACTATTTTATTTGTTCTTTCTTCTTTCATTATATCGAATTTTAATCTATATTGAAGTTCACGTCATATATATATATATATATATATATATATATATATATATATATATAAAACCTGGACTATATATATATATATATATATATATATATATATATATATATATATATATATATATATATATATATATATATATATACATATATAACCTGAACAAAATAAACTTTGAAATCTCCACGAATATTCTTAAATGCCCATAATTGGTAACAGAAGCCATTTGGATTATACCAACGGTTTCCCATACTTAATACTTCTCGTTTTCATTCTCGCGTGGTCATGTGTGATGTGATGAGCTGCGGTGCGATTTTCGCTTCCAGCGTCTTGTATGCACGAGCTTGTCATTGCTTAGAAATCATTAATGTTTTGGCCGTGTATTGTTTAATATATTTCATGTAATTGTCATTTTTGATAATGTCTTATGTAAGCCGAAATCTTAGCTAGGATTCAAAGATATGAATCAATATTGTGATTTTCTTTCTTCTTTTAATGATAATGTTATTAAGCTTATCAGACGATATGAAAAGAATTTACATAAAATAAATAGACAACACTTGTCTATATTATTTAATGAAACATGCATCAATATATATATATATATATATATATATATATATATATTACAATATTTTACATCGCTACAGAAAACCATACATGTTTCGGAACTATAATGATAGAAACCGTATGATGAATATGATTTATTTGGGAAACTAGAAAACAAATCAGTACTTCATTTGAAACTTAAAAAGTTGTAGGGTAAACCCTAAATTCAAACTTTTAAAAAAACATACTTGTGGGCATGTCTGAATTAAATAAAAATGAGGCACATTTAAGCTAAAAGGGGAAATGAAAAGTAAGACCAGAGGGTGTAGGTAGGTGCGTTATTAATTCATGTCTAGATAAATTGACACATTTAGCACGTCCAACAGCAGAGAAACTAGTGCAAACAAATTTTAGATAAGGTGAAGTAGACAGGGTTTTATTAAACCAATTTCAAAGAATTTCAATTTTTTATTCTTCAAAACCTTCTGAAAGGGATCGCAAGTATGATCAATTTATATATATATATATATATATATATATATATATATATATATATATATATATATATATATATATTAGGTTGGTGCAAAATAATGTCGTTTTCTTTCACATGTTACTATGTGAGAAAACGACATTATTTTTGCACAAACCTAATATATATATGGAACTTAAAATGCGATACTCATTATATTGAATGGATAATTCAACAAGGCAATATTAAATTTTGAAAAATCAAAGAATTAAGTGAAAGTTATGTGAACTGTTATATACTAAAATATAATGGCTATGTAATTGTAATGAGTATTTTTTTTTAAATTGTATTGGGTGAAAATTGGACAACATCACGAAAAAAAAAAAAGAAAACTTATTTCCTCTGTTACCGAAATGTAAGCAAAAACTCCAGTCAGACATCTTTTCCCAAAGAATTACTCCATTGTGAAATATAGACTTGTGTAGGTGCTTCCCTGAACACAAAAATCTTTCCCCTTTTCGAGTCTAGATTCATTTGTTATCTATCCTCCTTATCCTCACAATTTTCATTTCCCAGCACCTTGTATTTTATTCATATCAAAAGAATCACTCATTATAAGCATTTTAACAGAAACCATCTTCTTTGAATGGCTCTTGACCTTTATATTGGGTGAACTCTAGTATAAAAAAAAAGATAACATTATTTTGCACCACCATGTTTTCATTCAGATATGGCAGATCATAATGTTATATTGAATTTGGAATGCAAAATTCCTTTCGACAATGAGCATTTCAGCCGTTAAAAAATTTCTTCAATATTACACGCTAAAATGTTTCCATAAAAAACAGGGATATAGATATATTTAAGTCAAGAAAAGAGGTTGTTCCTTAGATCCGAATGTTTGAATCAGCCTTCGTTCATCGATGACAAGATAGACTATTCCCCAGTTTCCTTATTCACTGTTCCCTTACCACTGAGCCACATTCAAGGTAACTTCTTATACAAGACCGCGATGATCAAGACATGGCTTTGCTGGGCTTCGATCAGTTGTAAATAAAAATTTATTTGCCACTCAGGACCATGACAACTGAAGCAAAACCGATACATCAAGCGATCGAGTTTGAATTACTCTGTCGGTCAGTCTTGATGGATTACTTGCGACATATTGGGATTTAATGGAATTATTTCCGGGATTCTAATGGTACGCGAAGCTCTACTCTCTGCTGTGGACACACACGCGTACATTCTTCTCTTGGTTGGAGGTCTGGAGTCCGTCAAAACTAATTATAATTATGGCCGGAGAACGCTACAATTACGCTTCCGACATTGGCATGACCAACGGTCGGCCTGGGAATGCAGAAGTGACAGAGAGAAGAAGGAGAGTGAAATAAAACAGAGAGAAAAAGATGACAAAAAGAGAAAAAAAGAATCAAAGGAAAGAAAAGTAGGATTGTGAAAAGAATTGAAATAATTTATGATACATTAGGTAAGTAAAAGCGAGTGCAAAAATCGTTGGTAGATAAGTAAAAAAAAAAGCAGATAAGTGTGGAAGTATAAAGGCTTACGTCCATATCATATTGAAACACCAGTTCTCATTCGATCATCAAGTTTAAGCAACGTCGAACCTGTTTGATACTTAGATGGTTGAACGTTTGAGAATAGCAGGTCATTGGATGTGCAGGTGGTGTAATAGATAATAGTTCGAAATGAGAAATAGGTTCGAATTTTTGTTGAGTTCGTGACATTGACTTAAGCGCATACACACTTGAGCTATCAGGAATCGAAAAGAAAGCTGATTCCCCAAGCGTATAATATCCACCCCTACCAGCACGAATTGGGCCAGCGTGGTAGTGGTAATGCCCATTCTTCATCATGGATCTAGAGAAGCCTACGCCTAACAAAGGTCCTTCACAGGCTGAGAAGAAAGTATATAAAAAATGTATTAAACAGAAGAGAATAAAAAGAAAATAATTAAGTATACATAGATAATTAGAACTGAATACAAATCTAAACTTGCAACTCATTACAATAATGTCTCGATTTTAATGGCTGCTCAACTTGTATGTTCTTCTGTCAGACTAAGTCAAGATATCGTTATTATGCACCTTGATATTCAAGGGGACATTCACCTCTTAGAAGGTTTCGCCCTTTGTACCTCCCAGCAGCCTTCAGGTGCCTCTCTTTCTAACTCGGTCACCTTGTTACATTTTCAAACCCTTCATAGAATCCACAGGGAGAGTGCATTCTCATTCGTCTTTCAACAATAAGGCTATGTTTAATTTCAGTTCAAGGCTCAATAAAAACTGTCGCAAGTGAATCCATGAATGTTTTAGGAAGCAAGATAAATTCTACTGAAAAGGATGTGAAAATTCGCATAGCTAAAACCTGGGCTACCTTGAATAAAATAGATGTAATCTGGAAATCTGATGTACCAAACAAACTCAAGCAGAGATTCTTTGGAGCTACTATAGAATCTATGTTAATGTGTAATGCCACTGCCAGGATATTAATTAAAACCCAATAGTCTAAGCTTGATGGAACCTGCACTTGGATGCTGAATACTATACTTAATATCTTTTGAAGACAACATACAACTAAATCACAATTGTATGGACGCATCCCTGATATTTCTACAATCTTACGCGAATGCATACTGTGCTTTGCAGGACACTGCTGGCGAGCACAAAAACTCGCCAGTGATCTACTGTTCTGGACACCTAGCCATGGAAAAGACGGGTTAGTAGACCAGCAACTAGCTACATTGGCCAGATATGTTATGACACAAAAGGAGCTTCCGATCTTGATGCAGGATCGTAATGGTAGGCGGAATAAGTTAATGAATGTCCCTGGTAACTCGACCGAATAAAAAAAAAAATGAATACTCAACAGTTTCAACAATAATCATTGGGTTATTTGTATTTTTGACAACTAATTTGTCCATGCCGGTTCGAATAGCAAAGCATTCTTATGATATTTACAAAAGTACTGATTTTCTTTTATCTGCACTGTCCCTTCAAGCCATTGGTGATCATATCTTTCTACAGCTTTCTATCCTTAGTAGATCTCAATAAATTTTATCTTTGCGTCATCTCTCCCAAACCCTCCTCCGATATCTATTCTTTCTCCAGGTAGTTTATGCGTTTTGTTTCCCTCTGTCACACCTACATTCGATTTGCCCAGTGGGTATCAAATTTTCCCTGCATTCTTTCCTCTTTATGCGCTCCATAGATTTCTACTGCCTCTTTCTGATGTGAAGTATAAGTGTCCTTTTTGTTTCCATTGTTTCTAGAACTTCATCGTTTTGGTCCATGGATCTCTGCATCCTTCTATAGAATCACATTTCTGTTGTTTCAAGTTTCTGCTTCCACCATTTTGACTTATGCCCTTTTTAGCTTTCTGCATGCATGTCAAAAGAGACTGAATAAAAGGATTCGATAGAAAAAGTTTTAAAGTAAATCATTTCCATTTTCCATGGGCAGATTAATTCTATGGTGTTTTGGATAGTATATTATGTAGAGCTGCAAAGGAAAGGACGAATGTTCCTTAAAGGGCAATTGTTTGCGAAACAATGTAATATACCAAGCCTCTGTATAATCAGCAGATAACGAAAATATATATGAGGAGTAAGTGAAGAAAGCTGGAAACAGAGAAACTACTCGCACAAAACATATTTTACAAATAGTAAATACGCGAAAAGCAAAATGATTTCTAAATATAGATGGCAAATTAAAACAAAAAGCAAATTACACCAAACTAATGGAAAATTAATAAATCCCAAAACTGTAAACTATGTCTGGAGGAGAAAGTAGCTATAATTACCTTCCGAGGCCAACACAAATTACTAAATAAATGATCAGAATTTCTGAAAATGTAGACACAAAATAGGATTTTTTACTACGTTACACAAAAATCGAAATCTAAAAACAAATAAGGAAAAATAAATTAAATAAACAAGTAAAATAAAATAAACAAAACATCTAAATCAACAAATTATGTAATAAAGAAATTATCAAACCACGAATGCACACAAAAAGACAAGTAAATGTAATAAAATTAAATAAAAAATGATAAGGCATTTTTCACCACTTGTGGAACTCTCTTCTGGTTTCTTGCTTCCCACTCAAATTTGATCATCAAAAATTTAAATGCAATGTCAATCGTTATCTTCTGTCTTCTTAATTCCTGTTCCTTTTTGTTCTCTCTCTTTAATATTATTTTTTCTCTAACACTTAGTAACTCTTTGCGTCTTAATGTCTTTAATGCCTTGCTTTGGTTAAAATTATAAAGCGGAAAAATAAACACAGGCTGAAGAATGGGGCCTGACATTTTGAGAGAACACAAAACGGTTCTCTTCTTCTATAGTTCTGCAGTTTGCGTAGAAGACTTGGTAGTGATGTCTGCTATTGATGGTATAATAGTTTGATTACACAATATATGCGGTCCCTTAAGGATTTCCAGTTTCTCTTCCCTGGCGTTTATCTCTAAGACTGGCAAATATCTCCATAGAGAAACGTCTTTGGCAAACGATAATCTTCCTTCCTGAATACCTCGCGAAACCATCACAGCAAAATCTAGCTGGTTGTAGCACCAGCTATCTTGAAGACGTCGATATTTGTAATAAAATCCCTCCCCCAGTTTACTGTTGTAGATATAACGCTGATGGAATCATTCAAGACAGTAAGGGTGACACTAGTGGAGTCACTAGTATTTGGGTCCATTAAAATTTGTAACGAGAATAATTGT
>OZ010576.1:127528864-127711364 GCA_963932145.1 Acanthosepion lycidas | reverse complement strand
GACAGTTTGATGCCAGAAGTTGTAAAAGGGCGAATCACCAAACCTTTGAGACCGCATAAATTCCGCCAGGTATTCAGAAATCATTATCCTGTTGGTGGGACCATTCATGGCCTTAAATTTAGCCTGGATACGCTGCCACATTGCTTCAAATCAAATCGTGAGGACTCCAGTATTGGTAACCACAAAGTCCTGAGTTTGGCGGACAGCGACATGGTTGAACCCATTGATATGAGCCCCCCCCCACCTGTCGTACCTGGGGAAACCCATTGCTGAATGACAGGAAAAGGAAACAACGTGTTTGTAGATCGATCATTCCAAAAGAATTAAAAACAAAAAAAAAAAATCAAATATGAACAGAAAAATCAAAAACGAATATTGGTGGGAGTCGGAGGCGGGGCGACATGTAATAGTACCCCTTTCCTTGGGCATGTCCTCGCGGGCGATTTTAATTTTTTTTTTCTAAAATAATCTCTGGAGAGTATTCCATTATTTGTCCTCTTATATGACAACATCAAAATAGGTATCCTTGTTTATTCAGTATGGTGTTGAGGGTGTGAATAGGGACACGTGAGCGCAAGAAAGAAAATAATAATAATAAAAAGAAAGAAAGCATTAAGATCAGAAATATTGTGATTTATAAATATAGAAGAATAAAATAAAGAAATAGGAAAAGGATAGTGAACATTTACGAAGGAAAGAAGGAAAGAATGAAAGAATGAAAGAAAATTTAGGATGAATGAATCACAAATTTATTCAGTATTATACATAAGTACGTTAGCATGCGTAGAAGGTGAGGAGAGAAAGTGGATATGAAGGTTAATATAAATAAATAATTTCTCGGGGCTAACCTGTAGAAAAAGATAATATTTATAAATGTAAAAGACAATATGAAAAACTGGAATAGCTGCCGACGCGTTTCGTCCAATGTGAACTTTCTCAAGGCAAAACGAAATGAATTTATTAAACGAAGTAACTAACAATAACAAAACAAAATGTCCTTAGCAAATGGAATAATTTAGAGAATGCTATTTTCATACTGTTAACTGAAAATACGTCATTTACTGTCACGTATGGAGATATTGTCTTTATTGCTGTATTGACGGATTCAACTATTTTCTTTTGATTTCTTGATACTGTTGTGTACGTGTGTTTGAGAGAGAAGTAATTCTGTTAAGAAAGGTGAAATAGGGAAAAAGCCTGGGCGTAGATTAATATTTGGGTAATATTCAATGGCGGCACTCTCGAGGATTTTCCTTCTGAGTGAGTTATTTTCTTTTTTTATAGGTGTAGCATTTTTAAAATCAAAGTTGTGGTTGAATTTATTTCTATGTATGACTAGTGAATTAGCTAAGGTTTTTTTTTGCGAGGTCTCTTTTGTGCTCATAAATGCGTTTTTTTTTTTTATTTCCCCTTGTTTCTCCAATATATTGGGAGGAACAGTTTTGGCAATTTATTTTATAAATGCCTGCTTCAGAAATATTATTGCTATTAGTGTTTGAGGCTCTGAGTATATCCATACTGGTTTTGGAAGTGTTTGTAACTATTTTAAGATTATTTAGATAGGATAGGTTATTCTGGATAGTGTACGTGACAGAGTTGGTCGGTAATATTATGCATCTGTTTTGATGTAATATATTATTGCGGATTATGTTATTATTTTTGTATATACAACCGAAACAAAGCCATAAAAATGTTTGGATTTTAAGAATTAATAATGAATTACGGATACAAGTCATACTATTTAACCCATAGCTAGGAGGAAGATTAGCCTTTCCCAAATGTATTTGCGTGTAACTGACACCGACTGGAATTGGAACTCGGCTCTCCAATTTCCACTTTCGCGCCGTTATCCATTAAACAACACACATATCTAAGCTTACAGCATCTGGTATTACTAAGCGGTTACTGACCGGGCTAGACGTTGCTTAATTTCGGTGATCGGACGAGAACCGTTGTTCCAGCGTGATAGAAAGAAAGAAACAAAAAGATTAATATTAACATCAAATAAATGGAGAAAGAAAGAAAGAAAGAAAGAATGAATGATGAGGGGGAAAACAAAACGAAGGAAAAGAAGATTGTGATATGAAACAAACGAACTGTGAACTCCTCTGAGAGTCCGTGAATCAAGCAAAGAAAGAAAGAAAGATGGGCGGGAAAAAAAACGAAGTTAAAGAAGATCTGATATGAAACGTCTTGTGAACCCCTCTGAAAGTCCGCGAATCAAGAAAAGAAAGAAAGAAAGAAAGAAAGAAAGAAAGAAAGAAAGAAAGAAAGAAAAAAAGAAAGAAAGAAAGAAAGATGAGCGGGGAAAACAAAACGAAGGAAAAGAAGATTGTGATATGAAACAACTACCTGTGAACACCTCTGAAAGTGCGCGACTTTCTTTCTTTCTTTCTTTCTTTCAAAGAAAGAAAGAAAGAAAGAAAGAAAGAAAGAAAGAAAATAAAGTGAATTTTGGATTAGGGTGAAGAGAGATGTAGAAACAATAAAACATGCTAATACGAACCATTCGGATGATGAAAAGAAAATATTAGAATTAAAATAGAAGAAATAATTAAAAGTTGTGTGAAGTTAATCGAAAGAAAAGTTATTTTATAGGAAGACATTAAAATAGTGAGGCACTGCATAACTAACTGACTAAAAACAAATATCAATTTATCCATGACTCTTCGTAACACTTAGATGTAATCAATCATTCATTTCACTTACTGTGCGTGCTATTCCCAAGATATGCACCATATAATAACGGCTACTCTGAAAATGCTATATCGTAATTGATTATACTGGATCTATCGTCTCCTTGTGATTTCGACATGGCTTTCCCTCATTAGAAGAGGGTTAATATTAATCTGCGCTGGAGAACGTAGCCAATTTCGCAGACCTCCTGATAGTATGTTCTGATATTCTGAAGAGACCAATGATACATTTATTGATAACCATAGAATTAAAGAGGGCCTACGTATTCGGGACCATAGTCTCACATAATCAGAAATTTTATGTATGAAACTGAAAAGGAAAATTTATCATATAATTTGATGCAAAGTTCCATTTTGATTCTCTCCAACAATAGATATAATAATCAAATGAAAAGAAAACGAAGAAATTTGTATACATATTTAGGACGTTTCATATAGACTGAAAAATTATAAGCGATTTTCATAATATATTTTTGAAGAAAAAAGTTTACGGTTGATTGATGCAAGACTGTCTCTTTTTGGAAGAAAGCAAATAAAAGCAGTAATATTTTCCGTTTATGACCAGCCATAAATTATATTTGATTGTTTTTCAGCTTAAGAGACTGTCAAAATTAACCTTACCAAAGATCTGCTGATATTTATTTTAGTGATTGTACTTTAGATTTGATTTACAAAATAGAGATCTAATCAATTGGAATGAAAAATATAGAATTTTCTTTTTAATTACAAGATAATTTTCTTTGTATCACTGTTTTTATTTTTTACTTATGTGCACAAGTAGACAATAAATGTATCTACGAAAGTAATTATTGAATAGGCTTTTACAGATATGGGAGAAAAATTATTCTGACATGATACGATTGATCTCTCAACCTCCCAAATCTAGTGAATCAACTTTGTTTACATTGTTAAACAATAATTAATATTTAATTAAATGATTAATGTAATCACAGATTGTAGAAAGATTGCAAACATAAAAATTGTCAATAAGAAAAAAAAATTATCAAGTGAGTTGGAAAGGTATCAGATTTGAATGAATTAAAGAATAAGAAAATATTATGTTGCTCCTTTTGAAATCTACGACAGAAAACCTTTTCTGTCTATATCTCTGAGATAAGGTATTATGATTACATTAATTATTTACATTATTCGGATTGTTATACGCATTGCGAATGTGGCAATGAAAATGAGGATAACAGCCCGAATAATGTAAATAACACAAGAACTTTTATTTATTTATATTTCTCTACACAAATACAGTTATAAGGACCTTAGAATTCGATGAGTTCTGTAAACGTGTGAATTCACTTTTTTTTTGTTTTATTTTATTTTGTTTTATGTGTTTCTTCTGTTATTATCAAAATTTTGTACAATAACGTAGAGAATTATGTCGTCTACATTACGGAAAATTGGCCGAGCAAGGCAATATTTCATAATTTTCTATTAGCAAATATTTTCTAAAGAAAATAGTCATCTTTTTTTCCTTCCGGATTGTTCACTTTAATAAGTCCGTAGAAAATAGCAACCGAAATTGCGATAGCAATAAAAATAAAACAAAGAAAGATTTCTCTATACAGAACAGCATATTTAAGCCTTGTTCGTATCAAGGTATATAGCAGTTACGATTCTTGCTATGTTCGAAAAAGTTTTCTGGTAGATTCGCCATCATTTTTTGCTTAAATTATTCCAACATCTTCAGTTCTGGCTTTCCTCGAATTTTTACACCTTCTAGATTTTTTTTGTAAATGTCTTCGTATCCGTTCATAATTTCCATGAATATGGATGTAGTTTTTATCTTTTTTTACACAATTCTACCACCTATCGGACAAGGGATTCGTACTTATTGATAATCTCGTGGTATCAATCTTTGGTTCTTTGAGAAAGGCTTGTCTTATGTTATCAATAGCATTCTCTTGTTTGTTCCACCATGTGTATATTTAGGCGAAAATATTCGTTTACATTTTTGCCGCTGAAACATTATCCTTCCTGAATTGTAGGTATCTTCAATACTCCGCTAAAAAAGAGCATACCCTGATGAAATAGGCTCCAAGGTTTGAAATTTGCATTTTACTTTGCCTTCAACAAGTTGGCATCTATTTGAAAAACTTTCCTTAACTATAAGAAGCCAATTTATGCATGAGATGTTCATTCAAAAATTTTGTTTCAAAGATTTCAAGTAGTGAACATTTTACTTTGCAAAGTTATCTGCTAGTTATCTATAAAATATAACGTTTAACGTTAGAAGATATAATACTGAATTCACAAATTGCATTTAAATGTTACAATATTTATGTTTCTGATAAGAAAACAAAGCTAGGAGATTTGAAATTGTCAACGGGGGTTGGGTATTCCTTAAGTGGTTCATTGACACTTTCTTTATCATGGCAGTCTCCCGAGATGTAATTGGTAACGTCACGATTCAGCTATAAAAGTGATTTCCCTCATCGAAAAAGATAATACATGTTCGATTCATGCCGGGAGGCATATTTTTTTTTTGTCTTGAAAGACTTCTTGTCTACGCTGGTTGACATTAATTTCACTGTTTAAGAATATTAAACAAAAAACGGAGATATAAATTTAAAAACGTGTAACCACAAAAAATATAGTAAGAAGAAATAATGATATTTGTGAATGAAATTCTAGTTCATATACATCACGTCATAAAGTAATCCGGCTTACATAAACGACTGATAATGATGCACTAGTAATAATCTGTACTTTTATTCTTTCTGTGACTATATTGCTGTTATAATTGAGATTGAGATCCTCTCTGTCAGATGTTTCACTCAGCTTATAAAACATTCCTAATCATATGTTGTCTTCAAGGTATTCCTGCACCCTGCGCACCCCCAGCTATATTAAGTATCCTTAAAGTGTTTTTGGAAGGCAGACGGTTTCCTGGAAATATTCGTGAATGTGTCAGCTACAAAGTAGGCAACGTAAGATACTCATTGCTAACATTTTCCGACTTGCACTGCCAAGTCTTGTTACCTATGTATTTGGGACTGAACCAGCTTTACAAATAGTCTTGCTTGAATGTGCTGTAACGTCACTCAGAACCCATTAGTGGCCGCTCTTGTGCACAAGAGTGATGTCAATTTGAATGATCTCCGACAAGAAAGCTCAATTATTATTATTATTATTATTATTATTATTATTATTATTATTATTATTATTATTATTTCTTCCTTTCTTTGATTTTTGTTGAAAACTAATTTGTTTCCGGGTCCTAACCAGAGACCTAAGTTCAGAAATGGCTTCATAAAATTTTCCACTGATCATTTTTATAAAAAAAATAAAGCAAAAAACAAAACCTATGATCACATTTTATATAGATAATGCTCTTCGTAATGTGTGAGCTGTACTTGTCAGTACACTTTTTTTTGCATTTCTTTAAACCTTTGAGCTCTGCGTTCCTGAACGATTTTAATCCTTCTGCCTGAGCTCCTGAGTCAAAATTCGCAAATAATTCGTATGTAATGTTTCACGGTAGATATAAAAATAGTTACAAGTGTTTATTCATCGTTCAATCAGTGGCTGGACATTAAGTCCTTTTTCTCTACCACTGTTCAGTCGGTGGCTGGACATTACGTCATTTTTCTCTACCACCGGTAACGCGGTGGCCAGGGCTCAAAGGTTTACGGCATAGACTACCAGGAATCCCTTCAATGAGTCTATTGGAATCTCCAGCTCCAACTGGAATTGTTGATCTCATGTGCCACATTTTTTAGATTTCCACTTCAAGATCCTTGTATTTTGTTAATTTTTTTAACGATCTTCAAAGATACATTACAGTCTGTAGAGACTGTCCTATTAATAAGAAAACACTCTCTGTTTTCTTCTTCTTCTTCTTCTTCTTCTTCTTCTTATTATTATTATTATTATTATTATTATTATATCCAGATTTGCTTTGTGATACAATACTTTGCTATGAAGGTATAACTTAGAACGATATTGAGCATATTATATTGGGAGAGATTTTTTTTATATATAAGTGAACACTTCTCATGAGCACAATCTTTTTCAGTATTTTTAATCATCCCTAGTGCTCCTATTATTATTGGATAAATATCTATATTTACTTGCCACATGCATGCAATTGCTGTTTCCAGGCTGTTATATTTGGAAACTTTGTTAAATACATTTGTAATCTCAATGTGAGAAGATATGCTCTTTGAAGTCAAACATTATCTCTAGTTTGTTGGCTAGCGTTAGTGATATCGATATACGAGATGAAGAGTCAGAGAAATGTCATATTTCTACCTTCTAGCATGTTTTTGTGCTCATACCATTTTTCTGCATGTAGAACTACAATATTGGCATATCTTCCAATGCAGGTATTCTTTAACTCAATTTTGTCTATATTTAATTTAATTTGGGGTGAGAATAAGAATACCCCGATGTTAGATCCTTTATAGCAGAGCTGGTCAAACTTGCAGAGCCACATATAATAATAGAGTTCAGTTGTTTGAGACCGTCAAGACATTTTTTTAAGCGTTTCACCGCAAGCAAGGCGGGAAGCCACTAGGACGCAAGGGGTTACAGAAAATTTGGAGCAAGATCAGACAGGAGTGACAGAAGACAGGATGAGGCGAAGGGTAGTGGATAGATCAAGGCAACAGGAGATACAGAGGCCTACAAAATTTACACATACGTTAACTTACGTCTAAATCCAATGGGTTCACAATTCATACCCAGTAAATAATTATAAAGCTTACATTTTTTCTTATTTACTATTTATATTAATTATAATGAAAAAATGAAGTCAACCAACATATTTCTACAAGCCGCATATTAAAGGTCAAAGAGCCGCTTGTTGCTTGCTAGTTGCAGTTTGGTCAGCCGTTTTCTATAGTTTCCGTAGCGTTTCTCCTGATGCAACATTTTGAATTTGTCTTATTCATTAAAATATACAAATGAGAGTTTCTTCTTGGCAGTTTTTGATCATGATCAGCCATGATGATTCACTCTGTTTCTAATTTCAACTAAGATCCTCAATAATTTATGGATCAGATTTTTAACATCAGGTTTTTATGTTCCAAGTGGTTATCAGCCATTTTTTTTGTTTAATTTAGAAGAGCTTGAAGTAATAGTTTGCTTAATGTCTGTTTCTCCATCTCATTTCCTCTGTTTCTTTGCCCTTCTACTCTTCTTATTTTTAAGTAATCCTACGATTCATTTCTATATTTATGTTAATTCAACAACAAACTTCTTAAAACAGTTTTTCAGGAAAATAGTTATCCACGTATGGTTATCGCCCTTTCTAGTATCGACGGGTGTTTCCTTCCTAACCTTTTGTTTAAGGTATTTTAGAACAGCGATCGTCAAACTTATACTGAATATGTGCCGCCTTAGGGTTTTAAAATAATTCAATGTACCAACAGTATACGTAGTTTTATACAAGTTATGGTTATACATGTTCTGCAATGTATTTTATATAGTAATATATTGTATGTTGTATGTAATCTTTAATATATTACATTGAAACAGCTAAATATGTTCTTTGCATTGTCATAGTTATTTGTTTGTGAAGTAATGAATATGCATACACCTAGGTTCCCCCTCACAGTAATATGATTGGCTGGTGTCAGCCATAAATACAGACTGATGTTGAGGTACATGGTCTACGCTTATGGGCTACGCCATTGTCTAAGCCATTGCCTATTGCCTACGACCACGACGAGTACCAGTCCATTTTGGCTACCTGCTAGATTGTCCTACCTGGTTACAGTAGTTCAAAACCACTTTGCTACTTCGAACAAATATATCCCTTTCCGGGACATATCAGTTTGGGCTTCCTGATGTCATTTGCGAGTGCGTGCCATTAGAAATTGCTTGGCGTACCACATGTGGCACGCGTGCCTTAGGTTGTCGACCCCTGCTGTTGAAAGACTTGATGTTTCATTATTTTCCCTGGAGAGTTTTATATTTGAATATAAGTTAGAAAAATTTACATCTGTTTTCATATCTTCATTTTCTTTGTATTTCTCGATGGATGCATTGCTTTAGTATCTTCTTTGTATTTGGTACATCATTTTCACCTTTAATATTATATTTAAGCTTTATTTTCTATAATCTTATGCCTTTTACTTGATTTTTTTTTATCTTTTCTCAAAAGTTGAGAGTCCGTAGGTAGATCTCTTCCTTTATCATACTTTGTCATACTGATTGGTTATTTCTGTTGGTATATATTTATACTGATGTTATTACTTTTGCAATATAGTATATTAACACTTTTAGGGTGCTTACGTTCTTTTTCTTTAGTACATCAATGTTCGCTTTGTTTTTAATGTTTTCTACATTTTATGGTATTTCATTCTATATAATGACTGTCTTTGAACCATATTGTTTTTATTAATCATTTTAATGTGTCTTCTTTCATTCTCACAATGTTACTATACTTTTATTTATAACATAAATTTTGAAATTTTTTGCTTCTTTTATTAATGTATAAAGTCGCTTCCTACTTTCATGTTCTTTGACACAGATCATCATCCAGTCTAGGTATCTTTGAAGGCCAGTTGTAGTTTTGTAAGACACATCTAGTTGAACTAATCCTCTGCATTCTTCAGATCTGGGCACATACAGACGATCAACATCAGCCTTGGAATGATGCATACTGTGGCATGTGAAAAGCATTCTCATTTTGGCGTCCATTCGATTAATGTGAGCTTTGGTCCTATTAAGAAAGTTGAAACTGTATTGCACCACAGGGACAGACAATGTGTTTATGGCTGATATTCTGTTTTTTATTTTTATTTTTTTTTAATTCACCCCAGTATTCAGTACCAGACGAACAAGCCAGTAATACCCCTTTCTTACTTTCTCCTGGATACACTGTATTCCATTTCCTTGGCTAATTCCTAGGTTCTTATAGGCTCTTTTTGTTCCAGTTCTATTTATTGTTTCTGTAATTCTCCCTTTCCTGAATGCTACTTTTGCACATATATCTAATCCGAAATGCATATATATGTCGTCACTGAAACGTTTTACAGTATTGAGGATATGCTTCAACTCATTGTAGCCTTCAGCAAAGTGTTTGGGATCATCCATGTAGAGTAGGTGATGGAATACTTTCTTGCTTACTTTGTATCCATAGATATTATTGTTCAGTTTATGCGTAAGGTGGATTAAGGACAGACAATACATAAAAGGTGACATGGAGTCTCCTTGAAAGCTTCCTCGTCGGATATTCAGCCGGTTGGAGGTGGCAGCGCCTCTTGTGTGATTTAGGAAATTATTATTATTATTTCCTTTGATTTCTGTTCTATAGAAAGTTCCTTTCGTATCCAAAGAAGAGACCTGAGAAATGGTTTCATGATATTTTCCACTGACCATAAAAAACGCACCAAAAACTAAGATTATACTAGGTACCTCCACTTTTTCGCGGGAAAACAGCATAGCGTAATAAACAAATGCCACAAACTTAACGAAAATAAATTTTTATCGTCAAAACGCTTATGTTATTATTAAGATGAAAGACCAAAGTATATTTTAATTATTTTTTGATATTTTTTAATATTTTTTAACACGTTCGAAATTTTGGTTAAAGTTTTCTTTTTTTTACGTCATCGCGGTGCTGTAAAAATAACATTGTTTTTTTTTTGCGCTTTTTTCCCGTTGAAAACCCATTGATTTGGAAATTCTTGTAAAATTAAAGTAATTGTCCGATTTTAATGAAATATTTAGGACTTATTCACAAATGAATAAAAAAAATTTTTGAAATATTTCTTTTTAGTAAATTTTAGTAAAAAATTTTTTTTTTTTAATATGTTACACCCCACTTACTTATTTTCCCGAAATTTCGTTCAATCCTTTTTATTTCCTTACAATTTTTTTTTGTTTAAAGTAAGAGTCATTGGAGATGGTAAATCACCTACTTTTTTTTTTCAAATTTGTTCCAACTCACGGAAAATGAGCTCTGAATAGAAAAATAATGAATCCAATAAAACTATGATATTACTTAATTAGAAAAGCTTTTAATTGCTTTTGTAAATAAGTAATATTAAGGTCATTATTGCCTGAAGAAATAAATTTTTTCTGATGAATAATTAAATTTTACAAGAATTTTTTATTTGTTTTACATTTTGATTATAATAATTTATAATAGTTTAAAAATCGTGCAAAACTCTGTATTAGCTTATTTCCTTGTGATAATTAGTAATTAAGTAGAAACAAAATTTACGAGTTCAAAATTGCAAAGTTTAATAAATTTAGTGATTCCACTTTTTTTTCAAATAATTTTTATGTTGTATTTTTCTACTTAATACATTCCTTATTTCCAAGTACGGTAGACTGAAATTGCCATTATTATAAAAAGAGTTTTGTCCCTTTATTCTAATAAATAGACATAACAGTAAAACTAAAAATAAAAGGGTTCACTCAGATTTCTAGTAATCTTCATTTATGGTCATCCGTAGTAGCTGTCATCACTTGTCAATCAACACATGGATCAAGTATCGGATCAAAATTACGGTACCAATCGTTAATAATTCGTTGTATATTTCTTTTTTATGCTATAATTAAGTAATATTTTTTTTAAATCAGATTAATTTAACATTAAATTTTCTAATTTTACTAAAATGACGTGTCAGAAATTTTTTTTAATATTTTTAAAATCGATAAATTTGTGTTTGTTTACAAATTTCTTAAAATTAAGAAAATGGCGGGTTTTTTGAAAATTTAAAAATTTGAAATTAAATTTGACATTCCAATGTATATAGTTTCTACCTGAAATATACCAGAATTATTTACTTAATGGAAATAATAAATTTAATGATTCAACTTTCAAGTAAAGCTAAAATGAAATATTCAAGCATATCTTTTCATTTTAAAAAATGCATTTTAAACTTAGGTATCGATAATTTATGCCGAAAAAGTGGAGGTACCTAGATTATACATATTTTATATAGATAAAGCTCTTTGTAATGTGTGTGCAATTCTTTGAATTTCTTTAAGGAATGAGCAACGTAGAATAACTTCACTGAGTTTAAACCGTTTCCAATCAATCCAAGGCCTCTAACTACAACTAGAATTATTGATATCCTCATGTGTCATATTTTTTTTTAAGATTTCCACTTCAAGGTTCTTGTATTTTGTTAGTTTGTTCAATATCCTCAAAGATACATTACAGTGTGCAGTGACAGCCATGTCAATAAGAAGGCACATTCAATTTTTTTTCGTCATTGATCACGATGTCTGGGAAATTAGATTTGATTGTTATGTCTGTGTATATTGTAAAGTCTTATAATACTGTTACTGTCCCTATCTCTGTAACTTGGTTTTAGTGATGTCCATACCAATTCTTCCATTTTCTTTTTCTATAAAAGTTGCAGATGTTCCAATGCAGATATTACACCCACTATCTTGCCGGATTTTATATTCGGTTGTTGGTAATACCATACAACCTGATGTAAAATGGTCAATTGTTTCTGGATATTTATCACAGATTCTGTCTTTGTAGTCAACACATTTATTTAGTATGCGTATTTGGCAATTTCTTGTTAGCAAACAATTGTCTTGTGCAGCAAGCATAAAAAAATTCGGTTTCAACTTTTAAATCTGTATTACGTAACCATTAATGGATACAGAGTTGTTTGGTACGGGCAGGGTATTGGCCATAGTAAAGATCATGTTGCCATCGTCTCTGCGTTTGGTAGATAGCATTTGTTTTCTTTTTAGGTTTTGGCCGCTGGGGTATGTGAATTATGGTTCACTTACACCATTTCCCCACTTTTGAAATTCCCTTTTTGAATTTGTTACCTTCATATATTAGTGAATAAAGTTTATTTTATTCAGTTCATATACTTTGACACAGATCTTTAACCAGTCTTCTATAGTTACCAGGTATCTTTGAAGACTGATCTTTGGAAATTTGCAAGTTCTATTTTAACTAATCTTATGCCAACTTCAGATCGGAGCACATACAGATGGTCAACATATAAAACATTACACAAAAAGAGGTTTCTTGTTACAGTCCACAATGTTAGAACAGATTTTGACCCATTCTTTGTATTTATTCAAGCCGATTGGTTTCGTTTTAGAACAGTCATTTATCGGTATACGGTTGAGCAAGGTAGTAAATATATACATTCTTCATGCCGAAAAATATGCTTAACATGGATATTGTTTATATATATATATATACACACACACACACGCACATATATATGTATATATACATACATACATACATACATACATACATATATATATATATATATATATATATATATAGATAGATAGATAGATAGATAGATAGATAGAGAGATAGATACAGAATCCTTAAAGATCCATTCGGTCAGGTGACAATTTATTTCGTGGACTTCAGACGTCCATGACTTAAGTCAGCGAAATAAATTATCACCTGACCGAATAATTTTAATGATTCTGTATTCATTATAATATTTCTCTGTTCGTACATTGAGTTCTCTTTGGATTTATATCCTTCTTCGAATTATTCCTACTAATTATCAAGTGATATATATATATATATATATATATATATATATATATATATATATATATATATATATATATATATATATATATATATATATAGTGGATCTAAGAAGGTTGGGTAAATATTGAAGTTTGTTCTGTAAATAAAATATGCAATATCCACAAACATAAATTATAAGAAATGGCCAAATGGTAACGATATTCAATCACGACAAAAAATACATGTTTGAAACTTTATGTAACGTTTAAAAATTTTATATACACAATTTACAATTTCTTTGTTTTAATGATGTGTGCAAAGGTATATTTTAGAGAAAAAGCTATTTCGGAAATGTTCAGTTGTCTAATTTTGATTAAAAAGGTTGAATTTAATTTAGACAAAAGATTCTCTATGGAAGACATTAAAGTTAAAAAGTTTGTTGTGTAAATTTTTCTAATCTCTCATAAAAAACGTTTGTTTCATTGGCGGCACATTATCGTCGTTTGTATCTTTCGCGTGTATGAGCCTCAAAATGCGACGAAAATTCGTTTGCTATTTCTATTTATAGTTTTCTTAACAACGAAGTGGGCTCCAACGTGGCTTGGTAGCTGTTGCGAATTTTTCTGAGAAATGCGTCAGCGAAAGTTGCATTTTCTAAATATTAGGAATGAATTTGAGAAAGATGTTTTTATGAGCCTTTTTTTGCACAAGTTTTGACTGTTTTGTTATGGAAATTTCTCGAAACTTATTTTTATTTAACAGCAAATGAAATTCAAGAACATGTTTGAACTTGAAATGAGTGTCAATATATATATATATATATATATATATATATATATATATATATATATATATATATATATATATATATTCATTTCTAAATACGAAACCATAAAAAAATCACTTTAAGGGGTTGCGCTTCCGGTTTATACTTTTTTCCTGATTACAGAGATTGTTCCTAGAAAGAAAAGGGAAAATAGCCTATACAATACAGATTTTTATTTCAATTTAATTAAATTGCGTATTTACGTTTGCCACGCGCGCACATTTACTTTAATTCAATAACACACATAAATATATATCCAAGAAATAAAGCGACACTTTAAAAACAATTCTGTTTAATACCGAATAATCTTTCACTAGCTCAATAAAATCTGATAATTTTCTGCCTTTTGGGTGTTTAATTCTTTTTCTTATCTCCAAATTTATGATTTTATTGCTCAGCGCAAGGTAAATTATTTTTAGACTGGGTTGAAGGGAAACATGATATTCAGTGTCTTATTTCAAACTATGTGTGTATGTGTGTGCTTGTGCATGACTTCCATGGCACAAGCACATATACGCCACCCATGCACACCACATACACACGCATATACATTGTTCCAGGCGCATGCAAACTCACTCGGAGTCAATATAAGACGGACATACAATCAGTCCTTTTTTTAATAATAATAGATTTCAAGATCCTTTTCTCGGTTATAATTATGTTTTTCTCTCCCTTCATTAGTTAGTTCCTTAGTTAGTTTGCACGATCGTTACTCCCTGCCAATAACTCTAAATAATGGAGTATTCATTCTTTACTGCGAGAAAAGACAGAACTGGCATATCGGAGATGTTAATTTTTTTCGGTGAGAAAAAGAAAGAAAAAAGAAATCAACGAGAGACGTTAGACATATTTAACGTCTGTTTTGGGGAAATGGAAAAAAAATGTCACTTTCATAGCTTTTCCTTTGTACACCCTTGCTTATAAATACATTTGTTAATAAACATGTTTGCAAAACAGGTTTTCGGATACCAATTATTTTGTAATATTATTTAACAAGTTTGTTTTATCTGATGACACTATCTTATCCGAAGGCATTTTTTTTTTTTGTTGTTTGTTGTTTGGTAATCTTCTTTTATGTGCCATCTCCCTTCAGGACGTGGGCCATCATGGCTCACCAGATTTTCTTATCCTTTGTAGCTCTTAGTAAATTTTATCTTTTCGCTGTCTCGCCGAGCCCCTGTTCTGTCAACTGTATTTCCACAAGCTAGTTAGATAGGTTATTCGGTGCTTTCCTCTGTCTATTTTGAATATAATATCTCGTGAGTGTCAAATTTTCCAAGGCCTCTTTCTTCACCATGTGCCCTATAAATTTCAGATGTCTTTCTCATTCTAAGTATCAGTCTCCTTTTTTCCGTTTTGCTTAAATCATCATCATTGCTCACATGTTCACTCTATAGTATTCTCAGCATACTTCTTTTGAACCACATTTCTGTTGACACCAGTCTCATCTTCATCTGTGATGAGATTGTCCAGCATTCACTATCATAGAGGACGGCCGATCTTACATAAGAGTTAAATAGTCTTATCTTTGTTCCTGGCGAGATTTTCCTGGTTTTAATACTTTGCTTAGTTTTTGGAAGGCATTTTCGCTATCCTAATGCGGCCTCGAATTTAGGAGCCACATTTTCCGTCCCTCTGTTAAAACGCTTCTGAGATATTTAAGTTTTTGGAATTGCTTGATTTTGCCATCTCTAGTTTGTAATTCGTATGTTGAGCGCTTCTTGCTGACAACGATACACTATGTCTATTCTGTTCGCTTTTATGTATTGTTGTTGTTGTTGCTGAGTGAGAAAGTAGCATGCTAAAAAACTGATACTGGATTAAAAATATACGAAAGTCCAATATACCTATCATGTCATCCAATCTGATAAGAGTATGCCTAGCAATTTTTTAACGGGGGTTCACACATGCACGACAGCCGAGTGATATGGTGAGAGCTTTAGATAAAAGCAACATATAAGTTTACAGGTGGAGCTCATTTAAAAATACATTCAGATCGGGTAACCCAGTCAGCTACCACGGTATCCGATTGAGGGTGTTTCCATGTATCTAAATACGACTCCCAAGTCGATTGCTGTCTCATCTGTCAAATTAAAAAAAAAAGCAATAATTTAAACATCTGGCCATGTTGCACCCCAAATTCTTCCGCTCATGAACAGGGAATCGATTCTTCTTATAATTTTTGTTATTTTGCTAATGAGAATCACTTCCTGGATCATTATTCAAGACCTGGGTTTAAGAAAAGTAGTAAATATATGCATTCATTTTGAACAAATTATAGTTAAGTGACATTTGACATGTCCGTTGTTTATACTTTTTTTTAAATATGTATTAATACACTGCTGAATAGATGAGCTTTTTCCCAGTACATTTTTCATCTCTTGTCTACAAGGGTTACAGTGATCTTGTTAATGTGCTTGTCTGCCTTTCTTGATTATACCCAGAGCTCAAATACTGATATTATTATTATTATTGTTATTGTTGTTGTTGTTGTTGTTGTTGTTGCTGTTGCTGTTGCTGTTGATGTTGTTGTTATTGTTATTGTATCAACATACAAATAAAACATTAGACAAAAGGAGGTTTCTTGTTACAGTCCTGCTTGTTAGGACAGATTTAGACTCGTTGTTTGATTTTTTTTTTCCAAGCGTAGTGCCAGCAATTTTTTTATTGTTTCTTTAATATAAAATTTATGGTGCGCCTGACTGATTATTCGACGCTTGGTCAGTGGAATTGTCAGTTATCCATTCTTATTTCAATTAGAAGGCGCTCAAAGAGAAAGGAGGACATTTTTTTTTTAACGACATACTTTTCTCATCGCTAGGGACCATCTAATTTACGAGTCCCATCGGGAGGAGGACAGATTCGAACAGACGGCATATGGAAACCTATTACTTATTTTAGGGCAACGTCTGTCTCTTTATTAATAATAACAGATGTACGACGTTTCGAGGCTTCCAACGGCAAACCAATCAGCTTGTTGTGATACAAGTTATTGCAAAAATAGAATTTAATACTATTCGCATTACGAGTGTTGCCTTGCAGTCTTTCGGCTGAAACTGAAATATTGATATTGGAAAAAATATCAAGACCTAGCTAGAGAGATAAGATAATTCGGCATTTATCAAAAAAATGCCAATTCAGGACATAACTGCTCATGACTTGGCAAATATTCTTTTCTTTATGATCTCTCATATATTAAAAGAATTCGTGGAAATGATAAAACACTTTTTTTTTCTGTTGCACTACTCAGCAGTTTAAATTCAGAATTGCCCTCTTCGATTAGTTTCTTCCTCATGCTAGAGAATTCATTTTACCCTGTTATTTAAAGCCTAGCTGGTTAAGAGATAAAGTGTAGATTCATAGATTTTCTTGTGGTATTAAAACGAAAGTGATCTCAACAGATTTGGGTTGAATTTGAACTCGGCTTACTGGATCCATTTCTGCGCCAATAACCATTACGTTAACTCTTACCAGTCTTTTTAAATTAGTTTTGAAATACAACAAGATATATTGCTTATTGGAAATATTATATTACGTCTATTAGATTGCAATTAAAACTAAAATAAAAGCTTCAACAAAATTTTTTAATTTCTAAAAAATAATTTCAATCCTTAGGCATTGCTTTTCTTTGGAGGTACGTACTTAAAATCGTTATGGGAATTCATGTTTGTAATTAAGAATGTCAGCTTTCTCGGTGGTTTATTTATGTTAGGTTGGGTTAAGTATTTTATTATGAGAATTCTATTAAAGAATCTTGTTTAAATGTCAATTTTCTGACTTCACTTTCTTCACTGTTATTGCTAATATGAAAATTCGTTGATGTACCTTCTCTAAAGTTATGGTTTTGTTGTCTGTTTAAATACACTGTTTTCAAGTAGTTTGCATTCGATAAGAGTTATGGCTTAATGATACTAACACTATTAATACTAATACTTTGCAGGATCTGTGGAAAATTCCAAAATGTACACAATTAATATTATCCATGAGCGCCTGTCTCGTTTCTTCACCTTGTACTTTTCCTTCTCTCCTTTATCAATTCTAACCTTATTTTGATTTTCTGTTTTCATTGGTCTCGTTCTGGCATCTCGGTTAAGATTACTTTCCCACTGTTGTCTTGTAGCTTCACTGGTAGTTTTCTATAAATATTTTAATGGACATTGGTCTGATGAACTTAACTCTTTGTTTCTTTGACTTTACGAATACTAGATTGGTAGCTATGTCCCATCATTTTTAATTTTAAATAGCTAGATATAACTATATTTTCTAGTCTAACAGATACTTCTTTCGCAGTTCTGAAATGTGGAACGCTCTTTCAACTACCTGCTTTCCATAAAAGTTTGATCTTCAATAATTGTTATGGGGTCCTCCCTTTTTCATATAAGTGGACTCTACCAGAGTTACTTGGAGTGCTACCGTTAAATACCCAGAGTAAACAGTCAGTGAGAGTAGTCGGTGGTCGGATGTCAGTCGATGTCGGACGACCGGCTGAACGGTTGAACTCTCTGCCTTCGGGCGGGAAGGAACCCGAACGAGGCTACGCCGAAGGGCGGAATCTCGTTCGGGGAGGTAAACCGACCCCGAAACCGTTTATACGGGTTCAAAGGGTATTTTTTTGGCCGAGCCCACGGGCTCGGAGATCCCACGTTAAACCGGCCTTGTGCCACATGATGCCCTCGTGGGATGGTGACTAAATACTAGTCGGTAGTCGGATAGAGAGAGGATATACGAACGGAGATAGTGTGAGGTAACCTCTTGTAGAAGTCAGTTACAAGCACGTAGACTCTAAGGAAGTCCTACTTCGAGACTGTATATATCTATCTGTATTTGCTACTAACCACGTTCCTGGACTTACTAACAGTATTACTCTTTGTATGATTGTCTAAATACATTTTATTTCTTATATTTAATTATTGCGTTTGTCATTCCTTTGAGACCGAATTCATCTCGGAATCCACAACAATAATTTACATGCAATTTTAGTCTTCACCTTCCGTTTCATTGAATCCTGTTCTTTTTTTTTTTGTCTCGTCTCCTTTAAAATTATTTTTCTCAGATTCTTTCGCTCAAAGTCTTTCCGTTTAAATAGCTTTATTGTTTTGCTTGAGGTAAAAAGATGAAAAAAAAATGTTATACAAATTTTCACATGCAAAATAAGGAATAAGGAATATAGAAAGATTTTCTTCTGAACCTTCTTTCAACTTCTTTATACGACTTATTATACTTTTACTGAATCGCAATCTTTACTCTTCTCTATTGATAATTTCCCATTAATCCTTCATTTAAATTTTGCTAACATGAATCCCTCGCTTTCTATTATTTCTTACGTCTCCACCCATTCCTATTATATTTCATATTATATCTGTTTTCTTTCGTCTGATTTTGCTCTCCTTTTTTATTTTGTTCGCTCTCTTGTCTTGCAGCATTTCTTCCTAACATCTATTTTCTTTTTAATTTATCTCCAACCCATTCACGTTCATTTCGTAGATCTTCAAATTTTCTCCCTGAATAATACAATTATATAAGTTTCTCGAGCGGAAAGAATAACCGATCTTCTCTCAATCATAAAATTCTGGGATCAAACAGATACTACACTGATATACAAAAAGAAATGCGTAATGGCCTGACATACAAAACATATATATCTGTCTATTTCTGGGATGAAGTATTTTAATTATTTACACTATTTACATTGTCTTGACTGTTGTCCTCATCGTTGTTTCCATATTCACGACGATTCATCCGTTCACACGTTCCGGTCTTCTTCAGATTTATATTAATTTCGAACTGAAAATTTTATTTCGTCCGCCACAAAAATAAAATAATTGTTGAATTTTAAAGAATAATTTTAGAATTGTTATTTTTCAGGAAAACTTGGCAAAAAGATATTTTAGTTTTACATCTCTTAACCACCCACTTATATAATTTTATGGAATTTCGAGAAATTAATCTTTGAACCGCTTAATGTCTATATTACTTATACGCAGGACATCTTGGAAAATATAAGTCATTCTTTTTGTAAAACTGGGCACCCAGTTGCCGAAAATATTTTCTGAATCGTAAAATAAAAATGTCATAAAAGACAGTATTTAATTAAATCTTTTAATTCCTTTTATGAGTAAGTCATATCATGGACATTATTTTCTTTAAAAACATTGAGTAATGTTTGCACGAATTCCTATCATTGTTTAAAATTTTAATTAGAATAATTCATCACGTGTTAAATCTTTTAAAATTCTATATTAATTTGTAGCGGTTAGGTATTATTATTATTATTATTATTATTATTATTATTATTATTATTATTATTATTATTAACTAAAAACTATATTGAATAATCATAAAGCTTACTACATTCAGGGAACACCAATATTTTAAAATTAATTTTGATTTGTTTTGTGTGTATATAAACGTGCTGAATTGTATAAATATGGACGTCCATACACGAAATTATCAGTAAATAAGAGCGATACCTACAATGAAATTAAAGTCAACTTGCCTAAAAATCAATAAAACATTAAATATTTTCTTAAATTTTAAAGATTACTGGTTAGTTAAAAATTATATAAAAAAGGCGCTCACGTTATATTCGTATATGTACCCCGTAGAAAATTAGTTTAAAGTAAGGTTTTTGTTTGAAATCAGATTAATTAAACTTGAAATTAGCTAATATTCATCAAATAAATTTTCAGAAAAGCATATTTTAAATGTTTTTAATAAAGCGAATTACATTGTGCTGGCAGATGGATAAACATGGGTAAAAATACGATTTTAGCGATTTAAAAAAAAAAAAACACTTACCAGTCAGTTTAATTAGTTTTGAAATACAGCAAAGTATATTGTTCATTGAAAATATTACATTTCCTTTATTAGCTTGCAATTAAAAATAAAATAAAAGCTTCAACTAAAAAAAAAAAAATTCTAATTTCTAAAAAATAATTTTAATCCTTAGGCAATATTTTTCTTTGGAGTTACGTACTTATATCGTTATGGGAATTCATCTTTGTAATTAAGAAGGTCAGCGTTCTTGTCGTTGGTTTATTTATGTTAGGATGGGTTAAGTATTTTATTATAAGAATTCTATAACGGAATCCTGTTCAGATGTCAATTTTCGGGTTTCGGTTTCTTCACTATTATTGATAATATGAAAATTTCGTTGATGTACCTTCTCTAAAGTCATAGTTTTTTTTGTCTGTTTTGACATTTAACATGTAATATTTAGAAAACGCTCATAACGCTGTTGATGTGGATATAGATTGTCCCGATGTAGCTATAGAATGTGGATTGTGTTACACATGCGAGGAGTAATTTTCCTCTCTAAGTTTAACGTCAGGGATTGACATGTGTTTATAAATAGTCACAAATTGGACTGATATTTTTATCGAATAGAACATTGGTGAAGAGGTTTGTAACATCGACTGAAGCGAAGAACACGTGTGTTTGATTTCACTCGAAGATGTGTGGCTATAATTGTTGGATATGCATAGAGAAATTATATCATTGAGTGATTTTTTTATAGGTGATATACAGGGGTATGCATTTGCGATATGATATTTTTAGTGGAAAACAAGGTTTATGGAATTTACACACCCTTATATGTGTCCTGTTTGGTCTTCGATATGCGATTTGCAGAACTGCGAAAAATATTACAAGTACACATCAGTTCTAATAATTACTTTTAGTATTATAACCAATTTCGAATGAAAACTTGACCCTGTGTAAGTGGGTACTTCAGCTAAGCTATTAATAATTTATAAAAAACGATGTTTTTGTCCCTAGATTAGAATGCCGAAGAAATAATTCCTAATCACAGTCGATAATTTACAACTTTGGTTCACAGATATTTCTCCGTTTTTTTTGTGTTTTTTTTTTCTTTTTTATGAAAACATATTTTACACTGGTGAGAGACATATTTGTATTCATACAGTTGTTTTTTTTTTAATAATCATAACCCTATATATCATTAATGTATTATAATGATTTATTTTTCTCCTCTTTTTGACATTTTGGAAGTCGCCCATTTGCTGAAAGAAGGCTTTCCCGTTATTCCATTTGTTGAGAGATATAATCATTTTACGATGACTGTACAACGTTCAGATCGGTGTAGATATTTGAACCGAAGTTTTTAACTTCGTTTTTCAAAGAAAGCAATGAAAAACGTCCAAGATCCCAGGCCATATTTTCGCATCTGACATCTTGATCACGAATAGAGCGCGTATGTCGCTTAAACTCACAACGTCAGAACCGGTTGAAATATTTATTAACCAATAAACATTCAGATTTTATAGGCCCATTAATGTTATGGCTTTTTTTTTTTTTATATAAATTTAACTTTCATAGCGTATTTTCTATAAAAAAAAAATGTTTAATTTTGTTTTTATTTTTCCTCCTAGTCTCTATGATGTGCTTTGTGTTCCGTTTCTTCTCTTTTTGCGTAAAATTAAAAAAATGGTTAATTTTAAGTAATACGTTGATATTAATATATAATTTCATTTAAATTCTCTCTTTATGTATACCAAATATATCTAGTTACTACAATGTATGATCTAAAATAAGTTCACACGTCTATAATCTGCTTACATTGTTAATTCGAAGAATGTTTCAGGTAAGGTCACCTCATTGATTCTGTCTCGTAGCACCAAAATGCTGATACTAATTATCGCGTCAAATCATATATATTTCCTCATATAGAAACCTATTTTTTAATGTAGAATATTAGGATCCAAGAGAAAAAAAATAGCATTATCGCTATACAATTCTGTTTAATTTTAAAAATCATCTTTAATAATAATAAAATTATTCTATGATTTTGCTTCTTCAGAATGGTCATAATTTTTTCAACTTTGTGTTTTATTCGAAATTTTTCCATATTAAATTCTGTAAAAACACTTTACTTAAATAATTTAGTATTATTCGTAGTTAACGCCATATATATTCTAATTCACTTGTCTTTTTTCGCAGTATAATGATTTATTTCTAAGGAAAGAGAATCTGGTCAAGAAGGAGCATGTTTTTCCATTCAACTTTTTTTTTGTAACAGATGATTATATGAGGGAAAATCGTACTGGTTTTATAATAAAATTGCTTGAGAGACGAATAAGAAAAGGTGATTGACTTTTTATTATGAAAGCAAAAATGGGGAACATAACTTTTAAAGCAGCAAATAGTTAAATAATGATAAGAAAAATAAGAAACAGAAGAAGAAAGAGAAGGGATATCTGGTACGATCGGTTACATAAGAAATCTTAGAAAATGGAGCCTATCTTTATTGGAACTTTGGGAACAGTACCGAAAAATATAAGAACAAAACAAGAGGATATCTATCGACATCTCTGAGATGAGGTATTATAATTATTTACATTATTCTAATCTACATTTCCATATTAACAACGTTTCGGTCGTGGGACGTTCCGGCCTTCTTCAGTTGATTGGAATTTCGAACCCTTTATTTCCTCCACCGGGGTAGATTTTTCTAGTTCCACGTGACATGCCTCAAGGACACATGGCCCAGTAGATAAAAGCGTTGGTTAAATCCCTTGACTAAACCCAAAGCGTCGTGAGTTCTATACCAGGTTACAACAGTGGAGAACCAAAAAAAACTTGGAAAGTTGAGTTAAAGGGAAATAATTGATCCGTCCGAAAGAGGCGTGGCACGTGGAACAAGATAAATCGACGCCAGTGGATGAAATGAAGGGTCCGGTTCGAAATTCCAATTACCTGTAGAAGGCCGGAGCGTACAACGGACAAAACGTTATGAGTTATGGCAACAAAGATGAGGATAACAGTCCGAATAATGTAAATAATTTAAATTAAACTGTAGGAAATGGAAATTAAGAGAAGATTAGTTAATTTATTAATCTAAGTTTAATTCTGGCACAAAAGGTGTTAGGTGTACGAAGTGAGACTCGAACTCAATACATAGTAGTAATTATTAACCTCGATCGAAATTAGACTGAGCGCCTGCGCCCGAATTAAGGGTGAAAATGATAACCATTCAGAAACCTGTATGATTGTATAAAGATACAAATCGAAAGATCAATGCTGGTAAAAAACATTCAAGCACTTAATATCAAATATAAATCAATAGTGACAACAGGTGTAATCAATCAGTTAACCAATCAATAATAATAATATGGCTTCATATCTTAATTGAAGATGTCAATATGATCGTTTTGTCTTGGTAAATTAAGATGGACTTCACTAAATATCATTTTCAATTGGAGAGATTTTCTCGTATATTTTCCTATAATTTTATCACAATTTCAATTTCTTGCGTGACACTCCGTCACACATCACCATAATTATTATTATTATTATTATTATTATTATTATTATTATTATTATTATTATTATTTCCTTTGCTTTATGTTATATACTCATTTCCAACCGGGTCCCATCAAGAGACCTAAGAACAGAAGCGTATCATTTTTTCCACCGTGAATTTTTGTAAAAAAAAAAAGTCTATCGGGATATTTACCAGTCGAGGGCCCCAACTGCAGCTGGATTATTATTAATAATAATAATAATAACTGATTAGATTTTTAGGGCTTAACAAAATTTTGCAGTTTATTTAAAGACAGAAAATATGTTTGATTGTCAGATTGTTTTGGAAAGAATAATGATATAATATTAGGTTGGTGCAAAAATAATGTCGTTTTTTGACGTATTTTTTAACGTCAAAAAACGACATTATTACGTCATTATTTTTGCACCAACCTAATAATAATTTGTCCTACTAATTAACCCATAGCTGGGGAGGAGAGGTGTATTCATACTTTTTGTAAGGATATTTTCATATAAGTGAATATAACCAACCCGAATGAAATTGGGAAACGACTCTCCTATTTCAAATTCTGAAGCCTTATTCATTACACTACACACACATACAAGCTTACAGCTCGTGATATATTGTTTAATCCTTTTACCGCAAGCAAAGCAATAAAGACACCAAGACACAAGGGGCTACGGAATGTCAGAGAATATATGAGAAAAAATGGTATCAAGGGGAGGGAACAACAAAAGTACAAGAATTAAGATATTTTCAAACATCCACCCATCTAAGTATTGACCAGGCTCCACGTTTCTTAACTTCGGGGATTATACGTGAACCGGTTTTTCAATATGATGTGGCAGTAAAGTACAACAAAAGCAACACAACAACAACAACAACAATAATAATAATAATAATAATAGTTGTATTAAAATATTTCCTATTTGAACTAGTTTGTGACCTCTTGGACGAATTCTAATTTTAATAAAAAGTGATAATTCCATCGATATGACTTGTGTAATTCAACATTTTCTTTTGTCAAACTAAGCTTAGTTTAATAATCGTCAACATTATCATTGAAATATTCCAATGCTAACATAATTGAGAAAATAACGAAAGTATAAAATTATTAAAAAAAAAAAACAATGAAAAATATAATCCCAAGAAAATTTATCATTTTTATTGTATTACGTGATACATTTGAGTAGCCTGTTTACGAAATACATTTTTTTTTTTAACTTTAAAATAAGATATATTCGCATTTGATTAAAAATGATGGTGAAATTCTTTCCAGTTTCCTATTAAGATTGCACAGAAAAAAATTCGATCAAGTATGAATTTATGATGATTCTTTTGAGAACAGATATATTTTGTAAGGTTATCTTTTAATAATTCATTCAGCGCAATAAAATTTGTTCTCCATTTTTTCAAAGATGTTTCTTTCGGCGGCTGCTGGTGGTGGTAGTGGTGATGTTAGTAGTGGTGGTTGTAATGCAGGGTCTTTTATTTTGTTGTTGTTTTTTATCTTTTTCTTCTATGAATTATTTCATGCGTTATTGCTTCGAAACTAGCTCTGAAGACATTTCTTTTCTAGTGATTGTATTTTCTATTTGTCAACCTTCTTGCACGAAATACGCATGTACAGAGGAATCGTACACCGGAAGCAAATATTTATTTCTATTCCCTTTTATTATATCTTTTTCTCAATGAATGCCTGTACAAATAAACGAATATATAGATAAGTTAAGAATAAAATAACTAACAGATTTTGAACCGAAAGTAGAAGAAAACAATAGGAGATATAAAGGAAAAATCTTATTAAGCAGTACGTAAAACAATTTTTTTCAATACATGATCCACCATTGACAATGCATTTTTAACATTGAACCCTACCTAAGAAAAAGAACAAGACATATAATAATAGACGGCCTTGCTATCCAAATCAGTGATCCCGCTATTCTAAGATATCCAAAATCTATATTACGACACCTGAGTAATGTGAAAGTGTACCACCGCTTAAAAAGATCTTCCACTTCACCTCGCATCTGGAGTGTTGTAAAAAAAAAAAAAAAAAAACATTTGTCCACCATTTTCCAGTCATTTTCGGCGGTAATTTATTTTTTACATCAACGAAGAGATGTGCGTAAATTCTTGCAGATATTTACTCTTGGGCTTCGTTGACATTTACTAATTGTTTCAATGCCCGCAAAAAATATTTTCTTCTATTAATTTTCTTCTGTTGTTTCTCTTATAGTAATTAATTTATTTCTACTCTATCTTTCTCTTTCTCTCTCACTACACACACACACACACACACACACACACATATATATATATTTAGTTGGATTGATGTGAGTTTGTGACCTTGGGTTTCACGGACTTGCGATCGTCAAACTGATTAATTTTTAAATTTTGTATTTATATAGGGTTGCGTATATCGGGTATTTACTAACTCATATCAATACAACTAAATATGTTAACTCTATCACTGATATTGAGCGCTTTCCAATAAGTACCGCGCATATATAACATATAATATATATAGTAAATTGCATATATATAAATACATATATATATATATATATATATATATATATATATATATATACACATACACACACACACCACATATATATATATATATATATATATATATATATATATATATGTGAAAATATTGTAGAAAATAGGAAAGAAACTGCTTTGGTAAATAATCCGAAGTTCCTTAGTATTTTTGTTATTATTTTTAAAAAATAGTGCTCGATACGAAAGTAGAGCATAAATATAATTATTTAATTAAAATTTGATTCCAACTCGCTACATAAGAGGTCTCATGTTTCAAAACAAGAGCCGAAAACATCAAAATAATATTTGAATTAACTTGAGTTAAAGTAGGCTCTGTTCCATCTTCAAGCGAAAAAAAAAATTCACTTGAAGATGGAACAGAGCCTACTTTAACTCAAGTTAATTCAAATATTACTTTGAAGTTTTCGGCTCTTGTTTTGAAACATGAGACCTCTTATGTAGCGAGTTGGAATCATATTTTTAATTAAATAATTATATATATATATATATATATATATATATATATATATATATATATATATATATATATATATATATATATGTATGTATGTATGAACTGCTTTCATTTAACCACCATAGAGAAAATTTCCCTGCATGCTGATGATTGACTCCATGAAAGCGTCTCACTGCGCATTTCTTGGCCTTACGTTTTTAAGTGATTTGGAGTGTAACAACTACATTTAAGTAGCTGCATCTACTGCAAGGAAATTTGGTTCATTGTGTAGTGCTAGAATGTTTTTTTTTCTTGTCAGCGTCCATCCTGCAGATTTGCAAATCTACCATTCGCCCGTGCATTGAATACTGTTACCATATCTGGTCTGGTGCACATGCTGTTCATCTCGACTTTCTCGAAAAAATCCTAAGAAGGATCTGCCGAGTAATCGATGCTGACTTGGTATCTTGACATCTCTCACTTTCTCGACGAAGTGACGTGTCTTTCCTCTGTCTTTTCTATAAATATTTTCATAGCAACTGCTCTGACGAGTTTTTTTACCCCTGGTGCCCCCTCCATATGACATTAAACATGCTACTAGTTTGGCATCTATGACCCACACTCTTACTGTTGACATATATAAATGTAACAGTCTCTTCTACTGCAACAGTTTCTTTGCTCGCACTTCCCGACAGTGGAACTCCCTTCCGTCCCCTTGCTTCCCTGAAAACTAAAATCTTCAAAGATTTACATGCAACGTAAATCGCCATCTTTTGTTATTTTAAAACCAGTTCTTACATTATCCTTTCCTCAGTCCCATCCCCTATACCCAGTCTTTTCTCTCACTTTCACTCTCTATTTTCCGTTCGTTTTAATTTACTCAGCACCTGCCAAACGCGGATTCACAGCGATACGCAAATATATACATCATCATACGTCCAGACACGCGCACGTGCAAACTCATGCATATATAGTTTGGTTGGCTGATTTTGTTTAGCGGCATAACAAACTCTATGGGTTATTTAATGCCGCGAACTAAATATTTTGATCACCTTTTCATGGCTTCAAATAAATATATTTTGAAAGCAATTATATGCCTTCAACTACTGATAACAGGTATTATTGCCCATTTTGTTATAAAATATATTGTTGTTAATATGATGACATATACTGCTGACAATTTTGTTTTAAAAATAAATTCCTGGAAATTTTATGGTAATTTAAATATGATGTTAATTTCTTTTATACAAAAATGTATTGCTGGTATTTTTACTATAAAAATGTGTTTTTATACTTTCATATTTTTTTGTTTTGTTTGATGGTTCACTATTTGCCCATAGCCGGGACAGGAGGACTAGAAACAACAGTATTTAAGAGGTGCTTCCATGTTACTCAAAACCTGCAATACCCCGATCAGAGACCTTGCTGCGGCATGTAGTCTAGCGTCATACCCAGGACTAGAACATTCCATCCCTCTGTATTATTAAATATTCCAGAATTCACCTTCTGCTCCTTAATTTTGAGTGCGTGCTTTCTAGAATAAAGCGTTTCAGTTGAATATTTAATAAAAGAGGTCGTTAGAATAAGGATATCTAGGGTGGATCTTTTAAAAATAAAATGTCCAGGTTTGTCTGTTTGAAACACATATATACATATATGCATACCGTCCTGGGTATGAAGATAAACTATATCCATGTCCTGTTTAAGGCCTCCGATGAGGAGGTTTTGAGGTGCGTGGAACCACCTCTTAATTGCTGGTGTTCCCAGGTCCAGATATGGCAAATAGAGTCAAAAAACTATGAAAGTTTAAAAATCGAAAACTATGAAAGTGTAAAAATAAATTTTAATAACAGCAATAAATTTTTGACGGAAAAATTATTACCAGCAATACATTATTACCAGCAATAAATTTTTGAGGAAAAAATTATTATCAAATTATTATTATTATTATTATTATTATTGAAGATAAAAAAAAATACTAGCAATACATTTTTGAAGAAAGAAAATATAAACAACAATAAAAATCTTGTCGTTATTAAATAAACCATTGAGGTTGATATACCGTAAAACAAACCAAACCAAACCATATATGCATATGGGTATATACCAAACAGACACATTACATATGCATATCTCGCAGGAAATCCACCTTGATATCACTGTATATCGAACATATTTTATATGGTTTTATTTGCCGTCGTTGTAATCAGTCTTTTTCCTTTTTCCCAAATTATCTGGATATTTCAAATATTGCCTTTATTTTGCAAACTTTTGTATGTCATCATTCTCTTTACATATAATCTTTATTCTCTCATCATTTGCTCTTTTGGAAATACGTCAATGTCTCATTCCTTCTATTCACTTTCTTTGTTTCGCTTTCTCCTCTTATTTCAAGCTTTTTTTATCTTCTATAGCCAATCGAAACAGCTATATACCATCAGATACGATACCAAGTAATTCCCATAAAATCCTTCGTAAAATAATAATAATAATAATAATAATAATAATAATAATAATAATAATAATAATAATAATAATAATAAAAGCAATATTCTAAAGCAGTTTTTCATGCAGAGTTTTCTAATTAAATGTCCAAGCAAATGAAGAGTAAACCCTCCCATCCTTGAAAAAAATAGCTAAACCATTAACAAAAGCAGGAAAAAAAATCTGTATAGAAAACACAACCTAGACACCTTCAGATTTTCCATGAAAAATCGTCTGAAAAAGAAGAAAAAAAAAAGAAAATATCAAATAAATATTATTTTTAAGACAAAAAATTCATTTTAGATTTATCTCCCCTTGTCTTTTCCATATCTGTGTAACAAAACAACTGCAAGGAGAGGATCCGTCATAAGTCTCGCGTCACATCTCTTGGAAAAGGATACGAACATGAAATTGTCCATATTATCGACGTGAATTATGGGATATCGACAAATCATCCTTACAGTTGAAAACACAACAAAACTAACAAACAACAGAAGCAATAATAGTGATAATAATAATAATATTAGTGCTGAAGCAACCCACGAGACAATGTGAAGAGTCCATAAGAGTGAATTAGAATAAATAAATAAATAAAATCGGGATAGTAACAATCATTCTGTTTGAAATATGGTTGTTTTCGTCTTGAGCCAATTTTGATCTTTCTTTTTTGTTACATTTGGCAAATTATTTTTATTGCAGAATATATTTTATCTAAATTTGTAATTGGTTGTGTTTCCAAGGCGTGCCAGTGTGGGTGTTATTTTGTGGATATTTCTAGCGTACAAATGACTCAATGCTACATCTGACGGTTAAGTGGCAATTGTATTAAGGTGACGAATGTAGCTATCGAGAGAGATTATCTCTTCAAACGGACAAAGTTCAGGCCTTGCAAATAAATATAAACTCATAAATAATGCCCAGCCGAAGTTTATAAATAATTGAAGTCCATATGCAACAGAAAATGCCGATAACAACAGCTTTAATAATAATAATAATAATAATAATAATAATAATAATAATAATAATAATAATAAATATTATTTATAATCTCATTGGTATATTAAGTTTGAGGAAATTGTCGCTGTTATTAATATAATACTGTGCGAGTGATGTAACGGTTATTAGCGTAGAAAATAGAAACTGAGTTCAAATTTCGACCAAGGCTGTTAAGTTCCCTTTTTAATAATTGTTATGATGTTGATTTGGGGTTAGTAGAGATAAACGCCAAATAACACGTAACAATAAAAAGGGTTTTAATAGGTTGGTAAAAAGGTACAGAAATCGCCTGAGTAGTCAATAACTAGCTCAGCTAAGAACTTCTCTGTCTGGTATTTATCAATCCACCCACGAGGACCGAATGTGGCACAAGGCCAGTTTAATGTGGGTATCTCCGAGCCCGTAGGCTCGGCAAAAATATGGCCTTTCTGAACCCGCCTAGACGGGTTCAGGCCCTGTCAACCTCCCCCGACGAAACCTTCCCCTTCGGCAAAGCCACGTCCGGGTTCTCTCTGCTAATGCAGAGAGTTCGACAGACGTCGAGATATCTGTCTCACTGTCTTCCTCATGTCAACTATGCCACTATTTAAAGTCTTTGTTCACAGACGCAGACAAGTTCATCTTCAAGAGGGGTGGTAGGTTTCCGACACAACAATAATATTCTTATTAACGGCATTTACATATTCTGCTTTATCCAGTCTAGATGACGGAATAAAGAGGGTGTGGAGAGTCATGTTCACGTATGTCCTGTAGTAATGGGATTTAAATATGATTTATCATATTAAATAGAGGCTTATCGACAGTCACTATCAATGGTAATGGTAATATTAACCGTTTCCTTATCAGGAAACATTTTGCATTCATAGACCAGACAGCCAGTACTAGTCAGTTGAACTTTATAAAATCATTCCTTCCTAACCTTTTGTTTGAAGTAGTGTGGAATGTCAGCCTTCTTGATTATGTCAATATTTTCTCTTAGCGTTCGCTTTGTGTTACATGTGAAACCAATTTTAGACGGTTCCTAACATCGAAACCTACTCAAATGATGTTGTTTCTGTTATTTGGTACAGTTCTTTGCCAGTCCACAAGTTTCGAAGTAGGTTAGTCTTCAGCAAGACCAACAGGCTTCACTCATTCAAAGGCATTTTAACCATTTTTACCGTAATTTCTTAGGATTCTTGAAAACTACATAAACTGCGACCCAAAGACGAATATGCAATGTAATCTGTCCTGATTTGGGGTTTCGAATTCAGTCACTTTCTCACCGCCGTAATATGGCTTCTCTCTGTCTTTTCTATAAATATTTTCATGGCATCTGCTCTAACGAGCTATTTTCACTGGTACCTCGACAGCATGAAGTTAAGTGTACTGTTAGGTTGGCATTTCGGTCCCACCCTTTTTTGATCGAAACAGTTAAATGTATCAGCCTCTTCTACTCCAACAGCTTCTCTCCCACCAGACGACAGTGGAACTCACTTCCTCTTAATTGATTCCCTGATAATAATAATCTTCAAAAATGTAAATGTAATGCCAATCGACATCTTCTGTTGCTTTGATCCCAGTTCTTCTATTTATCGTTTCCTCAAACCCCCTATACCCAGTCTTATCCCTTACTTATACTCTCTGTAGTCCCTTGCGTACTAGTGGCACTACTGACTTGCTTGGAGTGAATTGCTTAAAAAGAACAAAAACAAGAAAACTGTCGTTGTGTTTCGTACTAATGAGTCCAGGCACTTTTCAGACTGGTTTCTTATTGAGTACTTAAATTAAAGCTAAAGATCAGCGTTTTCATTCTCCTAGACTGGTTGCCAAACAATAGCTGAAGGAAGAAGTATTCAAATTTTCAAATGTGAAGTAAACGAAAGAGATTCAGTTAGAATTTGAAATCGATCGTTTCATTTACACAGAGGTGACCCATAAATTACGCCAGTCATAAGTCATCCACAGAGAGCAGAACTTGAAATTATTCCAGTCATAATTCACCCTCAGAGAGCACATCCTGAAATTGCTCCAGTTATAAGGCATCCTCATAGAGCAAACCCTGAATTTACTCCAGCCATAAGTCATCTTCAAAGAGCAGACCCTGAAATTTCTCAAGTCATAAGTCATCCTCACAGAGCATACCCTGTAATTGCTCCAGTCATACGTCATCTTCAAAGAGCACAGAATGAAATTACTCCAGTCATATAGCATCCTCATAGAGTAGACCCGGAATTTACTCCAGTCATCCTCAGAGACCAACCCAGAAATTACTCCAGTCGTATCAGACCCTGAAATTAATGTAGTCATAATTCACCCCCAGAGAACCGAGTCTGAAATTAATCCAGTCATAAGTCATCATCAGAGAGCAAATCCTGAAATTATGGCCAACTTCAAACTTCATACAAGGTAGACTTTCGGTTTCTGGGCAACATAAGTTAAAAATCTCAAGACAAATCAACTTTTCCTTTTCTACTACAATCTATCAATTCGATTGTTGACTATTGAATCTTTTGTCTGTGAGAGTGGCAATTAAACCTATTTTGTTTTGTTTTTATTGAGGGTATATGATTATTGGAGAAAGAAATAGTTTCCATTTTATCTTCAAATCAATGGTAATAAACTGCATTAAAAACATCGATACAAGAAAAAGAATTCATTTTATCCAGTAGACGCATATATGTTTATATTCTGTACCAGTGTAAGTTTATTTATTCATCGCTCATTCACTTTTTACCCCCCATATTATATATATATATATATATATATATATATATATATATATATATATATATATCCAAGTATATGATTGGTGTATATGGAATGAATTCCAATAACCAACAATTACTATTCTTAAAAGAGTGCTCAATACAAAGTAGAGCAGATATAATTATTTATTTAAAAAATTTATAACATAAATATGTTATAAAATCACTACAAAAATAACGATTTTGTTTCAACACCCTCGGTGTCTTATCAAGTGATAACGTTGAATGTAAAATAAATGGTTTTAAAAAGTTTCAAATTAATTAACAATCCTTCGCAAGGGGAAAACATTGTTACAAAGGCTAGATGGACCAATCAAAACACAAGTATAGGAAAATTCAAAAAGCTTGATAACGAAGTCATGTTATAATATCTATTCAGATGTTTAAAATATGGGTAGTATTAAAAAATAATTTATTCCAACCAATAATTACTAAATTATATGATAAAATTTAATATTAAAATTTACAACTGCTAATTACAAAATCAAAATTTAAAATTTATTCGCTATTAAGTTTACAACTATAAAATTACTGAGGAGAAACGAAGAAATATATATGTTATTCAATTTATTTCTTCATTGAAGTTACTTTAGCTAATTTAATATCCGGTCCTTTTACAATGTATACATTTTAATCCTAATAGTGTGTGAATGGGGTCCTAAACTCACGCGTAAAACAAGCGCAATCAGATTCTAATATATAAGAACCAAGACATATTTATATATATATATATATATACACACACACAAAAAGAGACAAGACAGAGAACATCTTCACGGTCTGTCATGAAAAAAAGGGGGGAGTGGGGGAAGGGAAACCAACACACACGTAATATATACACAATTAAAAGTGAATGCACTTTCCATACACATAGATACCTATAAATACATGAATAACCATCCACAGACATTGACCCAGACAATCGGATACCACAACCGATAAATATTTAAGACAGAAAATGTCATTACATGAATGCTAACAACCTATTGAAATATAACTTAAGCGAGTAAATATACAAAGATAAAAATGATTAAAAATAATATTATTTAATATATTAAAATAGTGTATGTAAATATAAAATCGGACATCAAAGTCAACACCCATCGGTAACTACGATGTCCACCTCATATACATATATATATATATATATATATATATACACACACACACACACATACACGCATATATATATATATATATATATATATATATATATATATATATATATATATATACACACACATACATAAATATACATACATACATACACACCGAAATATCTACACATACATACATAAACATATACATACGTATATATCTCCATGATATTAAGTACACATACACATACAAACATATATACACATATATACCCACAAATATACACATATATGTGTACACATACTCACATATAAATACATATATACACACAGCAATACACAAATATAAACATATATACACACATATACTAACCCATGTGGCTGTAATGACATACCCAAGTTTCCCTAACTACACGTACACATAAACAATTTCATATACAGTAGGTGTCAACATACATATATACAACTGCAAACCTACGTAAATAAACACACACACATATATACATATATATACATACACATACACACATATATATACACATACATATATACATACATATACATACATACATACATACACACATACAGAAATATACATACACATAAATATATACATGATAATACCTATCTATAATAACAAATACACATATATACGTACATACACATAAATACAACGACATTTAACCAAAAACATATATAAACATAGATACATACACATACATAGGCATATACATACATCAATATACATGCAAACACAAAAATACACGTATCCTAACATACATATATAAAAACACATTCATACCAACATAAATATACGTAAATAACTTTAGGTACACAATATAACAATACACATACAAACATATATACATATATACATATACATACACATACTCATATATATATATATATATACATATATATATATATACATACCTATATATATATATATACCTACACATAGACATACATGCACACATACACATACATACACATGCACACACACACATATATATATACATACACATAAATACATATATACCTACATATATATATATATATATATATATATATATATATATATATATACACACACATACATACATACATGCATATATATACAACTACATAAACATACAGGCACTTACATATATACACACATAAAAATACATACATACATACATATACGGATACATACCCACATATATATACACACACACACATACCCACATCTACAAATACACATACATACACATATACACCAATATTTTTAACCTCTTTTCTTCTTCTCCTCCTTTTTACCTTCTTACTTTATATATATATATATATATATATATATATATATATATATATATATATATATACACACACACATATACATACATATACGTACATACACGCACATACACAAATATATCTATATACACACAAACAACCACTTTCCACTAAAATTAAGGTAGACCGTATGAGGAAAATGATTCATAGGGTATTTAAGGATTTAGGTCTTAGGACAATAGTCACTACTAATGTTAAACAAGTTGATTTTCTAGACGTCACCCTAAACCTTGCTAGCAACTCTTTCCAACCATATGTGAAGGTTAATTCCAACCCGATATGCGTTAATCAAATTCCAACCACCCCCCTTCAGTTATCAAACATATACCCTCTTCCATTGGATTTAGAATTAGCACTAACTCTTCTAACAAAGATGTTTTTAATAAACATAGTGACTTTTACAATTCTGCACTCAAAAATAGTGGATACAAAGATATCACTATTCAATATAAAAACCCTTTTAACTACAACCATAATAAGAAAAGAAGATCTAGAAAGATCATTTGGTTCAGTCCCCCTTTCAATATTATGATTAAATCTAAATTAGGACGTATGTTTCTAAACCTCATCAAGAAACATTTCCCTAACCCTGAAACTAACCCACTTAGTAAAATATTTAATCCTAATACCCTTAAATTAATCTATAGTTGTGCAGATAACCTAGAGAAAATAATTAAAAAACAACAACATAGTCTTTAACAAGTATAGGGATTAAAAAAGCGTGATTACTCAAAAGGTTACTAACAGTAATACTAAACAGTAATACTAAATATAATAACACAAATAATAATTTATGTAATTGTAGGTATCCTAATAATTGTCCACTACAAAATAACTGTGGAATTAGTTCTGTAGTCTATCTTAGTACAATCTCAACTATTGAGAATCCAAATATAAAGAAGTTTTACATTGGTAGCACAATGAATACATTCAAAGAACGCTGGCGGGGGCATATGCAATCTTTTAATAACAGTTACAATAGGTACATGACTTTTGGAATCTAAAAGAAAAGAACAAAACACCTACGGTTAAATGGACATTGATTAAGAAAGCCCGGACATGTAACTCCCTATATTCCCCATGTTACCTGTGTCTTAACGAAAAATTTGAAATAATTAGATTTAAAAACAAGGCTGATCTCTTAAATCAAAGATATGAACTAACGGTCAACTGTAAACACCGTTATAAATTTAACTTATTATAGGGGTCGTATACTTTAAATGATGATGATATGTAACTGTAAGTTTAATAGATTATAACTTTTATTGCCTGATGGTCAATCAGACGACATGAGTGTGTATGGTATTACTACATAATATTATTCATTTTTCTGTATGTATATATATATATATATATATATATATATATATATATATATATATATATATATATATATATATATTTGTGTGTAGTTATGTGTGTTTGTACTGCGGAATGTGTATGTTTGTATATTAATGTATTAATATGTTGCTAAGTTTTGTATATATATATATGTATATATGTATGTGTGTGTATTTGTTTGTGTGTCTATAGATATATTTGTGTATGTGCGTGTATGTATGTATATGTATGTATATGTGTGTATGTGTGTATATGTATATATATATATATATATATATATATATATATATATATATATATATATAAGTAAGAAGGTAAAAAGGAGGAGAAGAAGAAAAGAGGTTAAAAATATATATTGGTGTATATGTGTATGTATGTGTATTTGTAAGTGTGGGTATGTGTGTGTGTATATATATGTGGGTATGTATCCGTATATGTATGTATATATGTATTTTTATGTGTGTATATATGTAAGTGCCTGTATGTTTATGTAGTTGTATATATATGCATGTATGTATGTGTGTATATGTATATATATATATATATATATATATCTGTAGGTGTATATGTATGTATGTGTATGTGTGTATATATATATATATATATGTGCATGTGTATGTATGTGTATGTGTGCATGTATGTGTATGTGTAGGTATATATATATATATATATATATATGAATATGTGTATGTATATATATATGTATATATGTTTGTAATGACATTTTCTGTCTTAAATATTTATCGGTTGTGGTATCCGATTGTCTGGGTCAATGTCTGTGGATGTGTGTGCATGTATTTATATCTATGTGTATAGAAAGTGCATTCACTTTTAATTGTGTATGTATGTACGTGTGTGTTGGTTTCCCTTCCCCCACTTCCCCCTTTTTTTTTTTCATGACAGACCGTGAAGATGTTCTCAGTCTTGTCTCTTTTTGAGTGTGTATATATATATATATATATAAATATGTCTGGTTGCTTATATATTAGAATCTGATTGCGCTTGTTTTACGCGTGAGTTTAGGACCCCATTTACACACCATGAGGATTAAAATGTATACATTGTAAAAAGACCGGATATTAATTATAGCTAAAGTAACTTCAATGAAGAAATAAATTGAATAACATATATATTTCTTCTTTTCTCCTCAGTAATTTTATAGTTGTAAACTTAATAGCGAATAAATTTTAAATTTTGATTTTGTAATTAGCAGTTTTAAATTTTAATATTAAATTTTATCATATAATTTAGTAATTATTGGTTGGAATAAATTATTTTTTAATACTACCCATATTTTAAACATCTGAATAGATATTATAACATGACTTCGTTATCAAGCTTTTTGAATTTTCCTATACTTGTGTTTTGATTGGTCCATCTAGCCTTTGTAACAATGTTTTCCCCTTGCGAAGGATTGTTAATTAATTTGAAACTTTTAAAACCATTTATTTTACATTCAACGTCATCACTTGATAAGACACCGAGGGTGTTGAAACAAAATGTCTATTTTTGTAGTTATTTTATAACATATTTATGTTATAATCTTTTTAAATAAATGATATATATATATATATATATATATATATATATATATATATATATATATATATATATATATAATTATGTATATATATATATATATATATATATATATATATATATATATATATATATATATATATATATACACGCACACATATACATACACACACACATTTTCGTTAAAAGACGTCTGACAAATTAGGCTTTTTTATTTAATTTTACTTGTGGTCGTACAAGTTATTTTCTTTCTGGACCCAAGGTGTGCAAAACTGTCAAAGCTGGCTAGCTTGGATATCAAATTCATCTATACCCTGAGGAGGCACGGTGGAGTAATGGATATCAGTTCGGATTGAGGAATTGGGAAAACCGAGTTCGAATCTATTACATTCTCTTACGTGCTAATACCCTTGGCAAATACATGAAGCCTCTACTTCTCCCCTCAGATATGGGTAAATAGCAGGACAGGCCGAGTTCTATAACATTGAATGGCAACAGGTCTACCGCAGAAAGAAATGGCAACCTACTGCGGGAAAATAAATCTGTATCGTCAGTCATATATCGAAAGATACCTGATCGCCTAAGCGTGTATCACGCATGGCACATAACTGACTGATATACACATCACTAAATGCCTAAAAATTTTACAAATCTATTTAAAAACGTCAAAAATCAACATATGAACAAAATTATAATATGTCGTTTTATTAATAACCAAAGTTATTTTATATTCAACGGAATTTTTTCATGGACAGAAATTTCCCTTACCAATAGGGTCGTCACTCAGCCGAGTACTGGCATACATCTCCGTAGAATTTTTAGAATCCGAACGCTTTCGGTTTATTCTCCTAAAAGACGTAAAATTTATCAGATATACTGGCGATGCACTATTAATATACTGATACGATTCCTCATTACCAGAACCTGTTGATAGATTAAACATTATATAACATACATTCAATTTCATCTATAAAAGAGAATCAAACTATACTTTACCATGTCTCGATCCCATGATAATATGCCCACACAAGAGTAAACAATTAAAGGTCTGTCGAAAATCCACAAATAATAACGATCATCTATAGTAATCGTCCCCTCACAACAATAAAATAAAATTCGAAGTAAACATAGGCTTTGATTTCAGAACATTTTGAATCTGTAGTCTTCAATTCTTGTTTGAAGAGAAATACATTGAAAATACTTTAAAACTCTTCCAACATTCAAATTATTTCTTGTAAAATGTCAAAAGCAAAGCCTATAAAAGCACAGAAGAAAAATACAAAAAAAAAACAATTATAATAATAATCCCAACAGCCATAACAACATTGACTTTAAGTGTGATGTAGAGACAATTAGGATAAAGCAGAAATATTTCAGTGGTGTTATCATATACATTTGCAAAAAAATAAAGTATCGTCAATTTTCATGAATTTAAAATATAATAAGAATTTACAAAATAAAACGTATATAAATCAAGAAAAATTTTAAAAAATGCACTATAAATCAAAATAAATTTCACGAAAACTACTATATATAAATAATTTTGTGAAATTTCTTGAAACCGGATTTTGTTTATCATCATACCCAATGCTATTGTTACCCGGTCCACCCTGACTCGAGGTGTTACAACCTGATAGGGTGACAGCTATGGGCAAATAGTGAACTCTAATCAAAGACAAAAAACTATGAAAGTATAAAAATACATTTTTTTAGTAAAATGTTATAAAATTTTCGCACATTTGCCCACGTTGTAATATTTGATATCCTTTAAGATACCTGTGATACAAAGATGTAAAAGAACACCTTTGAAAACTATGAAATACAGCGAAGAAAATATTAAAATAGAACACATTACAATCAAGAAAATATCATTTGTAGTTTAATTCGAGGGTGTGAAAATGTATGCGTATATATTATTACACCCTGGTGCAAGTTGATTGAAACAACCGATTTACTTTCCTTTTATTCAATATACGGTCAGTTGTTGACCCACTGGAGTGACAGGGTGTAATCGATTTCTATTTTTTCCTCAGATTAGGTCATTTGCAGTGCCTTGAATGTCGACTAGTTTTCCTACGGCCATTGTCTGCTAAGGCAGTGGAGAACTTCCAGAGGGAAATTAACAGGAGATAACTGATAACTGACATCCATTAAACATGGCACGTGGAACTAGAACAGTCTAACTCAGTGAGCAAAATAAAGGGTTTAGTTCAACATTCCAACCATCTGAAGAAGGCCGGAGTGTGCAACGGCCGAAATATTGTAATAAATATGGCGACAAAAATGAGGACAATAGTCCGATAATGTAAATAGTGTACATAATACTTCATCTCAGAAATATAGACAGATACTGAAGATGGCCGGAGCGTACAACGGCCGAAACGTTGTAATAAATATGCCGACAAAGATAAGGACAATAGTCCGAATAACGTAAATAACGGAATTATTGTTTTGTTTTTTTTTTGTTTTTTTTTTCAACGGATTTGTATAAGTGTGTATATGCATAAGTTGTTTCTGGATTGTCAGAAATTAAGATGATTTTTGGATTTATGTAATAGCAACTTTTGAATTTATGAATCAATTAATTACTTGAAATAGTGTATCAATGACTTCTGTCCGATTAACATTAATTGAAGATATTTTCTCCAAGTAATGCAACAAAATAAAAAAAAGACGAGTCAGTTATAGCAGTTTTTTTGTTTTCTCTCGTGACATTTGTGATTCAATAATTATGTCTCGTTATTTTCCATTTTACAAAGTATTCAAATGTTATGAAAGTCAATGATAAAGTTTAAAATGTTTTGTCTTTTAGACTAAATCGATGTTTGCGTTGATGAAACTACAGATGAGAATGTATGAAAGGGGAATGCTGAAATTTTAATCTTTTAAATAATTTTTTCTCCCAATGTATTCAGATATTAATATTTAAATATTTTTCTCGCAATATATTCAAATAAAAATTTATCTGTTTACCATTTTAGAGAAAATATATATATATATATTAAATTATCTCTCTTATATCAGGGAACTCAAAAATAACTTAAGCCCATCTATAAAATTGACCAAAATATGGATACATTTTCTTTCAGCATTTCATTGACAATAACTGTAAACCTTATATAGTTTTCAGAACGCCGACAATTTGCCTCTCTCTCGCAATGAAAGAGACAATAATAATACTTGCGCAAAGAGAGACGCATGAAAAAAAATTTCCGATATAGAAACAGAAGAAAAAGACATGTTTCATTGATACGCATATTAATTACAAACAATATCAATGTTAATTTATTACTGCATATTTTTCAACAAGTAAAGCTAATCATAGGACAATGCTCATTGTATAAACTTTAAAATAAACAAAGACGCAATAAATGCGCCTATTTCACGGTAAGTGACATAATATAACAGAAAATAATTGTAATTGAAAATACTGCTATTGAGCTTAATTTCACATAGCGCGAAATCATAAATATTATTCTCTATAGATGTATAAGGACCCTTTTGAAAAATATCTAAGTTAACTATAGAAATTATTAATTGATTCTCATAAAAATGATTGTGTGTTTCCCTCAATGTATTTTTATGACAATTTCTGTTTGAAATTTCCAGACAAGCTTTTGTTATTATTCGGACTGCCATTTACATCAATGTTTCGTTTGTTGTACCCCCTAGTTTTCTCTGTTTTTCTTCTTAATGAGATATAGATATATATGCACAAAATTGAAGTTATTGTGAAAATAAAGTTGCGTTATATTATATACTATTATTGTGAATTGATTATAGGTGATTAGTAACTTTAGCTTATTCTGGCATAACGCTGCAAAAATGGGGCTATCAGATAGAATCAAAACGGTTAATTCATTAATGGTCACAGAGAGTATTTTTCGATATTCTATTATTGAAAATTTAATGGTTTTATAGCGAAAAAAAGTATTTCCTTTTGTTGAAATCTCGTTTCTTAATCAACATCAATCGAAATCATAATACACAACCCTTTACTGCAGTTAATTATAAAAGGCTGTATAATATGGCGATTATCTAAGCGTAACATAGACGAGGTAGAAGGCTAATGTATTGGGTACCTAGTGAGAATCGAACGCATTATGAAGTCATAAATGTTCTAGCGAGACAAGTGCCTCAATACATATAGTTACATATTGTTTTAAATTAATCAATACATATAGTTACATATTTTTAAATTAATCGATGCATATAGTTACTTATTGCTTTAAATTCAGAGTTGTCCTTTTCTTAGACTGGTTTATAACCATCGCTAGAAAATGCAGTCGACAAGCAACCAAAACAATTGTTCGTCAGTTTCTTATTTTTTGTATGAAAAATTGAATTATATTTCCTCAAGCAAATACTTCTTCCAAACCTTTAAATGATTAACTAGTTCTGTATGTTTCTTCCTTCTCTTCATTTTTATTTGAAATTTTAAGCTGTTGTTCACTCAATGCGAGTTCCAAACGTCACTCAAGAATACAGAATGGGACTGTTCAAGGGAAGAGAGAATTGTTGATTTTAAGTATATGAACGATAGATAACGGTTGACTTTAAGTTGACCCCATGTTACTGGCATGGTGGGTCTTAGCTGTAAAGTTCTGAACTGTTGAAACAACGAAATATATTTGGTCAGCACATTTTCCATGGAAATAGACAGAGGTTTGTGGTATAACGTCTGCTCGTAAGTGGTTGTGGGGATGAAAATAGTCCATCAGTTGCGGGTTCGCGTAAAAGGTTCACAACTATGTCGAAGATGTAATTTGGGATTGGGTAGCAATACACATTATTTTTTTTTTGTAATTTGCCTCTTGTAAAGCAAGAGTAGGGTAAAAGTGTGTTGGCATCTCCAAAACCGCTATAAAGAAGTAAAAGCAATCCGGGATGCGTTATCGATGGTACTCTATTAATAAAAGAAACCCAGTGCAGGAATTTCAATTGTTAAAAAGAAATGTTTTACATTTTAAGAAAACAATTAAGAATGAACAAATCGGAGCCCAATTTACTTATAGGTAACCATTTACAAAGATTTTACATAATAATATAGAATTTAATAAAAAATATTCGTCATCTGGTTTACGTGTATATATATATATATATATATATATATATATATATATATATATATATATATATACAGGCTCTATTTCAGATATTGAGCACTTTATCCTATCAATATAGCATTCTCTAAAGCAATATTTTATCATATATATACATAATTTCATATATATATATATATATATATATATATATATATATATATATATATATATAATTTGAGGTTTTTAGCTTGGGTTTTTGAAACATGGTAATTCCTGTATAGCGAAGAAACCATATTTTAAAACAGTTAATTTATAATATTTATGCTCTATAAATTTATATTGAGCAGTAAAAATAAAATGAATCCAAAGAACACCGTATCACATCTCTTACTGTTCATTCTTTTTATTAATATATATATATATATATATATATATATATATATATATATATATATATATATATTGTCACCGGCAGCTACAATTCATTTTACTGACAGATGAGGAAAATTTGTTGAAATTTTCTATTTAGTTTTTGCAGACTAATCTTTTGCCATCATCAAGTGGTTTATATTTGAAAATGGTTAAAGAATTATCCGAAATCGCTTAGGACAATAGACACTATAGACAAATTTTATTACACACTTTTTTAATCACTAAAAGAAGGAATACTAGAAAAGCTTAATAATAATTCATATATATATATATATATATATATATATATATATATATATATAATTGTTTGTGTGTTTGTACGCGCGTTTCTTATGCATGTATGTATGTATATTCAAAAGTTAATATACATATTGTACAAAATCGTATTCTTGACAGACAACAGAAATATTACAATGTTGTCTGCTTAAGCTCCTCACTACTGGATTTTAAAATTATTAACAAAAGTCCGGGTTAAGAGATGAGAATGCTTAAGACAGAAGAGTAACACTGCCAAGAATGGATTTAGTTAAAGACATAGGCACCAAATCTCCTCTAACAATAAATCAAATGTACCAAGGTGAGTATCATTTCCTACGCATCCTTGATCCACCGCACAAGAATTAAATGTCTTTGTTTTAACTGTGCTTTGGACCGAGAGCGCTTTCGTTAGGTCATCTACGGTTCATCCCCTAAATTCGTTTTCTCTTTCTTTCTCTCTATTATTCCTACTCTTTGTATCGGTGGCAAGTCTCCCTTTTCGCCTGCTTCTGAAACCGCACGGAAAAAGCTGCCAGCAACTCGAAACGAAATCAAGGAACGTACATGAGATAAAAGGAAAAATGAAAAATGCGAGGGACGATTGGACAACAGAGAAGAATGGGAAGAGAAAGAGAGCAAGAGATCGAAGTGGGATTGCCAGGCACTAATTTACGACCATTTCGAGATTATTAGAATTTTACTGGGTATTAAGGTAGAAACTTCAATTAAAGGGAAAGTGGAAAGGGGAGGAGAGAAGAAGAAGAAATAGGAAATGATAGGGAACGAGGGAAAGACAACAAGAAAAAAAAAGTAATCAAAATACTATGGTGCCCTCTGGTAGAATTACAACCTTACTCGGCAAATGCTGCAATTTGCTTTCGTTTTCCGCTATGATCTATTCGTTGGCTTTAAAACTTTTCGCATTATTTTCCAAGTTGTTGATACATGCTTCGGCAGCTTATAGAAGAACTACAATCCAAATTTCACATGAACACCCACCACCTTGTATATATATATATATATATATATATATATATATATATAGATAGATAGATAGATAGATAGAGAGAGAGAGAGAGAGAGAGAAAGAGAGACATTTGCTAAAATTATGAGCATACATGATGAAAATGTCCACAAACCTTAATATAATTATCGACAACATAATTATTTTATTATTTAGTGGAAAGCCAAAAGGTTTTTTTTTATGTAAAGATTATATTTTTACTACTTTTTAGAACTTTCGGGTTTTTGTTTATCTGGCTTCTAGGTCGTTGGGGGTGCATAATCTTATTGCGGTCAAAAATACGTTGATTTCGAAATTCTTGCAAAAATCAGATAATTGTCGAAATTTATCGAATCTTTCAGTACTTACTCATAAACGAAGGAAATCATTTGTAAAATGTTTCTTTTGCAGATATTCTTCATAACAAATTCCTCGGAGAATTTAAATCATAAAATTATTTTGGTCAGAAAGGATCCCCATTCAGTTAGCGAAAATCTATTCTGAATGAAAAGATAAAAAAAAATCCAATGAAATAAAGAGATTATTTCACTAGAAATGATTTTAATTGCTTACATGAATAAAATATATTAAGAACACTAGTGTCTTAATTTTTGCAATTGTTTTCTCTTTTTTAAAATTTAATTAGAATAATTTATAAAGTTTTAATTTTATAATTCTGTATCAATTTATAGCGATTAGGTGATATTGTTATTAAATAAAAAAAACAAAAAACTATATTTTCTAATCATAAATGGAAAAGCTTATTACACTACTGCGACAGCCAGATTATCGATAAATGTGTCAATTCCACATAAAATCAACCACATCCGTGTTACAAAAATTCTTTCTACGATATTTTACATTAAAAGTAATAATTTATTAACTTAAATATAATTAAATTTTAAATCCTTTATTCTTCCCGCAATAAAGTCTCAGTATATTTTATTTTCGCAAGATTTTTAGTAAAGTGAATTATGTTTCGTAGACAGACTTGTCAACATATTTGATTTTAGTTAATTCACTGACAATTAAAAAATAATCCTTCAAAAAAAAATTCGATTTGAAATAAAGCGATGTATTTTGTTTTTTGGAAATATTCAATATAATGTATTAGCTTGAAATTAAAACTAAAATAAAAAATTTAAGAAGCACATTAAGATGTATTTTAAACCTTAGGAATAATTTTCTTGTGGGCTGTGCATATATATATATATATGTGTGTTTTTGTAATAAAAATAGTGTGATCATATCAGGTCATCCCATAAGTTCTGTCCGAATTTTGAATAAAGAAATCAAGTGAACAAATGTTACATTTAATTACAGATTCAATCAACAATTTATTTCCCCTGATTATCTATGACTTCCTTCCGTCTATTAACAAGGTTACTAATTCCATTACTGTAAAATTCTTTTGGCGTTGATTCGAAGAACTCACAAATGTCAGTTTTAACCTCTTCCTGTGTTACAAAAGCTGTTTCTTCCAAATGATTCTGTAAGCTACGTAACAAATGGTAGTCTGAAGGAGCAAGATCAGGAGAATAAGGTGGATGAGTAATTTTCTCCCAACCAAGTTATTCGATCTTTTGTGACGTGATTCTTGCTGTGTGTGGTCGCGCATCGTCCTGATGAAACATCACCTCTTTTCGATTCACTAGAGCAGGTCTTTTTTCCTCAAAGTTTGGTTCAAACGCTCTAATTGCTGAGAGAATATTTTAGCATTAATTGTTGCATTAGGGGGTAAGAATTCAAAGTGGATTATTCCTTGGCGATGCCACCAGATTGAAAGATTTTGCCCATGAAGTTCTCGTCTCGGCTGTGACTGGGATCCTTCCCATTTACCAAGCCACTGTCTACGACGCTTAAGTTTTAGATAAAAGATCCATTTTTCCTCGCCAGTCACAAATCTATCTAAAAAGGTTGTAACAAGTTGGCGAGAATGGAGAGAAGAGAAGATGTCAACTCGTCATTTGAGTTTGTTTTCAGAGAATTAATGAGGCACCCATTTTCCATGTTGTTGAAGATGATGATGAAGAGTTGTATGGTTTGAACTGAGAATCACTGCCAATTCTTCAACTGATAAAGTAGGATTTTCTTCAAGGGCTGCTTCAAGAAGCTTTTCATCAAACTCAACTGGACGTCCGGTTCGATCTTCATCTTCAAGGGTGAAATCTCCACCTCTGAATTTTGAAAACCATCTCCTGCAAGTTCTTTCATTCACACATTCCTCTCCATAAACTGATTGAATGTTTGTAGCCTCTTTTGGCATCTGAGTTTCCTTTCTTGAACTCATGAAGCATTGTGTGCCTCAAATGATTCTTGGGTACTTCCATGTGAGCAGGGTTCTAATCTAACAAAATTTAATTTTATTGTGTCTGAAATAAAATTTGATCAGTTTAAATGCATCTAAACATAAAAATAATGTTCAGCTCCATTAGACATTATAAAATACTCTTTAAATTTCGTTCATTTTAACAAAAAATTAAAATTCGGACAGAACTTATGGAATGACCTGATAGTTGTTTCAGCGAGAGAAATGTTTATATTTTAAATATAAAAGAGAAGCCGTTTATAAAGTTTTTTTTTTATATATGTTATACTTTAATATGGAAGATAAAGTACAATATATATTTAAATAATCCACATTATAACCAAAAATGTTTGCGGATTCTTTCTTCTTTAATATATATATATATATATATATATATATATATATATATATATATATATATATATATATAATCATTTAAATCACCATTTCCATATATTTTATTGGTCGATGCTTGTTGTTAGGCGTAAGCTGTAATATTCTATAATATATATGTTTAGTGAATAGATATGTTTCAGAAGAGAGCCTGAACTTTTATAAACAGTTTTAATAAAATCTATCAGCCTGTGCATTCGAGTGACTCTGTAATGTATACGTGATTTCTTTGTTAAATCTCTCGAGTGCACAGGCCGATAGACCTAATTAATAGTGCTTAAAAATGGTCGTTTGCTCAAACATCGGAATCCGGTAAAATAGCCCTTAGAGCAATAAATAACGATGTTGGATTAACAACGAAATCCATTAATTCTTTATATATATATATATATATATATATATATATATATATATATATATATATATATATATATTGTCGTGATTTCAAATCCGACTGTTTTGGGAAAGGATAGAAAACTATAATGGCAACTATTAGGTTGGTGCAAAAATAATGACGTAATAATGTCGTTTTTTGACGTAACGTCAAAAAACGACATTATTACGTCATTATTTTTGCACCAACCTAATATTAACATTTAAAGCGAAATTCCGCGCAGAAAGAAAGAAATTATAACGAAGTCTTACTTGTAACTGACGTAATTTCGCGGTGGCAATCGTTTGTGTCAAAAAAAAAAAAAAAAATCACTATATGTTAGCTACAAATAATTCACCTTGTAGAGTAACGATATAAAATAAAATGTTAGGACTCTAATGAACAGTTTCGATGACACGTCCAGTCAGATACGAAAGAGAAAGCGAGGTCGTCAGGAAGGAAGAGAGATATTTACAGGGTGTGACACAAGGTCGGTTTAACGTGGGAGACCCGAGTGTTCCCACTCGAGCCACTGGTTCAAAACTGGGCATAGCATGTCCAAGCTGGTCAGAGCTTAGTCAAAGCTGGTCTTCGCTTGTCCTAGCTGGTCCAGGCCTGAGCCGGTCCAAGATAGACGTAGCCGTGATCGAATCTCAGCCAAAAAGCCGAGAACCGATCCGAATTCACCAAAAGAAGTGATTTTCCAAGCGTAGCTTAGATGTGGCACAAGGCCGAAATTAGGGGGCACCCAGTGAGGATCGAACTCACTACTCAGTTGTAATTGTTCTAGCTAGCCAAGCTTGCTAACCATTACACCACCTCGAGGTGCCCTTGTAAGGAAGGAAGAAAAAATATAGCCTTTGGCTATCTATTTTATCATTTAATCTCTGTCTTCGAACGCATATGTAAATTTTGACTCTCCTTCACTGAGATGGGATCGACTGGAACTCATTTCTATAAATTTCCTTTGAAGACAAAATAGAGTGCAAACACACACACACACACACACACATACATGTACATTTTAATATAATTGTTAGACGTTATTTATATAGACACACATATTTAAGTAATTGCTCCGTTTATAATAAACTATTTAATTTACTTAAATATTTGCCTGTATTTACATAACGTTTAACAGTAAAATATATTAAAATAATTGTCGGTCTTTTCCATTTCGTGGTTTTTGACATCATTTGCTTACATTTAGATGCGATTCGAACAGATATGATCGTTCGAGTGAAATCATGGAAAATTGTAGTTTAAAAGCTGTAAAATCAAACTTGCTAACCAGACACTCTTCTGTAGCTAAGCTGGCATAGCACGTCAGTCTATATGACGTGTTGGATGCAGGTTCAATTCTATCTGAGAATACATATTCTTTATGAAAATTTCTCGGACGTTCAGGCCGGTAAATGTTGTTAATACTGTTTATTATGAATAGAGTATTTACATAAATATTTGTGTCTATATAAACAACGTATAACAATAAATTATATTAAAATAATTGTCAGACTTTGTCCATTTCCTAGTGTGTGACGTTATATATATATATATTGTCGAGAACTTCGAGGTGAACAGTAAGGACACCAGACAAATAGTAGATTTGTAGATGTGTAAGATGTGTGTATGTGTATATATATATATATATATATATATATATATATATGAAAATAGGCACTCGTGTCATAAAAATATCAAATTCTCGTACGATTAAAATTATTTCATTTAGTTTTCCCGTCTTAATGATTATTTAGTACGACACGCTTATTATTTTTTTTTTAAATAATTTTCTTTCTTTCACGTTTGTATTTTACACTTTATTAAAATTATAAACTTATTATAAAAGTAGCATTTTCCCACCACCATGACTATTTCCGACGGCATTTGTTTTTGGTAATAAATGCTATGTAAATATGTCTCCATCAGAATTATGAAATTAAATATATATTTTACCCAGTAAATATTTAGCTCAACAAAAATCTTTCTTTTTCAATGTATTTAATTCAGTTTTCGTGTAGCAAACGTCAGATTTCAAACGTAAAAATATTTTCTTGAATGCACGTACATATGTAATTATGATTTTTCAAATGTTCTGTATTTATGGACTGAAGTTTTCTCGAAATCGAAGTTCGTTTGTAAATATAAATTATGTAGACATGGACATTTCCAATGCAGAACGTATATTCAGGTCATTTGTATTCGAAGACAAATGTCTGCTACACTAGTTGCAATCACATTCTCGCTCAATGAATATATATTATCCGATAGACAAAATCTAAGAAACTTTATTTCTCATACCAAATGCAGAAGAGAAAAGTTAAATATATACATTTAAAAATTAAATATATAATTTAAATAAACAACCTCGAGGTCAGGAATAAATACGATGTAACCTGATGCCCTAAAAGAATGAAACTGAGAAATACGAGATTTCCTCATTAGCCAAATGTGCATACGCTTACACCGTCATAATACGGCGAGTGAATAGTACTTACACAAAATTGCTTGAAGCACGGAAGTGACAATCGCCATACTGTGTTTATTTCTATGTCAACACTGTAATATATATATATATATATATATATATATATATATATATATATATATATATATACAATAAAAAGGCTTAAACACTAATATTCCATGTTCATAATTTATTCCATTGGAATCGTAAATACGATCCAATTCAGCAGACCCTCAAATTCAAAAAGAAAACGAAAACAGAAAAGAACAACTCCGGAAATAAAAATAGAATTTAGAGAGAGTGTAAGTATGAGAGTGTAGGACGAATGTTAGAGCTAAAGAGAGGGGTAGCATACGAGAGAAGGTGGGAGATTAAAAATTAACAGAGAGGGTTTTTTTAACTAGAGGTGAGTGGAAGGGGGAAATATGAATGTTGTCGGATGTCTAATACATTAAAGATACATTTCGTGGTGACATACACGCACCATAGACGATCTAATGTTAAAGATCAGAATAAGAGAGAGGGAGAGAAAAGGAAAGAAGTGGTGGGCGAGAGAGATGGGGCGGGGGAAACTAAAATTGAAGGACACTTACTGAAAGGGCCGATGTGTAATTGAGAAAATTTGACAAAATTAATATCGACTACAGGTTACAAAATCAAATATAAACATATAAAGAATAAATATAACGATTATCTAATCTAGCAACGACCTATATTTTATGTTCAAAAACACATGCGAATACACACATACACAATAACATATACAGGTATATACATGCACATACGCGTTTACCCACATACACACATACATATACCCATGTACACACGTTAGCTCTATCTCTGATACTGAGCGCTTTCTAATAAGTACTGCACATATAATATACAAATAATTGCACCTACATATCTACATACACACACACACATACACACACACACACACACACACACACATATATATATATATATACATATATATATACATACATATATATATATATATATATATGTATACATATCCACCTATATCCATATACACACACTTTCCACATACATATACATAAATACATACACATGCACACATATACACATATATACACACAAACACACACACACATATATATATCTACATACAAAATACACACATACATATACGCATCCAGTCCTTACACATTTACCCACATATATAAATATGAACATACGCATACGTGCACATAAACATATATACCTAAAACCCTAAATTTCTATACAATTACATACACTCATCTAAACAAATAAACAATGTATCACTGTATCTATCCGTCTAGCTATACATAGCTCTTGATAGGTATCTCCATTTCAAAAGTGAGGTTAATCCCTTATCCACCAGAACCCAGTAGCGTTTGGATAAGGAAGTTTGACTTCTGAGGCATCTATATCTAAAAGAGCGTCTATGGTTGTATTGAGGCTGCTTCCAATGACCGGCGGATATACTTATATATCTTTTTTTCTCGTTTATATTTTCCTCGGGAAAGATTGTTGCCTCGTATATTACATTTTCATACTTACATTTACCCCCGATTGGACAATGGTCTTTATTCCTACAATTGCAGGTAGGGTTACTCGATTGAGTTTCATTACTATGGTAGTTTCAAAGTATTCTGCAATTATGGAAAGATATGATCTTCTCCATATTTCTAACGCATGAGTAACTAATTTTCAAAGTCTTCCTTTTCAAAATTTTACGTAGTGGATGTTTACTGTGAAAATGTTTATCAATTAATTTCAGAAAGAAATTTCCTATATCAATGTTAAAGAGCCTGCAATATGATGGGTTGAACCATATTACCTTCCTCTTTCTATTTTTAGTTCTGTTATTATTCTGATTTACAAGTTCTCCGTTAAAGTTTAATTCTTGTCTAAAACCACTATTTTTGAGGGCCTGATTGTATATAAATTTATTATCATTAAAGATTTTTTGGCAAGAAGATAGCTTATTTATTCTCGTATTCAGTGTTCACTTTTATATTTAAACACGCTCTATCTCTGATACCGAGCACTTTATCCCATAAATATAGCACATCTTAAGACTATATTTCTTCATATATAGATGTGTGTGTGTGTGTGTGTGTGTGTGTGTGTGCATGTGTTTAATAAAATATAAAAATCACAATCTTCTGCATGAATTTAAACTCACACACAAGAGATTTCTCTTAAATTGTATCACTCATTTTACTACACTAATCTCATATATATATATATATATATATATATATATATATATATATATATATATATATATATATATATATATATTATGCCAGTATTTAATACTGTGTTTATGCACTGTGCACTTAACTGCGTAGTTTATAGACTGTAAACGTTTAATTTGAATAAATATAGAAAGTTGATCATCCACAAATATTTTGACTTTTTGTTCATGGCTAAAGTAATCGATTATGTTTTTTATGAAAGGCATTGCTAATTTTATTTTCTGTTTCTGTGTAATCGCTTACATGCAAGTTTCAGTTAACGTATTCTTCATTCCGCTGTTGTAAAGCTTTCTAGCTATTCACACGCTAATTTATTCCACTAGTCCCGGTTTTTGCTTTATATTTTTTATCATCAAAAGCAACATGTAATAAAACGGCGTAATTTTTGTTAGAAAATGAATCTCTTTTAATCATTCTTTGCCATATTTATTTTCTTATCTTTTTTTTGTATTTCGTGCTTTTCTGTCCTGATATCACAAAGTCTTAATCACCGTTGAAATTGTAGGTGGGGCTTTATCCCAAAGCTAGTGAATAATTAAATAAAAAAACAAATAAACAGATAAACAAATAGAAACTTTTGAAAACAACAAATGGATACTTTCAAAACCTGCATAGCATATTCCTAATACTGGGTGGTTGCAATCAAATGACATGATTCTACTCAAAGATAGAGGAGAATTTCAGTACCGAGGTAATGGGGAAAGGGATAAAAGTATTGGTTGCTGGAATCAAAAATCGAACATTGAAAGCCATAAAATATAATGGCCAGCAAGGAAGGAAGATTATAGTAAAAATCCTGGCGTTAAACAGGTGACGAAGCAGACACAAGGTTAGATACTCATTTGAACTTTCTCTTTTATTTTTCGCTTTCTTTCTTTTTCTCTAATTATCACGCGTTCTGACTCATAGGTTCAGTCTAAATTCTACACAGATGAAGGCATACGTATAGAAAGAAAGACACATATATTTGTGTACAGTAAATGAAAACTGGTGTTAAAAATAAAGAGATTTCATATAAAAAAAAAAGAACCAAAGTAAACTTAGGAATGATCTTATGAATAATCACAACTCGAATGTATATATTTAACGTTCTTGGGAATTTGTGCTAAATTTCTCGATTCTACTAAGATAGGCGATTTCTTCTAAGATTCTTCTCGGTAAGTCGAAAAACAGCAAGACCACAAAGGTCCTATAATATTTCTCCCAATATTTAAATTGGAATAATGTCAAAATATTACACAGATTATAAACTATTACCTAAGTCCTTATTTGTGTCTTAATAAAACCCCAAAAGAAAAAAAAAACAAACAAACATATATATATATATATATATATATATATATATATATATATATATATATACACACACACACGATTATTTTTCTTCTTGGATAATACTTGTTTTTTAAGGACCATGTTTATTATTCAAAGTCGAATGAATATTTCCTGTTTTTCTAACGACCAGAGATCAAGCAGAGTTTTCATAAAAGAAATAAAGTTTAGCGGCAAATCGTGAAATTTAATTTCTGACCAATCAATATGCACCGCGATTAAAACAATTAAACTTTTGATCTGGAGCCTAACCACGCTTCAATAACTCATAAAATTGGGTAAAGTCAGTATGTTTATGGAACTAGCTTAACAATTACTTGCACAAATACCGCTCTACGAAGACACCAAGTTACTGATGTGATCACTTATTTCATACTTAATCATCAACATTTTATATCAACAAATTTTAATGATATTACATATAATAATGTGAAACTAGGACATTACTAAATTCCGTCCCTACTCACTCGTTGAGGCGCTGAGAAAAGGTCGATTGCTTTCGCTATCAAAAGGTTATGACCACGTTTCTAAAGAAACCATCGGTCAAGTAGATACCTGCAGACGGGTATAAATCGAATATCTACCATTTTTGGACTCGTGTAAATCAAACGGGTGATTGGGAAGCAAAAAACATACTAACAACACAGCTATAACCGACCACACCAACTCTCTTCGGGGTATGAATTATGATTAACATCGCCACATTAGACGTGCTAACTCCACTCTCAACTGGTCAGAAGTATATTTGCTTGATTTTCCTCTTAGAACCGAATTTATACTGTGATATAAACACATAACTCCGTCTATGGTTTCTCCAATCATCGCTAAACTAGATCCCCACAAGTAATGCTGGTTTCACGGTATCCCTGCGCTAACGAAATGCGTCCCTGAACTGGCTCTTCTCACTACGCCCTACAGCAAATATACAGCTAATTCTTGCTTTCCAGCTTGTTAGATATCCTCTTCTGTAGCTACCATTTTTAAAGTCTTACCGTTGAAGTTGATGTAACCGTAAGTTCTATTCTCTCACTTCTCAATTGCGGAACTCTTTTCCCATCTTTTGTTTCTTATGATCTATGATCTTCAAAAGTTTAAATGCGATATCAATCGTCATCATCTCTCTTCCTGAATCCTGTTCTTTTATTGTCTTTTCTCCTCACTAACGTTTTCTCCTATTTTTTTTTTCACTCACAGTAACACCTTGAGTCTTAGCGGCCTTATCGACTTGCTTGCAGAAAATCACAAGAGAACTCCTCCTTTTCGCAAATATTAGTAGAATAGTAATGCAAAATAGTAATTTGTAGCAAATAAAATATTCGATTTTCTTGATCAGCAAAATATAATATTTGTTCCAGTGGGCAACTGAAACGACACAATTGCGCATTTAATCCTGATTCAATGGGGTTTATGACCATACTACGTTGAAAGAAAGGTTCTCCTTCGATCACGAAACATCGACATACCTGGTCACTACCTAGATGAATGTAAGCTTGGATGTGAAGATGGTGTAATGGATAACGGCTCGGAATTAGAAGTCCGAGAGCTGTGTTCGAATTTCAGTCGTGTTCGTTATATTTACTTACATGCAAATAGGCTTCGGAAAAGACATGAATCCTCCTTTTCTCCTCCCAGCTATAGGTTAAAAGTAGAAAATCATTATTATCTGCAAAACATTATCACAATCCCCCAAAAATATGTTTTGGGTTTAAATAACCTTAAAAACTTTCATAAAATTAAATGAATAAAATCTTATTCAATAAGAGTTTGTCGAAATTCCAGAAATTCTTACTGAAGCAGTTTCATTTAACTTCGTCTAAGTACAGAATTATATTTCTAATTAGATGAAATTTAGGTTGAGATGATGAAGGTTATCCTTGATGAAGTAATGGCTGTCGTCATTTCACAATCTCGTAATAAATTGAATTTTCATCGTACCTTTAATTGCTTGTTCAAGAAATCTTGCTCTTACCGTAAATTCATATGAAACACATTTACAGAGATCCTGAATACTTACTAAAGATTTTTAACAACGCACCGCAGGTTACTGTATATATATATACTTATTAGAATAAAATACGATAAAAATCTTACAACCGTAAATAAGCCCGTTTTCAATATCCCAACACTGAGCTTACATATAACAATAAAAAAGCGCGTTAAAATGTGTAATGTGCTTAACAAGACTCTGTTGGATGCTTGGTTTGACTATGACCACTGGGTGTAATAATAATGCCTGTTGTCATTCTGCTGAAGGGAAACAATGTGTGTACGTATATATGTAGGCAATAGTGCAAATTTACTGTAGATTATCTAGCAATTAAAGCACTGTGTATAGACTTTTGCCTGGGTTCTTACAACATTTCAAATTTCTTGGTAGATCTATTGTCACAATATGGGATACTTCATAATATAAGTGATAAAATCATATACATAAACAAAAAGAAAGTAAATGTAATTGACTCGGCTACATATCCTCCTATGACATATAAAAATAAAATTTAAATTTTCAAGTAACATCATCATAAGCATCACTTTTGTCTGATGTAGTCTTAAAGAACGAAACGCGTCAAACAATCTTTTTTCACATTGTCATGAATTTTTGTAACGCACACAAACACACACACACACACACATATGGACAGAGTCCGACAATTTATTTATTAAAGACATTTTTTATGTTTAACGTTCTTTTTATAGATACAAGTATTTAAGTATAAACAGAGCATTTACTTAAATATTTGTATCTATAAAAAGAACGTTAAACATAAAAAATGCCTTTAATATATATATATATATATATATATATATATATATATATATATATATATATATATATATATATATTAGCTTAAAAGCCGTCATATAGGGCGGCATTCAAGCTAGCTCCTGTAGGGGTTGCTCATGATTGGGCCTTCGGCTTGTTCAGGTGATTGAGAGTTCCTAAGTTTTTGCGTATTCTCAGCATTGGAAGCTCTTCTGGCTGTCGTTTTTTTCTGGGCTTTCATTTTCACGGTACTTTTTTTTTCCTCGTTACGGCTTGGTTCATTTGATTGCAGTCTAGCCCTCTGTTGGCGGAGATTTCTTTTGGGGAGGCATATAGCTGCCATATGCGACAGGCAACAATAAACTACAGAAAAACTAAAAATCGTTCATTGCATTTAAGTATTGCATTAATATTTAAGTTTACCTTTTAAAAGTTCAACGATAATTCTTCTGCTGCCATTTAATTTAAAGAAAAATTGAAATGCTTAGTGACTTAATTTCCGTACAAAAATTATTCCTATTTCATGCTTGACATTCGCTGGATTTCGCAATTAATTTCGATTATTCACAAATTTATTTCCATGTTATAAAAATTATTTTCCTACAAAATATTTCGTCGTAAAAAAGCACACGAAAAAATCGTCGAAAACATTCACAGTAATGAAAATTTGGGAATCCAGAATTTCTCTGACATGAGGTATAAAAAGTTAGAAGGTTGTGTCCCTTTAATTGGAAAGTGTGACACATTGACACACTGACATTCGTATTTAGTATACAGATATATAAATGCATGTATGCCTGTATATAAAAAAAAGAATATGATGCCTGTGCCATCATTCTGTTATAATTCAGTTTCCTTAGCTTGTTTCTTAGCACGATTCCTCATAAATAATGAACTATTCCGTTTCGACCGCGTGAAAAGCACAATGACCTATCAGAGACACCAATTTGTTTCAGTGCGAAAGATAGAAAGAGGGAAAATAAGTTAGAAATATTTAACGTTCCGATGAAATGAAAGAAGTTGTCAATTTGAAATATTTTTATTTGTACCCTCTTACTTCTTAAAATAATGACCAGAATTGATATTTATGACTTTTATTGCAATATTTTGTTACAGTTGTTAAGCTCAAATATTTAACGATGTGATAGCAGTATTTCTACCGATAATTTAATGTCGTTAAATACGTCAGGAGCTTATTCATTCATTAATTTAAGAATTAAGATTCATCTGAAGACTAAAAAAACTTTGACATTTTTCCAGATCTTTCTCGCATTAATAACTCTTCATATATTTAAAGATGTTGTTTCTGTTGCTAATTTCATTTCCCTTTTGTTTAGAATGCCAAAATATTAAGAATAGCCTTGTGCCAGATGCGCTAAACTTTCTAGAAATTTATATACACGTGCAGCAAGCATCTACGTCTCAAGTATTCACAGATGCACATCGTACGATGTAAAGTTACACACCTTCATATATTCTCACAAACGCATAAAGTATAATTCGTGAGCAGGAAATACACACAAGTACACACACACATACACACACACAAGCCCAACGACTGAAACAAATACGACGACTTTCATTTCACGATTGGTCACACGGCCGGCGAATATTATTGCCTGCTAATTTGACGACTCCAAAACCAGGTAAATCTCAGGGATTTGCACGCTTTCTGATTTATAGTGCAGCATAATCGCGGGTGAACTGATCTGCCAGTCTTTGTGAAAACTCTAATTGCCAAGTGTCAAGGCTACAGTTCTAATTTGTATGGAATCCATGCGCACTGATCAGCCGGCGCTCGACTAGCAAAAGTTGGAGGCAAATTCGACATAATACTAACGACTAAGTTCGTTCAATTATAATCAATGCATGCCGAAATTTTCACTAGTTCTGGCTTGTGTTAGCGACTATGCTGTTGCTAAGCTTTATTTTTGTCTAATTATGTGACTATGCATTTATGGCACAAGTCATTGTTTGGTTTATTTTGCTTTATGCAAAAGGACTGGCAGCTGTAACTTCATGTTTAAGCGTCACTTTATTTGTACCTGTGAGAAGCACAATATATATATATATATATATATATATATATATATATATATATATATATATATATATATATATATATATATATATTGATTTTGAAATGACCAAAGGAACGGTTATTTGAATTTATATCCGAAAGCAGTGTGAACTTTCCCATATATTATTGTTTTAAACACACACTTACACACACACACACACACACATATATATATATATATATATATATATATATATATATATATAGAGAGAGAGAGAGAGAGAGAGAGAAAGAGAGAGAGAGTGATTGAGAGTGAGAAAGAGACAAAATCTATGCTAAAGTTGAAAATGTTTGCGTGTAACGCGTTTCGTCTTTTGGGACTTTATTGAATTAATTTTTAAGTTGATGCAACTATGCATACGCACGGTGAAGATACGTTGACAATTTTACATTTAATTTGAATGTTAGTTTATTTTTCTTTTTGTTCATATTTCCAGGAATTTATTGTTAAATATCCCATAGTGTGATAATAGATAGTACGCCAAAAATGTAAGAACTGGACTTAAATTAACTCTCGATGGTCAAGCTAGTAAAGTTACGACCGAGTAATGGATAGCGGCTCGGATTGAGGAATCAGTGAGCTGAGTTCGAATTCCATTCGAATCCATTACATTCATTCACTTGCTAATACACTTGGGAAAGGTATGAATCCTCTTCTCCCACAGGACAGACCGGGTTCTATAGTCTTGGATAGCAACTTGCCTACTGCAGAAAGAAATGGCAAACTACTGCGGGAAAAAAATCACCCACGTCATCGAAGGATACAAGGTCGCATAAGCGTGTAACATGCATGACATAACTGAGTGACTATATATTTCGTCTTAGTAAATTGCTTTCTCATATAATTAGAGTAGCATTTTTAAATCAAAATTATGGTCAGATTCATTACGATGAGAAATTAATGCACTCAGTGTGTTGTTTGTTAATTATCCCTCTTATTCATATGATATTTTATTTAATTTCGTTGAGAGATTTATTTAATTTTCCTCAGGTTACTCCTATGTTAAATACTATTTAAATACTATTTAAATACTATTAAATACTATTAAATACTATTCCTCCTTCAAAATTTAACTTATTTTGTTTTGTAATAAGTGTTTTATTGTTTTAGAACTAATTCTATCAAAAAATTATGTTAAGCCTAGATAAATTATTTTCAGTTGCAGTTGTGGGTAGAACAATATATTTGGATTGTTTGGTTTTGTCAAGAAGATCCATTTTACGTTTTGTTTTTCCACTTTGTCATAGTTTTCCCTAAAACTGTTCTTGATTTATAAATATGTAGATATAATTTATAAATATGTATATATCGCGTTGTTCTTGATTTATAAAAATGTAGTTATAAAACGTAGATATCGTTTTCTCATATAATGTATATAATTGACCTGGATAGAAATAACTAGAGACATTCTTGCCAAAGTAGTATCAGGAATTTCGAAATCAGTCGAATTCATTGGCTAAGAGACGAAAGACAACAGGAAAAAGCGTCAACAAATATTAGTGAGGCTATGACCCGAGATCCTCGATGTCGCACAATAGATGAACTTTTATGCAGATCGCTAGAGGGACTGAAGTGGCATATACGACACAAACATAAAAATTGAATGATGTCGGATCCTCATACGTTGGAAACGACAAAAAAATTCATGTATAGATATATGAAAAAAAATACCTTTGTGAATCTTTTATTTCAGCTTTAATTTCAAGCAAATTCATTAGTCTTAATATTTACAATAAGCAAAATACCTTGGTATATTTCAAAGTTATTTTAAACAGGAGGAGTTTATAATTGAAAGGATTTTTTAATCGATGTTTTTTTGTTGCCATTTTTAACCATCTGTCAGCACAATGTAATTCCGTTTATTGAAAATTCTTGAAAAAAAAAATTTTTTTTCTGAATATTCATTCGAAGAATAACTGATTTAAAGTTTAATTAATCTGATTTCGAACAAATATTACTTACTTTTAGTTTACAATATCACAGAAATGCATTTTTTAGACAAATATATGTGTTTTTATTAGGTGTTGCCAGCTGTATTAAAAAATTGAGCACTAAGAAATAAAATTATTTTTTCTACGGCGGACATATCTGTAAAAATTACTTGAATATAACATGATGCATTTTTATATAATATTCAACTACCCTGTAATCTTGTATATTTAGGAAAATTTTCTCCGAACTAATGTTTTTTTAATTTTAATTACTTTGATTTTAAATATACTATATTTATCGCACTTATTCTCAGGTAAGGTCGTGTATGGATGTCCGTATTTACAAAATTCGGCACGTTTATACATCCATATACACAAAATTCAAAATTGTTTTTAAAATGATGGTTTTCCATGAATCGTAGTAAGGTCTTCTATTTATGATTAGTAAATATAGTTTTTATTTAATAACAATATAGCCTAATCCGTAATAGAGAATTTTAAATGATTTACATAAATTATTCTAATTAGTACTAAAAAATAAAAACGATTCTCGTAAAATTTCATTAATCATCAAGAATTTCTAAAATAAAAGTTCCTATAATATATCTTATTCATGAAAGCAATTAAAAGCTTTTCTAATTAAATAATGTTTAATAATTATTGCAGTATTTATTTTATAATTCAGAGCAGATTTTCGGAAACTTGGGCTCTAGTTTTAATTTTCATTCTCCAGGCTGTTCTGCATATAATGGAGAATAACAGATGTAAAAGGAAAAATGTTTTTGCCAAGATATTCTAAAAAAGAAAAATTTCGAAAGCAATTTCATTCATTTGTGAAAGATTCAGTGAAATATGACAATTATTATGTTTTGAGTATTTTCAATTTAGTGTATTTTGCATAGCAAATAAGACGCTAGAATTTCCTATAGTATTCTTTGGTATTCCAGCTGTCGCAAGAAAACCAAAAGAGTCGATCGTTGTAAAAAAAATATAATTTAATAATAATAAAAAAATAATAAATGTTTATCCTCTAAATAATAACGTAAAGACTTTGATTTTAAACATTTCTTTTTATTCAGTTTATTTCGTAATCAAGGTATGTTAATTTTTTATCGAATCATTGTAGGTCCTCATGCACACACACAAAAACACAAACACACACACACACATATATATATATATATATATATATATATATATATATATATATATATATATATGAGAAATATACACTTAAAGTGTGCTATAATTATGGGTTAAAGTGCTCAATATCAGAGATAGAGCGTGTGCAAATATAAAAGTGAACATTGAAGTCAACACTTAAAGGCGATAGGCTGTTTCATGCTATACGCAATCGTCAGGTGATATATATATATATATATATATATATATATATATATATATATATATATATATATATATATCCGAAAGTAATAGAACGAAAAGAATATAAATTCAAACGTTCATAACATTAATTTAAAAAAGTGTTCAATACAAGAGTAGATCAATAGATATTGATTATAAACTATTACATTGGAACATGCAAGTTACCACGAAAAAAAGCATATTTATTTCGATATCTAATTAGAACTTCTCATCTTCTGCTTAACATTGTCGCTAGACAATGAAAGAAATATGCATTTTTGTCGTAGTAACTTGTATCTTCCAAATTAACAGTTTATATATATATATATATATATGTATATGTATGTATATATATGTATATGTATATATATATATATATATATACATATACATATATATACATATATATATATATATATATATATATATATATATATATATATATATATATATATATATATATATACACACAGATCATTTTTAATAATTCATAGTTTGATTACATTTCATTTCTGTCTTCAACTCGGTATTATTATGTGCTTTCCATTGTTCAAAATACATATATCAGGATATTTGTCAAATTCTTAGTATAATCTAAAAATTTCGTTTTATCAGTTGTTGCAATGAACTGAAGTTAAATCTAAAAATGAACTTAAGTTAAACGAATACAAACATTTGGATATTGAAAAAGTTTCACTGCCTTTACAAATAGGTAGAAACAATTATCTGCACAAACTAAAATGTTTCCTGATTAATGACAGTGAATGATGCAATTTGAGATTGTGAAGTAGCTTGATTTCCCTAACAACTCTAAGAAACGGCCTATAAACGATTTCTTTAGTTAAAGAAAAATATGCTTAAAAATGTTTCTTGGATCAGTTTAAAACGAACAGGAAATGTGAAAATACTTTATAATTGTTATACTGGAACACACCTATTCTAGTTAATAGACTCTCACACCTATAATAAGTAGGAGGAGTAGTAGGAGTCGGCTGGGAGAGTTGATCAGTCAGTCCATGTCAGACGACCGTTAGTCGGATATTAAAGTTTCAGCCACCACAATTAGATTGCTGCGTCATTAGCTATTATATCAAGTTCCTAACGTTTTGTACGTCGAACCTATTTTAGGACCGACTTAGTACAAATACAAGACTCCACTGTGAAACCACTGCATAACAATAATCAAATGTTGATTGAAAACTCGAAAACATATTGAATCTAACAGTGTATTTTAAATGAGTGAATTATAGTGACGACTATAAAGTAATCTTTCATATTTACTGGAAGAATGAAATTTCGATAAGGACCCCAGAATCTAGATACCACATCCATGAAGAAATATATGAGAAGACCAAGGAGAGTGGAAGATATTTTAGATAATAGACTACTCGCCAATTATAATAACTACAAAGAGGAGGAAGTGGAAAGTGAATTAAAGAAACTGAATATCAATATTATTAATAATTGTGATAAAACATCTAAGGACAAAAACTATCACAATCCTTCTATAGATGTGTTCCGTCGCAGAAAATCAAAGTGAAGCTGAAAAGAGCGATGTTGAAATATCTATAACTTTTTCCTTTAAATGTCACTTCAGGACGGAGATGATCATTGTTCTTCAGAAATTCATTTTTTTTTTGTTATCTGTAAATCGGTATGCTTTTACGTGAAGATAGTTTAGTAGTTTCCCGTTAACTTCTCCACGGTTCGGATTTCAGAGATGTTCAACTCTCCGATTGGCTGATACCTAAGATTTTGAAGATGTTCCGCCTTTTGATAGGGAGTTATAACAAAAAGCAAGTGCCACAAAAAGATAAGGCAATTGTGTTGTCTCATACATTGGGTAACACTTTTATGGATAACTAAATGTCTGGAGACCTTCATGTTTTTACTGCATACATTTGATTAAATGTGATCTTATTAAAATTTTTAACTATACTGAAAGCGTTTCGAACCAATTCGTAATTCAGTGGTAGGTAATAAAGAAAATAATAAATGAATCAAATAATAAATTTTCTTATTCAACAGTTATTAGTTAACATGAAGAAACAATTGGTCAGATTGAATTTAATTGCAAATCGGATTTTTCTTATAACGATTGATGGTTTGAAAGTTGACGTAGGGAATTATAAAAAATTGTTTTACTTTTGATCTCAATCAGGAATAATGCTAAAATATTTTCACTGCGTATTGTTGTTATAGTACAAATATTTTAGGTGAGTATTAAAAATTACAGCCGAATATGAATATGTTTATTAATATCAACGTTAAAAATAAAATATTTATTCAAACTAATATTAATGGCTTACTTCAAATGTAAAGAAAATTTTCAGCAATTTTCAGCTCTAAGGGCGGCTGTGTTAGTTTATAATCGACATGAACGGCATTAACATGATCGTTAGACCTCCAAGATGTCATTATAAAAACGGGGACACCGCTTTCTTTTAACGAGTATTAGCTGATGTTAAGCTTCCTGGAAAATTACTTTAACAATTTGGAATAAATTAATTTGAAAGGAATTAAAACGTATCGAGAACAAACAAGTAAGAAAACTGGAATGGTAAATGAAAATATTTAAGAAATAAGGCGACAAAATAAATATTAGTATACAATGTTTAGATTGAGGCTAGCGTTCTTGTTGAAGGCTGGAACTTGGTATCGGTCAAGAAAGGAAGTGGAAGTTTATGCATGATTCTGTAATAATAGGTACTCACTAAAATGAATATACAAAAATATATGCGGTAATAAAAGAACACAGGGGGTATGCAAGTTCGAATGCAGTTGCTTGTCACTCAAGTTGCTCAACTAACTGGAGCTAAGAGGATTGTTCGATGCCTATATTTATCATCTCGCGAAACTAAACGATACCAGAGACAGTTCTAGGGCAGCAAATTCATAGCTTAAACATAAAACAGCATTTTACACGATAATTTTGTTTTTTAAAATAATCATTTCATTTGTTCATGCACTTATCACAACGCTCCTAATATGATTACGTTGATCGAATATTATCGAGTTTAAATTTCAACAATAACTAATTCAGGAGACCCTTTCATTGATTCACCCACCTAATACATATCTTCTATTTCGTTTCTTTTGAGAACCAATGATTTCCATCAATGGTGACTCGAAACGAATTAATTGAATTATTGTACCTGAGAGTTTGGCTCTCTGACAACGCTTCCACATTTCACTATGTGGGGTTGGATCTGACGTAAATTTAAAATCCGATGACAGCAGGCTATGATCCACTATAAAATGGGACTTTGTATTGTGTAAAATAACTATAAAAATATAAATGCGTCTTTGTAATATTAAATAATAAACATGTGACAAATTTTGTCTTTGTTTAGCGACAAATAAATAATGGTTCTCTATTGGGTTTTCAGCTTGTCAAGTTATTTTTTTCATTCTGATGAGTATATTCGGTTTATTATCCTTGATTTTTATCGCGACGTTCTGTTCATTTTTATTCTAAGATTAAATAGCCTGTCTGAAGAATAGACAATTAACATCTGACGAGATTTGGCTATATACATAGCGTAACCATAGAATCGCATCTGGCAGACATGACCTTACCGATTTGACCAAGTATACATACCAACAGCCAAACTCTAATCTTATCATACAACCAGATGTCGACTGAATTAATGTTGTTAAATATATGACTGTAAATAGTCTAGGTATCCATGTGCTTACAAAATCTATGATAACCAAATTTTAATAACCTATAATTTATCTAAATTGAAAGTCTCTGTGCATACATTTAAGCTTAAGGCGCATTAACATTCCAAATTTAGTTCTGACAATTGAACTCCTGTTCTTGATTTTGTTAAAAGAAGGTTTCTGTCCGATTTTCTCCAACCTTCGTCATTTGTATAAGCATAAAAATATGGAGAATATGAATAATCTACGCTAATCGACAGTCGAGACAGTAGTGTCTGGGTCTGATGAAAATCTGACGCAGTCACGAATGACGCAATATTTTTCAAGGCCAAACAAATTTCATCATACACCCCGAAAACAGATTCATATTTTCACCGCTGAAAATGAACTAATACGAAGAAAAAATAGAAATCGATTACACACTGTCACTCCAGTGGGTCTAAAACTGACCGTATCCTGAAAGAAAGGAAACTAAAGTGGTTGTTTTAATTAATTTGCACAAGGGTGTATATGCACAAAAGAAATGCTTATTATTAGTCTTGTTACTAAGTGTATATGAAAATATCTGCAAGATTCTGTTGAGATCTACAAAATTAAATATATATGTATAGTTTACTTCAAAACAAGGACTTTTGTTTAATGATGTAAAGATATAAATATATTATGCAAATTAAAATGATCTGGTGACCTTACCTTTAACAAATGCTCAAATTTTATATCTTTTAGATATTGGATTAAACATGAAGTCATATTTTTTAACGCGAGTTTCCTAATTTTCATACATAAAACTCGACCATTATCGGATATGTATAATAGAGATATTTTGGTTTCAGGAATCACTTTATAACATTTTTAAACTCGATTCTTGACTGGCTTCATTTTACTTTATAATATATTGTATATTTGTATATTTTATAATATATTGTATATTTGTATATTTTATAATATATTTGTTTATTTATAATATATATTATATATGTATATTTTCCTTTAGAACCTGTAATATACTCGAGTCATTTCCCTTGCACGAGTGAACGTCAAGGTGACAGTGTATTTGTATGACAACGAACTCTTTGAAAAAGTTTACAGAGGAGGGCTGGGAAAAAAGATTAACTCATTGAAAAAGCAAACGATAACAATATTTATTTGAAAATAATATTTAAGGATGTACATGTGAAAAACTAATAATAGTAAATCCTTGACTAAACAGTTCCACATTTTTAAAAATCTGAAACTCATTTTTATATTTCTAGCTGTATGTCCAGTGTGACTGTTTTTTGTTAAATAGCCATTAATGACTATATTATTTCTATAGATCCGTAAACTCCGCTGATAAATATGAAGATTCAGCTTTCATCGGGTAACATGTTACTGCTTTGGATTCGGTAGTAAGTAGTTTTTATGGGATGGGTTTGCTAACATACCCAACTTGAGCAAACCTATAGAACTCTGTACTGAATATTTACTTTAAGAAAGAAAACATGTAAATGTTAACACCGCCTATCAAGTAATTTCAAAAGCTATTATGATTATTAATTTTATTTTTAATTATTATTGTCTTTTGATTTCTGTTGTGTAATGATTTCCTTCCAGAATCCTAAAGTCATAAATGGCTTCATGACAATATCCACTGAAAAGGTTTGTGAAGAAATAGAAAAAGACACCCTAAATTCACACCCACATTTTACAGGGATAATATCCTTCATAATGTGTGAGTTGTACTTGTGAGTATAATTATTTATATTTCTTTAAGGAATCTCTTCAATGTGACTATCGATACATTTTTCAAAAACAATCAGTGAACTCCAAATACTAATGGAATTATTATTCGGTCGTAAGTAGTTTTTATGGGATGGAGTTGTTAACTTTCCCGAACGGTTACAATCTAAACTTTTCCTTCTTCTAGAATCTTGTCAAACAAGGCTAAAGAATATATTTAATCCATAGACTGGGACAGGGAAGATGTAGATATATACACTGATTCAGTAACGAACTCGACTGGAATTCGAAGTCACCTACCTAATTCATCGTTCCGAATCACCAATAAAACATCTGCACATCTACTTGTAAATAACTTGGTTAAAAGAAATATAACAACCAGTTTTCTATCGTCATATACGTAAAAAAGAAATACAAATCTGATGAAGACTGAAGATGTGACCGTCTAAACATCACAGGGACAAGATCAAGGACAACAAGAAGGAGTTTATTTGACTAAACATAATTTGGCGAAATCAATAAATATTAAAAGTCCCTATTGCAAATGTTAACGTTTATTACGGAACAGATATTCGCCAGATATTGGAGAATATTTCTGCCAACAATGCCAGAAATTGCTCCCAAAGCCATAATTTATGAACACTAAAGTTTGGTAGTAGACACTAGTTGGTTTTAAAAAAAATCTTGCCAAATCATTCTCATATATGTTGAAAATGATACACGAGAATAATTATTTGAAAAGATAAGAGGGTGCCAATATTTAAAGAGTAAATTTGCCTATTTCTTTTTTTAAACCAGGTTTAAGACGAGGTTTGGATGTGGTTTCTCTATAAATAGCACCATCAACTGATTTTAGCACAAAGTAGATCAATATGTCCGTAGCCTGACACAGATTGTAGGCAAAATATGATCTTAAATTTGCTGGCCAATCTAAGTGAGAAGTGATTAAATCAGTGATTCCAAAATTGGGGGCGGTGGAATGATCCAGGGAGGCACTGAAAAGAAAAGTAGGCAGTCAGAGGGCGGGGAATGGCACATAACATGCACCACCCACACATCATTCCTGAAGTATATCTTGCCTTCACTTTACAGTATATCCCCTTCATATAACAAAGGTACACACCTGATACTCAATTGACATACCATACAAGCAGCAAGAATATCTAATCAGAGGGTGACTATATATTTGGGGACAGGTAGAGTCAGGGTTGTGTTTTGGAACGGCAACCACAAGATTATTTAAACCATGTGGCTAAATGCATTAACTATAAGGAAATAGTCATAAGTAAATTTCTTTGTAAAATGTTGAGTTTCCATAAAGCTGCAGATTATTGGTGTGCTGGTAAAAACAGACAGGTGCACAGACAAAAACGTGCATATATATATATATATATATATATATATATATATATATATATATATATATATATATATATGGTTGGATAGATGTGAGATTGTGACCCTGTGGTTCACGCTTTAGCGATCGTCAGACAAACGGATTAATTTTTTTTTTTTTAATTTGGGTTTATGTAGATTGCGTGTATTGGTGTTATTGTGGAAGTGGTGGGGGAAACTACGTCGTTTTTTCATCGTACAGACGCAAACATCGATGTATGCAGACACATATACATACTTGGTCGTCCGTCGGGACTCATACATATATAAACATATGTGGGCAGTTTCAGATATGACATATGTATGTATACGGGTGGTGTTGTGTCTATACATACGCATTTGTATGTTGAAATTTAAAGATTGGAAGTGTGGCGGAAATGTCTCGTGAATGTATACATGTCATATACATATATTTTTTTTTCGCTGAATAATATTTCCTCGCATGTATGTATATACGTGTGGTGGGGTTTGTGTGAAATTATGATAGGTAAAAATTATTATTATTTATATTTATTTTTAAATTTTGAAAAAAAATGGCGGTTTATTTGTTATATTTAAAGCTTGTTATTTGTTTGTTTTTGACTGTGTATATGTAACAGGTAGAAATTTGTAATCCTTATTGGTTATTTATATGGTGATGTTTAATATTTAATATGCTGGGTGAGAGGGTAGTTTGATTTAATAACGGGTCTATATGATATGATGTGATAGTAATGTTGCAAGGGATTGGAGGCAATGATAATATAATTAGCTAATAGTTATTGTAAATTGGTAGAAATTGTAAATTGGTAGAAATTATTAGTAACGGTTGTGGGAGAATGATGAAACCATGAATGTAGTTATAGTGGTGGTAGCTAAAAAGTGGTTGTTGGTGTTTTATTTTATTTTATTTTGTTATATGTATCAATTTATTTTGGTATAAATCCTGATAATAGGTATTCTGTGTAAAATTATGGTAGTTGAAGAATGCTATAATATTTTAAATTTTAATTTACAAAAATATTATTGTTTATTATATTAAAGCTCGCTATTTCCTTGTTTATTTGTGACTGTGTATATGTGGCTGGTAGAAATTTCAGTTTGTCATCCTTATTGGTTATTTTTATGGTGGTATTAAATATGCTAGAAGAGGGGGTAGTATACGTTAATAATTATGGCAGGATTATATGGTAATGTTAGATATGGTGTGATAGTAATATGTAAGGAGGATGGTGGCAATAATAATATAAGTGGTTAATATTTATTGTAAATTGTTAGTAGTGATTAGTAATGTTGGTGGAGAATAATAAAACCTATAAATGTAATTATTGTGGTGCTAGCTTGAACTAAAGGGTGGTTGTTGGTGTTTTATTTTATTTTATATTTATTTGTTTATTTTTATTGATTATGAATCCTGGTAATGGGTGTTTATTCTCATGGTTATATATGGAAATTATATCTGATCTTATTGTTTTAAGGTGTTAAATATGCTGGGGTGGGGGGTAATATGCGTTAAAGATTGTAGAGGATTTATAATAGTAGGTGTAATGTGTAAGTGATGGTGCTGGGTGTTGGTGGTAATGATAATATTATTAGATAATAGTTATTGTAAAGTGGTAAAAGTGATTACTAATGGTGGTGCAATGATAATAATGATAGATGCAATTATTTTGATGGTATCTTGAAATTAAATTGTGATTGTTGATGGTTTGTCTATTTTATCCGTTTGGTATGAATTCGGATAATAGGTACTTGTTCTCATGCCTACATTTGGAGATTATCTCTGATTTTTTGTTTAGTAGGTTCTTTTGCAGTTTGTGTGATATTATTGCTACTTTTTAGTGTAGGTAAAGTAGGCATTTTTTTGTAATGTTGCTTTAGGCAGGGGCTTTTTTCAATATTTCCCAACTTATTGTTGGTGTAATATTTTTGTCTTTTTGCTGCCATATGTATGTAGAAAATGTCGTGCTGTACGAATATTTCCTGTTGGTGAATGAAAGGTTGTGAGTGTTATTCCTCATCTTGAATGGACCTTCGGTGGCACCGATGTAGTGCATTATGTTGTTGTTTGCACTTACCTTGGCCTTGTATATTGTGTTTGTAAGTTGGCAATTTCCCTGGAGTGGACATGTTGTTCTGTTTCTGCAGTTGCATATTGGATCCTTGGTTTCATTTTTGTAGGTTGTCATTTTTTTGTTGTGGCTTTTGATTATTTCTATTTAGTTTTTTGTACAGCTGTAACTGATCTTTACGCTATTTCTGTTAAATATTTTTGATAATTTGTTTGCTTCAGTGAAGTGTTTTTCTGGTAAGTTTAGGAATATCTTGCCTATGTTCGTTTTAACGGTTTTGTTATATTGTGGATTAAACCAGATAATGTTTCTCTTTCTGTTCTTGCGTTTTGGCAGTGGAGGTATATATTGTAGTTGTTGTGTGTAACCACTTGCTTTTAGTGCCTCGCTGTATGGTGCTTTTTTGCTATTGAAAATGTGTATGTTAGATGAGTTCTCAGATAATCTGCGGCTGATTGAATTTGGTATTTGTTTGATGATAGAAGGTGGATGGTTGGAGGATGTGTGTACGTAAGTTGGGGTGTCATTTTCTTTTTTGTATCGTTCATATGTGTTGTTGATCAGGTTAAGAGTGACGTCAAGGAAGTTTACTATTGTTGTGCTTGTATTTATCTCTATTTTGAATCCAATATATTTTTGGGCATTCACTATCTTCTTCCTGAATTTGTCTACTTTGGGGCCATAAGGCATATTTCTCCCTCAACGACCCAAAAAACCAACACAACTGAAAAACCCGAGACATTCAACTTTAATACAAAAAAATGCCCACCAGTATGCAAGAAAATGCTAAAATTCGAAGAGGACATGATAAACATAGTTAGAACATTAAAATTCAAATGAAACTTGGACAATTTCCAGTAAAAACTCATAGACGACAGGAAAATTTTTTTTTTTTGCAAAATTTAAAAATAAATATAAATAATAATAATTTTTACCTATCATAATTTCACACTAACCCCACCACACGTATATACATACATGCGAGGAAATATTATTCAGCGAAAAAAAAAAATATATATATGACATGTAAACATTCACGAGATATTCACGAGACATTTCCGCCACACTTCCAATCTTTAAATTTCAACATACAAATGCGTATGTATAGACACAACACCACCCGTATACATACATATGTCATATCCGAAACTGCCCACATATGTTTATACATGTATGTGTCCCGACGGACGATCAAGTATGTATATGTGTCTGCATACATCGATGTTTGCGTCAGTACGATGAAAAAACAACGAAGTTTTTCCCACCACTTCCACAATAACACCAATACACGCAATCTACATAAAACCAAAATTTAAAAAAAAATTAATCCGTTTGTCTGACGATCGCTAAAGCGTGAAACCCAGGGTCACAAGCTCACATCTATCCAACCATATATGTTAGCTCTATCTCTGATATTGAGCGCTTTCTAATAAGTACCGCGCATATAATATATAAATAATTATACATATATATATATACATATATATATATATATATTTATTTATATTTATACGCACACACACACACACACACACACACACACACACACACACACACACATATATATATATATATATATATATATATATATATTATACAAATACACGAAAAAAATGAATAAAAAGGTTAATCGTACGACGATGTCGTCTTCAATGAAACACACACACGCACACAAAAAGAAAAGTGTGTATAAAAAAAAGAAGAGAGATATCGCAAACGTTTTTGGTTGTGATGTGAATATTATGCTTTATTTTCCATAATTTTACTACACATGTTTCTGGCCTCACGACCGTCATCAGGTAAAGGCTGGAGATTTCCGCATATTATTAAAAATAATTCATTTTATTCTCCTTTATGTTTTTCGATGTTAAATATTCTCGATATGGGACATTCTCTTTCTATGTGTTAGTAATCCGAATTTCTTTTTTGAATTCAAGAAAGAAATTATTATTATTATTATTATTATTATTATTATTATTATTATTATTATTATTATTATTATTATTATTATTATTAAGCCAGTTGACTAAAAAAAGACCGACCAAAAGATATTTTAAATCAGAATTTTTTGACACGCCTTCTCTCTCTCTCTCTCTCTCGTATATATATATATATATATATATATATATATATATATATATATGTGTGTGTGTGTGTGTGTGTGTGTGTATAAGTAAATTATTTTCAGATATAATGTATCTGTGCAGGATCAAAATGAATAAGAAGGCAAGAAGAAAATGTATTCTTAGCCGCCGCCTTTCGTTCACGGAGGGGCTTTATCAAAGCAAATGTAAGGGTTTATTTTGTTGCATGTGTTTGTATAAATGGATCCTTGCTCTTGTATATAAATACGTACAACAAAATAACTCCTTACATTTGCCTTCAGAAAGTCCCTCAGAGGACGAACCGCGTTGGCTAAGAACAGTTTTTACTCTTATCTTTTTATTCATATATACTCATTGACTTTAAATTTACTATAGTTATCTTTCTTATTTTATGATAATGTCGTGTATGGGCGTCCATATTTACAAAAATTCTCAAGCTTACACAAACCAACAAAAAATCAAAATTCTTTTAAAAATATCTCTGTGGATAAGTTTTAGTAAGCTTAATAAAAATATCACTTAACCATTGTAAATTAATGCAGCAATTTAAAAGATTTCTAAATTATTCTAAAATTTAAAAAATGAAAACAATTCTTATAATAATACATTATTCATCAAATATTTTTTCATAAGACAATAGTGTCATAATACATCTTATTCATAAAACAAATTATTATTATTCATGTACAATTCAACGTTTATTACAAGCAAATTATATGCAATACTGAATGATATGCAGATATAGGTAAAGAATTCAACTGGATAAATTGAAAATAAATACATTATACGAGGAGAAGTGTAAAAAATTATCAGTACCCTTATATACAGGATATATATGGCGAAAGTTCGGATAATTTTTGCTTACCTTCGTACAATGTATCTAAATAAAAATTAGCGCCATGTCATAATAGATCATTCCATCTTAAATAAATCAACACATTTTTCCAACAGTTTTAAAATCATCTTGAGATTTTTCTTGTTAAAAATTATTTAAATGATTTGACACATTCAACATTATGGATAAAAACAGTGAATTTATATTGTTTTTATTTTTTATTTTTTAGATTTCGCATGAGCACAACAAATCCACTGATTTGGATGAAATAAAAAAATACCCCATAATAGTAAAAATCCCGCGCAAATTTTTTGAAAGTGGTTGTAATAGGTTTAATGAAAGTTTTCATGATCGAATATAGAGTTTAATTAAAATTTGTTGTTTATTTGGAAAAGAGGGACACAATAATTTTATATATATATATATATATATATATATATATATATATATATATATATATATATATATATATATATATATACAGAGGGAGAGGAGATGTGTGTGTCTGTGTGTTGTTTATGCATATGTTTGTGTAAATATTTTCGTGTATATAAATGAAACATTTCTCAAAAGTCAAAATATTAAAGAAAAGAAAATACATTCAGCATTTTTAAAGTGCCGTGATTTCAGTTCGTAATGGAAAGTGACAAAGATATATGCAGTAACACAAAATAAATTTCTGTTGTAAAAATGTCTTTCAATCTTCGACGGCCAAAGAAAAAATAAATGAATAGGCAACAGTTCCAATTCTGACAGTGTAGATTTGTAAGGAAGCTATGTTAGCAAAGCAAAATATAAGAAGCTAAGGAAAGACATGATCACCCACGTCTTGAAAGCACATGGCATATGAAAAAATACTTTAGAAAACAATGTGTCAGTTAAATGATTAACAGCGTAATTTCGCCAGAGATAGGATAATAAACTAAATTACTGATTACTTTGAAAACAAAAACCTTGTTTTTTAATGCAATGAAAAAAAAGACAATGTAGAAAAGTAAGAGAGTTAATTTTGACAAGACAATGAGACGATGTTTAAAATAAAATCATTTCTTTTGACCACACTATTACTGTATGCTTCCCTGCTAATAGCATTTTATTATAAAACTACTTTTAAAGTTAGATAAAACCATAATATATGATACTGGTTTTATAACTTTCTATGGAGTGTTGTCAAAAGAAATATTAAAGAGAAGATATTAATTTAATTATTCATTTATCAGATTATCAATTTAGATCTGTAATGGAAGAATATTAAATATTGATTTTTCTTATCGACTTTTGAAATTTTGTTTCTGGCGTTAAAAAAAACATCTCGCATACCTTATATATATATATATATATATATATATATATATATATATATATATATATATGTATGTATGTGTGAAAATATTGTAGAAAATAGGAAAGAAACTGGTTTGGTAAATAATCCAAAGTTCCTTAGTACTTTTGTTATTATTTTTAAAAAATAGTGCTCGATACGAAAGTAGAGCATAAATATAATTATCTATTTAAAAATATGATTCCAACTCGCTACATAAGAGGTCTCATGTTTCAAAACAAGAGCCGAAAACTTCAAAATAATATTTGAATTAACTTGAGTTAAAGTAGGCTCTGTTCCATCTTCAAGCGAAATTTTTTGGGGAATGACTTATTTCTGAAATTTACGAGTTTTAATAGTATGGTCAGAATTGAAATCAAAAATTTCCATGGTAACATCAAGGGCGGATTGTTTAGAATTGGCAGGGGAGGGGTGTTAATAATGTATGTATATATACATATATATATATATAATGTCTGCATATTAATATGAGCAAAGACATATCTTGACTTACTTATAACAGTTCTATCTATCTATCTATCTATCAGCAACGACAGAAACAGAGAAATGCGTGCCTATATAAATAGAAATTCCATTGTGGAGAGGCATGTAGTCATATCAAATTATATAATATATGAATGTGCAGATATGTAGCGATATCCATGCATATTTGAATAGCTGAATACAGTTCTCATCGACATGCATATATAAATATATTTGAAGAGGTGTTGCTGAAAACACAACCGGACTCAGATACCAATATCTGACCACAAGATAAACATCAAATATCCTTTTTTGGAAAATCTGTTTGGTTTGGGCGATAAAATTTCAGCAACTCTGCTTACTATTATATTCAAAGTCAAAGATAGACATATTGTGTGATATATATGTATGCACATAAATGATTATATATATATATATATATATATATATATATATATATATATATATATATATATATATATATAATATATATATATATGTGTGTGTGTGTGTGTGTGTGTGTGTAAAACGTTTCAGATAACATATATCTGAGAAAGGACACTATGAATAAAAACAAAAACAACTATCTTAGCCGACGGGTTTCGTCCCCTTTTGTACTTTATCAAGTTGTATAAATATATATATATATATATATATATATATATGCGAGTGGGTTTTTGTATCCATGTCTGATTATACAAAAATATCTGAATTCGTAAGTATGACACCATCCTTTACATCGATCTAAGTATCTATCTATATAAACATGTGTATGTATGTATGTATATATATATATATATATATATATATATATATATATATATATATATATATATATATATATATATAGTATCGTCATTACTGTTTTATATATATATATATATATATAAAACAGAAATGACGATACTATATATATATATATATATATATATATATATATATATATATATATATATATATATATGAAGACATAAATATCAATATCTATGCATATCTGTATTTATATCAAAACATATATGAATTGTATAAAGCAGATATAGGGATTCCACATTAAATTCCATAAATATGTATATATACGCACAAACGTGTACGAATAATGTGTGTATATATATATATATATATATATATATATATATATATATTTTAGGTTGGTGCAAAAATAATGTCGTTTTCTCACATAGTAACATATGTGTAAAAATGACATTATTTTTGCACCAACCTAATATATATATATATATATATATATATATATATATATATATATATATATATATATATATATATATATATATATTAAGAAACTTAGACAAAATCACAGTCTTCCACACACGTATAAGTTTTTATCTGCTACGTGTCACATACCTTGAATTTGTTTTCAATCATATTTTTTGCCCCAATTCTTCTTAGTCAAACGCACATGCCCGGAATGGAGAGCACATGTTTATGCTGACACATTTTTACCAATTCAGAAATATTTCCAGGACTGCAGCTCGCGACTTAATTTATGGCCCCTGAAGACCTGTATTCTTCATGACGTGGTTTTTCTGTGTGGTCGACTCCATCGGTTAAATTCTGACCCAGTCAGACTTTTCACTCTACTTTGCCATATACTTCCATCAAATCTTACAGTTTTTGCAATGCAGATTCTAAATATATAGTGGAATTTTTGTTAAAACTCTAATTAAATTGAATTTGTTCATAGCAATGATGTTAATGGAGTTATGATAGTGCTGTGAATAAAAATAAATATTATATTTGTTTACATTAAGTTAAAAAAAACGAAACTCTTTGAATAAGATCAGAAGTTAAGTGCGTAAATGTTTTATATGTCACTGCAACCCTTTTGTGTCGTTATTAATGATAACAAGTAACTTGAATCTTCATTACTTACAATTGTATTCACTCTAATTTAACGGATAACCCTAAACTTGAATATATTAAGATTGTAGTGTTCAAGATGAAGCTGTTCGAATGGAATGATACGTTGGGTATAACAGCGGGTCGTTAAATGTACCTGGAATGGTGGGTCTTAATATTGTGTTGCACTGGACGGTAAGTGGACATTCGACAAAAGTAGAACACATTATACGAAAATGTACCTGGCATGGCGTTTCTTATCAAGGAAGGTTAAAACTGAGTGAAATAATTAATGCAGTTCAACTGAAAAAAATTATATGGAAAAAGCGCCCAGTAGCGAGAAGCGAACGACGTTTCGTCAATGGGGAAAGTGGTTGTCAGATGAGAAAAAAATTATTACCACTTAAGCTGTGTTGAACTATAAAGACTAGAAATTAAACACTGTGCAGCTACCTTTCTATATATGGCAGCACTAATCCATTATTGGCCTGATCTGCCTTTTTTTAAGGTAGAGGATAATAGCACCTGTCAGGAGCGATACAAAGAACCGGCCATTTTTCCAGCATCTTTAATTATGGATCGTATGCCTCCCTGAGAGAATACACAAGTTACAAAACAAATAATAGGATTTATACTGGGTTTTGTGTTTGTAGAATTTATAACATATATTAGTTTTAATAATCGAAATCTGTGTGGTTTTGCTTTTATTTTACATATTCTATAGATAAGCATTGTTTGGATTTATACTTGATTGTAATGGTAGACACAACGTCAGGTTCATATTTACATCTATAGATAATCTCTGGTCATGCAGATACTGTTGTCTGCATGCATACTTCGGGACGGTATTCCGTTTTGGGAGGCGTTAATTTTATGCATGGGATACAGTCAACGTATTCCAGGCAACCGCTGGCAAAACATTATATAAATATGACATTATATCAATATGACATTATATAAATATGACATTATATCAATATGCCAAACATTTAAAATCATTTTTTTTTATAATTCCTATAAAAGTATTTTTTTTATAAATTCTATAAATTCATATTACTGCACAACGCTGGAAATGACCTAAACTGCGGAAAAATAGAAATCGATTACACCCTGTCATCCCAGTGGGTCTAAAAATGACTGCATGGTGAAAGAAAGGAAAATAATGGTTCAATTAATTTGCACATGGGTGTATACAAAAACAAGAGAAATTAAGTAAGAATTTCAATCGCAGGAACTTTTCCAGTCACCTTTAATGAAATACCATATATATAAAACATTATTATGTTTAACATTCTTTTTATAGATACAAATATTTAAGTAAATACTCCGTTTTATAATAAACAGTATACACCAGCCTGGATGTCCGTGAAATTTTCATAGAAAATATTCCTCCTCCGAAAGGATTTGAACCTACATCCTATACGAAACCGTCATATGGCCTGACGTGCCTTTTTACCGATTAGGCCACAGAGGATCGTTCGTTTGACAAGCTCGAATTTCCTGCTTATATACTTCAATCATCCATGAATCTCTCATATACATTCATATCTGCTCATGGCGAATCAAATGTAAAAAAATGACGTCACACATTATGAAATGGACAAAGTCCAAATAAAAAGATTAGGATTTTTTTTCCAGCATTATTTCTTCTTATACCAAAACTTTTATTGAATATCCAAGTTTGTGTACATGCACTGATTTTAACCTGGATGAATCACAATTAACGGCCTGAACATATGAGAGACTTAAAAAAGAAAATGTACTATCCATCTAGATTCAAACTTAGTAAAAGAATCCATCGTCAGATCCAGCCTGCTTTAGAGCAGACCGACTGTTCAAACAGAGTGTCACAGAGAGCAAGGTTCAATTACCATTTTGAAGAATGCAAATCCTCTCGTTCACGTCGACTCAAAAATACAGATCTACATATTTTGTATTATATCGAAACCGTAAAGTCATTTCTAAGCAGTCATTTGATTTTTTTTCAAACATTGGTTCCTTCCTACTTGTCCAAACTTTTCGTGGATACACATATTAAAATATGTTAACTGTCAAATTCATGGTTCGACGTAATCTTCAAGTCAAGTATATTTTCTTAGTATTCTTCCTCTCATTACGATGGCTCAAATGAATATAACAACATCGACAAAAGTGTTAAGACTTTCTTGCTTATTAATCAAATATATTTTGCCGAAAAAATCTTCAATAATGATCAGTTAGCAATTTTTATGTCTTTAAATTCATGGCAGCTGATCATGTAATAATATTTCTCTGTGAGAGTAGTCAAACTTTAGCATATTTATCGAGCACATTTGTTTAAATTTTTCCGGTTCTCATTCGATCACCGAGGTAAGAGACGTTGAGACCGGTCAGTACTTAGATGAGGGACTTCTTGGAAATAACGAGCGCCGTAAGCAACATCATACAATTCAAAATATACCACAAAGTGTTGATAAGTTGTAAAAACCACAAAGTGTTGATAAGTTGTAAAAAAATCAAATCCATTGTTTCAGAGTTTAAAGATAAAGGAATATAACTTGAGCTTACTGTATTTTCAGACGTGAAACAAAATTCTCGACTTAAAGAGCAACGAAACTTAAAATAAAAATATAAAAAAAAAACAAATAAATAAAATATACGTATTGAAGAGGAATTTTAACAAAGATGATAATTATTTATTTATAGTGCCACAAGATATGCGGATAACATAGTGTTGATAGCAGACACAGAAAAGAAAGTACAGAGATTCGTACAGAATTTAGTAAAATAAAGCTTGAAGAAAGGGATAAAATAAATTGTAAGACAACAAAATATATGGTTGTCATGGAAAAGAAGAACCCGCAATTTGAATTATAAATCGATGATACCGAAAACAAGCAATGACAAAAATTTAGATATATAGCATGTATTTGGGGGGGCAACGACAGAAGAAGGTGTATTGGGATAGGAAAAGATGCCTTCCAAATCTAAGAAAAATATCGATAAAAAGGAAAATCTTGTTAGAAACAAAGACAGGAATACTTAACTGTTATGTAATATCGGTCCTCGTCTATGGCCGTGATTATTAGACAATCTCCACACAGATTAGAAACAGACTTGATACAACAAAAATGTGGTTCTACAGCAAGATGCTGAGAATACCATAGATTGAACATGTGAGCAACGACGATATTAGTGAAAAATTAAACAAAATTGTCAATTATGCATAGCATCATAAAAAAGACAGTTGAAATTGTTAGGGAAGATGTTGAGGAAATATGACTTAGAAAATTTGTAACTCACGGAACATGTTGAAGTCAATAGGGACAAAGGGAAGCAGTGTAGCACATATCTAACGAACTTGTCGAAATGACTGGCAGAATAGATATTAAGAGAGATAGATAAAAAAAACAAATTTCACTAAGAGCTGAAAAGGACAGGCAACAGTCATGATCGCCCACGTCCTGAGGGGAAAGAAGAAGAAGAGAAGAAGAAGAAGAAGAAGAAGAAGAAGAAGAAGAAGAAGAAGAAGAAGAAGAAGAAGAAGAAGAAGAAGAAGAAGAAGAAGAAGAAGAAGAAGAAGAAGAAAGAAGAAGAAGAAGAAGAAGAAGAAGAAGAAGAAGAAGAAGAAGAAGAAGAAGAAGAAGAAGAAGAAGAAGAAGAAGAAGAAAAGAAGAAGAAGAAGAAGAAGAAGAAGAAGAAGAAGAAGAAGAAGAAGAAGAAGAAGAAGAAGAAGAAGAAGAAGAAGAAGAAGAAGAAGAAGAAGAAGAAGAAGAAGAAGAAGAAGAAGAGAAGAAGAAGAAGAAGAAGAAGAAGAAGAAGAAGAAGAAGAAGAAGAAGAAGAAGAAGAAGAAGAAGAAGAAAGAAGAAGAAGAAGAAGAAGAAGAAGAAGAAGAAGAAGAAGAAGAAGAAGAAGAAGAAGAAAGAAGAAGAAGAAGAAGAAGAAGAAGAGAAGAAGAAGAAGAAGAAGAAGAAGAAGAAGAAGAAGAAGAAGAAGAAGAAGAAGAAGAAGAAGAAGAAGAAGAAGAAGAAGAAGAAGAAGAAGAAGAAGAAGAAGAAGAAGAAGAAGAGGAAGAAGAAGAAGAAGAAGAAGAAGAAGAAGAAGAAGAAGAAGAAGAAGAAGAAGAAGAAGAAGAAGAAGAAGAAGAAGAAGAAGAAGAAGAAGAAGAAGAAGAAGAAGAAGAAGAAGAAGAAGAAGAAGAAGAAGAAGAAGAAGAAGAAGAAGAAGAAGAAGAAGAAGAAGAAGAAGAAGAAGAAGAAGAAGAAGAAGAAGAAGGCGGCGGCAATGGTTTATCACCAAAGTGAATTGGCATATATGCCGATATTTCTGAAAATCTGGTTGATATTTATATCATACACGAATCAAGCGATGTAACCATAGAAGAATCCAGGTAAAATCTCCATGGAAAAAATTCTCAGGAAAAATGAAAGAGATAACTTTAGCAAAGGGCGGACAAATTTTCCAACCCCTTAACCAAAAAGAGTGCAACATTTCTATCTCATAAATAAATTGAAAACTCAAGGAAGTTTTAATTCGAATTTTAATGTCAAATTGAGATTTTCTTCACATAAAATCTGGTGTTATAATATACTGGGAAGAATCTGGTTGAACTTTATCGTTGTTTGTAATTTCAGAGAATATATGTTAAGCGTCCAAAAATTCACATCCTCTTATCACAAAAGAGTGCAATATCTCTATTTCATAAATAAATGGAAAACTCAAAGAACATTTAATTCAAATTTTAATGTCAAATATACACTTTCTTCACTTGAAGTCGGTTCTTTTAATATACCAGCAAGTATTTGGCTGCTCTTTATTGTTGCTCGCATTTGATGCAATGCTGTGAAATATGTTATGCGGACAAAAACTCAACGGACAATATCCCAAACTCTTATCCCGAAATGTTGTAAAATCTCAGCCTCATAAATAAATTTAAAATTTTTGTAAATTTTAATTCAAATTTTAATGTCAAATTGAGATTTTCTTCACATGAAGTCGGGTCTTATACTTTACCAGGAAGGATTTGACTGGTCGTCATCGTTGCTTGCAATTTGATACAATGATGTGATATGTGTTAAGCGGACAAAACCCATCGGACAAAAATCTTAACCTCATATCCGAAAAGTAGATGAAATCAGTCTCATAAGGAACTTTTAATTTAAATTTTAATGTCAAACTGGATTATCTTCACATAAAGCCTCGTGTTATAATATATTAGGAAGGATTTGTCTGGCTATTATCGTTGCTTGCAATTTTATAAGAAGCTTTGATATGTGTTAAGCGGACAAAAGCCCAGCGGACAGAAATCAAAAGCTCTTTTCCCAAAAGGGTGCAAAATCTCTATCTCATAAATAAATTGAAAATTCAAGGATATTTTAATTTCAATTTTAATGTCAAATTGTCACGTTCTTCGCGTAAAGTCTTATGGGATACTAGGACTTCCTAACTATGAAAAATATCGAATATCTAACTATAGCAGAATTAGAAAAATTTTTAGAGGCTGGATCGATTTATTATGAATCTCTGTTGCAGGGAGGAATCATAAACTCGAGAAGTGTCCGAGGGACATAGATAACCTTATTACCGACGAACATGAAATAATTTTGACTTTTCCTGTGACTTTTTCCCTAGCCAAAATTGTGACTTTTCCTGCGGCTTTGTTACTGACCAGGCCGTACACACGCACACATAAACAAACATGAATTTTTTGTCATTATTTTCTGTTTTTTTAATTTTATTTTAATGTTTCTTAATGTAGCAACAGATCATTTCAAGTTCTATGTTCGAAGGTTGATTGATATGAATCACGATTCGAAGCATTGATTTTATTCTTGAATAAATATTGATCCCATGAAAGAATATTTCCAGATTTGATTTCAATCGATTAATGTTATTGAAGGCCATCTATCGACAGTGTACTAAAAAATAAATCCCCTATCGGCCATAATTTCCTTAAAGCGAATATGAGAACGAACAAGAAATATTGCAATCCAGCACTTTAATTGACCCCCTATAGCTGTTGCGTCACTTCGCAATACACTTTTTTTTTTAACATCATTTAACATTTTCTTAATAAATTTCTGTATTTGAGCTCTGTTTCATTTTCATTTCATGCTTAAAATAAACACCTAATTAAAATTTCCATTTGCATTAAAAATGTTTGAGCCTCGCTTCATGCTTAAAAAAAGGCTTAAATTTTGGACTAATTCGTGTCTTGTTATTTTTGTTATTCATGACATAAAATATGTCATGAGAGGTGTAGGACAAAACAAGGATCAAAATGCATATTTCCCGGTTTCCAAACTGGGATCAAAATGTAGTATCTGTCCTCTCTGTTGCGATCAATCAAAGATGCAAAAGTGCGGGGGAATTCCATTTTTACGCCACTACGTTTCTTATTACACTAAAGGGAGAGTTTTGTGCCTTTGGTCCATATATTTGCAAATGGGAATCCAACGTTAAAATGATTTTGTGTGATATCATATCACTTGCAGTGATATTTAATTATCAGAAGTAAATGTGCAAATGGCGAATTCCTAGAGATTCCATTTGTACCAAGCATTTCTCTCTCTTTTGGCGTACTGACCGTCAAGTTCTTCCTTTGGCAAGTTACGTAACCAAATAATATTCAACAGAGTACACATTCATTGAAATTTTGTTGTGGAATTTATGACTTAATTAACGTCAGGCAAATCTCGCTGCTTAGTCAAGTAGATAAAAGTAGAGGAACATTTAAAAAATGTACGGATTGAGATAAACAAATTTTTTTTTATTATGAGATTTGCATCTTATTTTTGCTTTCTATTTCGAAACGCTGGATCATTATATTCTTCAAAATCTGAAGAAAAGATAGCGAATTCTGTAATAAATGACGTCAAATATAATCTTTGATACGTCGAATACGAGAAGCTACGAAGTTGAATCGGAATCATTATTCGGCTTATTCATTGTTAATTTCATAGCCTAGATGATTAAAACGACAACCATAAGAATCAGCTTCTTAATGTATTGTTTGCGAAAATAAGTTTCGTTAGAAATGTTCATCAATTCCGATTTCACACTGTTTGTTTTAACAGCCGAAGGGTGTATCGTCCAAATGTTTTGTGATAAAACCAGTATTGACAAGACTGAGTACAACAAAGTAATATTTAGAGTTAGCGTAACGGTGTAAAGGGAGGAAAATAAAATCAGCAAACACATTTCAAATTCTGGTTTATATACATTATTCGATGTTTGTTTCACACTAATGCCTTTGAGAAAAACATAGATCCACTTTTATTATTAGACGGGACGGGGATATCACAATATGCCCCAGTACGAATTACCCTATGCTGCATTGTGAGAATATGGGCATCTCGTAATAGTTCTTTTGACCTCCATCCCGGGTATCACGATAAACTACACCGAGACCAAGTTCTCTGACTGGGAGGTATTGAAGAGCGTGGAACCACGTATTAATTGCTGTTGTTCCCAGGTTCACCCTGACCCGGGGTACTAGCACCTGTTAGGGTTTCAGCTATGGGTAAATAGTTAACCAATTGGGCCAAAACCCTATCAAAATAAAAAATTACAAGAAATGCATTTTTGTCAAAAAACAAAAATTACCAGCAATATATTTTTGTGAAAAATTTGCTAATTCTCTCGAGAAAATTAAATTTCTAAATTTCTAAATGACCCATAAGGAATCGATGTGCCGCTAAACAAACAAACAAATCTATTGACCAAATACAAGCTATGTGATATTGAGAAATAAAAGCAGATTATTAGATGTTATAATAGATAGACAGTTTCCACATAATAAAGCTTTCTCTTTTCTTCTCAAAGCGTAGTGAAACTTTAATATTTTATTGAAAACATCAGCGTAAATGTCGTTGCGCTTAAACACATAAAAATAGTTAATATCTATTAAAATTCGGTACAGCCAAAAACACTTAAATATCTTTAAAATTTTTTACAATAAATTTTGGTTTTATTTGAAATAAAAAAGCCTGAGGCTAATCTATAAAAATGGTTTTACATTGTATTTCAATAAGGTTTTACGACATTTAAAAAGATTCTTACGGTCAGTTTATCATCGATCCGCCATTTTAATTGCAAAACGATAACAGGTAATTTAAGAAACTTTAAAAATCTCTTAAATGTAAACTATCTATTTTACTATTTTTAAAAAAATGCTACCTTTTACGATTAAAAACATTCTATAAACATACATCTAGAGATATTTTACTTATCAACAAGTTCTTAGATCAAACAATTGCAAAAACTCTCGCGACACTCACTTAAAAAAATTGCGAAAATATACGAAACACCAAAATCATCAAGAAAAGGAAATTGGTTTTGTCTGTACAGTTTACATGTATTCATTTTTAAACTTTATAATCAGATAGGAATTTGTTTTTATTTTATTTGCCTTTAGGAAACTTAATAGAATGAATATAGTTTAAATTAACAGGAATATAAAAATATTTTAAAATAATAAAATGAGTTGATATTTTTATCTGTTGCATTTCTTTTTTTAATATTTGCATTTATTCTGTAATTAAGTTTTACCTATTCAATTACATGAAATACTTAATTTTACCAAGTCAGTTTTTATTTAAGGAAGTCTAATAAACAAACCAAACAATGGCAATAAAAAATAACCGAGGAAAACTGATAAGATTTGTTAAACTGATAATGTATGCTAATTCATTGTCGTCATTTTGATTCCTTTCAGATACCAATGCCATAACCTTTTAACGTCTCCAAACACCAGGTACATTTATTTTAAGCCTTATATGACCAATATGGTGGTAATTCCAAATTGCTGAATTATTTACTATTTGATCTTCCGTAAAAAATAATTTAACATGTGCAAAAACAAATAAAATAAATTATTTTTAAAAATAATTCTCATCCGAAAATGGCATTAAACTTTAGACTTTTAGATTCTTCAAACGAATATTTATTCATCGAAAATGTTCACATTTGCGATCTGCGACCGGAAGAATTTCAATATATCACTTAATAATTACCAGGAAATTTTTCAAAAATAAATATTCATTGTAGATGTTTCCGTCGGAAATCTAAAAGTAAATAATATTTTATTAAATTATGCAACTGTAAACTCTCCACAAAGAATATTTTTTTAGTTTCATTGAATCATTCTTGTAATCTTTCAGAGCAAATTTGAAAGTTATTCAATGTTGATGTTGGAAAATCTTTTACTGAATAATACTTGAATGATTTTTCTTTATAATCTATCAAAAAAAAAATGTCATCAATTCACGATTTTAATTTCACGGTGCATCGAAATTTGCAGGGAGAACGAAAGAAAAAACATTTCCTCAGATTTTTATATTGAAATAACCTATGTAGTTTCCAGTAAATACATCGATAAATAATTGCTGCAAATCTCATTTAAATCAGATAATTCTCGGATTTTTGGCAAGTTAATTTTTAAAAAGAGATTTTCTTTTTGTTTGTTTTTTACTTTCAATTCGGAAAAAAGTACATCCATTTTGATGGCTCCTAATAAAAACTGTTCATTTTATGCCTGCCAACCCTCGACTGCGTGGAGTGTCTTGGAGGAAGTCTTGAATAAAACAATTGATATTAAATGGTAAAGACACGTACGATACAGATAATTACGTTGGCGAAGAAATAATTCAAAGAAAACCTAAGAATCACTGGATCTAACCAAACGTAGCACCCGCTTGTCGCTGGCTGGTTACTGACTTAATGATCTCTCCAAACAACCAAACAAACAACTAGTGACGCCACCAACCTCATGCAGCGTACTGCAAAATTGTGGGTCCGTTACACTATTGACACCCAATTGAGAATCTCATTCTTTTACTTACAATGGAGGGATCATAAAGTCAGTAAACACGCCAGCAACAATCGGGTGATATGTTTGGTTAGATCCAGTGGAAGTGGATTACAATACCTGGTTACGGCAGTGGGGAACCTGGAGATAATTGTTAAGTGACATTCATTAAACATGGCACGTGGAACTAGAACAGTCTACCCCAGCGAGCGAAATTAAGGGTTCAGTTCGACATTCCAACCACTCCCTGCTGAGTTATGACGATACACTACATCCGAGACATGTGTAAGACAACTACATCCGGCAGCAAGGCCACTGATCAGGAGGTTTTGAGGAGGGTGAAGTCACCTCTTAATTGCTAGTTTTCCCAGGTCCACCCTGACCCAGGGTGGTAGCACCTGTCGGGTATCAGCTATGGGCAAATATCCCCCCCGCCAAAAGGGTTAAAAACCTATAAAAGTTTAAAAAATAGGTTTTAATACCAGCAATACTTTTTTGGAAAAATATTACCAGCAATAAATTATTACCAGCAGTACATTTTGAAAAAGGAAAATATTACCAGCAATATTTTTTTGACAAAAAAAATATTACCAACTATAAACATCTTCAGAGTCTGTCTATATTTCTGAGATGAGGTATTATGTACATTATTTACATTATTCGGACTATTGTCCTCATCTTTGTCGCCACATTTATCACAACGTTTCGGCCGTTGTACGCTCCGGCCTTCTTCAGGTGGATAAACGCGTTGGTTAGAACCAGTGACAGGACCCAAAGAGTGTGAGTTCAAATTCCCGGTTAAGGCAGTGGAGAACTTTCAGAGGGAAATTAGCAGGAGATAACTGATAACTGACATCCATCAAACATGGCACATGGAACTAGAACAGTCTACCCCAGTGAGCGAAATAAAGGGTTCAGTTCGAAATTCCAACCACCTGAAGAAGGCCGGAGCGTACAACGGCCGAAACGTTGTGATAAATATGGCGACAAAGATGAGGACAATAGTCGGAATAATGTAATAAAAATCTTATCGGCATTAAATAACGCATTGAAGTTGAAATGCCGTAAACCAAACCAAACCAAACCAAACCAACTCGAAGACAGTCCATTATTATCTTTCCTAATTAATTACGAGAATTTTTGCTTACGAAAGAAAATGGCGCGTAGAGAACCAGCGTCGACAATGAAGGGAAATTTATGTATTTTTTTAATTAACCCAATAGATCATTTCTGTAATTTCTAGTATTTCCATTTATGTCAAGAAATACTAAATGGTTTTGATTTAGAGACTTAGTAAAAAAGCGCCATGTGTGTTACGACTTTTGAAAAACATCAATGGGTACAAGGCCGGAGATTAGAGTTTAAATTAGGCGTTTTATTTTTTTCATAGTTTAAATATTAAATTAGAGTTTACACTATTTCCATTATTCGGACAGTTTTCATCACCTTGGCAAGTGGAATTACAATAATCTACGCCCGTGGACTAAAGGGTTCACTTTGAAATTCCAGCGTATATTACCTGAAGAATGCCGGAGCATACAACGAGCGAAACGTCGTAAATACGACAATAAAGAAGAGACAAACAGTTCGAAAAATGTAAAGAGTGTAAATCGTTAAAATACCTCATCATTGAAAGAGAGACAGATGTTAAATTACAAGCTCTTTTATTAGAAGAGTTTCGAATGCTATTCTGTAAAATACCTCAATATTCATCGTGTGAATAAAAAAAAACAAATTGGCTATATTTAGTGGTGTGCTTCTGTTACTTAGGGAAAACCACGATATTGATTGCTCTTTAAAATGAGGTGCTAAATAAAATGTATGTATCAACTTCTAATATCGGCTAAGAAGATAATGATTAAATGTATTGGATCGTTAAATCCAGAAATAAAGCTGCGTTTCTTTTATGGCATTTCGAGAATTTTCTTCAGCTCATGACGTCAAAGTTGGATTCTTAGATTAATTTAGGGTTAATATGCAACGACTTTGACACATAGGACCACCCATCGAGTGACCAATATTCCACTTTCGATTCCCAGCCTTTTTGATTTTAAAACTGACAACCGGTTGTGTTTATTGTGAAACCTCACTGAACTGAACATAGTTATTGGTCACCTGCAGACAAAGGAAAACAGGAGTCTCTGTAGCCTAACATTAGACGAGCCTATTGCCTTGCCATAAATACGAAGTTGGAGACCAATTCTCTCACAAATTCTGGATTTAAAAGGCCCCAGCACTACAGCAATTTATTCACGAAAATTTCAATATCTGTATTATTACATATTATCTACTACAGATGCTATCAGGTTTAACTAATTTGCATATTGATTTTAAAAAAGGATATCTCATTAATTGTTTCATTGCTCTTCTTTTATTCGAGTATTGTTTCGATTTTCATACAAAATAGTTTTGTTTAGCAATATTTTCTAAGGTAGTGCAGAAAAGTTTTTGAAATTTGCATTTTAATTGGCCTTCAACAAGTTGGCATCTATTTGGAAAATTTTCCTTAGATATACCAAGCCTACCCCTATGCCCAACCAATTAATTTCTTCTGTCACACAGTCATATTCTCTGAATAAACATATTGAACGTCCACAACCTTTTGAACATTTCATTATTATCTGACATTAATTTTTCGATGAATAAAGAATTTTTACAAGAATTGTTTGCATTTTTCTTTTAGTTTTTTCATTTTTCTTTAATTTTAAAATTGTTTTAAAAAAAATTCAAGCGGAGTGTGGGGTCGGTTGCTAAGTTTTTAATTGAAGACTATATTTACTAAGCGACAATTAAAAGCTTAATGCAAATAATGCTACCAAAACTTTTTACCATAATTAAAAATTATTTTTTTGTGCGTCAAAATGTTATACTTTTTTTAGTATGATATCTCATAAGTGGCATTATGGTTAAAAAAATGTCACGTGTTTCATAGCTTGTCCCCTCCTTGGGGAAAGCCCCTTGACATGTAAAGGTCTTATCTCACTCTCAGTTATTAAATTAAAAATTAAATTGAGATAATAAAATTATCTCATTTATCAATTTAAACAATTTATAACTCAGTGAGATATTTTAATTATTAATATAAAATTTTTTTATGAGTTATTATCTCGGTTATTAAAATAAAAATGTAATAAAACTTTATGTAATATTAATAATTAATAAAATTATCATTATCTTAAGTATTAAATAATGAAAGAGATATAGGTAACTAAATAATGTAAGAAATTTTTATAGTATTTTAAATTATTATAAGAAACCAAAAAAAAACCGTTATGTCACTTTTGATGCATCATACTAAACTTGTCAACACATTCAGCCATCAAATTATCGATGGCGACGTGAAAATAAAAAGACCCGGAGGACAAGAAATGTTTGTGTAGAAAGTTTTATGCTATAAGTAAGTGATTTTTGTTTCAGAACAGATTAACTTTAACTTTTCTAATTTTACGAAAGTAACGTTTCAGAAATGTATATCTTATTTTAGAGGGATTTTCAAAACCGAAAAATAAGTTCGTTTACATTTCTCTAAAAAAAGTTAAAAAACTGTCCGATTCCATTATTTTTTCGGAAGCAGCGACTAATAATCATTCAAATTTCTATCTGAAATACTCCACAGTATTTTTTTCTGGAATTAGAAAATTTAATCCTTTAGCTTTCAATTGAAGTTGTTGGAAAACTTCGAAAAGGATTTTTTCCTTTATGAAAAATACATTTCAACCTTAGTTATACGAATTTTTGGAGGTGCCTACATAAATAGTGAACATTAATCTCATAGGAAAACAACTACAGTGTAACCCGGATATAAGATAAACCCCGGATATAAGAGAGATTTTGTCTGGTCCCAAATTAGAACCATACTTACCTAAAATAGACCAAACACGGATATAAGAGAAACCCGGATATAAGAGACTTTTTCTCCGGTCCCGACAACTCTCTTATATCCGGGTTACACTGTAGTTTAAAACAAAATAAAAAATACGTTAATGTCTCTGGCACTACTAAAATACGTGGGTCCTGTCATAAAGCATAGGGAAAACAATTCTTTGGGAAAGAATATAGATTAGAGAATTTTTTAGAGAACCTCTTTAGATCGCGACACGTGAAATAGACATTAATGTAAATCAATTGACGTTATCTATTTAAAAGTGTGGTCCCGTGTATAATATGGATAAATTACACTACAGTGTCAAATCGTTCCATGACATGATTTATATAAATTTTGCCATCAGCTTTTTTGCGTTGGAAAACATAGTTTTTGAGATGTGGTTACAGAAAGATTTCTCTTCAAAAGACTTATCAAGAACAAACAGATATGAATTTAAATTTTATAATTAATGAAAAAAATATATTAGTTATGAATATTATTCTTAATCTTAATTAAAGATAAATAATTATGAACGTCAAAAATGTTTCTGGACGTGCTTCTGAAAATATCCCAAATGAAAAGAATGTTTAAAGAATTATATTAAAAGAAAAATTTTAAAATTCAGAAAATTAAAAAAATATATATGATGATTGCACATTTTAAAAATTGACATTTGTTTTTTGTAAATAACAACTCATGTCTATATCAAAAAACTCTGTAAATGTCAGGGTCGGATTTGCATTTGACATAGTATCGATACAGGCTCCTAATTCTAGAGATTGAACAATATTCTTCCATTCTGAGAAGTGTCGCGACCTAAAAAATGATAATCTATAAAAATTCCCCCTCCCCCGGTCACCAACAAAAAATACCAAATTTACATCAGTATGAGTGTCTATTTCAGCTGTGAGTTTATCTCTGAACGTAAAAACCAATGAACAATTTGTTTTGGTTAAGAAGAATATTCGTAGTTTTATTGAAGTAATAGATTTTGAAGAAAAATTAATCTGTCTTAGTTTGTTTTGTTGTTTTTTTTTCAAATAGAAACTTCATTCCTTCTGAAATTTTTCAATTTTGGAGAAAAAGGAAGTGAATTAATCTAAGAGGGTCCGATGCGTATCTAAAGTAGAGGTTTGCTTTATACTGCAAAGAAAAATGTAATATCAAATTGAACCCTGAATTTGTGCACGTATGAAATCTCTATTTTCAATTTACACTACACTACACTACACAGTATAAATTTAATTTTAAAATAGACAGAAATTTTGCGTCAACTTAACTTGAAACCTAACAACCAGTATCTTTTTATTATTGAATACTACGTAAATAGACGGTTGCACACGTTACAAATAAAGAAAGCATAGAATAATTTTTGTAAAATAACCATCATCAAAAATCACGACGTTTGTCAAAATCGAAGAATATTGATTTGTTTTCGATATAGAACGGAGATTTTCTTCATAATATACAGTCACAAACAGAGTTATTGGACTTAGCTAGTATATACAATTATCAAGTGGAAACATCATTGTTATCTGCATATGTTTTATTCTTTTGAATCTTTTTAAATCGATCAACGTTACAAATTTTCAGTGCAAAAAATTACAATATTATTAAAAAGTGCAAGTTCGTTCACTTACCTGAACTGCTTCGACTAGTGATTAGAGAAAACAAGTAAAAATAAGACAGACGTCCCAAACGACTACACGACGAAAAAATAATACACGTCCACATTTCACTAGTGATTGTGAGCTAAATGGCCATTTTAATTGTATTTTTTCCAACCTTATCGTATTTTCGACATTGGAGTGGCTACTCGACTATCAACTTTTATTTACGACAGGAACGCCATTAAAACTACCACCGGGACAAAAGCGTTTAACAACGCAAAACAAAGAAAAAAAGAAGAGATAAAAGCAATTAAAAGAAACCTAGATGGAAATTTAGCTCGAGATGAAACAAGAAGTGAATGAGATGCCGACATTTTAGTGCCCAAGCGCAAATGGTCTGTCGGTTATCATTTCGGACGACATCAAAAGATTTGTCGGTGCTCCAAGATGACTTTCAAAAGAGCATCGAACAGGCCGCTGTGACCGGCGAGTCAGGCCATAAAAAGTCATTGACCTAGAGTAAAACACGCATACCCACATTGGATGTACTTACTACAGACTCTGGTCGCCAGTGAAAAGGGATACATGTAATATGCTTTATTATAATAGATTTTCAATCTATCTATCTATCTATCTATCTATCTATCTATCTATCTATCTATCTATCTCACTCTCATATAAAGTTTAGTCATATTCAATTCAAAGGACAAGTTTGTTTTTTCATTTTGTTGTATTTTTTCTATTTTCAAATAGAATATCGTAATCAAATTGTGGCAAAAATGTTGTTGCCAATATGGTAGACAAGATTTTCGTGAATTAATATTTGATATCTCCTCTCTCATACGCACTTTTACTCTCTCACCTACTCTCTCTCTCTCTCTCTCTCTATATATATATATATATATATATATGTGTGTGTGTGTGTGTGTGTGTGTGTGTGTGTGTGTCTATTAATAAATGGACAAAGTCTGACAATTAATTTAACACATTTTTTATGCTTTTACGTTCTTTTTATAGATACATATATTTAAGTAAATGTTCTTTTTATAATAAACAGTATTAACAACATTTACCGGCCTGAATGCCCGAGAAATAAAAAAAAAATGTCTTAAAATAATTGTCGGACTTTGTGCATTTCATGTGTGACGTCATTTATTTACATTTGGATACGCATCGAGCAGATATGAATGTATGAGAGAAAATCATGGAGAATTGTGGTTTAAACACAGTAAAATCGAACTTGCTAACCGAAACGCTCCTCTGTGTCTCAATCGGTAAAAGCACGTCAGGCTATATGACGGTTCCTTATAGGATACATGTTCGATTCCTGTCGGAGGACGCATATTTTCTCTGAAAATTTCTCGGACATTCAGGTCGGTAAATGTTGCTAATACCGTTTATTATAAACAGAGAATTTACTTAAATATTTGTATCTATAAAAAGAATGTATAAACAAGAAAAAATGTCTTAAGATATTAATAAATATACATTTACCTATGTTTGTAGGGCAACTTGAAGTTTCATGGAATTCACATGAAACTTTAAGTTACACTAAAAAAGGTAGCTATATGTACATTTAATATATACTTCTTAGCTCTGTTTAACTATAGTGAGCACTGCTTAGTTTACATATTTTATTACATTATGTAAGTATTTATTCGCCTGTGTATGCAAGCTAACGTATGTATATACATTTGCTAATATCTAATTATTTGTTTCATATCAACACTTCTTGCTATTTTCTGCTTATACAGTGTAACCCGGATATAAGAGAGATTCGGATATAAGAGAAACCCGGATATAAGAGAGTCTCTGCGCATGTGCTTTCCCGCGCGTCTGCACGCATGTCTCTACGCGGACGGTAACGTGATCATTTGTCATTTTCGCTTTCTTTTTTTTTCACTTAACAACCCTCTCTCTTAGCTTTTTCTCTTTTTTCCTTTTCTTCTTTTCTTTCGATAGTTCACACACGCACACACACGCACACACACACACACACACACACACACACACACACACACACATATATATATATATATATATATATATATATATATATATTCCAAATTGTATTATAACTGCATATACAAGATGTCACCGTCTTGAATAACCGACCATGGTGAAATTCGAACCAGGGTGTCATGATCGTAAAGCGAATGTCCTAAGCTCTCGATTACAGTATACAGTGTAACCCAGATATAAGAGACCCGGATATAAGAGAGACTTTCTCTGGTCCCAAATTAGAGCCATACTTACCTAAACAAAATAGACCAAACCCGGATATAAGATAAGCCCGGATATAAGAGACTTCTTCTCCGGTCCCGACAACTCTCTTATATCCGGGTTACACTTTATATGTGTGGATGTATAGATCAAGTTTATACTGGGGGTGTAGAACAAACACAAATGTGTGATCTACATGCTTATTGTGATCTGAAAATGTGCAGTAAATTAATATGCATAAAAATAAACAAAAACAAGTATAAATGAAAAATAAATGAATTGATAGTCTTTATTGTAGGTCTATATAGATAGTATACATTTCTGCACGCAATTCGAGTGTCATTTTTATACTATCTAGTCGTAAATAAGGTCAGGTCAGTTTTATTGCGAATCCATCATAACATTTTTATACCACCTAGTCGTAAATGATTTCTAGTCATAGGTATTGTAATGATCATTATTTCACTCATTCTAAACCAATAAGAAACGACTTCATTTTTCTCATCTACACACACAAACACGTGACGTTCTTACAATCGGACAGTCAACACTGACAAGCCGTCAACACGGGAGTCAACGATAATTTTGTCTCCTTTTCTTTGTTAAGACAATAGCAGTAACATTTATCTTGTACCACTCAACAAAAATTCGAGATAAGGAAACTCAAGATACTTCTCGTATTTCTCAACTGAATTATCTAGATACTCATTGCATCTATCTATCTATCTATCTTTATATATATATATATATATATATATATATATATATATATATATATATATATATATATATATATATATATATATAAGCATACGAGAAAGATTACATAATTTTGCGAATTCTTTTTCTTATCATTTTGTTGGATTCCGATACATATTTGATCTACATTTAACCCCAAATTCACAATTTTATTCATTATTACTGTCGTTGGTGTCTTCAACATAATGTAACAATCAGTGAATAAATAATATTCGTTTTGTTATTTCCAAGTCTTGTTGTTTCTCATTTTTACGAGTATTTATTATATATAAAAGTAAGGGAGTTCTTAATTATTTCTCGAAGTTATAACACCTCTACTGTTTCTTGACTTTTTTTTATATCGTTCTCGTTATTATTTTAAAAGTGTCGATCAAATACATTAGAAAAATTGGGTATGTAGATTATATTCTTCAATCTGAAGGAGAATCATACATGTAGATCACACACCGAAGTGTCGTCAATTAGCATGTACACCTAAATGCACAAGTAAATGCAAACATATTTTTTAACAATAGACTACAAGCATATACAGATAAGAATTATGTGACTGCCAGGCTGCTGTATGTTGCGTGAAATATGTTTTATTTACTTTTAGCCTAATTATCGCAGAAAAGTATTTTTAACAAGCATATGAGTGTTTTTATGAATTTTTCACTTATGTTTGGGTACATTTTCTAAGTGGGACATAACTGTAGCAATGACTTGACGAGTATAAAGTGAACACCTTTTTAAATAATTCTTTTAATTACCCATGAATCTTTAAAAAAATAAATTATTTAAACATTCTATTGATTTATTGAATTTTAGGTATTTTGTCATTAGTTTCCAAAACGCTTGTTGAGGAAATGTTAGAAAATTGCCAATAAATTTTAAATTTATTGTTGTTATCGCTCTTATATTCTGATAATGTCGTGTGTGGATATCCGTATTTACAAAAATCGTCACAATACTGTCTTTATAGATTTTAGTTGGTAGTGTTTTTTTTTAAGTAAAAACTATTTTTATTAATCATAACCGGAAAAGATTAGTACAATTCATCGACGACCAGTTTTTGGAAACTTTTCTTCTATTTTTTTGGTGTGTGCATAAACGTGCTAATTTTTGTAAATACGGACGTCTATACACGGCATTATCATAAAATAACAGCGATAACTATAGTAAATGTAAAGCCAATATAACTAAAATTCAATAAAACTTTACATTACGGAAAATATTTCCCTAATTTTTAATATTACTGTGTAGTTAAAAATTATTAAAAAGGCTGCTTATATTCTTCAAATAAATTTTACAGCTATGCCCACCGCAGAAAACCTTTAGATAAACTTACGTCTGTCAATCAAGCTGTCAACACTTAAAAAAACTGCTACGGTCGTGCTAGAAATGCATTTATGCGATATTTTATATTTAACGTAATTAATACTTGTTTTACATAAGATTAATTAAACATTAAATTAACTAATATTCCGGAAATAAATTTTCAGAAAAATATATTTTATTTTTCATATTTAATAAAGAGAATAACATTGCAATGAAAGATGTTTAAAATGACAGTAAACTGCGATTCTTATCAATTTTAAAATGAAAACTCCTTTTTGTTTGTTTGTTTGGGTTTTATGGCATATCAACCACTGTGGGTTATTTAATGCCAAATCCAGTTTATATGAATTTTAAATGCCCATTTTGTATGGAATAAAAAACGTATAGCTGACAACATTACTTCTTTCTACAAAAAAACGTATAGCTGGCAACATTACTTCTTTTACAAAAGAACTTAGAGCTGGCAACATTATTGTTTCAAAAACTTAGAGCTAGCAACACTATTGTTCTAAAAACATTATCTGAGACCTTGCTGTTGGATGCAGTTTATCGCCATACCCAGGACGCGGATGTAGTTTACCGTCATACCCAGGACGCGGATGTAGTTTACCGTCATACCCAGGACGTGAGCAAAACCTGGAAAACTAGGAAAAACTCCTTTTTTTCAATATAGCAAAGTATTAGGTTGGTGCAAAAATAATGTCGTTTTCTCGCATATGTTACTATGTGAGAAAACGACATTATTTTTGCACCAACCTAATATTTTGCTTATAGGAAATATTAAATTTCATTTATTAGCTTGAAATTAAAACAAAAATAAAAGCTTCAAGAAAAAATGTTTCCTTTTTAAAAGTTCATTTTATATTTTACGTATCGCGAAAAACTGGCGGAGAATTTTGAAGCTTTTCGCTTCTTTTAAGTACATGTGGTTATTTAGTTATGTCAGTTTCAATTTTCAAAGATTAAAATTATTATCAACCTCGATATCGGAATTCTCATTAAATTATGTCTACAAATCGACATGAATGGAAACTGCATTCTCTTTAACATGAGAAACCATCTTCAAGTCAGGCCAATTGGCGAGTTACGCTTGAAATCTATGTATCGCTTGATTTCGATGATCGAACGTGAACCGGATTTTTCAGCTTGATTCGTCTGTAGCTTGATTTAGCCACGAAACCACCTTGACATTTATATCGCAATTATGCCGAACCTATAGATATACGACAGACAGAAGGCGGGAAATATATATTACAAATTGAGTTGAAGTGATACAACGTAGTTGCAAGGGAATGCGCAGCACCATATAAACATACATGCAAAACCGGCAAATACTCTAAGAAGCAAGGAAAAACAGAAAAATACATTCTTATATAGACTAATGTCGCTTCACTGCGCCTTCTCTATAAATATTTTCATCGTAATTTATCTGATAAGTGTTCTTCTTTGCTCCCTCGAAATTACGACCATAAATGCAGTACAAGAATGGCAGCAAGGCCTCAGTTGAAATGGCTATATATAACCGTATGTTCTATGCTAACAGTTTCTTTTACAATTCTGGCTTTTGGAACTCAATTCCGGCCTCTTGCATTCCAGACAACTTTGATCTTCAATAAGTTAGATGCACTGTCAACCATTATCTTTTGTCGTGTTAATTTCTGTTCTTTTATTGTTCTCTCTCCTTAATAATGTTTTTCATTTTCTTATATTATTTCAGCCTCAGTATCCTTTACGTCTTAGTGACTTGTGACGTGAAAGGATTAAAAATAATAAGCTTATACGTGCGCATACATAAGCAAAGGCACAGGCATCTTCGAAAAATATTTTACACAATTTTTTTTTAAGCATTTCAACCCAAGCAAAGCGGAAGTGCCACTAGCACGCATTGTGACGTCCCCCGGTGTCTCTGCGCCAAATGTGACGTCTGCCTATCTTGTCCTGTGACGACCAACTGGCTTGGTATTGATCGCGGCACCAAATGTGACGTTCTAACCTTTTGGTGATTCGGATGGGAATCTGGTTAGATTCGGTATCAGCCTTGTCGTTCCCAGCTCGCCTCCAACGTCTGGTTACCGAAGTAACTGTTTTGATTTCCAGTCTAACCTACCTACGTTGTAAATTGATGTTAGGCAGACGAAATCAATCAGTCGCCGGGCCGTAATGCAAGCCGAGTTCGATCAAGGGCAACACCGCACAAGTATATGTAAAATAAAATAAAATAATAACTCGAAAAGTTCAAAAGTGTTAAAAAAAAAAAAGGATAACAATATTTTATATCTGGTTGCTGAATACAGGACTGCGTCTTCTTCCCAACCCGCTATATGGATTCGTGACACTTTGTGTTTGTTAGGCGAGTCTTAACATCTTAAGTTGTTTGTTCTTTAAGAAACTGGTTCTTGGTGTATCTTCAGGTGATATTGGTAAAACTTGTTTTGGTGGTGTGAGTCTAAGTCGTTCTTCAAAAATAAATTGTTCTTGGTTAGAAATTGAGTCGTGATTTGCGTGGAATCTTTCAAGTCAGCTATCTGCGAGGCGGGTGCAACTCCAACAGCGAACTTTACTCAACTTAACTGGAACTCGAACTGGTACTCACTCGCTGCGACTCTGCTTATATGGACGCCGTCCAAAACCGGGGTGGGCTTGTCGGGGTTTGATAATTCTAAACCCACAATCCACTTCTTTGTTTTCGGTCAGGAAAATTTTATTTTTTTCCATTTTTGGAAGTCTTTCATCTTCCCACCTTCTTCTGTTCTCATATTGGTATGTCACCATGCCCTCAGAGGGTGTCAACGGGTTTCCTCTCTCTCTCACAGTGGCATCTCACACCTATCCCTTTAGGGGGGGCGCCTCCACTCCTTCTTCACATGATTACCTCTGCCTAGCGCTCATGCCACCATTCAGCCAATGGGCGCTCAGCAGCGTGGGTGTGGCCAGACTAGACTCAGTTTAAAAAATCTTGCTCAAAGAAAAAAAAAAAATTATCTTCCTTTTTCTCTTTTCTTTTTCTTTTCTTTTTCTTTTCTTTCTCTTTCTTTCCTTCTGCCCGACCACAAACCCTTGGACTTTTATCTTAGCCAAATGTCACTTGGACTTTATCACCGGAGCCTTCGCCAAACAAGTGGGTGTTCAACTGGACGTATTTGCATTCTTGGTGCCAATTACTGATCCGATAAAATAGTTTCGCTATCATAGTCAGCCCTGATAATAACCAGATGCTCTTATCAATGATGTTCTGCATATCGATAAAGGCTTAATCTTTCCTTCATGGTGGTCAGCGGACATTTTTGCTTTTCTCGGACAGTGCGTGCTTAATTAATTTTTATTTTTATCTCTTTAGAATTCTGCGGGAGGTCTCTTGTCCAACTTGAAAAAAACTTTTTTTTTTATCATTGCCATGGGCAGATTGGATATATCTTACTCGCCGCCCCGTAACATAAATCTGATTAAATTCTGTGTTTTACCTTCTAGACAATGGAAATAAAAATCTTACCACTTTTCCTTGTCAGAAAAATAACACTGCTTAATGTCCTTTTCGTGATGGCTTCTTATCACCTAAATTTAATTCTTGCCTTTCTTTTTTCTTCTTTCTTTCTAGCGTCGTAAATAGTGTCACAGCATGAAGGTACATGGAGCCAGATTAAAGAGTAACGATGGGTGTTTGAGGTAAGGATATAGAGAAGGACTGGAATAAAAATCAAGGCATCAAAAGATGTCGGTTGACATTACATTTGAATATTTGGAGATTATAGCTATCAGTGAAGCAAGGAGACATTGTCGGGAAGTTCGAGATAAGAAGCTGTTCAAGTGGAAGAGGCGGTTATATTTAACTGTTTCAAGAGTGAAAGGATGAGACCGAGATTCCAAACTAGTAGCACGCTTATATTCATGCAGATGGGGCACCAGTGAATGTGGCTCGTCAGAGCAGTTGCCATGAAAATATTTGTAGAAAAAGACAGAGGGGATCCACATCACGTGTATGAGAAATTTACTGTAGACGAGATGCTAGATCAGGATCTATAATCTCCCGATTTTGTCTAGGACTTCGAGGTGAACAGCGGTGGTACCAGACTATATACAGCATCAGTATTCAATATAACGAGGAATTTGAGGGATGGACTCAGGCGAGAAAAACCTTCTGGTGCGACACAGAAAATCAACTTTCCTTGCGGTAGATGAACCTCAGGCCAGTGAAACCAAGAAGGCGCAGAGTGATGCTGGGCATCAACCATGCTGATAGGAGGCAGGTAGGGTTCTCTATGGCGGGAAAATGAGAGAAGTTTCCTTTTGGGGGCATTAAAGTTTACAAGCCATTACTTACACCAGTCAACCACTGATTGGAGGTCCTTTTCGATAACGGCAACCATGTTAGCTTTTTCAGCGATGCCGGATTTACTGTTGAGACGGTTATAAATAGTAGTGTCGTTTGCGTAGATGCCTACTTGGGAAGTGATCACACCAGGAAGATTGTTGATGAAGATTAGAAATAGTGTAGGACCCAGAATAGAGACTTGGGGAACACTAGCGTTCGTAAGAAAGGAACTGGAGGAGAATCAGTTTAGGACGACCTTCATTTCACGGTTTGACGGGAATGATTGTATTGTTAAATAATCATCCTGTAATACCGTATCCCTGAAGTTATATTATAGAGATGAGAAATATGCGTTGCGTGTTTTGGTAAGGATAGCTTTACTAGCTACAATAGTTTTACCAGCTACAAAATGATCTTTAGTTACAGTTTGTAGGAGAGAGCAGAAAATCTGGTTTAATCAATAGTTAAAATAAACTCCCATACCAAAAATAAAACCTAGGTCACGATGATTTGTGATTTCGTGCTTCAATAATCATCAACGCCTTCCGAGAAGTTTCATCTACTTTCACTGATACCAAAACCATACCAAAATTTGAACCTTAAAAGGTTCAAATTTTGGTATGGTTTTCAGGATCTTGCTAATCGTCGCGCATGCTGAGTTTTTTCTTTTATATCGATATTACAAAGAAGTCACTGATTTGACAAATGGATCATAGTGTGATACAATGCCATGTCTTCTATTCAGATGTCTAAGGTTCTACTGTTGCGGACCCGGAGTGAATGTGGCTAATGAAGTGCCGACATACGAAAAAGGTGGCCTTGTGCCAGACACTACACTCGACTACCGGATCCACAAACAAAGTAAAAAGGAGAGGAGAGAAAGAGGGATATTATGTAAATACTCAGCGCGTGTTCTTTCTCATACTAAATTTCACAATCTCCTGGATGTAAAAAGGAAAAGGGTCATATTCAACGTGCATAAGAAGGAAGAAAATTGGTAGGCACAAAGAATGACTGAAGCAAGACTTGCAAATAAACACAGAATTAAAATTTATTAAATGTTTTAACAAGTAGGTAGTTTCGTGCGTGGAGACAGGGGTAAAACTGGTGTAACTTGCACAAAGAACTATGAGGCAGTCAAAATAGTTCATCGGATTTTTTTGCGCCAATAAAAGGAAACAAGATGGCTATGGCGGGAAAAGTTCCTCTATAAGAAAGTTCTGGAAGGATGTCTGCCCGAGTAATTATGAACAGGAATACAATAGTGCAAGGAATAAAAAATACTCACTGTGGAATTTTGTTAATGTGAGTGTATGTGGATATTTTTAATGTATCTGGTTCAAAAGGAAGAAATAAAGAGTTCGTAGTCAGTTTCACTATTTTGGTCGAAGAGAATTCTGAGTTGTTCGCGTCAAGACGAGGAATTAGTCTTGGAAAGGTGAGAGACGACCGTATTGAAGATTCTGATAGTGAGTAAAAAAATAGTTCGTAAGTTCTTTGCATCAAGACGAAGAGGATCGTCTTGGAAAGGTGTGAGACGACCGTATTGGAGATTATGGTAGTGAGTGGAGGAATTCTCGTAAGCTGTTCACATCAAGACGAAAGGTTAGTCTTGGGAAGGCGTTAGATATCCCAGCTCGATTATGGCTATGAGCGTGGGGTAATTGAGTTGTTTCAGCTTCGAGGAGAAAACCGCAACTGATAAGAATCCAAAACGCCGGTCGCTCGTGACGTAAAGCTCATCGCGCGGGGAAAAAAAACAATTTTAAACATCAGTAGCAGCCAATCAAGAGGGAGTCGGCAACACTATCAGCAGCAGCTGGCTCACCGACGGTTACTACTATAACTAGCCGCACGAGAAGGGTAGGCATGCAATCCGCGCATGCGCACGTCTAAATATTAACTGTGGAAAATGTTAGGCGTTCCACACTACCTCCTGGGCTACTTAACTATGAAAATACTATTGATAACACTTATATTTTGAAACCTGTGTATACATCTAAATGTTATAGTTTAATCCAGCTTTGTTACCTATACGTTTAGTCGTGATTAAATTGATTCAAGGTATATTATCGGTAGAACTAATCGGAACAATATACTCTATGGCAGATTTTGCCCAACCTGAGCGACATCACCCATCGGTGGGCCATTTCAACTGTTGGTTGGGCGATGAGTAGCTGATGAGAAAATGGTGGGCGATTGGATATTTTGCTTAGCAATATAGAATTTTGAATATTAATAATGTATTTCAGTATATTCTATCCAAAATAAATATTCAAAATGAGATATGCTAAATCAAGCGGCTAAATGAGAATAACTAGGTTACATTCCTTGAAAAGATATAAATATATCCGCAAACAAGAAATATTTTGGTATGTTTTATAACTTTGGGAAGGGTCATTAACATTCAAAGAGTTCCTAAGTATTAGAGATAACAAAACATATTCGCTGAATTTTTATTAGCTGCTAGTAGCATATATTCTTTTTAATTTTATAATTATGAAAAATTTCTTTTAATTTCTTGTCACCGCTTGCAACGTTAACCATAAACATAAAACTAACATTGGCCATAAGACTAAATTATATATAGCTTTCAATGGTTATGTTTACTTTCGTTTTCTTTAAATATGGATATAGCAGCAGCAGCCGTAAAGGTCAGCATTGTTTGTTACCTCCCTTTGGTATTTTTTAATATATAACAAAGTCAGTTTATAAACCAATAAGAAACATTTACCAAACAATTTTGTAACATTTACTATACAGGCGGACGGTGGAAAATTGGTCCATTTGAAAGTGGGCGATGACGCAAAAAGGTTAGCAACATCTGCTCTACGTTGATGACACGGATTTTACAGAAAGAAAACTGAAAAATCGAATAGAAATTGTAATCAAAGAAAGCATGAAAAATGGACGCGACATTAACTGCATGAAAAATGCAAAAGAAAGGGTTAGTTGTGAGTTAAGTAAAAGTGTGCGTCTAAATAAGAAAAATAAATACCAAGACTGTCGTATTAGAGGAATGAAAGTGGAACATAGAAATACGTATGCATATAAGACTAGCAACAGATACCTTTCAGAAAATAGCCAAAGTATTAGATTATCGGAAAATGTAAGAAGGGAAATTCTTACAAATAGCGATACATTAAAGCAGCAGCAGCCGTTAAAATTCCCTTTTCTCCATAGAGCTCAATCGGCGAACGAAAGCATAAATACTTATCCACAGACCGACTCTTTCGCTGTGTAACTGCTCATGTGGCTAGATATCAGGTTGCTTCAAGCCTGGATTAGAACTCGACTAATTTAACATCAGTCGGAAACTCTTACTCCTAGGCTATCCGCATACGGCAGGAAAATTTTAACGCATTATATACGTGATATAAAACAAGCCGGCCGCTATAAAGCCCAGTTCTTAAAACGAGTGATGCAATAAAGCAGACACAGCCATTAAAATTATGCACTACAGTTCAAACGTCTGAGACTACCCCTGGCAATTTTGCAAATTGGGTCCACAAAAGCAGTTCTTTTTTGCCTTAAATAAGGGAAACTTATTATACATGGTTAAAAATTGAGACATATTTTTTTATTAGAAATTTTATTATGACAAGAAAGAATTTTATGATTAAATTTTGCTCTCGTCAAAATATCCTCCTTAACCCTTGATTACTGCAGCAAAATATTTTGATATTTGTTGAAAAAAAAAATTCTCAAAGAATGAGTTTTTAACTGATTCCATTATTTTTCAATGTTTCAAAGAGCTATTTTTCATTTCTTTTTCCACTCTTCTAATTCTAGTGGTGGGGTACTTCAAACATTTAAACTGTTATATATATATATATATATATATATATATATATATATATATATATATATTGATGCGTGTTTCATTAAATAATGTAGAGAAGTTTTGTCTATTTATCTTAAGTAAGTTCCGTTCATATTATCTGATAAGCTTAATAACATTATCATTGAAAGACGAAAGGAAATCACCATATTGATACATGTTTAAATCCGATCTACGCTTTCGGCTTACATTACTCATTATCAAAAATGACAATTAGATTTCAATATATCAAACAATATATATACGAGCGAAACAATAATGATAGTCTGTTTTTGTTGCATGAAAAATTTCAAAGCAACAACCAAGTCCTGTATACGAGACGCAGAAGCGAAAATCGCATCGCAGCTCGTGACGTCACACATGACCACGCGAGAGTGAAAACGAGAAATATTAAGTATGGGAAGCTGTTGGTTTCAGTTATCCCTTATAGGCATTTAAGAATATTTGTGGAGATTTCGTAGTTTATTTTGTTCATCTTTACCCCCAATTAAAATTAATACGCATATATTACGGAAACTACTATTCGCTTGGACTGTTGAAGTCCCTTTCTTAGATCAGAGTAATAATATATAATATATACAATGTGATAGCATCTCCATGGGTTTGGTACTGGGTCTGACATTTAGCAATTTCTACATGTGGAACCTCGAAAATAAGATATTTACAAATGTTAAAAAACATACATCTATCTAAGATATGTTGATGATATTCTTATGTTAATTAAAAATACAGATGAAATACTTCAACTTCAAAAACTTTTCCAAAACAATTCTGTCCTTAAATTTACGTATGAACTCAATATTAATAATAAAATTCCCTTCCTTAACATATTGATAAACACAAATAATAACAAATTTACTATTTCGCCAAACAAAAAACCTACCAGCATAAATACATGCATACTTAACTACAAAATAAATGTCTATATTACTACAAAATGGCAATTATAAAAAAATCAAATACATCGTGCAGAAACTAATTCATCCACAAAACTGATTTTTTGCAGTGAACTAAATAATATAAAACTAACACTTATAAATAATAGCTTTCCAAACTATATAGTTGATGAACAAATAAGATGTTTTCTTAGATGTCTTAATACTAAGCAAATAGAACATAATACTGCTTCAAGTAATCCCAAATATATTAATCTCCTATATCGTAGTCAGATGGATACTAATTATAAACAAGATTAAAATATACTAAAATATTAGTAAATACTAATGTATCTACAACAGATCCTAGTAAAAAAAAACAGGTTAATCATATACTACACTAAATCTAGTATATCCAACTTAATTATTCGCAATGATTCTCCCCCCTCCCCTAGTGGTTTGCGAAAAACCAAAATCGTTTACAAATTCAAGTGCCCTTTGGGAGATTGTATCTCCAGTGGATTAAATAATATTTAAGTTGGTCACAAAATAACCTCGTTTTCACGACGCTTGAATCTACATTTGAATGATAGTTCTAACATTTTTAGGCATTTAAAACAACAAGCCTGTTCGGATACACAATTTCAGAAATCCTCGTTGAAAACAGAAATATACATAAACATGAAAACAATAAACAAAAACTCAAAATTCTTGAAGCTATATATATAAAACAGCTGAAACCTAATCTGAACAAAATAAACTACGAAATCTCTACAAATGTTCTTAAATTCTTATAAGTGATAACTGAAGCCATTGGTTTATACCATTGGCATTCCATACTTAATACTTCTCGTTTTTACTCTCGCGTGGTCATGTGTGACGTCACGAGCTGCGATGCGATTTACGCATCCGCGTCTCGTATACACGTGTTTGTTGTTGCTTTGAAATTTTTCATGCAACATAAACGGACTATCATTATTGTTTCGTCCGTGTATTATTTGATATATTGAAATGTAATTGTCATTTTTGATAATAGCTTATGTAAGCCGAAAGCTGTTTTTAAACATATATCAATGTGGTGATTTCTTTTCGTCTTCCAATGATAATGTTATTAAGCTTATCAGACAATGTGAAAAAAAAACTTCCTTAAAATAAATCGACACAACTTGTCTATATTATTTAATGAAACATGCATCAATGAAAAATTGCTGCCTAAATATACACAATATATATATATATATATATATATATATATATATATATATATATACTATAGGCAGAAAGTTTTATGTCACCCTTCATTTTTATTTTTAACATTAACCATCAGTAGACTTTTTGTTAAATGTTAATACAGGTTCTAAATTTTAACTCACAATAATTAATGCAATAAAAATCACATATGTATTTGTCACTGTTTAAAAAATATTGTCATTACGACAGAATTTTCAGATATTTTTTCTACTTGTGTTTTAATTTTGAAGTAATTCGCACAGAATGGGCAAATCGAATCAGGTAAGCATTCAGGTGATGGAACAGATTGAAATTTTATTCAAAGAATCTATTCTCAAAGAAAATTTGCCAAGAAGTTAACGATTTCAAAAATTCGACAGAAAAAAAGAGCTAGAATACCAAAAGTGACAACTGTTGCTGGAAATAATAATAATAATAATAATAATAATAATAATAATAATAATAATAAACTTGATTATTGTGAGTAAAACAAATAAAAGGGAAACTGCTCCGGAGTTGAAATTAATTCCTTTCGATATCAACCAATGCTACTCTCAACTGTGAAAAATCAACTTAGAACTCATGGGGTCTTAGATCTCATGGTGTATAGTCATCAAAAACGTTCTGCTACGGAATGTGAATAAGCAGAAATGACTTAGCATACGAACCGGACATTGAAATAGTAGCAAAATATATTGTGGACTGACGAGTCCAAATTTGAAAATTTGCTTGTAATTGGAGTGTGTATGGGAAAAGAAAGTTTGTTGAATATTGAATAATGGATGTGGTTCTATCACTCAAGTATGCTGGTGAGTATCTTATGGTTTGCGGGTATTTTGGGGGAGAGAGGGCTAGAGATTTGATTCAGGTCATTCAGGAAAAGAAAAACATCATTTGATTTCATAAACATATGCTATACAAACTAGTTTATGCATAATTTGCAAACTAAACACCTCTCAACAAAACACACTTCTAAATTTGGTAAAAATTACCCGAGTAAACATGAGGCGAAAAACTTTGGAAATTATGACTTATTTCTCATTGAATTATTAGGGGAGGAATCGGCCCGAGGAGCTCTAAAACAATAGCCATATAGTGATAGTGACCTCTTTTACTGTTTGAAGAACGCTATCAACTTATTTTCAAATCTATTGTAAAGAATCCTATGAATTAATAATGAAGTAATTAAGTCATGTGGTGGAATTATTGACGAAAACAAAATATGATGCTGTTGTATGTCGTTTTATTTTATTTAATACTTATTTTGGGCCAAAAAAGTCAAATATACTGTACTTATTGAAAATCTATCTTTTACTTTAAAAGAAAAAAAGTTGATTACCACTATCATATCTGAATCTATATGGCATTTAAGGATATGTGTTCTTGATAAAAAAAAAAAATCCTGAATAATGATATTGGACATTCCACTACATGCCTACCAAGAAAACTTATGTTATATCCCTCTGACCATAGGTAAAATTAGGACTCATTTAAACAGACTGGCAAACCTACCAAACTCCACCCGCAACTTACCCGGAGAAAATGCAAATATAATAGCTATCATCCACTTGTAAAGAAAAAGTATATATAATAATGGAAACATTGATAATAAAAAAAAGACAAGGCCAACACTCAATAACATCAACTATGAACACGGTCACAATATGCTGACCGTTTGTGGAAAATACAAAATCATATATACACCCTGACTTAACGATCCCTAATCGTAGGGGTGAAATTCCAAGTTACTTTTCTGTATTTTCTAATTTTTTTGTTTTATCTAACTCTACATAACAGTAAGATCTTTTGTACCACAGTTGATAAAAGTTAGCATTTACTATGTGTTTATATTATTGATTTGGTCATTGCTGGGGATTATTGCTGGCCTCGTTTTGACTGTGAATCATTTAGTGTAAAGAGGTGATTGAAGTCAGAAAGAAAGGGCTAACGAAACTTAGATGTTGTAACAAAACGAGCAATAAAAAAGAAAGTCTATTTAGATGCAGTTTAATAACAATGGTAAAAATAAAGTGAAAGAGAAAAGGACTTTTTCGAATGGTTAAAAGTAGTTCGTAAAAAGACTAATGACATGAAATTTCGGAAAACAAATGACCGTGCATGAATGGATATGAACATGTGACAGTAATATGTGTTGGTGTGATGACACAAGGGGATATTAGGTATGGTATTGTTACATCTAGCCAACTCAAAGTCTAGTATTGTGCTTACATTCATAAAGTCTAGCTGCTATAGAGAAGAACTCATCGGAACAATTAAAATAGAAGTATTTATAAAAAAGACACAGGAAGGTAATTTTACGGTTTTGGGAAAGTGACGGTAGCCGAGCTGATCATGATGGACAATATCTTTGGATTTTATCAAGAATCTCTAGATATATAGAATGAGCATAGAACCATATGTGGCAGCAATATTCTAAGCATGGGTGGAAATGTAGACTTGCAGATATGCAAGATAGATTCTGGATTGAAAAAATATCTAGCACAAAACAGTGAATCAAATTTCTTAGCAGTTGAACTAGCAATTGATTCACTATATTCTTATCACTTCATGTTAGCCGAGAATGTTAGCAAGAGAAGGCATAATGAGTAACTCTCTTGGAGGTTCGCATCAGCCATGCTGATGGAAGGCAAAAATAGGTCTCTCAGATGATTAATAGGAGTAATGCATAGATACCATGTTGAGAGTTGATGTCAATTAAAATTAAAATCAGTAGGAGCCAATATAGAGCCCTGGAGATCATATATATATATATATATGGTAGCTAATAGCAACGGCGAGAATAGAAACATAAACAATAATATTAATATTTTTTATAAAAATCAGATGAACGAAAATTATAAACAGGATGAATGCAGAATTAAGAACATTATAAAAAAATGCATAACACCAGTTGACAATAGCAATAAAAAAAAAAAATAGATTAATTATTTATTATAAAAAATTTAAAACCACTAACCTTACAGTTAAAAAATAATAATTCACCTCCTAGAACAAAATTAAATAAGGCAAATATTATTTACGAATTCAAATGCCTATTAAGGAATTGTATTCCTCAACAATCAACTTTCGTAAATAATTATATAGGCCACGCTACATGTTTAACACGCAGAATAACTCTACACCTTTCTTACAATAGCACAATTAGATCTCATTTAAATATTCATGGGGATCTACCGGACACTATTCGTAACATACTTGTCGACAACACTAATATAATAGCATCATCTACATGCAAAAAAGGCTAAAAATAATGGAAGCCTTATTAATAAAAACAAACAAACCAACACTAAATAATATTAATTTTGAACAGGGATATAATATCTTGATCATGTTTTGAAACAAAAAAATGAAAGGTAGGTCCAGTTTGTAAGAACTCTGGTGAACGGCCCAACCCATTCAACTAGAGGCTTATTAGTTTTCTACCTCTTTTTTCAGAAACTTCTGGTGGTTCTCATCAAGGCTGGTTTGGTTCTCTCATCGCAGGCTTTTACTGAGACAAGCAATATGGCTTTTGTTTCTCTAGATCAACTGCTGATGCACTGAAAATTAATGCGGAAAGATTCATGCTCTAGATAAAAACGATGAAGCCTGGGCTGTAGCTTTGGACAACTCGAAAGCATTTTGACATGGTTTGGCATACAGGTCTTTGCCACAAACTGAAATGTTATGGTATCTCCAAACACATTTTAAAACTGATCCAGTCTTACTTATCAAATCGCGAAATTTTTTCTGGTTAATGTAAATTACCTTTATAGGAAGAGATTTTTTTTTCCATGTCAACAATATAGTTAAATTCCCAGATCAATTCTGTGGACAAAAAAAGGCTTAGACAGAAGCGTCTATCTTTTTAAATTTGGATTTTTTAATGTAACTATAACAACAAGAACATTTCGATTTCATTTTTGCCTTGAAAAAGTCGGAAGATGAAACGCGTCGGCAAAATCTAAGATCTTTTTCCCAATTGTCATTTTATACCAATCTGTCTTGTCCACAGAATTGATCTGGGAATTTAACTATATATATATATATATATATATATATATATATATATATATATATAAGTCTATCATTTGTCTATGCTTAGAATATTGCTGCTACATATGGTCCGGTGCCTCTGCTATATACCTAGAGCTCTTTGATAAAACCTAAAGAAAAGTCAGCAATATTACTAGTCCTGACCTGGCGGCTCGGTTTCATCCCCTTACCCACTGCAGTAAGTTTCTCGCTCTGTGACTTTAATATAAATAATTTCATTGCAATCTTTCGGATGAGCTCTTCACTACGGTAGCTAGACTTCATGAATTTAAGCGCAGTACTAGACTAGCGTCGTGATCGTATCAATTGACAGTTGATCTTACAAGGTATAGCCGTAAGTTCTTTTCTCGCACTTCTCGCTTGTGGAATTCTCTTCCGGCTCCATGCTTTCCAGCCAATTTTAAACGTGCAAAAATTTAAATGCCGCTATCTACTATCCTTCGGATTTCTCTTTTCTCTTTCCCCTCATTTTTAATGTTTCTGTTACTAATTCTTTCACACTCTGTAACATCTTCTGTATTTGTGGCTTAACTGCTTTGCATGGGGTAATACCGATTAAAAAAATATAAAACTAATATAAATGTCTGAGTGTAAGCTTACGATTACTGATGAACTATTGGCTTTTCTCCGACATTTTAATCCGAGTTAAATCGTGAATGTCGATGTTTCCTAAATGTCGCCTATGGAAATTCGTATTATATTTATCCACTGAATTCTGACGCGTTCTAATTGGACAATTGTCCCACAGGAAAATCATTTATAGCTTGGATAAAGATAGCTATTCTGTTAGGCGAACTAATTGTAAAATAACATTTAGCACAGGGCAAATGAAAAAAGTAATTTATTGCTACTAGAATTACTGGTTAAAAAAAAAGAGTTCGTAAAGAAAATGTGTTTATTAATCCATTATGATGTTTTAATGAAGAATCTGCAGTGAGGATTACATAAGTGGAGGAATTCATATATATATATATATATATATATATATATATATATATATATATATATATATATATATGGGAATCCATCTGGAAAACGTTTGGTTGCATAATTCTTTACATTGCCTTCAAATGGCGCAATCTAACATGGAATAAATACGAAAGTATGTTTGCTTTGGAAGGTAGCATTCAATATCCGCAAAATTACTGTATATGAGGTATACTAACCAGTTATATATATATATATATATATATATATATATATATATATATGTGTGTGTGTGTGTGTGTGTGTGTGTGTGTGTGTTAGGATATTACAACAACTGTTGTCTTTCACAACATAACGATGCACCTCCTGCGAGTGAACGATTAATTTTTTTCTAAAGCAAAATACCATAGACAGCTGATAGACGTAGCAATGACAGCTACTATGTATTAAACCACACAGTACAGAGGATTCGGAAATAGTTGAATGAGTCTAATTGTGATTACGGAGGTACCGCAGCTCAGAAAACTCACTTTAATAATTCTGATTAGAAATCCTAAATTATTAGTGAAATCCAGTCCATGTTTGACAAAGATCCCTCCAAGTCAATCAGATACACAAGAGGATCTTAGTTAATTATCAGTCAGGTAGATTATGATGGCATTCGAATTTTCTCATTGAAGATGCGAAAAGGCCAATGTTTATCACAAGTCATGAAAGACAAGTTTAGAGACCTGCGGTTTTGAACATAATTAAGCATCTCCTCCAACCGAACATGGTTTCGTTTTTCTCAGACGAGAAAAATTTCTGCCAGGATAAAATGGTAAACACATCGAACAACCATTGGCTTGCTGTGTTCCCAAAAGATGTCGCGAGAGTGATAAAAACTAAATATCCCGTCAAAATACTGTCATTTGAATTAATCACAAGTGTTGACGACATTATGACTATTCCTCTTCCCAGAGGGCCTCAGAACACAACACGGTGGCCTAAATTAACTGTCTTGGTGAATTAGTGCTGCCTTGAGTCAAGAAGGTTGTTGCTGGAAGACGCTATATCTTGCAACTGGACACAAGAAGAAGACATCATGGCTGTCAGACAATTTCTACGACCACATCTCCTATTATATTTGGTCATCTAACTTCTCAGACAGCACCCTATTGATTATTACGTGTGGGACGCAGTTGAGCTAGAGGCCAACAAAACTCCATGTCACACCAAAGAAGAACTGAAGGTAAGGATTATGGCAGCATTCACAAACTTAAACAAGGAAATCTTCCAGAAGAGTTGCAACAGATTCCGAAGTCGTCTGGAAACTATGGTTAAACAAAAAAAGATAATCCTTTATGAAGTCGTCAAAAAACAAATGTTACGGCAGTTTTTATATACACAAAACCCTTTCTTAAAGAAATAAAATAAAAAAAAATAAATAAATCTCCATAGACACGTAAACCAGACTAGGCGAAAACATCTTCCGTTTTAAATTTAGACACCCCCACCTTACCCTGACTTGACATCTATGAAATAACTCTATACTGATACAAATTATTAACACCCAACACCCATACATATTTAAACAATTCGCCCTGGCTGTTACCATGGAAATTTTGATTTCAATTATGAATATGTTATTAAAACACGTAAATTTCAGAAATAAGTTATTCCAAAAAATTTCGCTTGAAGATGGAACAGAGGTTATTTTAATTCAATTTAATTCAAATAATTATATTGAAGTTTTCGGCTCTTGTTTTGAAACATGAGACCTCTTATGTAGCGTGTTGGAATCATATTATTAAATAAATAATTATATATATATATATATATATATATATATATATATATATATATATATATATATATATATATGATAGAAATTAAAGAGAATTTGAGATAATTAATTAATTCATCGAGTCTGGAAGAAACCTCAAAAGAATGCAGAAAGCAGTGGACGGCCGTTTCGTCCTATATTTGGGACTCTTCAGCAGTGTGCATGCACTACGGAGAATTGAAACCCGAGAATTGACAGGCAAACGTCATACCAACTGTACTAACAGGCCGAGGTGACGAAGATGTAGCGAACTAGACTCGATATTGCGCCGCTCGTTCACATATTCCGTGGTGGAACTCATCCAAGTTCCTTTCTTTACCCATAGGACTGTGTCTCCGAGAGCCACGTCTACTATCACCAATCGCTCAATCCACAGCATTAGAAGCCGGTTCAAGCAGGGATATATAAATGATAGAAATTAAGACAGATTTCAGATAATTAAATAATTCATCGACTCTAGAATATATATATATATATATATATATATATATATATATATATATATATATATATATATATATATATATATATAAACTTTTAGTGGCTATTCGTATTTTTTGAACAGTATATTTATTTGTTTTCGTTCGCCGACCTAAATATTCAAGAAATATTATTAAAGAAAAATTCGCGATCTCCAGCAGGATTCAGCAACCCCCACCACCCTGGGTAGAGGGGTGCTGTTGTTAGATTTATTTGGCACGTTCTAACCAATTTAACTATAGAAAGGCCAAAATGATTATATTTAAGTAATTCATCGAGTCTGAAAGAAACCTCAACAGAATGAAGAGAGCACTGGGCGCCCGTTTCGTCCTATATTTGGCATTCATCAGCAGTGCGCATCCACTACCGAGAATTGAAACCCGGACAGTTAGCTTGGTGAAAGTAGTCGTGGCTCCAGTGGGGCACAGTCCTATGGTTACAGAGAACTCAGTAAGAGTTCCACCACGGAATATGTGAGCGAGCGGCGCTATATAGAGTCTGATTTGCAATCTCTTCGTCACCGAGGCCCGGTGGAACATTTGGTTTGATGTTTGCTTGACAAATGTCGCGTGCGTGCGTGGGAGTGAGAGAAAAAGATTGATAGATCACGGATGTAAATGCGCAGGCGGATTTGTGTTGTTGGGGAAGCTGATATATTTACATATAAGAAACAATGTGAACATATTAGTGGGTTAACAATAATTTTACTTTTGTAAAGATTTGCGTGTATGTGAGTGTGTGTGTTTGTGCACGGATATTAAAAAAATATCTTGATGTTGTAACGGCGTACGAGACAATCGTGCAACGCGTAACTCGATTACAGTCATCCTGTCAGCTTGTTAAATCACTTATGCACAAAGAAAAACTGGTGTGAGTATAACGTACAAGTGTTGGTTGAAAGGTTCATATGAAAGAATGGTGCTAGAACTGTGAAATCTTGGATGCAGTAAATTAAACTCTTCTTATTAATAACTGCATAGTTTCCTTAAAGACAAACTGATATCCAAATGTTCAAATATGACTTCAAATGCATGTTGTAGAAAGTTCTCTTGAAAATGATAAATTTGGCATCGTAGTATTATCTAGAACCTGCAGAAAATGTTTTAGCCCCAAAATATATCCATGTTGATATCGCCGTTGCATTAGGTGACGATACTCCAGCTTTATCAACAATGTAAGTGTGGGTAGGTGAATTCATGAGAGGAACGGTGAGTCTTGAAGTTTACCAAAAGTGTGGATGTACTGCAAATGCCATTACCAAGGAAAACATTGACCATGTTCACCATATGTTGATAGATGACAGGCGATTGACTATAAATCAAATACACAATTGAGAATATTCTGTACAGTTCTGAATTTGACATCGCTAAGGTTTCTGCTAGGTCGGTGCCACATCTCCTGACATCCGATCAAAAGTTCACCAGGCTGAGCCCATCAGGAGAAAACGTGACATCTTTGATGGAGATGCATTTGTTTTCCTTGAACATTTCGTAACTCAGTGGAGAGTAATATGCCAAAAGTCTGAGATAGACACAAAACGTTAAAAAAAAACACTCAGGAAACTAATAAAAATGCTTATGATTTATCAGTACAAAGATCCAACATAGAAACCTTTGCTTTCACTGTCTCTCGTGCGTGGCTGTGGCTTTTATCTGGTTGATCAACCTCCCTACCTCTCTTGATTTGGTCTCAATTGACTATCATCTGTTCCCCAACGTGAAAATACACTTGGTTGCGAACTGGTATTTCAGGAGGTCATATCTGCTGTTGATGACTTATTTGATCAGTAGGATGAAAGCCTTTTCACCAATGGAATCCAAGCAATGTAACACAAATGGAAGTCGAATATGGACCACAAAGGGGAATATGTTGAAAAATAAATCTCATTTGGTTACATTTCATGAGTTCATTGTGACCAGCCTATCAGCTTTTCAGGCAAACCTCGGATACGATCATTAAAAATAGTAATATTAGGAATCCTGAACTGTCCTTGCTTGCAGGGTGAACACGTGTTAAAATAGTGAAATCTTCTTCCATTTCAACTGCTGGAATCTCGTTTACTCTCGAGGCTATTTTGATAACATCAGGATGTAAACAAGCTTTAATCATCTCTCTTTCTAAAGATACAATTCTTTTTCATGTGTTTTAATTAGTTTTACTCCACCTCTCTTTATATTATTTTACTATTTCAATGACGGACAGCGAATTTCTGTATTTGTAAAGTTGATTTCGTAGAGGTGCTTTTTTTTTCAAATTACTTACACTCCTAATTCTATCTGTCTACATATATCAAAATAGTCTCACCTTAAAGAAAAATAACGTTCGTCGATTTGGTGGGCAAAGTATACGGTGTGATGTTTTCTTTCACAAAAGAAATTCTGATGAAATTTAGAGGAAGAAATACCAGGGAATTTCAACACTTAAAAAAATGATATGTGCACAAACATGATACCTTATTTTTTTAAGTTAATTTTAAAAAAAAAAATGAAAAGTCTTTCTTGAAGTTTTTATTTCAAGTTTAATTTCAAGCTAATAGATTAAATTTAATATTTCCATAAGGAAATTACTTTGCTGTATTTCAAAACTAACTCCATCGAAGTAGATTTTTTATCGCTAAAAATCGCTGCTTTTAGCTGCATTATAGCCATCTATCAGCATAATTTAATTTGCTTTATTAAAAAAAATCTTTCAAAAATAAAATATGCTTTTCTCAAAATTTATTTGTGTAAGATTAGCTGTTTTAAAGTTTAATTAATTTGATTTTTTTAGTTATTGACAGGTTGACAGCTTTATTGACAGCAGGATGTTCATTTTTTTTGTAAATGTTGGTAGATGAATGAGCCCGTTTTTATAAAGATTTAAGTACCGAGTAATTTTAAAAATTTAGAAAATTATTCTACGTAATCTAATGTTTTATTGAATTTTAGGCATAGGTTTGATTCCTGTCGGAGAAGCACATATTTTCTACGAAATATCTCGAACATTCAGGCCGATAAATGTAATTAATACTGTTTAATTAAAAACAGAGAATTTACTTAAATAAAATTTATCTTTAAAAAATAACGTTTAAAATATATATATGAAATAATTCTCGGACTTAATTGATTTCATAATGTATAGGTATATAATTGGAAATTTGCTTTATTAAAAAAAATCTTTCAAAAATAAAATATGCTTTTCTCAAAATTTATTTGTGTAAGATTAGCTGTTTTAAAGTTTAATTAATTTGATTTATTTTAGTTATTGACAGGTTGACAGCTTTATTGACAGCAGGATGTTCATTTTTTTTGTAAATGTTGGTAGATGAATGAGCCCGTTTTTATAAAGATTTAAGTACCGAGTAATTTTAAAAATTTAGAAAATTATTCTACGTAATCTAATGTTTTATTGAATTTTAGGCATAGGTTTGATTCCTGTCGGAGAAGCACATATTTTCTACGAAATATCTCGAACATTCAGGCCGATAAATGTAATTAATACTGTTTAATTAAAACAGAGAATTTACTTAAATAAAATTTATCTATAAAAAATAACGTTTAAAATATATATATGAAATAATTCTCGGACTTAATTGATTTCATAATGTATAGGTATATAATTGGAAATTCTCGAAGAGGATATAGCCAGATGTGATATATATAATTCATGGAAAGGTAGTACAGGCATGGTAGCCTATTGTAGCAGATGTAGAACGCGAATTGGATTTAAAAACTCGAAATTTTTGTTTGAGTTCTTAATCTTCGAGTTTGTATTTGCTCTCGGATAAATTCAGGCAAATGAAGCAAACATGTATGAGATCTGTATGAAAATTGAGCAGACATATAATAACTACCAATGTTCACAAGCGGGGCCGTTATGTAATAACTCCTTTGAAACTTCCCAACCCAAGAGGCAAGTGTGATTTGGAGCCAGGATCAGATCTTATTAACATTTAGGAGCTACCTTAGCTAACTTATCAAAATATACTTTTTTCTGCCTACACTTATACACGTTACAAATTAGATTATGCCCACCGGACTATTTAAGGATAATTTTTCTTTCAAGATTTTGACGTCATTCTGGGGTTGTTTCTTTTTCGTCCAAATCCTTAAATTTGTTTTGTTTTGAAAAACACGATATAAAATTCATTATATTTTTTTATCTATAATGTTAAATGTGTTAAAATTCTCAAATTGTTAAACCTGATTCAGAACTCTGTTGATTTATTTAAGATGGAATGATCTCTCATGACGTTGCTCTAATTTATATTTAATATATTGTATTTATTTTCGTTTTTTTTTTCTGGTTGAATTGTTCACCTATGCAGGATAATGATACGCTATAACAATAAAATTTGTATTTGATATAAATACTACCTTATGAAAATTGAGATGTAGTAGAGAGGGGGCACAGTATCATAAAGTCGTGGGGGATATCATAGATTCGGAGACACTTGCACCGGAACTGTTCACAAGTGACGAAAGAATGTCAAGGATGGTAAACACTTATTGAAAGGGAAAATTGCATTATTATTATTTTTTTTGCATCTTTATCCACCAATCAAAGCAACCTGCATTCCATTGTGCCTTGTAGCTGTCATCTAACAAGAATAGGCTTATAAATAGCAAGGTACCTGCATTACATTTTGGCGATATAATATCAATATTGGACCGTGGAAGTCTGGCATCGCAACGTTTGGTCAGAAGTATCATGTTTCCAACTCTTGCAGGTAAACAGAATCATTCGTCTTTAATCAGAAATAATAAAAGCTATAGATTCAGAATTTTAGTAAGTAATTATGAAAGCCAGTGTTATCTCTGTAGAATGAAGTGTTTCCTTTTAGTCTGTAAGAACCATCATTTAAAATGGTTTCTCTCCTGACAAGTTACCATACCAAGAAATTTTAGCAGGCCATTTGCACAGCTTTATGTTCCATATGTTTCTATGTGGTAACATTTGATCAATAGAACTTGCTAAATACGAAAATGGCTTGGGGAATACTTGATTAATAGGCCCTCGACCCTTTGGGAATTCCTGTTATATGCTGCAGACCCCACGAAATTCTATGCAACCAAAGAAAAGAGATACCCATATATCTTTGTTTAACTCCCTATAGTCAAACAAACTGAGGTGCTAATAATAATTGCTACATAGCTGCCTCAACTCATATATATATATATATATATATATATATATATATATATATATATATATATATATATATATATAATTAAATCTTCAAGAAAGATATTTCATTTTTAAAATTTAATTTTAAACGTTAGGTATCGAAAATTTATGCCGAAAAATTGAAGGGACCTGATATATATATATATATATATATATATATATATATATATATATATATATATATATATATATATATAGAGAGAGAGAGAGAGAGAGAGAGAGAGATAGATACTATTCCAGCGGCACGGATTGCGGAATCTGAGAGCCGAGTTCGAAATCCTGTCGAATACATTGCAATCACGTACGTGCTATTACCCTATTAATACTCTTTTTCTTCCTCCAGCTATGGGTAAATAGCAGGAGGGACTGGGTTCTATAGCCTTGGATGGCAACTGGTCTAGGAGAAGGACAACTCTGAATTCAAACCTGCGTAGATCTTTTGAGGAACTTGTGGCACGTAGTGCAGCAGGTCTCTGTATTCGGCCCTTCATAATGTATGGTTGGTTCTGCACAAAGCCTTCACCACTACAATCGATTAATATGCTGGTGTCTGCTTGTCGGTTCCTAGGAAATGAGCTGCTTTACCCTCATATGACGGAAGAGTTCACCCTATATATATATATATATATATATGTATATATATATATAGAGAGAGAGAGAGAGTGAGAGAGAAAGAGAGAGAGATGTATATATATATAAGCATACATAAAAATACTTAAGTTTGTGTGTGTGTGTGTGTGTATATATATATATATATATATATATATATATATATATATATATATATATATATTTATGAATAAAAATGAGAATAGGAAAACTGGTAATTGCTGACGCGTTTCGTCCAATGTGGACTTTATGAAAGCAAAATACGAAAATGAAATTAAATGAACAAAGTAACTAATAAAAACAAAAACAGAATGTACCTAGCAACTGGAATGTAGAGAAACGCTATTTTCATATTTTTAACTGAAAAATAACGTCAGTAATTGTCACGTGTGGAGAATATCTTCATTATATCTGTGTTGATGTATTCAACCATTTTCGTTTGATTTTATGAATCTGTTGTGTATATTTGTTTGTAAGAGCATTAATTTTGTTAAGAAAGATGAAATAGGGAGAAAGCCTGGGCGTAGATTAATATTTGGTTAATTTTCTATGGCGGCACTCTCCAGAATTTTCCTTCTGAGTGAGTTATTTTCTTTTTTTATGAGTGTAGCATTTTTAAAATCAAAATTATGGTTGAATTTATTTCTATGTATGACTAGTGCATTAGCTAAGTTGTTTTTTGTGAGGTCTCTTTTGTGCTCATAAATGCGTTTTTTCAAACTTCTACTTGTTTCTCCAATATATTGAGAGGGACAGTTTTGGGAATTTATTCTATAAATGCCTGCTTCAGAAATATTAGTGCTATTATTTTTGAAGATCTTAGTATATCCATAATGGTTATGGAAGTGTTTGTGACTATTTCAAGATTATTTAGATGGGATAGGTTATTCTGGATAGTGGACGTGACAGAATTGGTCGGTAGTATTATGTATCTGTTTTCATGTGATTTACTATTGCGGATTATGTTATTAGTCTTGTTGCGGTTGTATATTTTGTATGCATTTCTTCTTGCGTTGTGGATGAAATGATATGGGTATTGTAGGTTTTTTAATGTGTTTTCTATGTATGTTTCTTCTTTAAATAAATATTGAGGACTACAGATTCTTAATGCTCTTAGATAGAAACCTATAATAATTCCAGATTTAATTTTTGAAGGGTGGTTTGAGTAGAAGCTGATCAGATCATTTTTGTTTGTAGCCTTTCTGTAAACGTCAAAATTGAGTTCATTATTATTTCTAATTAACAAAATGTCCAGGAACGGAAGAGTGTGGTTGGTTTCAGTTTCGAAAGTGAAGTTTATTGTAGATTCAATGTTGTTAAGTTTGGAGAGAAGATCCGTTAAATTTGTGTTTTTTGGAATTATTGATAATGAGTCGTCTATGCATCTGAAATATGAAGAGTTTGTAGGGAGAATATTTTTGAATGAGTCACTTTCTAGAAATTCTAAAAATAGACACGCAAGAACGCCGCTGAGAGGAGATCCCATTGGCAAACCAAATTTCTGCCTGTAATAATAAGGGCCCACATATTGCGGTTTTTTGGAGTTGAACAGGAGGGCAGGAAGGCAAATGAAATTATGCAATATCAGTTGGGGAGATATAATTTACTCTAACGAGGCAATGTAGTGCATCTTCTAAATCGACGAGCGGCATTAAACAGTGGTAAATCTAGCTGTTCTCCTTGAAAATGACCAGTGTTTATATTTCACAAAAGATACTGTATAAAATGTAGTTGAGAATCCACCAGAAACCTGTGATGTCACCCGGGCCTCTCTGCCCCTGTGAGTGCTATCCTGTGACGACCAATGTAACTTTGTGTTGGTCGCGGCAACAAATGTGACGTGATCCTGCTGTCACGGCACCAAAATATGACGTTCTAACCCTTGGCTGATTCGGATGGGAATCTGGTTAGATTCGGTATCAGCTTTGTCGTTCCCAGCTCGCCTCTAACGTCTGGTTACCGAAGTAACTGCTTTGACTTCTAGTCTAACCTAGCCACGTTGTAATTTGATCTTAGGTAGACGAAATCAGTCGCCGGGCCGTAATGCAAGCTGAGTCCGAGCAAAGGTAACACCGCACAAGTATATGTAAAAGAAAATAAAGTAATAACTCGAAAAGTTGAATGTGTTAAAAAAAGAATAACAAATATTTTTATATCTGGTTGTTGAATACAAGACTGCGACTTTCTCCCAACCCGCTTCTATGGATTCGTGACACTTTGTGTTTGTTAGGCGAGTCTTAAGATCTTAAGTTGTTTTTCGAAAACTGTTTTTTTGTATCTTCAGGCGATATTCGTAAAACTTATTTTGGTGGTGTGAGTCGAAGTCGTTCTTCAAAAATAAATTGTTCTTGGTTAGAAGTCGAAGTCGGGATACGTGGATCTTCAATCAGCTTCCTGCGAGGCTGGTCTCAGAGCTCACAGAACAACTCTGACTGCGTCTGCCCAACTGCAACTAACTAACTCCAACTGCAACTCTAATAAATCTAATAACTCGCTGCGACACTGCTTATATGGACGCCGAACAAAACCGGGTGTGGGCTCGTCGGGGTTTGAGTTCCTCGATAATTCTAAATCCACAATAAGGATTTTCTTTGTTTTTGGACAGGAAAATTTATTACTTTCCATTTTTCGAAGTCCATTACTTTCTGCTCCAGTGGGGTTCTTACGGGATTCGTCCTCCCAAATTCCTCCTTTCTCATATTGGCATCTCACACCAATCCCCTCAGAGGGCGTCAACAGGTTTCCCTTCTTTCTCATAGTGGTATCTCACACCAATCCCCTCAGAAGCGTCAACAGGCCTTCACTCCTTTCTCATAGTTTACCTTCGCCTACCGCTCACGCCACCATTCAGCCAATGAACGCCCAGCAGCGTGGGTGTGTCTAGACTGGCCTCAGTTTAAAAATTTCGCTGAAAGGAAAAAAAAAATATATCTTCCTTTTTTTTCTTTTCCCGACACCAGACCCCTACGAGTCGTAGTGTGGTCCTTAATCTCTGTCTTAACCGAATGCCATCTGGAATTTATCAACGATATTTTCGCCAGCGTCAAGTGGGTGGTCATCTAGACGACTTCGTACTCTGTATGCAATTATCCATCCCAGTAACAAACTTTTATCATGTCCAGGTCTGGACAATAAAACAGGTGGTCTTTTTCCAAAAACAAATTATTTTTCCGAAAGATAGTTAATGGTTTATTCTTTTCTTTTTCTTGGGTAGCCCAGCTGATGTTTTTCTCGGTCAGTACGTGACCTGATTACAATTATCTCCCAGCTTCTGTTTCGTAGGCCACTTGACGAATTTGAAATTTTCATTATTGTTATGTGCAGATTGGTCTTACGAATTTCCTATCTTCCACGAAAAAAAAAAATTTTCTCGCAAATGAAAATAAAACCTTTACCACTTTTCTTTAAAAAAAAAAAAAATATTTCTGCTTCTTCTCGCCTCAATTAATTTCCACGCGACCGCTAAATAGTGTCACAATCCTCCCCTAAACTATGTTGTCATTTACTGGTAAGTGACACCTGAAACCAAATACACTATTTAGCATGCATCATGCATCTGTCCCATGTAATTCTATTCTTTTTTTTCTTTTTTACGGTTTTACATGCAAGGTGATGTTCTTCTCACCTTATGCTGTTTTACATGCAAAAGTAATGTTCTTTTCATCTTCTTCTGTTCTACATGCAAATATAATGTTCTTTCCATCTTCTTCTGTTCTACGTGCAAATGTAATGTTCTTTTCATCTTCTCCTGTTCTACATGCAAATGTAATGTTATTTTCATCTTCTCCTGTTCTACATGCAAATGCAATGTTCTTTTCATTTTCTGTTTCTCATGCAATTTAAAGTGTGCGTGTGCCTGTGGGTGCATGTGTGTGGTTATTATGGCTTTTTCTTCTTGGTCAATGTTTTTCTCTCTGCCGCGGGAGGTTTTTCCGCCGCACGTGTCGTTTTCACGTCAGCCTCCTCCGCCGTCCTTTCTGCAATTTCTTCGCTGATTCTGTATGAGTAAAGAACACTGCTCGGCATCTCCCTCTCGAGTTGCTGCATGCTCATTTGATTACCGCTAGTTAATTTCCTCTTACTTCTAATCTTCCATATTGCCATACCCCCTATGGCTATAATTATGAATGTACCCATCATTGCTGACCAACTTATCGCGATCTGCTCATCATCTTTCCAAGCCATACCTTAATTTCCCAACGCACTTAACTTGTCCCTCAATTGATCCATATCGATCTTTTCAATCGGCTTCATTAGTACTGGCATTTTATTCAAGGTAACATTGGAGAATCCCCTCACTATTGGCTCCCACAACTCTGTAATATTGACTAAGCTTCTGCCAGTCAATTCTATGATTGAATCTTTCTCTTCATATCTTTCTTCTTCCTGGTAATAGGGGGTTAAGGATATCGATATCCCAAATGCCGAACATCCCAGGGGTAACTTTAAGTGGGATAATGGTCGCTTTACTTTCCTTGTGGACTCTCCCCCACATACCTTAGACAAGCTGATGGGTTTCTGTGTGGCCACTGCCCATACCCCGTCTGACACACTGATAGCTTGTGGTAATGCCGTGTTTGCTAATACCTCTATTTGACAAGTTCTCCTAATTCCCTCTTTCTTCCCTTCAAACAATTCTAGTATGCACCTTTTGTGGTTACCAGCTATATAGATAGGCTTAACGATGCACAAGTCCCTAGAGCATCATTTCTACACTTTCTAGCTTCTTCAGCTGTTAGCAACATGAATTTTGTTCTGCCCGAATTTAAAGCTATATATTCTGTTTCCATCTTGTACCTTGCTAGCATTTGTGTGGCTACCATCATCATCATCATCGTCATCAACCCTTTCATTTTGATCATTCCTGCAAGGCAACAAAATTCTCTTGTTTTATTCTTCATATGCATTCGGTCTTGTTCAATTCTTCACTCAATTATTCCATAATTTCTTTCTAAGTTTGTAATCCTTCAGCTCTTTCCTTCTCTAACTATTTCCTAGAAGACAGAATGGTCTGGACAGGTGCGTGGGGCTCCCACTTCAAAGGTCGTACTTCATAACACCACTGCTGGTCAGTTAGCAATGCCAATAATCTTTTTCCGTCCTTCGGGAGGTGCAGCTCGGGACTCCATCCCCTCCGTCCAAATCCACCACAATCAGCCAGTAGGTTTTTGGATGAGCCAGTGTCGTTATCTGTCGACACCGCGTTCTTCTATTCTGCACAGCCTTCTTTGTTCTACAGAGACTTGGGGTTCTATACCTTTCTCAATCTCATCTTCAGAGGTAGTTCCTAATCGACCTCTAACCTTCCCTCGGTGTTTAATTCCCGTTCGGGAGGTGTTTTGACCCCTTCTTCCTCTCCTGATTCTTCCATCTACTTCGATTCCTCGCCCTGGACGTCTTCATTACTTCTTGACGATGTCTAAATCTCTTCTGTTCCAGTCTTTCTCTGAGTTGGTAAAGGGGTATTTGATCCTCCTCCTCCTACTCGTTGAACTCTTCGTCTTGTTTAGAGTGCCTCTTTTTACGAACCTTGACTGCTTGATTGGATCTCCTCGTCTTTCTCTTCCTTTTCTTTGGACATGGGTGTGCAACGGTGACATCACGGGGTATTTTCTGCACCGATTCCGGCGACGACTGAACGGCGCTGATCCCCGCTGAGGGTTCCAACTCCGTCACTCGGATCGCTTCGTCTATCTGTCTAAGTCGATCTATCTCTTCATCTTCCTCGGAATCCTCCTCCGTTTCCATTTCTTTCGGCTGAACCTGAGTTACCCTCCTTGTCCTTGTTTTCTTAGACCTCGGCTAACTCATTTCCAGGTTAGCTATTTCAGCCTTCTTCAGATCATTGGCATGGACCCTCCTTGCTCGTCCTGCCACTTGATCTCATATTACATATGATACTGGACCGGTCTGCTCTACTATCCGGTAGTACGGTTCCCGTCTTTGGTCCAGCTTCCCTTCTCTCTGGTGGATTTTATAGCAGACAGGGTCTCCAACCTTCAATTCTACTACCTTTCTTTCAGCATTCACTCTCTCATTTCTTCTCTTCTGTGCCCTCTTTATTCTTCTTCTGGCCTGTACAAATATTTAATGTTGTTCCAGCAACAGCTGATGATGATGATCACCTCTCTTAACCTTTATCGTCTTTTGGGCCTGATTCACCATCATAACGGGCACTAATTCAGCTGCCTCCACTACTGCCTCACACAGAGTTACCTCATTCTTATCTAGGCCCTTCTCTTCTACAGGGACCAACTGCAGGGTTCCTTTTTCTATTTTCTTCCCTGTCATCAGCCTACCCTTGCCTGACACCGCCGTTCTGGAGGATAGCTTTATATCTTCCTCCACCACTATTGATATAAATTCTTCCCGTGGGCATCCCAATGGTGTTCTCTCGCCATTAACTATCAGCACAGTGGTGTTGAACTATCCGAGCCCTCTGGCTCTGAAGCCAATCTTCTTCCAAGATTGCTTCCGTACACAGGTTGGGGGTTACGTAGACGTTCTGGGTACTTTTCAACTTTCGAATCCTCACAGGGAGCCTCGCCATCCCTTTTTTCGCCAGTGGAGCTCCATCTTCCTGTGTGATTTCTATGTCCGCGTCCTGCAACCCATTCTTCTGTTTCACTCGTCTGTATGCTTTTTCTCTCAGCAATGAAACAGACGCTCCTGTGTCTATCAGAGCCTTCATTGCCCTACCTCCTATCTCTGCCCTACAAGATAGCTCCTTCTCTTGCGTCAGCGAAGAGAATACTTTGGCTTTCCTTTTCCTGGGTTCCCACCTTTGGGTCATCCCAGCCATAGGTGCCGGTAGCAACAAATTACTTTCATTCTTTTCACATGGGGGAGTTCTTCTTTTTCTGCACCTCGGCAGTCCAGTCTCTTGCGGCTGTTCCTAAGAGCACAATTCCTCTTCAGGTGTCCTGGTCTCCTACAAAACCAGCACCTTCTTGTTGGACAGTTAACCGCAAAGTGGCCCACCTGACCACATATCCAACATTTTACGCTTCTTCTCTTTAACTGGGCCACTCTCTCTCTTATTCCTGGGGGAACATGCCCTCTACCTAAGTGGCTCTCCTGACCACATGTCCAACGTTTTACTTTCCTTCTTTTTAACTGGGCCACCCTCCCTCTTAATTCTGTGGTGGCCCGCTGGCTTTTCCCTGGTTCTGTCTTTTGGGCTCGGCCTTCTTTAATAATATCGGTAAGGCACATTTTCCTAATCCGCACCTCTTGGCTAGGTGTCCTTTCTTCCCACACCTAGTATATTTATCCTGCTCAAAGTCTGGGGGCAAACCCCACCTCGTCGGACAGTCCACTGCTCTGTGGTCTTCATATCCACATGTCCAGCAGACCAGCCCGTATCGACCCGGCGTGGGCTTATAGAACCCATGCCTTGTCGACCAAGCCCTTCTTGTGGGATCTTCCTCCCAGATTTCAGGCTCTTCCACCTCTAGCTTGACCCTTCGATTCCACACGGGGGCTCTCCCTCCTTCCCCCTTCCGACATCTCGACTTAGCTCTTGTAACTTCCCACCTCTTTTCACCTTCTCTCAAACTCCCTGGCCAGTGCCACTCCTGCCGACAATCTTAGCGGTTCTTCCTTCAAAACATCGTGACGAACACGCTCGTCACTGAGCGCTTCCACATACAGATCAAACAACTGGGCCTGCTTGGCTGCATTATTTCTCACTACCTCTGGGAAAGATAATGACGACAGCTTCTCCGTTCTGGCCCCCAATTCCCATGGGTTTCGTCCCTCAGCTGTGTCATCTTCAGGATGGCTCTCATGGCCTCTATCACCGTCCCCTCGTCAGCGAACTCCCGAGTTAATATCTCTTCCAGTCTTTCCCATGTCAAGTGGGGCTCACTGGCTAAGAGTCCTTTTATGAACTCAGACGCTTTCCCTCTGGTGACATCATACGCCAAATATAGGGTTTCTTGGTCTGAGAGTCCATATATTATGCGGCTCTTATCCAAGATTGCCAGCCAATTCCTAAAATCCCTTGAACTACCTTCAAATCCTGGGACCCTCGGTCCACCCAACAATTTTCTTTGGTCTGCTGACAATCCCTGTTCAACCCCCTCTTCCTCTATGTCTACACTATCTGGATGGTAGTCAGACATATTTAAAACAGAAAAAGAAAAACAAACAGAGCAGCAACAATCGAAATTGGGAGATTAACCGAAAATAAAGTGTCCTATCTGACAGACGATTTCCAGCTCGTTCTTCTCAGGTTCCAGGTTGTCGTACTAGAGTGTCTGGAACCGTATGGTTATAGTTAACCAAACTCCTTTGGTTCCCATTCTAGTCTGTTTTAATTTGAGTACTTGAGATGCCGTGCGTTGTCCTGGTCGAAATTTTCTGCAACTCCCGTGGCAGTGGCTGATCCAGGGTCTTATCCTGCGGTCACTCCGGCCTGTCTGCCTCCGTCCGTGCTATCCTATGACGATCAATGTGACTTGGTATTGGTCGCAGCACCAAATGTGACGTGATCCTGCTGTCACGGGACCAAAATGTGACGTTCTATCCCTTGGCTGATTCGGATGGGAATCTGGTTAGATTCGGCATCAGCCTTGTCGTTCCCAGCTCGCCTGCAACGTCTGGTTACCGAAGTAACTGCTTTGACTTCTAGTCTAATCTACCCACGTTGTGATTTGATCTTAGGTAGACAAAATCAGTCGCCGGGCCGTAATGCAAGCCAAGTCCGAGCAAAGGTAACACCGCACAAGTATATGTAAAAGAAAATAAAGTAATAACTCGAAAAGTTGAATGTGTTAAAAAAAGAATAACAAATATTTTTATATCTGGTTGCTGAATACAAGACTGCGACTTTCTCCCAACCCGCTTCTATGGATTCGTGACACTTTGTGTTTGTTAGGCGAGTCTTAATATCTTAAGTTGTTTTTCGAAAACTGTTTTTTGTATCTTCAGGCGATATTCGTAAAACTTATTTTGGTGGTGTAAGTCGAAGTCGTTCTTCAAAAATAAATTGTTCATGGTTAGAAGTCGAAGTCGGGATGCGTGGATCTTCAATCAGCTTCCTGCGAGGCTGGTCTCAGAGCTCACAGCTCAACTCTGTCTGCGTCTGCCCAACTGCAACTAACTCCAACTGTAACTCCAACTAACTCTATTAACTCGCTGCGACTCTGCTTATATGGACGCCGAACAAAACCGGGTGTGGGCTCGTCGGGGTTTGAGTTCCTCGATAATTCTAAATCCACAATACGGATTTTCTTTGTTTTTGGACAGGAAAATTTATTACTTTCCATTTTTCGAAGTCCATTACTTTCTGCTCCGTTAGGGTTCTTAAGGGATTCGTCCTCCCAAATTCCTCCTTTCTCATATTGGCATCTCACACCAATCCCCTCAGAGGGCGTCAACAGGTTTCCCTTCTTTCTCATAGTTTACCATCACCTACCGCTCACGCTACTATTCAGCCAATGAACGTCCAGCAGCGTGGGTGTGGGTAGACTGGCCTCAGTTTAAAAATTTCGTTCAAAGGAAAAAAAAAATTATCTTCCTTTTTTTCTTTTCTTTCTTTTCCCGACACAAGACCCTACGACTTGTAGTGTGGTCCTTAATCTCTATCTTAACCGAATGCCATCTGGAATTTATCAACAAGATTTTAGCCAGCGTCATGTGGGTGGTCATCTGGATGACTTCGTACTCTGTATGCAATTATCCATCCCGGTAACAAACTTTTATCATATCCAGGTCTGGACAATAAAACAGGTGGTCTTTTTCCAAAAACAAATTATTTTTCCGAAAGATAGTTAATGGCTTATTCTTTTCTTTATCTTGTGTAGCCCAGCTGATGTTTTTCTCGGTCAGTACGTGACCTGATTACAATTATCTCCCAGCTACTGTTTCGTAGGCCACTTGACCAATTTGAAATTTTCATTATTGCTATAGGCAGATTGCTATCTTCTTTCACCGCGTCATGACATAAATTAATTCCGACAGATCCGTTGTCTTACGAATTTCCTATCTTCCCCGCCCCAAAAATACTTTTTTTTCTCGCAAATGAAAATAAAACCTTTACCACTTTTCTTCGCCTTAATTATTTCAGCTTCTTCTCGCCTTAATTATTTCTCGCTTTTAATTTCCACGCGACCGGTAAATAGTTTCACAAATCACTTTGACAGTTTTCTTCAAATTATGACACAGTGAACTGTTTACCCGAAACCTGATGTATGTTGAGGTTCCCGTCTACTACAGCTGGACAAACAATAGGTGGTGCATGCGTAAGCAAGGAGCACAAATTGATGGCTGAGACATGCTTCAGAAGCGGGATCAACGGACCAGTGTACACTGTGCATCCCTATCAGAAGGAGTGCTTCTTTCTGTGCATGCTGCTGCACACTTTCAGAGGTCCTACATTATTCACAGACCTGCGAATATATAATGCAGAAATATTTACGACCTGCAGAGAAGGCTATGTTGAACATGGACTACAGGAGGACGATGCCCACTTGGACCATACAAGGAGGAGTCAACTATTTTCCATCATGTTGATGATATGTGTTTTGAATGAGCCTCTCATGCTTTTGGGATTCAAAGGCACACCTCAACGATAATTGTCACATTCAATGTTGCCATTTAAAATGAGGCCTAAATTGACCTGGACACCTGAATGCGAGTTATGGGAGGCCAAGGAATTGCCACATTTGTTCTACCCCAACGTGAGAAGGGGGTAAACAATCTCGCTATTGATTACATGCGGAACATCATCTATAACAACGAGGAAATGACGGCATATATAGCTGATAACGAACACAAACTGATGGTGGACCAACTGGGTGTTTATAAAACGATTATTTCGAGCATTGAAGATGAAAGTGGAGATCCCCGATGCTCCAGGTAGAACTGGCAAGACATTTATCATCAACCTACTTCTCGCTAAACTGCGCCAAATGAAACATATTGCCCTGGTACTGGTGTAAAGTAGAATAGCTGCAATCCTGCTAAGTGGTGATTGCACGGCTCATTCATGCTTCAAAATCCCTATGGACCTGTCCAAGAATGAGAAGGCAACATGCAAATAAATCGTGGTTCTATAAAAGGTAATCTCCTCAGTAATTGCAAATTGATCATCTGGGATGAAGTGACAATAAGCTATTAGGTTTCCTTCGAGGCTCTTGACACGACACTCCAGGAACGTTGAGACAACACACGGCTCATGGGAGGTGAGACAGTCTTGCTTGCGGGAGACTTTAGACAAACATGAGAGAGCAACTCAGGGGTGAGGGGGTAGCTGGTAATTTATCAAACCACTATTGGATGTTGGTAATAGCACTTTGGTTGGCGCGGAGGATAGCTGGCTCAGTTTGCCTTTTGGACATACGGCATTTGATTTAAATTAACTAATGACAAGGATGTTTCCTAAATTGAAGAATCAGTATACAGACAACAGTTGACTGAAAACCAGTGCCATTTTAGGCCCAAAGAATGTAGCAGTTGATTATTTGAACATCAAACTTCTAGAACAATTAACTTTGTACAAAACGCCGATGAAATGTAATACCGCTAACACGCTTTGTCTAAGACTAGTTAGTTTTAATCAATCGATTTGCTAATTATAAACAAATCCCGTTAATAATACATAAATTTACCTTTACATTTACATTTATTTACCTTATTTGCATGCGATTGTTCTATTGTTTTTTGTTGTTGTTGGCATAAATTTTCAGGCGTTGTGACAATACCTGACGCCGGCCTTCATTATGGGCATGTCGATCTGGTTAAACTACATGAGTTCCGAACTGAACTTTTTATTTAATTTACAAGGGTAGATTGTTTTTCTTTAATTGCCTATATCTAATGTTATAGCATCTGGTCCGTATTTTTATTAGTGATCAGTTATTGTTCGCCCTGTTTCCACAGAATCCAAGTAGGTTGTGTCCGGAACAGAAATTGAACTTACAATTACTATTCCATCAAATTCTCGATGCAACAGTTTAATCCACTAGGTTATTGTTCATTGGAATTGCACAGAAAGAAACAGTGGGCATATCTGGGATTAATTACAAGGTCAGAGGGCCTCGAGATTTTAACGGACAAAGGACGTATTTAAAACAAAAGAAATAGCGAGGAAAAGGTAGTATTCGATTTAATTCTGTTTAAATGGATGGCAGATTAAGGGCAAATATACATGGTAATGGATGATGATAACAATAATAATAATAATAATAATAATATATTTGTATAATATAAAATAATATTATAGCCACAGAAATTCTGGAGAGCTGTTGTCTATTCTCTGAAAGGAGGAATAATTTTATATAGGATATTGATCAGATTTGTCGTACTATAGAAATATTTGGTAACCAATGCAGCATGAGTAATTACAATCAGATTTTTAGATAATGTTGTATCGTCGAGATGAATGATACAAAAAGAAGAATAAATGCTTAATATATTTATTCAGCACAAGTGTTCGGTGCTAACGGACACATACAAATAACGCCGAACAATAAGTGTTGTGCACCCGGAAGAGGTCCAAAAGAAAACTCGAACGAATACAGATGTGTTGCACGTCCGGCTGACGGCTAAGTACAGTAGTCAACTCGTCCACTGTCTACAGTCCTCTTGCGAGGCATAATATAGTCATAAGACGAGTCTATTTTGTCCATGAAGGTAGGTCCCCATAAAAATAAGTTACAAAATATTAACAAAACAACTAGCAAGGAATAGAGGAGGGTCAAATGCTGTATAGCCAAACGAAGTAAGAGCAGTCCGAATATTAACCAGCTTAGTATCAACTTATTAATCAAATATTGAAGTCCTTAATCGTAGCTTATTTAAGGCTATGAGCCAGGCCATCTGGTAGAGTGCTGAAGGAGTGCTAGCTGCTCTACAACAGTCTCAAATCTGAAGTTCGAAAAAAGGGAGCATAGCTTTTCTGTCTCTATCAGTGATAAATTCCACAATATTTTTCTCTTAAGTTCTTATAAAATATAATTTTTCATTAAATCTTCACTCAATGTAGATAGCCAAATGATGTTTTTGTATGTACGTCGGAGAAGGAAGAGAGAAGTAAGTGCAGGTTATGGGGATAGTTACTATAAGCAATCGTTGATCCAAGACTTGAATAGATTAAGTTTGTAGTGCGCGCGGAAGCATTCTCTCGTGAGTCAGCTGTATGAATGAAACTTCCTCCTTACCAATGTATTACGAAAGGAATGAAGAGGATTCACTCATATTTATTACAAACATCTGAACTGGTGGAACACGTCGGAGAAATGTTCATGGAAATAACGAGTGAAAAGCAAGAAGCTTGCATTGCCACATCTTTTAGAGAGTAGTTGTAGGGTAGAATCATATTCTGCATTTGAATTCTATCAAGTCGGCAAAGAGAGGATTGAGTAGCTCCAGCCAGATATATCCGTAATACACCATTTTGGTTGTGATATAACTCTTCTAAAAACAGGGCCGGCGGTAGGTTCTCGCCCCCACCCCAAGAATACATTGCCCTTTCAAAGCTTCCCAACTTGGGGGTCACAAAACCTTGTAGGAAAATTGGGAGTAGGGGTGGAGAGTTGCGTTTTTTAAAATTACCAGAAGCATGGAATTATCCATTTTAAATGAAAATTCCAGTACATATTCATTATTTATTTTTATAATGAATAGTTTTTTGTTTTTCTTTATTTAACAAAAATCTGAGAAAATGTTATTCGTTTTGTAATAACGACGAATATGACTAAATTTTACTCGAAAAAAATGTTTAAGATGCCAATTTTTACATTTCCATGAAGATTAATCGCTGAAAAATAGTTTTACAAAGATTCCAGCACAAAACAAACGGATTTGCTTTTATTTTTATTTTTATTTTTATTTTTATTTTTTTTTTTTTTCAACATTATTTCACTTTTTGGGAAAACTTTTCAAGTGTTGAAATCTTTCAACATTTTGTTTTCTAAGTGATCATTTTCTAGATTTTATCTTTCTAGAAATGTAAAAAATAGGTACTAGAAAATTTATTTTAATTACTAGCTGTGGACTTCTGGTTAGTATTTCTATTAGTAAAAAACAAAATCAGAGATCCTTCTTTGAGGATGATCTCGGATTAAAAATGATTTTACCGAGATATATAACCCTTTTAATTGATTTAAGCAAATTGTTCAGCAAGAAAATTACAATTTAAAAAAATAAGCGCGGCTGAAAGTAGCCTTTCTGCACCCACTCCCGACTAGGTATAGGGGCCCCATGCTGTTGAAAATTTCGGGGTAGTAAGCATAAGCCCTGTGGATTATTATAGTTGATGATAGGGCTCCAACTACTTTGGGGATTGTTGCGTAGTACACACCGTAGCGGCCATGCAGATACACGATGTATATTATTAGTTGATGACTGACAAATATAATATAAAATTAATATAATTAAAAAAAATGGCGGATGACCATAAAACACTGCTTAAAACATGGCTGTTCACAAGGGAACTAAGGTCGGTAATTTCAGGGGTTATATGCGCCGGCCCTAGATATAGTATGGAAGATGGAATTGGGTTTTCTCATTAATTCATTCTCACATAGAGTAAGTGTAGTGTTGCCTGTCTATATTTCTGAGATGATGTATTACGTACACTATTTAAATTATTCAGACTATCGTCCTCAATTTTGTTGCCATATTTATCACAGCGTTTCGGCCGTTGTACGCTCCGACCTCCTTCAGGTGTTTGGAAAGTCGACAGGAGTGTGAGTTCAATACCTGGTTAAGGCAGTGGAGAACGTGGAGAGGTGAATTAACAGAAGATATCTGATAAGTGACATCCATTAGACATGGCACGTGGAAATAGAACAGTCTACTCTAGCGTGCGAAATAAAGGGTTCAGTTCGACATTCCAACCACCTGAAGACGGCCGGAGCGTACAAAGGCCGAACCATTGAGAAAAATATGGCAACAAGGATGCAGACAATAGTCCGAATAATGTAAATAGTAGTGTTGCCATTAGTTAGGTTCATCGAAGACGGACACAGATTTAAATTAATCTTCCTTTCTGTTACATTGCCTTATATACTTTTCATTTTAGGCTCTACGTCAAAAGTGTTCAAAATGATACCTGACAACGGATTATGGATATCAGTAATCGGGGAAATCCATTAGAAATATATACTTGGTCAATAAATTTTAATCTCTAGATTTCTATGTTCTCTGGCCTCGTATTTTCTCATCATTTATGAATGAGATTGATATAGGAGTTGGATCCCAAAAATTTCTATTCGTGAATGAAGTGGTTTACTTCAATAATGAAGCGAATACATAAGAGAGCTCTTCCACAACGAAAAAGGAAAAGCCACTTTCACGATGAAAAAAGGAAAAGCCCCAATGTGTAAAAATATTGAAAGAACAGAAATATTAAAGTCTGAAGTGAAATAAGCACTTGCCAAATTATATAGGAACTAAGCAGCAGGGTTAGACGGGATTGTAATAGCGATGACAGTCTTGATATAGCGGAAGATTTATGCTAAGTAGATAGTTTTCATAGCGTTGCCTAAGAAACCAGCTATAATTGAATGTGAACTCAATCGGACAATCAACCTAATGAGTCATATAAAAAAATATCATTCGAATTCTGATAAGTAGTACGCATTCGGAGTTAGACCGGAAATAAGACATGAACAGTGCGGATTCGCTATAGATACTGGAACAATGACTGCGATATTTAAGTTAAAATTGATAACAGAAAGAGCAATAAAAATATAAAAGTATGTATCCGGTGTAACAGCAAAATTGTCAAATTCTTAGATTAAGAGATCTGAACCGATGTATCTTAGAAATGATTAAAGATATCTTACTGGAATTCTCCGAGTTTTTTATAACACTATTGGACTTTACTTTAAGAAAAAATATGTATAATTACTCATTAAGGTTAACAGAAGAATCGTGATGAAATCGATCATAAAGGAAAATGACATAAATTAATCGAATCGGAAAGGCATCAACGATTGAAATAAAGTTCATATATATATATATATATATATATATATATATATATATATATATATATATATATATATATATATATATATTTCTAGGATCACTTTCCAACTTATTCAAGATGATCTTTGACCTATCTAACCTTCTTACTTTCTGTCCTGAATCTAAAAAAGAGATCTGAAAATAAATGTGGTTTTGTAGGATGATGTTGAATGGCCTGATCATGTATTCAACGTCAAAGGTTAAGGGAAACAAAAGAGCAGAATCACAAAGAGACCAGGTGAAATTCCTAAGGCACTTCAGGAAGGGCTTAGAAAATTTGACACTCACAAGATATATTAAAGACAAGAGGGATAAGAGAAAGCAGCGAATAGCCTAACTAACGAACTTGAGTAGATGGCTGGAAGAACAAGGATTAGGAGTGATGGCAAAAAGACAAAATTTACAAAAAGCCATGACCTGAAGGGACACGGTGCCTACAAGACTAGGAATGAAAGATGCTACTACCATTACTAGAACAAGTGTCAATAAACAAAAAATCCAGAAGTAACATGTCTGCTGAGGCTCATAGTGTCTGCTCAATTTGTGTTCCACATGATTGGAAGCATAGTTGGTCGGGAACTGATGGTTACATTGCCTCTTGTACCACCTGCAACAATTTTAAAATGTTCCGTCATAGCTGCATAAAATATAGTCTCTATATTTGAGGTATTTGTTTTTACAATATGTTCTGGGTGGTTTCTTTTGGTGGGGGGTGCTGATTATTTTTACGATATTTCTTGAATTTGTTATTATTTTATCTTGTTTTTCACTGAAGATTATGGAATTTCTATTCAATAAAAGCAGTTTTCATCTGTTAGTATGTCCAATTCTGTAGGAATCAGCTCTTTGTTTTGTGAGGCGATAACAAGAGCTATAAATGAAGGTAATTCTTGTAAAGGTTTACGTTGTGCTATTTTTTTAAATGATGTATAATATCTACTGTCAATAAAATCTCTTGTAGAAATAAACGTGTTTACATGCTCTGAGTTTAATTTTCTTCGTTGTCTCCTTCCAACAATTTAGTTTGTCATATAGTAAAGTTATAGACTTTGTTGTTTTAATTTATCATTCAGGTGACAACATTGCACTATCGGAGAAAATATTGTTTGAGACGTGACAATACACACCAGTGGGGAAATACTGTAGTGCTTCTGCTATAGAAAACCAATTATTTTCATTGTTCTCTACATATAATCTGCTGCTTTACTTGTAAAGTATTGTATTTCAGTATTTGACTTTATTCCTTATTCTCTTATGGTGTATTTAAGTGCAGTTCGTCTTTATTGTGGGATTCCTGCCAGGAGTTACTAAACGTACAGCAATTAAGAAGTGGTCCTACACTCCTTAAAACAACCAATTTCCCGATCCATTGACGTGCTGCCGGTTGCAGTTTATCATCATGCCCATGATATCCATATACATCTTTTTAAAGCTTAGTAAAATCAGACGTTTCACAAGTAACAAATGCTATAAACATATAATTATATTTTAACTTTTATTCATAATATTTGAATAAGTTATTTTTGATCGCAAAGATTTTAGAAGATACATTTTTTGGAATATATATTCTTCGGTTGAAATTTCAAATTGCTGGAGCAAAGAAAAAGGAAAAAAACTGGAACAAGACTCGAAATAGTAACCCATAACTTGGAAATATGTCATATCATATGACTAGAACTTAAAATCTGAAAAACTTATACATGGATTAATGATTTGAGCGTGATATGGATTTGGAGTAAGAGACGACGACAGAAGAGAGTAAGTAAACTCTATATGAGCATAACTGTATTGGAGCCGTTAAGACAATCGTGGGATCAGGAGGCGCTTATCTACAGACACACATAAACACACACACACAAACACACACACATATGTACGTTCCAAATTTACCAAAAACATACTTATCCGAAGTAAATAAAACGTTACGTACTTATTCCTTAATTAATATTTTTATATTGGATTATTTAAAAAAAAAAAACTGTTGAATTTGTAAAAATATTTTCTCCCCCTTCTATTTCGATATATCTGCAACACATGTAAATTTGCGATGATTTTGCGATAGTTAAAGTAACATCCCTGAAGACTTGATTTTAGTAAAAAAAAAACTAAAACAAAAAGAAGCAAAAAAATATGTAATATCAACCGTTAACACACAGAAAATTCGTCACGAACCGGATTAAAAATAATTCAATTAAACAAAAAAAAAAAAAAAAAAAAAATTTAGTTTTTGTCATTATATAGTATATTTCCTTTCCGATTTGACAGGAACAAACATACATTATATATTTTTGAGTACGATTGTGAGTCATCCAGCAAGGAATCACTTTATTAAATAGAGATGTGTCTGAATAATAGAAAAATTAAAGTTTACTACCATTTTCGAGCGTGAAAATATTTTAAAATTATTTGATTTATTTTCTTCATTTTCAGAACTGTCAGATGATTCTTTTCATGAAAGTTCGTAAAAGCCTAAAATCGTTGATATGTAAACATGTAATTATGTTTAAAGACTATTTATTTTTAAACGTAGATAATATAATTTTCTAGAATTTAGTAGTTTTGGTCAGCCGTACTTACTTTAAATTAACGAGCAATTGTTATAAGTGCCGATGACAGTAGAAAAGTGCTTTTGTTAAATTATAATCTTGATTATATCTCAAGGGCTAACCTGTGTAAATAAACGTTATTTTCGACTTAAGCAAAAATAAGTAAAATATTTTACAAAATCAGTTTAATTAATACTTAAATTTTCTAATTTATTTTTAAACAAATTTCTCGTACAAAACTTGGATTTTATGAGAGTTTAACTTTGTTTTTTTGTTTTTTAGTCATAAATGAAGGATCAATGTGAAAATGGGCGATTAGTGACCGTGCTAATACTTTAGACAAATCTAAGTACGTATTTTCAATATGTAAAATTATTTTGGTTTATTTACGTATTATCTTTAGGCTATGATCTTAAAAATAAAATGAAAGCAGACATTTAAATTACTTAGGGTGTATTGTAAGTGTTTTCCTTTTGGCATGGTAATATCACAAGCAAAATAATACACACGTAAATACACACACACACACACACACACACATACATACATACATACATACATACATATATATATATATATAGGTTAATGATTTAAATGGTGAGAATACATCTTTGCAAACAATTTCAATAAGTTACACTAACCCCGAACCTGCATATGAATGATATGAGCCTGTTTATAAATTCCAGTTTCATAAGGTCTTTTTTTAGTTTTTACAAGCTTTCGTCTGTTCCTACAGACATCCTCAGGTATGGAAATAGATTGTTCTTGTTTTTTACTTCTCGGTACTAAGAGGAAAAGGAAAATATAGATGTAATCCGAAAAAATGCTATGAGAAATGTGTTATTGTTTTGGAACGTGTGGTCGCAATGCTGAGTTTGAATTTTAAATTTTAAGGTTGTCCGTTTTTGTACAAATATAGTAATAAGAGAATTCTTTCGTACTGGTAGGTTTTCCGTCAATGTGGCATGAACTATATTGTTCAATAATTACAGGAATGTCACACTTATTATCCGAAAGTTGCACGTTGGATCAGTTATTTTAATTTCGATTATAGGCCTTATAATTTGAACAGCACCTATAATCGAAATATATATATATATATATATATATATATATATATATATATATATATATATATATTATTGATGTAACAAAGCACTATTTTATTAACCACTCAATGTGCGTTATATATATATATATATATATATATATATATATATATATATATATATATATATATATGTATGTATGTATGTATTTGGCTGGATTGATGCGAGTTTATCACCCTGGGTTTGACGCTTTTACGATCGTCAGAATTTTATCTGCCTATCCCACGAGCGTGAAACATAGAGTCACAAACTCACATCAGTCGAACCAAATATGTTAGCTCTATCTCTGATATTGAGCGCTTTCTAATAAGTACCGCGCAAATAATATATATAGATAATAATACAATACACGCACGCGCGCACACGCACACACACACACACACACACATATATATATATATACACAGACACACACACGTTTATGTATGCGTGTCTGTGTCTGTTTCTCCGTGTGTTTGTCTGTGTGTTTCATTAAATACGACTGACAACGTACACCAATTAAGCATTTTATCCATTTCTTTTGCATTCCTACACGTCTTTTCTCTTCTGGGCGTAAACTGTCCAAATGTTCTCTATATCTGTGCGTATATATATATTCGGCTAATCTATTACGCATTATCAAGAATATTTTTATTTTTAACTGAATATGTGCATTTTTATATATGTGTATCTATAATGATGGCAATGTATTTATTTATATAACATTATTCTTATAAGTATAAATATTATATTTAATCAGTATTTGGCTTGAGATCCTTGATTTTTACAGAGTAAATATTAAGTGGAAATCGGCCTAATGAATAAATGTCTTATAAAGAAAATATGCCTCTCGACAGGAACGAAATCTGTATAATATTTTTACCATCACTCAATGAAACGGTATGTCTTCTTATATATATATATATATATATATATATATATATATATATATATATATATATATATATATATATATATATATATACAAGTATAGGATTGGTGTATACGGAATAAATTCCAATAACCAACAAATATAATTCTTCAAAGAGTGCTCAATATAGAGTAGAACAAATATAATCATATATTCGAAAATTATAACACAAAAATGTTATAAAATCACAACAAAAATAGTCATTTTGTTTCAACAATTCTGATACCTTTCCAAGTGATGGTGCTGGATGACATCAACAAAGTCTTTCTTTAATCTTTACTTTAATTTTAATTCAAAATTAATAGATCAAATTTAATATTTACATTAATTTAAATTGGCTGGAATCTTTATTTTTTGTGATTATCACTAATATCGATAAAATCGTCCATATTTACAAATCTGTTTCTTTAGTAAAATAATATCTTTCAAAAATTCAATATAATTTCCCGAAACTTTATTTTGAAAAAAAATAACTGATTTAAATTTTGCTTAAACTGAATTAAAATAAATGTTTGGCGGGGAGAAAGCTATATACTATCGAAGTGAGAAGATCAAAACACCTCTTTGTACGTAAACTTTTCTCTTATAACACGTCAAACTTCGATAACTGAGAACATTATTATTATTATTATTATTATTATTATTATTATTATTATTATTATTATTATTATTATTATTATTATTAAATAAGTGAACAGTTCAATCATTAATTCTAGCACTCGAATCCTGAACAGTCGAAAGACGAAAATTTACTTGCCTAGGTTTGTTGTATTCATTGTTTTATTTTTTGTTTTTTTTTTTAATTATTCGATCTTAGATTGTTCTCTTTTACTTGATCGTTGAGCGTCGTATTTTTAGACTTTTCACGTTTTTACAGCATACAAAACTTTCTTTTTTATATGTCAATAGGAACAAGAACCTAATCAGAAATGTACGTGTAATAATAATGAGGTACTATGGAACCGCAAAACTGTTTAGGTATTGCACGGATATTAATTTCATTAATGTAAAAATTTTATGAATATAAATTAATATAAACAGAGCGGAAATAATTTTCTTAAACTGTATAGTTTTCTCGTGTCCATCTGGTCAGTAAATACATAAATAAGTTTAAAAGGAAAGAAATATGGCTAATTTTATTTAGTGTTAGTTGTAAAAGGCGTTAGTGCGTGGTAGCTCGTTAGATGACCGACGGCCGAAGGGCCGGATATGATCATCTTGAGCCACAGGTCGGCTATCGAATTTCCTTTGATGTCTATAGATATAAGACATGCAAATTGCCGCTCAGTCGCCAGTTTGTCCACTACACATGTGTCTGAAGTCTATGGCTGGCAACTAGAGTACAATGGAAGCGTTTGGGTGGAAAGGGGTTAAAAGCTAATGGTCTCTTATCGGAAGCCCTACGTTTCTCACAGCTTGGTGTCTCTCTCCTGACCCACTCCCACTGTCTCTGTCTGTCTATCTCTCTCTCTCTCTCTCTCTCTATATATATATATATATATATATATATATATCAAAAGGCGGATACAGTAGGTCAAAAGGTAGTTGAATCTCATGGATCATAATGAGACCTTGGTCGCGGTAACGCCTATGAGGCGTTCCAGCCGGTAATCATATATAATCTCTTATTGTTGAAAGAAATAAAACAACCACAAAAATATAAACAGCAGTTTTTAGCCTAAATTTCTTATTATTTTTCTGCTGAGCACAATTATTATTGTTAAAGAAATTTTGTTTATTTCTGATAGAAAACTCTGACATATGCCCTTATAAAAATTTTAACTTTACGTTTAGTAATTTTTGTCGTAATTATTTGAGAAGAGAAATTTCTGTTATACGTTTTGCTATATAGGATCTTCTGTTATTTTATAACGGCCCGAAAAATGAAATCGGGAAGACACTTTCAGATTCAGGTCTAGTTTTTGGCGCAAATGCATTATTTTAGAACAAATATGAATTCATAATTTCTCCCCCCAAAAGTTATTTGTGACATAGCAGATTAGAATTTGTTCTTTAACTTTGGATGGTAACCAGAATAAAAGAAGGAAAACTCTGAATTATAAACCCCAAAAAATCCAAAGCGAAACACTCCACTCTTTGCTGAGATAACTTGGTAATACACAGATAAGAAGACGATTCCCTGGAGAATAATGATCGCCTGATCGTTCTGAGGGAAATGACCTTATAAACAAAATAATATTCGAACTAGCATTCTCATTTTGATTGTTATAGTCAAGAAGATATTTCACCTGTTGTACCCTCCGTACAAGAAACAAATAACCAAATGAATGAAAACGTTCGTTTTAAAACACATATGGTTCCTAGTATATGCTTAAACTTGACACAACTTTTAGCGGAAGAAACAGACTTTAAACAATTATCTAATTAAGAAAGTATGAAATAAAAAATAGATATTACATAATTGTTGAATAAAAATGTTAATATTTAAAAAGTACTAGTTAAAAACGAAAAACCGCGTTCGCTTACTTTGCAAAAATTGTCAATTTTGATCATCCATAGTAATCTGTCATCACCTCGTCACAATCGATTTCTTTGATAAATTCAGACACATCGTTAAGAAATGTTTTGATACAAATTTTTATGCTATAAGTAAGTACTTTTTGTTTCATATCAGATTAATTTAACTTTATATTTTCTAATTTTACTCAAATAACGTGTCAAAAATATATAAATTTATTTTAGGAAGAAGTTTAAAATCAAAATTTTGTTTGTTTACAAATTTCTTAAAATTTAAGAAAATGGCCGCTTTTAAGAAAATTAAACAAAAGTCGAGCATGTATTTGACATTCCAATCAATATAATTTCTATCTGAATTACACCAAAATATGTTACTTACTGTAAGTAATAAATTTAATGCTTTAGCTTTCAAGTAATAACAACATATTGAGGCAAAACTTTGTTTTCGTTGATTTATAAGCCTTTTTTCAACGTGATATGCTGCTTTTTTACGTGACCTAACGGAGAACCCTATAGTGACTATAAGCAACAGAAAAATTGATAAGCTTGGTGAATATTAATATAGAAATCTCTTCTAAGTATGGAAAGCCGAATAAAAACAATCTCACTTCTTGAATGATATAAAGACTTGCGGTTCAATATCTCAAGATGATTAACTTGTACGAAGATAAACATTTGAAAAAAGACCGACGGTATCATGTTTGCCTGAGTAGCTAAACTTATAATTTCCTTTTGTTATTGCCTTTAATTGTTATTTTATTCTTAGGTACATTAAAAATAACATGTATAATTTAATAATAATCAGTTTTAATTGGTTATATAATTAATTTTAAATAAAACTGATTTATGGAAGAACAGCTATTTCGTTTTATTAAATCTTCGTAATACAAAGCCCAAGAGCCACTTCAGTTAGGAGGTTACTAAATGCGGTGGTTGTATGGACATAGAAAGGAGAAGTAAGTGAAGTTTATGAGTACAATATGTAACAGTTCACACTAGTCTTGAAGATGTTGAGATTGCAGTGCTCGGGAAAGTATCCTCTCGGGAGTCTGTTCCAACAAGTAAAGATTTTGAAGATGAAACTCTCTGAATGGAACTTCCTTCTTAAGAGGGAAATATTCAGGGAATGATGATTATTCACCCCTGTATACAGTGTAACCCGGATATAAGAGAGTTGTCGGGACCGGAGAAGAAGTCTCTTATATCAGGGTTTCTCTTATATCCGGATCTCTTATATCCGGATCACCCCTGTATATAAGGCATAGTGGGTCTTAGTTGTAAACGCCTGAATAGGAAAAAACGAGTAAATGTAGCGCCTTTCTGTAACAAGTAAAATCTGCTTGATCTCAAAATCTCTTCAATATTCCAGCACATTTTCTACATAATTTTAGGAATACAGTCTTCTGGATTATTCCATTTCTTTTCAAGACTTTTGGCGCAACCCCAAGCATGACGATAATGGTGGAAAAAATTGTCGCCTTTATATTCCAAAACATTTGGAGCTCTCTAGTAATGTATTGACATTGTTTCGTATTTTCACTTTTTTTAATTTCTTTTCTTTATTTGCTGAATGAGATCAGCTTTCTAACAAAACGCAGTTTAAAATAAAAAATAGTGAATATCCAAGCTTGGCCTGGGTAATAAATTTGAATTTTAATGTGACATATGTTGTTAGTATTTCGTTAGTATAGTATATCATTTGGTTTACTCACGTGCCATTATTTTTGCCTGTTCAAATCCCAGTTGTTTGTTCAATTTCGAATGGGCCATATACCCAATCCTAAATGTTTTTGTTTTTCTTCTGGGACAATTTGCTAAATTCATTTATTGTATGAATGAGAGTTTTAGTTCTCATAGTGAACAAACGACATTTAATATTGTGCTGTGTGTTTTTTTTTCTATCTTATCTTGATTTATTTTGTTTTGAAAAGCTTGGTTTGGATTTTGAATAAGGATTCGATTTTTATTCCACTCGAATTCCGTTTACATCACGAAAATACCAGAAGAATAAGAGTCAAAAATAATTGTGATAAATATTTTATATAAATTAATTATTGTTACTTTTCACAAGATAATCCCGTGATCCTAGTTTCAACATATAAACAAAATTTAAAAATATATAAAAGCCAGTGTTTAAATTGTATTGAGCTTTGTAAGCGTAAAAACAATCATTAACATGTACGTAAATAAGTTCTCGTATTGGCCTCTTAGATATATAACAATATGGCGCCCACCTTGACAAGAAAGCGTCATCTAACAAAAGTAACACATGTTCTATATGTAATTTCCTTGCATCCACGTCTTTTGTGATACTATTTAACTATAGAATATGGGCATGTTTCTTGTGATTTGTAAATAAATGAAAGAATTTAGTTCAGGAGAAAATTTAAGAAATTTACTTGGAGAAAATTAAACGGTGAGGCGTTGTAAATTGATGAGTAAACTTTGAAAAATTCAGCTCTGTTACTATACGCCTTTTAATTCCATCTGCGTTCACATCTAAATACAATGTCAAATGTTTCCATTTCTGTAAAGATAGTTCTCAGGACATGTCACACCAGTTGAAATGGTATTCGATATTAGAAGTTCTTACACAGAAATATGTCTATAATCTTAAAAACGGACATTAAAGCTCAACATTTACTCGGTACATAAAATTGTTAATTACGTTTTAAATTAAAATACATCATATACTGTTGTGATAGCAATGTGTGGAAGAAACGGAACAGGGTGACTTAATTGACGGCTCCAGAAAAATTATAAGAGTTAGAGCTGTACGTGTGAAGTGGAGATAATGCTGCCAGCATATAAACCTGTTCACAGTAAATGGTAAAAATGACACAATGATAAAGGAATAATTCAAAGAAAGTATATGTTGATCTAAAACAATGACTAGAGAATTTATGCAAAGACTACTCAGAAAGAAGGAAACACCTTGATCAAGTGTTACGTGGAATTGGTCACAACATAAGTCTCTAGTTTAAAATTTTGTTTTTAAAGGTTTAAACAGTGTGCTCATGTCTAAATATATTTGATTTTATTATAATTGTTTTTCATAAATTTTAAACGTATAAATGTATATTAACAAATGGAGGGAAAGTAATTCTACATTTTTGTAACATTAATAAATAAATAAAAGGTTATACATGGTATATTTAAAACATTTAATTCAAAACTGACTTTTTATGCCAATAGTGTATATTTCTATAAACCTATTTTCCCTATTTATTCATTTGAGAACTTTTCCCTTATTTTTCCACTCGTGACATTTTCACCGATGCCATTTTTGAGATTATTACCTGTGCCATGATTACCTAAATTCACCTGATTACAGAACAGTACATTCTGCGAATGTGCATATCTCTATGCTGGCTGTCAGCAGAATATGGTGGATTATGATTAAGATGAATAGGTGGAGTCTGATGTTGATGTTGAAGAGAACTAAACATAAGGTCACCCATCCATGAAAAGTTGTGTTTTGGCACCTTAACTTTTATCGCAGTCATAAAATATCTATACCATGCATTGGATGAAAGACTAAATTTTCTGTATAATTTATGCTAATTCTGCTCCACTTTACATTGTATTTAGAGAATGAAATAACAAGTCGAGCGTTGCGATAAAAAAAGAAACTTGAGATGTATTAAAACCTAGACATAAATACGTCATATTTACCTCATTTAAAACTAAAACATAGAACTACACAGCTATTTTATTAGAGTTATATTAATTACCTGAATGTGATTAATTTATTGAGCGTAATTCGTCCAGTCAAAAAGAGATGATTATAAAATGAAATAAACATGAGAAAATAAATTAAACGACACTGCATATGAACGATCATAAATTAGTTGATGCTGAATAGTTTTAGGTTGGCTGTCTTCGTAAAATCTGGATTTTTATTTAAAAGGGTTTCTTAGCAAGAATAAGAAATTTTCAGCACTCCCTCGTAAAGAGATAGATACCTACTTAAGACTTAGTATCCAAGGTAGTAGAATCTGCAAGCTAATTGTATTATTTATATGGGATATTTTTCTTACTCAGGCACTACCTGCCCAATTCTTTCTTTTCTCGCCTCAGCAGAGTTTAATAGATTTTATGCGGCCTTGCGGGTGATGAATTATTATTCAATCTACAACTCCTTTCCACAGATGAAACGTCACAAATCTCTCGATATACGATCGCTTTTTAATGGACGCAGAGAGAGAGAGAGAGAGAGAGAGAGAGAGAGATAAGCACATACAAACATATAAACACATACACATGTACATACAAATATACACACATATACATACACATACACACATATAATTACACATACATACATATACATGAATATACACACATATGCATACACATACACACAAATAATTACACATACATACATATACATAAAGATACACACATATACATACACATACTCCCATATAATTATACATGCATATACCTAAACATACACACACATACATACACATACACCCATATAATTATACATGCATACAAACATATACATAAACATGACACATATGCATACACATACACGGATATTATTACACATACATACATATACATAAACACATATACATACACATACATGCATATAATTACAAATACATACAAATACATAAACATACACGCACATACATACACATACATGCATATAATTATATAAACATACAAATACATAAACATACACACATATACATACACATACACGCATATAATTATACAATACATATACCTACACATAAACATATATACATACACATACATGCATATAATTACACATACATATAAATACACAAACATACACGCATATACATACACATAAACGCATATACTTACACATATATGCATATACATAAACATAAACACATATACATATACACGCATATAATTACACATATATACATATGCATAAACATATACACATATACATACACACAGTTTGAAGCGAATGATTGACGATTTACAAGCACTAAATTTGACATTTTTAAATTTTTTAAATTCTATTTTTTTTAATTTAAAATTTCGGTTGTCCGACATGTCCAGGCGCACAGCTTAGCCGATCTCATTCGCTTTTCTGACGTTTTGTTTTTTTTATTATCGGTGCTGTATCACCTTGGTGCATAAGTATAACCAACAAACTTATATCTACCTCTCCATATTATACATATTTATTTCCCTCAATGGCAATATCATTTCAGTTCTGTCCTTTTATAGAATGAAAAGCGCAACACAGAATGTTTTCCAATTTGTCATTTTTCTTTAAAGAAACATTCTTCCATACATCAAATTCAAATCTACAACACCAAAAAAAAAAAAATAGTCTAACTCTGTGAAGTCACATATCCATTTCGGCATTTCTTAGACGCCATTAGATGAGATACCGCTAGACGAACATCCGTGGTTATATCACTACCTATAAAAACAGATCCAGATCCCCTGTAGACGTCAGCTGTCTTTACTGAATGACGTGTGGCGCATCTTCTCCAGTTAACCTTAGAAAGGTACAAACGTTCGGACTTTTAACTTCGACTGTCTGATTAACTGAATTATTTTCTTTTTTACGGATTATCAATCCTATGCGTGTTATTTAAAGTTGAAAAATATTTTGGATTGTAACAAGAATACCTTTTTGCAACTGAATATTGCATTAACAATTTATTCCATATGCAATTCCTACTAATTAACCCATATCTCGTAGAAGGACATATATTCATACATTCCTCATGGGTATTTGCGTGTAAGTAAATGCAACAAACCCGACTGGAATTCGAACTCGACTCCTCCGATTTCTTATTCGAAGATTTCCGTCACACCTCACGCACATCCACTTTAACTTCGAACAAAAACTTTTCTAAAAACCCTCGTTAGTATTTTCTTTAGCGTTTCTTAATGGAATTGAATTAGACTGTCATATAGGTTTTGAGAAAAAATAAATTTTGTAAGATATGTAGACAACTTAATGGATGTTATTCTTTTTTTTTTTTTTTTTTGTCTGTTGAAGGTTAATTCATTTGACGCAAAACGATCACATTCAACTTGTGCCCACGAGGAGCATCCAGGGAATTTTGATGTCACCTAAGTTGCAATAATCTACGCTACGTGTTGGCGCTCAGAAAACGAAATACAGAATAAACAAAAACGAAGGGTGGGCATCTAGAATTTATCTTGCATCGTCCCTCTCATTCTGCTCATCTGCGCCCCTTGCTTTTAATTGACTCACATGTGAGTCAATGTTGAAAGTAATAAGTTATAGTTAGAAATCTATAAATTAATAATATCGTTTTTTCTTTTTTTTACTAACCTAATCATTAATACTGTACTTTTTTCTTTAATTTACACTGGATATTAACATGGATGCCGTATTTAATACCGGATTTTTTATTTTATTTCAATACCGGATTCAAAGACAAATTGAGAGACTATTACTAATAGCTAATATATATACAAGAAACATCTATTTCTTTCGGTAATTCACAAGTTTATTGGTCCGATTTGTTAGCAACTAACATTCATAGTAAAACGATCCAAACTTTAAAAACGCTTTTTAATGCTACGGTCACATATTCGATATACTTCATAATTAGGGTGTCTTACTATCACTTAAGATCTGATTTTATGTGAAGAAAGCCTTAAGAAGAGTGATTTTTAAAAGTTTTCTTACAAACGTAGACCACGAAGATTGTATACGAATTAACATGCCAAATTAAGAGCTTAAATAATGAGTTATTCGCGAAATAAATTTATTGCACAATACAAGTGTATATATTGAGTATTATAATCATCATTATTCTCTCAATTTGACATTAAAATTTGAAGTAAAGATTCCTTGAATCTTCGATGTTAAGTTTGTTTCTTTTTATTGTATGAGGCTTTTAATTATGAGCCGTGGATATTGTTCACTTTTGGAATAAGAGGCGAGGTTTTGTTCGCTAGAATTTTGTCCGGTTACCCTTCCACGAATAGGGATAAAACATATTTTAGAGGACTAACATTCACGCCTGTTTATCTCTCATAGAAATGCCTAAAACACACATAGTGTCACCCTCTCTTTTTTAGTGGCTTTATTGTCTATAACTCCTTTTCTCTCTTAGTATGTCCATTTTTTGTCTCTTTGAAGATTTTACTTTAACAAATACTGGATAATGTCCTTTTTAGAGTGATTCCTCAATTTTCACATTCTGATGCACTCATTTATACAATAAATAAATAAGAATAGAAATATTATTCAAATTCTATATTTAATAGGAATTTGTCAAATTAGAATAATTAAAATTTCATTCAAGACTCCATGTTTTGATACAAAAACTTCTCCCTATATTATTTCATTTATTTAGTTAGTTTTTATTTTACATACTCTTATCGGTCGTAAAAGATGAAATGCATCATTTTTATTTATTTATGTTACTCAATATACGAGCTTATGAAAGTAATGTAAGGGAGGTAATTCAGTATTTAAAACAGTTTTTATACGAATATAGAGGATAATTCATATTAATACCGGTTTGTTTTGAATGCCCCTTCATTTCTTACACAAAGAATAGCGTCTGACTCCTTTTTTCTCCTTCAGTCCTACAAATTATACGATTTTTCTGTACATATGCAAAGGGACAAGGAATCTCACTTTGTATTCGTTGTTTAACATAAAGAGTAACACTCTTATATTTTTTCATAATGCTGTTTTTCTTTGCTTATACAGTGTAACCCGGATATAAGAGAGTTGTCGGGACCGGAGAAGTATCTTATATCCGGGTTTCTCTTATATCCGGGTTTGGTCTATTATATATACATTAACCCAGGCTCTAATTTGGGACAAGATAAAATCTCTCTTATATCCGGGTTTCTCTTATATCCGGGTTACACTGTACACTCAAACCGTTGCTTTCTTAAATCCATACGTGTAACCACTCCTGTAACAAAATCCAAACATATCGGAAATTTTTAAGACTAGAATATTACATGTTAAGTAGACATTATTTGCACACACACACACACAGACACGTGTATTATATATATATATATATATATATATATATATATATATATATATATAAAACAGAGATGGGCCTCTTGCTCCTCCCGCCAAAAAATGGCTGACTGGTCGCTCGGTCGGCCGTCCGGTGAAGGAGGCTATGTTTCGGTACGAGTATTTTTCTCTTTAGGATTTTATTGCAGGAGGTCGGTCGTAAAACTGGGTTCGTGAAGCGATCAAGGAAACACTTATTTACCCGCTTTTCAAATGCACTTGTAGAATTTTGGGAATTTTTACGACCCTCACTCGGCGGATTTCTTTCATCGAGAAGAGAGAGCCTGGGGTTGAAGGCAGAAATACAACATAACATGGTTGACTGGTGGGTAATGAGAGGAAAAAGAAGTAGGCGTAGGAGAAGAAATAAAAAGAAGAAGAAGAAGAAAAAGAAAGAAAGAAGGTGAGAGTGAAAGTAGAAGGAGAAGAGAAAGAATGATAAAAAGATCTTAGATCTTGTTGCTGCTGCTGATGTTGATGATGATGAGTAAGAAATCTGATTAAGAAGAGGCGAATAAAAAAGCGCAGAAGGTGGACGATGACGAAGTACACGTTTAAAAAGAGCAGCTAAAAGTAAGAATAAAAGGTAGTGAAAAGAGGATAACTTGAAATTAGAGAGAAAGTATAAAGAACTTTGTTGAAAGGCAAGTACAATATGAACAACGACAATGAAATTAAAAAACGTAAGGGAAGCAAAAATAACTGCGTCGACCTTAAAGAAATAAAGCAAAATGCAGAAACTAATTTTAAAAATTAAGAGATAATTATAAAAGAGTGATTAAACATATTTAAAACATGATTATAAAAAAAATATAATACGAGGAAAAATTCATAACACGAGTAAAAATACAAAAAAAAAAAAATAATAATTAGGGATATACTATCTTAAGAAAAAATAAACAAAAAAATGTGGAAACATTTCTGTAGTGTCAATTCTCCCGAAAATAAAAAGAATTTTTATTTATAAAAATTCACATAAAATTCTTTCATTTCTAGAGGTCCTTCCATAGCAAACCGGTTGACTTGACATTTGAGATAGCCCTAAATGTCGGCGACTTGGATGCGTGTGGAGACTACATTTGCGATCATCTCGATAAACAAATCAAAAAAAGATTTATTTTTTTTTTAAATTATAAAAAATCCTTGTCAGTACCTCAGGTGTAAATATGAAGAATTCCCTGATTTTTGGAAAATTTTTTTCTAAGGGTTGGAGTTGTCGAGAAGCAACCTAAACAAGTTTTGAATTTTGATTTAAAAATCAAGATTTCAAAAGAGTGCGAAAATTTAATAAAAAAAAACAAAAACAAATTTTGTAATTTTGGTGGGGTGAATACGATAAGTAACTTTATATTATTTGTGAATTAACAGAAATGCTCAGAAAATGAAACGCAAAGAGAAAAAAAATACTGGCGAGATTATCAGATTTGAAAGAAGACCCCAGTACACTAACAAGAATGACATAGACCCCATAAACATGTCCTTTTAAAATCTGAGTAATAGACAAAGGTTCTTATTCGGTCTGAAAGATGCTGCCGTGGATTCAAATTATCGCGTAAAGTCGAGTCGGCAAACTGAATTTGAAATCATGTCCAATGTGATTGGTAAATGCAAGAAATCATCCTTACTCATTATTTCCAGCTATATGATAGCCTTCAAGCTGCCCGAGGGCTCTTGATTTGGCCCTCGGCTTGTTCACGGGTTTGATAGTCTCAAGTCTTTGCATTGTCAGCGTTGGAAGCTCTCCTGGCTGCTGTTTGATATGAGTTTTCATATGCACGGGACTTTCTTTTACTCGCAGCAGCCTTAGGTCTTTCGAATGCAATCTGGTTCTTTGTTGGCGGAGATTTCTTTATGCGAGGCACTGATCTTAGTGAAAATTCTCTCCGATATTATGCAGTATTCCGTATATGACACTCCGGCTTGTGTCGTAGCGAAGATTGACTGATAATCCAAAACTCAGTTTAAGGAAGGAAATATACCTTATGTACTTTAAAAAGTATTCCAGATGATTTTAAGAATTATAGCACTTTTGAGTAGGTACCTTCTCTAATTCGCTGAAAAAGTACATGATGAAAAAAATGGCTCAACCTTGATAAAAATAAAGTTTTATCCACGAAATGTTTATGTTATTATTAAGACGAAAGACTAAAGATTTTTTTCTTATTTCATTATATTTTAATCGTTTTTAACACGTTTGAAATTTTGATTAAAATCTTTTTTCTTGCTCCAGCGCGGTGGGAGGACAATAAAATAGTATTTTATTTTAGCGTCTCATTTCGTGACGAAAAACATTGATTTCGAAACTAATGTAAAAATCAAATAAATGTCAGATATTAATGAAACTTTCAGGACTTATTCACAAATCAATGAAAATATTTCAGAAGTTTTTTTTTTATACAAACATGTTAAATTTTAATCATTAATTTTGTAAAAAATCAACACTAGTTATTACCGAAAATATTTTCTAAATCGTAAAATGAATAAATGCAATAAAAATATGACATTATTTAATTAGAAAACATTTTAAATGCTTTTATAAATAAGATATCTTAAGGACTCTATTGTCTTAAGAAAACATTCTTTTTCGAAGTGTAATGAATTTTTTCAAGAATTGTTTTCATTTTGATAGTTTTAATTAGAATAATTTATTAAGCTCCAATCTTTTAAATCTTTGAAAACTACATTTACTAATTCTAAATGGAAAAAGTTCATCAAAAAGCAAATATTATCTAACGAATTTGGAATTTTTTGTATGTGCTTAATCTTGCTGATTTGTTCTAGATACGGTAGTCCATACTCGACATTATCAGAAAATAAGAGCGATAGCTACAGTAAATTTTAAGCTAAATTATCGAAAATTCAATAAAACATTAGATTACAGAGAATATTTTCCTAAATTTTTAAGATTACTGAATACATAAAAATTATATAAAAAGGGCACTGACTTTATATTCTTCAGTTATTTTTACAGCTATATGCACCGTAGAAAAACATTAGATAACCATCAATCTGTTATCAAGCGTTCAATCTGTTAATATTTAAACAACTACCGCCATACTAAAAATGTATTATTGCGATATTTTAAACAAAAAATAAATGACATTTTTTCCAAATCAATTTAATTATATTTCAACTCAGCTAATATTCCTCAATGAAAGTTTCAGAAAAGTATACTTTACTTTTGTAAGATTTTTCATAAAAAGAATTACATTTATATGAACGTGGGTAAACAATGGTGCTGAAACTATTTCCAGTCAATTTAAATTATTTTTGCAATAGAGCAAAATATTTTACTTATTGGAAATTTAATCTATTAGCTTGAAATTAAAACTAAAATAAAAGGTTCAAGAAAGATTTTTCATTTTTAAAAATTAATTTCCAATCTTAGGTATCGCAAATATGGGGACGTACCTCCTTTTGAGGGTAATGAATTAAAAAGGAAATAGTCACCAATTACAAAAGTTAGGTGAACTAGCAGTGGAATAATTTAGGACGGTTCAGGTGCAAGGTAATACTATAAGTCATCCTGGGTCAAAGTTTAACGATAAGTTTTCAAACGAATACACTGATTAGTAGTGATATTTTGAGGACCATCTGTGAAGCTAAATTGTAAGATTTAATTGAAAGACTGACGTGCACTCACTGGTGACATTTAGTTAATAATTACGGCATAAAAATGTCCTGCTATCAATCAACAACAGAGTATTTTGCTTTATCAATGCTTTATCTAATATTTTCCCTCAGGCCACCCAAATACTGAATAAATCCTCTTGATTCCATAAAACTTTGATGGAGTGACATAATGGAATTGGCTGGAGCCGATGTTGTGTTTTCCCACCAAATACACAATGTTACACACACACACACACACACACACACACACACACACACATATATATATATATATATATATATATATATATATATATATATATATATATATATATATCAAAAATTCAGTATAAAATCAGATAACGTAGAATATATTCCTAATTTTTTTAAGATTACTGAGTACTTAAAAATTATATAAAAAAGACACTCACTTTATATTCTTCAGTTATTTGTACAGCTGTAGACACCGTAGAAAACATTGGACACATATCTGTTATCAAGCGTATCTAGTATATATATATATATATATATATATATATATATATATATATATGATGGACTCTCCCATCGATTTTGATATATGGGAATACGGAAACCTCATCCAGTTTATATGTTTGTGACGTATGTGACATTTTAGTCACACCTTTTGCGCAACACCGAAGATCACGGGACATAGCATCAGGAATAATTGCTGACACTTTTCGTCGTTGTCCCTTCGTCTCTCAGCCGGTCAATACGACTGACTTTGAAATTTCTGATACGACTGTGGCAAAAATATCTACAGTTATTTCTATCCAGGGCAACCTAATATTAGACACATTGACCGCTGACAGGTTAACACTTTAGCTTGTCTTTATCACACTCAGCCACAGCTCTCCATCTGTCCTTTGTCCTCTGTCAAGCTGGCTATACAGGAGGACCATAGGTATTCTATCGTCACTGATGAACATTGTAACATAGTCAGACCAGTTAAGTTGTGACTGCAACAGAACAACTAACAGTAACAAAAGTATTGTGTAGTGCTGCATATTATTTTCCTCTCTTCGCGTTAAAAGAGGACATTACTTGTACATTTTTCTTTTCAATATAAAACAACAAAATGACTTGAATATTTCAGTAATGATCAAAATAAAAATTGAACAAGTCATCGATATCACAATTTCGATCAAGCATGTTGCTGCACTTTACGACCAATTTTCTTTTTGTAATTTAATTGTTCTTTCCTGTTTAGTAAAAACAGCTGAAAATGTTATCTTCTCTAACGTAATAGAAACCGTCGATTGTAATCTACACTAACAAGATTACAAATTGTCAATCTGCATTTGCTTAAGATGCTTACTCCAATATGTCCGATGTTTTTGAACTCGAATGAGTCATATTTCAAAATAAAGTGAAAAATTAAAGTATTTATTTTTGGTATAAAAGCTATAAATTTTAGAATTCATGAATTCATTCTAAATTTAATTGAAAAAATAATTAGTTTTTAAAATAATTTAAATTGAAAATAATTTTAATTGAATATAAATTTCATTAAAACAATTAAAAAAATTACATTTTAAAAATAAATTCATGACACCCTTTACTTAATGAAATCGATGGATTCTGAAGCCATTTTGTTGTTTGATTATATTTTGGGTAGCATTGTTGTATTCTGCAATCAATTTATTGAATTTGAAATAAGTTCATTTATATTTTTACAAATTTTTATCATTTATATTTTTACAATATTTTGGCGGGAAATGCGAGTAGCTGCTTAATAGTTTGTGAATTGGGATAAGTTTTCCGTTTAATAAATGAAATTACATTCGTTCTTTGATAGAAAAACAAATTATTTTGCTATATTTGGTAAACCTCGAACTGTGACACAAATAAAGGAAAGGCTTGTAACATAGACCGTTCTCATGAAATGCCCTAAAACACAATATGATTTAATTTCATTATAAGAAATTTGATGCCTTATATTAACATACATTATAGATCAACACACTTTTGTCTGTAGATAAATACGTTAGTTTGAGAAGTTTTACTAATTTTCTTAACCAAAGAAGGATTTGCATATTGGCGTGGCTAGTGCATCTGAGAATATGAAATGAATAACATTTATCGGAGAACAGTAGTTTTATTTCATGAAGCGTTGTAACTTTTTGAGCCCCATTCTCTACCAAGGCATAGAAACTTAAAATTAATTTATCCAATGGATTCTATTCAATTTTAAAAAAGCCCATCAGATACATAATTATTACAGTTTTCTAGAGTTAAGCACGTTAAAGTTTTTTTATGCTTTAATTAAAGCACAAATGCGGGTAGCTTTCTTAACTGAACGGGAAATATAATCAAGTGCTAGACTAGAAATTCAGTTTTTGTTCAATTCGTACTATTTTTTTTGAGAAAATGATGACACCACTTCCTTCTACCAACTTTCACATATGGGTTATATTACAAGAAAGAATGGCCTCTCAAACATTGTTTGTCAACGAGTCTAGCAAAAAGACAATTTTGATTAGAAAGCCATGAAGAAGGCAACCAAAATCCGCTGGATTGTTATTTTCATGGTCATTTACAATATATATATATATAATTATGAACGCGGAAACATTGTAAACACAGGGTAATATTTTATTTCGCAAAAGATATACTTCGGTTTCGACGCATCAAAGCAAAATTAGTTTCAACAATAAATGGATTTAAAATTTTACGAGTCACAAAACGAAATATTTAAACATAAATTATATTTTAAAATATAAATTCAAAATGGGGGAAGGGAAAAAGAAAGAATGAGAAAGAAGGAGGAAAGGGAGATATATCTGTCGAGAGAGATATATAGAAAAGGAAACCGTAGTATATGAGAGTAGACAGGTTGACCTATTTCCACCGGATGTGAGAAATGACGGGGAACAGAGGAAAGAGACAGAGATAAAGAGAGCAAAGGGAAAAGAAAGGAAAGAGGAAGAAAACAAGAGAACGAAAGGGAAAACTTGAGGGATGTTTCGGAACTGGTAATCGTCAGTGTATAAAACTGAAAATATTCGAAGATTTTCTGTTGAATGCATGCAGATCTTTATGACATCAATACCCATGTAATTTAAAAAAAATAATTGTTTTAGAAAATAAAATAGTAAAATAATGAATAATTTTTCAAAAATGATATAATTTTGAATATATATATATATATATATATATATATATATATATAAAAGATTTTTAAAAATAATAATATTAAATTAATAAGAAAAATATGATTTTACTTGAATAAATATAAAAATAAAGTTACGAAGATACATATGCAGCTACATGCATATTCCCTCATAATCATAAATACATACATACACACACATACACACACACACACACACGCACAGACACACACACACACACACACATATATATATATATATATATATATATAAAATAAATGAAGATGCATACAATACATAACACAGGTATAAATAATTCGTAAATTGAGTTTATATATTATGAAGGGAGGGAAACCACATGAAAGATCATACATAAATACTCTGCCTACATGTATTAATAAATGTTAATATTAGTGTGGTGCAAAAATGACGTAATAATGTCGTTTTTTGACGTTAAAAATACGTCAAAAAACGACATTATTACGTCATTATTTTTGCACCAACCTAATATTATATAAAACATCCAAATTTTAAAGTTTGTTGTTCTCCTAAACAGATGTTATTTAAGAATTTTGAAATGATTTCTGTGTCTACACTTGAGGACACGCTCATTATGTCGGTTTACTAACTAATCGGTGTTTTCATATTTAATTATAAAAATCTTTTCGTTCATGCAAAGATCACATTTGTTCCTGAAGTTGTTGTGAGTTCGGGCTTTACAGATAATCTCCCATTTTAATTGTGGAGTGAAACCTCCATTAATGAGGTCCCAATAATATTTTGATAGGGCTTTTTGTTGTCTTAAGGATTCGTTGCTGAAGGTATCCCGGTGTTTATAAAAATGTTGTTTCCAACATCCAGTTGAAATTCCTATATACATTTGCATTATATTTTCCTTTCGAAAAATAGTGGCTTCATATACGCCATTTTCCCAAGTGCAAATCCCTCCGTCTGGACTGTGTATGTGTGTTTGAGTATGTATATATATCGTCGACTCTCCCGTCGAATTCGACGTATGAGGGTCAAGCAGATCAGTTCCTAGGAAACCGACAGCCCAACAACAGCACATGAGATTTGATTATAGTAGCGAAGATTTCGTGCAAGACCACCCACACCTTTTGAAGGGCCGAATTCAGAGACCTGGTGCACTAAGTGCCACAATGTCCCCAAACGACCCTCCGCAGGTTTTGAATTCAGAGTTGTCCTTCTCCTAGACCAGTTGCCATCCAAGGCTATAGAATCCTGTCTGTCCTGTTATTTACCCATAGCTGGAAGGGGTTGAAGAGGATTGACACCTTTCCCAAGGGTATTAGCATGTAAGTGAATGTAATGGATTCGACTGGAATTCGAACTCGGCTCTGATTCCTCAATCGAAGCCGCTATCCATTACTCCACCGTGCCTCCTCTCTCTCTCTCTCTCTCTCTATATATATATATATATATATATATATATATATATATATATATATATATATATATTGCTGATTTATCGCTGATTTCTTCGGAAATTTAATAAAAGTAATATATTCTTTACTTCAATCACTTCAAACCATCATTGTAATGAGTTGTCATGTGTGATGACTCATCCTTATTCTCTTCATGTTCCATTTGTAATTTACTCTGCTTTGTGCAAGAGTCTCCCGGGAGGTTGTTTCCTAACCATTTTAGATATGATTCACATATTATATTTCCTGCACGGCCTCGTAATATGAACGTCTTAGTTTCACCTCTTACACAATTGCAACAAGTTCATTCAGTAAATCTCTACCTTATGTGGTTCTTGAGCATACTATTGGGTTAACAATTTCATTCCATTCTATACTTGTTAACCGAAGATAAACAACGTCGAGCCCCTTCAGTACCTAGATCGTTGTCTGATTGGGGATATCAGGTAGTGTAAGGTTGAATGTGAGGGTGTCTTAGCAGATATTGGCTCGGAATTGTTAATAGGAGAGCCGAGTTCAATTCCAGTTTGGTCCCGTATTTTCATTTATGCGCAGAAATATCTTGGGAAACTTATGAACCCGCATCTTCTCCTCCAAACTCTGGGTTAATTAGTAAGACCTATGTGACGTCGTCCCCTGGTCGCAGCGCCAACCGTGTCGTTCTATCCCAGTCTACCACAGCACCAACTGTGACGTCCTACTTTGATTCCCAGTCTGCCTACCCACGTTGTGAATTGATCTAGGCAGAGGAAATCAATCAGTCATCGGGGCCGTACAGCAAACCGAGTCCAACGGGGGTGATACCACAAAAATACGCATAAAAGGCAATAAAATGAAAACTCAAACGTTCAAAGTATCAAAGAAAAAGGTAACAAACTTTATGTCTAGTTGTTCGATACATAGGACTGCATCTATCTCCCGACCCGTTCTATGGATTGTGATACGTCGTTTTCCGCTAGGCAAGTTTTAACACTTCAAGTCATCTGCTCTCTAAGAAATTGGTGTTTCGGTGGGTCGTTGGACGAAAGTCAAAAGAAAAACTTATTTCGGTGATCTGGATCTAAGTCGCTCTTCAAAATAATTGTTCTTGGTTTGAAGAGATGGGCCCGGAAAGTGTGCGTGAATCCTGGTCAGCTATCTGCGAGCCTTGCCTCAACCGGAGACTGACTCTGGGAATTGCTGGGTCTCGACTCATTTCTGCTCGTTGTGGCTTCGTTTATATGGGCGCCGACCAAAACCGGGGTGAGTTTGTCGGCGCCGGGGGGTTCCTCGATAATTCTAAATACATATCCACCTCTCTGGTTAGGAATTTCCACCTTTTTCCATTTTTGGGAACCTTTCCTCACTCCCACCTTCTCATCATACTTCAGAGGGGCGTGAACTGCCCTCCCCACATCTTCGTGGCAACCTCTCTTACTCATCCTCCAGATGGGCGGCAACAGCCTCCCTCGTGCATCACGTGATCACCACTCGACCAATGATGTCTCAGTCGGGCGTGGACGAATTCTGCGGCTTTGCTTCAGGAAGAAAAAAAAATATCTTGCTTAAAAAAAAATTATCTCTTCTATTTCCCTTTTCTTCCCCTTAATGGTTCATCATTTCTCCAGCCGCGAACGGGACAATATGACAATGGCGGTCATAACTCTTGTTCTACACGTGGTTTACGTCAGGTATTTTATCGCTAATTATCAGAATGTGTGGTCTTCTTGACACGGTCTCAAAAAGAAACATCTCCAAAGTTCCAGTCAGTCTGTCGCCTCGAAGAAAGAAAAAAAAAACACATTAATTTTTCATATCTGTCCAAGTCCTTTTAGTTGCCTGTTTTTCGTCACTTAACGAAATAACATTTTCATTTGAATTTTTTTTTCTTTTCTTCTTTGGCCAGCCGGTCTGTTGTTGATAATAAGATGTCTTCCCGTACCAATAGTTTGTTTTCATATCCTTAGATAACACAGCCGATGCCAAAACATATCTGATTCTTTCCTTCTTTCCCTTTCTTTTTACTCAGAATTTCCCTGTCATTGTAATGACACTCTTTCGCCATTTGTTACTTATCAAAATATCCTTTTATCCATTGTCTCTTAGCTGTGTGTGTGTTCTTGCTTATCACTCACGATTCGGTTCTTAGCCTCTCCTTTTCTTCTTTTCTTTCTTTTCCCTTTCTGCCTCGTTAAATGGTGCCACACCTATATGAGTAAAAAAATTATCATCACTCCCACACCGCACAAAATTCTTAAATCTAAAAATAATTTCTAGCTTTAAATAACATACAATGTGTTGATAAGCGGTAGAATACGAATCAGTCAGACAGAAACGATATTATCTGTTGCCGTACACCTAACTGCTACTTAGTATTATTTGTCTCAAGATGAGATGTTTTGCCAAGCAGACAGAGTCATTCTTTGTATTGAATTTGAAGTTCTTTACATTGTATTGGAATCTGAAAATTTCTTCAGATTTTGCAAAATGAAATAGAAATTTTAGATTCCTTGTTACTGTTTCATCTAAATCGCATATTTTTACATCTCCAGAACAGTTATATCTTTGAAAGAAATAGTTATTCAGACAATCTCCAAGTTCTGGACATAATATACACAGACTTAATATCAAAGCTGACTGTATGTATTTTAATGCCACTGCTTTGACATGCAATTTTAGAAATGAATTGCCTATACACTTACCCAGATATTCTTTTCCCTTTCTCTTAATTTAGCGCTCTAAAGACATATGCATGATTACTGGCAATTAAGTAAATAGTCAAGGGAAATAAATGATTTTATTATAAAAACACAATGGTGAAATAGTTCGTCTCAATCGAAATTCATTCGTCGATTCCATTTTGAAAGATTCTGACTCTTTCGTTGCCGTTCTCTCCTGTTAGACTCTTTATTTGTATTTTGATATACTTATTTTTTTAAACAGAAATTGGGAATTAAATGAACCCGATTTTCACGAAAGTAATTGTTCAAAGTCTCAAAGAAATGTCTCAGATTATGGATGACAATATCGAACCATCTCAAGAAAATTGGCAAGGTGAATAGAATCGATAAATGGGCTCCACGTGAACTGAATGAAAGTTCGACAATTTGAAGAGTTCTTGATGCTGCATCTGCGACATTCAAATGAACCATTTCTTGAGCGAATAGACACTTGTGACGAGAAATGGATCATTTATGACAATTGTAAATGAATTGCTCAATGGCTTGATCTTGACGTAGCACCCAAACTTTTTCCAAAACCGAAATTGAACCAACAGACTATTATGATGACTATCTGTTGGTCCGTTTTCCATTACATCTATCTGGAATCTAAAAAGAACATCACTTCCAAAGTTTACTGCCAGCAGCTGCATGAAATGTACATTCAGTTAAGCAAAAAAGGACCGTCACTAGTTTATTGACGCAGTTCAATTCTGCTTCTTGAAAATGAATGACCACATGTTGTCTGGATGACCTTTCAGAAACTCACTGATTTGAGATACGAAACTTTGTCACATTCCCCATATTCTCTTGATCTCTCAGCCACATAATACCATTTTGTCAAATATTTTCGCATTTTTTAAGCCAAAAGACATATTGTTGCAAAGAAGTTGAAGAAACTGAATTCAAAGATTTTTTGCGTCCAAACATTTAGTGTTTTATCCTAAAGGCATCAATAAGGTTGTGAGTCGATGGTAGAAATGTTCGGGGTTAATATTTTGACCGATTTAAACATTGTTTAAATAAATTAATTCAGGAGTAAAATTTGAATCTAAAATCGGACATTATTTTCTGAACAACAAATGAAGTAATTAAATATAGATTATTTTTTAAAATCTGGAATTGGAATGAAAGAAATGATGGCACGTAAACTGAATCCATCATAGAAATTCAGGAATTGGATTTATTAGATATTAAACACTTAATATACCAAGGTGTATGGATCTGTTATTAAAAAAATCGTATAGGGTCAGTCAGTTATGAGCGTGATACACGCGTAGGCGATCATGTATCTTTCAATACTTGACTGAAGAGGCAGACTTTTTTCTCACAGTAGGTTGCCATTTCTTGTTGAGGTCTATCCGTAGTAGCGGGGGGAGAAGAAGAGGATTCATACCTTTCCCAATGGTATTAGCACGAAAGTGAATGTAATGGATTTGACTGGAATTCGAATTCGGCTCTACGATTCCTCAGTCCGCCCCGCTATCCATTACTTCTCCGTATCTCCAACACAAGGAGACAAGGAAACTGAGATATATCTGCATTAGAGCTAGTTTCTCCCATCACCGCAAAATGGTACAAACGAAAAGTTTAACATGGAATCTCGAGTCAAGTCTTTAAGTACCTCATCAGATCGAGACTTTCATATGGATGTCATATGGAAATTACGCCAAACCATTGCAGAAATATCTAAACTGTCAGCTACAAACAGTCGCTATGTCATATCGACGGTTAAAAAAGAGAAGTCTATTTTCCTAAAAGCAGATTTTAAGAGAAATATTTGATGAATTCCAATCGACAGCTGTACTGGCCGCCCAGTCAATGAATGCCGACTCTTTCTTTATAAGGAAATGGCTAATATTATCATTACCATAACCACTAACGAAAATTTATGAATCATTTGCCTGATTACAGGTTCGATATCGATTAGAAATATTTCCACTCATTTCTCTTAAGATCCTAACATTTTCTTTTTAAGAGAGACTCACATGTTTATGAAAACAAAAACATATTCATAATGATGGCTGCATTACTTCATTTTAAAGTATATCATTTAAAAAAATAGTTCTGGTATTCTTCTTCTTTTTCTATGTAGAGTCTCTCTTCAGGACATGGGCGATCATGGCTCTTCACAACTTCATTTTGATTGTAGTTCTTACTATGGATTATTTTTTACATCTTGCCAATTACTTTTCTGTCATCCATTTACAGAAGTTTGCTTAGTAGGTTACTCGATGTCTCTCTGTCAATTTGTCCTCATTATTTACTGTGGGTATCAAATAAATTTTATTAACTTCCGCCGAATTAGCTGTTACTTATACGCATAACAATCGGAAAGATAAGATCGATATGAGTCTCGCGAAAGGCACGAAAGTTAAGCCGGCTCGTATGCTGGTGTCATTACAACTGAGTAGCAGCATGTGTACCTCCAGACCTTTGTCTTCCTTTGCTTGATCTGGCCGAGGAAAAATCCATAAAGCAGACACAATCACGCAGTTTCAGTAGTTAAAATTAATAGATTTCTATTTTCTCTGTTTTTAATATGTATTCCATTCGCTGCACGAACAAACTACTTCTGGTAAATATAAAGATAATGTTGTTTCACTGAATTGTTTTACATACCTCCTTGTCCGTTTTATTCACACATGCATATAAGTGTTACTATACCCAGTGTATATAAGCGATATATTTGGATTTTAATTTCGAGTGTTTTCTCCACCAGGCATTCCAATAAACAATGTTCATTTTATCGCTCCAGGCTTTGTTGCTATACATACAGTCTTGCAACTGAAACATTCTTCAAACTGTCTCGTGAATTTATGATCGGTTCTGATAATTCTATTGAACTGATATATTTGATTTAAACATATGGATGTCACACAGAGAGAGAGAGAGAGAGAGCGAGAGAGAGAGAGTCTGGGAAACACACACACGTATATTTTTTTAGTGAAATTGGACTAGATTTGAATAGCGAAATTAAATCAGAGCATTTTTTTTACTGATGTCGAAATCTGATCTAGAGCAGAAGTTGTACCCATTGAATCTGGGTCATCAGAAGACAATGGAAATGGTCGAAATAATTTTTATCGATTAAAAATGGAAATAGAGCTGAGTAAGATAGAAGGAACTTTGGAATTCACATGATTTTGGTTGAAGCAGCCAGAACCCCGTGAAAATCGCGTGCGAAGAAGTAGGGCCGAGGGTCAGTTAAAACCAGCCGCGTTTATCTATATAATCGCGTAGTTATGCTGAAAAAGCCAGACGGGAGAAAATTCTTGAAGAGAGAAGAGAGAATTTGCCCGGGCGAGCGTTGGGAGGAGGAAAGCCACTATAACTTTAAGCCCCGCACAGAAATCTTTATCCCTCCATCGCATGAGTCATATATCGTTCTGAGACGATTTAACAACAAGATAATCACCAACACTCTCTCTCTGTCTCGAATCCAGTGCATGAGTTTGTTTTTTGTTTTTTTACTTTTCTGTAACCTGTTTCTCTTTTCTACAAATCTTTTCTGCTATATAAATGACATTACCAATTCAACCATTGAATCGATGTTTGTCCGGCTTTCTGCAGATATTATGTTTGCTTTTTTTTCTAAATTTCTTAGCACAGCCTCCCCAGCCGTGTCTACATCTTCAGTCGACCGTGAATAGACGGACATCACTTCTGCTTTCTGGATCAAACTAATCACAACGTGGACAGGAAACAGGATTAAACCAGCGGACCGGTCGAATAATCTGCGTATGCTCAGGGGACCTATGGCCACTCACTTAAGTTCGGTTAGGACCGAGTAGACACCTCAAACCCGAGAGTATGACGCCGGAGGTTGAGGGGCCGGGGCGAAAGTGTTAGATGGATAATGGTTAACAAAACCGGCTGTAAAATATGATATCTCAAAAGGACGGTTTTCTATTGACACCACTAGTATATACTGTATACTCCATCGATAATTTTCGCTGTTTAAAGAGAATTATTTGGAACCCAAACACATGAAATATGATTTCTACAGTTTTTCTCGAGAACTGAAAACAAAAATGTTAAAAAGAATTTATTATATTATTTATTTTATATTATTATATTATTTATTTGCAAGAACGATTTACACTACACTATTTACATTATTCGGACTATTGTCCTCATCTTTGTCCCCATATTTATTACAATGTTTCGTCCTTCTTCAGTTGGTTGGAATTTCGAACTGAACCTATTATTTCGCTCACTGGTGTAGACTCCTCTCGTTCCAGGTGCCATGTATAATGGATATCAGTTATCAGTTATCTCCTGTATATTCCCCTCTCCAAGATATCCACTGCCTTAATCAGGTATTGAACTCACACTCTTTGGGTCCTGTCACTGAATCTAACTAATGTCTTTATCTACTGTGCCATGTGTCCTTGAGGACATCTTTGTATGAATTTCTGGGTATTGTAAACCGAATGTTTTCAGCAACTATTTTTTACCAGAGCTCATATTGCAATTTTTTTTATCATTGCTTTTCTCTGGCACTCCTTATTACTGGTTCCCATATTGTATTCATTTCTATGCTTGGTCGGCTCAGGAGATTTTTGTGGTCCTACATATGCGCTGATCCCTTAAGTTTACGAATTTTCCAATGATGTTCTTTGTCTATGATCTCAACCTGTAACAAGAGGAGAAGTAGATAAATCAGGTGTGGCTGACCATATATGGAGAGAAAATGGAGATCACTGCCCTCTGTGGGAAATTCTAACCACCTTAAGAAGGCCGGAGCGTACAACGGACGAAAAATTGTAATAAATATGGCGACAAATATGAGGACAATAGTCCGAATGATGTAAATAGTGTACATAATTCTTCATCTCAGAAATATAGACAGATACAGAACGATTTATATTTATAAGAATATGAAATTATGTGAACTAAATAAAATGAAATATTATAAAAAATAATTATTCATGAATTTATAAAAATATTTAAGAGCAAGAGAACAGAAATATATATATATATATATATATATGTATGTATATATATATATATATATATATATATATATATATATATATATATATATATATTGTGCCAACCTGAAGAGTTCTGTAAACAACGGAACTGAAGTCGCATCCCAAACGTACGTATATGTATATTTATTAATATATATTTCTTAGATCTGTCGAACCACATCGAGCATTGTTATACTTACACCTTATGGTAAAAATTTGTTTGCTTACCTGTGTATATACGCTGGCGTGCGCATATAAGTTTGCTAACGTCTAGTTATTTGATTTACCAACTTGTATGATAGTGGTGTCAAGAGAAATACATTATTGTTACACGTTGCGAAAATATAAAAATGAATCAATTCCCATCGTTCTAATACGGCAACTTTCCAAGTCCGAATAATGCAACAGCTGGAAGTTTGTTTTGATTTCAAAAAGTCAAATAACATTTTTTAATGGTAAAATACTTGCTCCGTAAACAACATTGTATTTACGAGAATTTGTATTTTTTGTCACTTTGAAACTACAAAATTAAGTACCTTACACTCGAAAAAGTATAATCATCTCATGCTATGTGATGTAAAGCAGATATAATAAAAACGTAAATAAATCACTTAGAAGTAATATGCATTTATAAGCAAATGATTTAGTTACGACCATCGCAAAGGGAGGTAAGCGGAAACTTAGTCTGAAGAAATGAGATGCCGTCACGTCTTATTTCTTGAGAAATAAATTATAGCAATATGGCAATATTAAATTGAATTTTTCTTTTACTTGGTTTCCATTCTTCACCTATACAACCAATCCTCACTTAACGACCGGTTTCTGTTCCAAAGACTGGTCGCTAAATGGAAGGTTGTACCATGAGTGATGTTTCAGACATACTATGCGTTTAATGGATTTTTGTCAGTCGGCTTCAGGTAACATTAATATCAGTTTTACACATCTAATATATATCTAAATGTTTATACCGGAGTTGTTTTGAAAAGCAAATTTATACATATTCGACACCAAGTTCTTTATTCTAAAGATGCAGGTAAAATGATCGACTCCCTGTATCGCTCCAGTAAATATCTGACTCCTTATGATATCCTCTAACTTTATAAGTGCCAGGTCAGGCTCAAAATGGAATACTGTTAGCATATTTAGGCAGGAGCTTCCTAGACCTCAATTTCCAGTTTTGATAGAGTTCAAAAGTGTCTCTGTCCTTGGTGGAAAATAATTTTTCCACCATATAACATCTCTCTCTCTCTCTCTCAGTAGATTCTGATTTTTACCATCGTTCAGGAATAGCTAAATGGTCAGCTGTATACAACCACATTCTGGCATCAATGAGTTAAAACGGCTTCAAGCAAATAAGATTTATAGGCCTTAGCGAACTTATTTGAACCACGTGGCCTAGCGCTTCCTATACCCAAACAATGAATTGTACTAAATAGCAGAAACTACATTAGATGACGACTTTCAGCAACGGCAAAAAATAAAAAAGGATAGGACATATTCAGGAGGTTGACGTTTCACACTCTTTCGAATAGAATGTTGGGGATCAATTAGACTCGTAAAGGGCGTTAAGACGAAACTCAAGAATCTTGCTTTTATTTATTTATTTTTTTAAATGTTTAAATGGGAAGATTTTATCGAGAATAGCACTGGCTGTTTGGCTATTGAATGCCAAATATTTCATTATAAATTACGATTGATATTACTATAATGATTGCATCATTATACAATGGCTTTTTGACCAGGAGACCTGTGTTCGAATCTTACCATGATTTGTCAGGAAGGTGATGTTATCGGATTGGTTTAGATGAGGCAAAATTTGGAAAGTGCCTGAAAACTATACCATGGGCTATGAGTGAAATTAGATAGACGGATCTCTTGTGCTAGAACGAAGTCACAAGTATCGGTACCGAGGGTTTGAGCGTGCTGGCATTGGTCAGACTGTCGGTGACCCTAGATAACGCGCACTCTCCCAAAAACTGTAAGTAATGTCCGTTCAACAAGTATAAGACATTATAAAACACAAACTTGTGCTGTATTGAACCAAACATAAATTTGCCTGAGCAGGCGTCTGGAATAGGGATTAGCTAATCTCCCTAGAAGACGAACATACTCGGATAGAAGTTTTCTCTACTATATCATTTAAATATTCATGTTAATATATCTTATTTTACAAACAGTTCTTATATTTTCATTTTAATATTTATTTTCTTTCTGTTTCTTTCTTTCTATCACGGGTTTTTCTTTCTCTGTTCCTTTTAAATTTTTGTTTGGGATTTTCAGGTGCTCTAAAGAAACTGAGGTTGAAGTAGACCTGAAAATAACGAACATTGATAGGTAGAAGCAAACCTTTTTTTAATGTTTCTTAGTCATATTATAAGCACTAAATGACCTTAGGTTAAAGGATGTTAGTAAGCAGAGTCCGCCAGCGAAGGTTTCTTTCAAAAATAAACGTACATGACAGACAAATTATCTCAAACAAGACAAGTTAGGCTTTACCAGATTCAAAGTATTCTATCTATCTATCTATCTATCTATCTATCTATCTATATATATATATATATATATATATATATATATATATATATATATAATTTTCAGTCTGTTCCTATCTATCTATCTATATCTATATATATATATATATATATATATATACATATATACATAATTTTCAGTCTGTTCCTATCTATCTATCTATCTATCTATCTATCTATCTATCTATCTATCTATCTATCTATCTATCTATGTGACTGCATGTCAGCTGAATAATTTATCTAATAATATCTCTTGATTTTAAACCGGAGTATTTTTTACATTTCATTTGTGATTTGTTTGTGGGTCTTGAAGATTGAGAACTGCTTTTTTAGAGCTCTCATGAAATGAAAATTATTAACTATGGGATTTAAGTGCCTGATATTATTCAATATATATATATATATATATATATATATATATATATATATATATATATATATTGAACAATAAAAAATGTTAAATATTAGAATATTAAATATTAGAATCTACAGACACTGGATTGTAGATTAATATTCTTTCGTTTTTATTATTATTTCATTTAGATTCCTCGATTTGTTTCGGGCAACATGGCCATCATCAGGAGAAGAAATATTTTTGTTTGTTGGTAGCAGTAAACTACAGAAATGAATGTCTTGATGGAGAAAATGAACATTTTGCTCGTAGTTTTCATTTGTTTTATATATATATATATATATATATATATATATATATATATGTGTGTGTGTGTGTGTGTGTGTGTGTGTGTGTTTTGCAGTCCCCTGTATGCATATACGTATGCATCTATAAGATCCCGCAACTTCAAATACATATTAAGGGAAAACACGTCACGGCTCGCATACATCTAAACACTCATTTTATTTATTATTTATTCGGAATAGTTAGCTGGGGTATTCATGAGTCTATCATGCAAACATCACGGTCCGGTATCAATGTCTTAAGTTCTTTAGGATGGAATTCTGTGTCATAGTATAGCTGGTCAAAATAGGTGGCAGTTGATTGACCAACCCGTTTTGCTCCAAGGCTAGGTGTATAGAACAGTAGATCACTCGGAAATTCTTGTTTTGCCTGACGCCTTCACGTGAGATTGTAGTATTATCAACGATGTTTTCATTGAGCTATGATTTACTTGAATGTTGTCTCCAAGAGATGTTAAGTGTAGTTCTCAGCATACAAGTGTAGGTTCCTTCGAGCTTAGACTTTAGGTTTTTAGCTAATATCCAGGCAGTGGGACAATACAGTAATGTAGCCTGTACAGTGGCTGAAAAGAATCTCCGCTTAAGATTTTCTGGTATAGGAGTCGGCAACATACGGTACGCATGCCACACCTGGCACGACAAGAAATTTCCAATCATACGCAGCTGCAAATGATATCACGAAGTCCGAATCGATAAATACTACAACGCAAAGAAGATATTTAGCTGTTTCATAACTGCTCACTCGTTGGACTCCCATTAATAATAAAAATTAAAAAAAACACTTTTAAAAACAGTTTATTTCAATTAATCTGGTTTACATATTATTTTATATATTACTAAATAAATATTATATAATATATTTTAGAACAAGGATTTTAACCTTGACTTGTATAAAAATACGTATGCTGTTGGCACACTGATTGACTTTAAAACCCTTAGTCGGCACATAGCAAAAGGAACCCTCGCTGGTAGATCAAATTTCCAGATTACATTTATTTTTTTCAAAGCGGCACAGGCTTTCGTTATACGAATTTTCACATCCTTTTCAGCGGAAATTATTAACTAATTCTACGAAATGCACTCTTGTCTCTACCTAACCTGATGATGACTTAGGAAAGACGAAAGTTTGGATTATATTTCTTGTACTCTTCTTCTTGAATAATCTTTGGACAATTTATAACGAAATTTCGACCTTGTCTGTGAAGGATTATTCGTAATTTGTAAAAGACGATCATCAAAATTAATCGGCACAAAATGCCTGCTTCTTTTTTTTTTTAATAATATTTGCATTGAAGCAAATTTTCTGCCTAAGTATAAAGAATGTATGTTTATGTAAATATATAGCAATTTTTAAAGAATAAATGGATTTATTTTTAGGAGTCTGAACAAGCCGAATCAAACGCTAATTTCTCTTAGAAAGAGGAACATAGGTTCGAATCCTGCCGCGGAGTACATTTTCTTTGTTAAGATTTTTTGTGTACGCAGTCTGATGTAATACCCACCGCTTAAAATAAAAAAAAAATAACAGACGTCTATTTCAAACACGTACCCACTGAAAATAACGTTCGATGTAATAAATATATATAGATATACGCGGAAAGAAATGAAGAGAGAGCGAGAGAGAGAGAAAGAAAGAGAGAGGGAAAATGAGGGAGAGAGAGATGGACAGACAGTGTGAATATAAGAACTAATACTATATTCTTACTGTTTGTCTTACGTCGAAAACGATCTTCAGACAATGTATCACCATTTCAATAACAGGGTCTTTATATATATATATCACGGGAGAATGGAGAGTAAGTAAAGTAGGAGAAAGAAACCAGCCTTTTCCTATTCCTTTGTTTATGGTTAATACTTTGTGTTTTTTATAACCATGGACTTTAGACTGTATATTTATAAATTTATTTATGATTCCTACTGTGTAAGCTACAAACAGACCATGACTAAAAAGATTAAATGAAATCCCATAAACTAAATCTAATACGCTTTAATTTTAAATAACAAAACTTAGGACCAATGAAAAATATACCAAAGAAAAACACAAAAAACAAAAGAAATAAATACATAAATAAAATATATAACTTTATAGAATAATAAATAAATAAGTAATCTAAAAGTCATGATTGCAAATGACCCAAAATATTAGCCTAAAACAAAATTATTTGGCAAGGCTATTTCATCCTTCCTCTTTATTTTTAATCCTAAAGAGATTTATAGAGAGAGCCCGCTACAGGAGTAGTGACATGTGAATATAACCGTGAAACTAATAGACTCATGTCGGGTTGATTCCTATGTCCACAAGGTTTTAACTATAAATCCTATAAATTATATATGCTACAAAACTTAAACTTTCAGTATTTAGCACTCTTTCCACAGAAAAAGTTAATCTTTAAATATATAAAATCTTAATACAAATATAAGATTTTTCATTTAGTTGTTTGATATTATATTCAACACCTCTATTTCAAAGATTCGTAGACGAAATTTGTGTAATTGCTCAGTCCACTCGTCAGAAGGTACCAGTAAATGTTTGAATTGTTTTCGTTATTTTCATATTAATTTAAAAAAAAAATAATTGAGCTTTTTATTGGTATTAGGTTTCTTTCTTCGTGTGTGTGTGTGTGTGTGCGGGCGCACGTGCGTGTGCGTGTGCGTGTGTGTGTGTGTGCGTGCGTGCGTGTACGTCTGTACATGTGTGTATGTGCGCATATGTAGGATGTGGTTATTTCTTTTAATACTTTTCTTGTCTGCTGCTACATTGCCATTATTCCCTTTTTTTTCTTTTCGGCTGTGAGTGTCGAAAGAGATATGTAACAATGTTATATCTAGCGTTAGAGAGGATTTATATTTTGGTTAACTTTCCGGAATAATCTTGGGTTGACTAATATTTGTTTAAAATATATAGGTGTATTCGTATTTTTAAAAAAATTATGTGTATATATATATTTTTTTTAATTAATGCTTAAATGACAAAAGAAAACATCCTACAATTCTATGACTAACAAAGTAAACAATTCAATATAAAAGAAACTGAATTGATATGTAGCCTCAAGAACATACAGCCCAGGGGATAACCGTTGTTAGATCCAGTAACTAGACCCAAAGAGTTGTGAGTTCAACACCAGGCTAGGTATCTAGTGGTGAACAAAACCTTGGAGTTAAAGGGAAATAACTGACAGATCTGGAAGAGGAATGGCACGTGGAAGTAGAACAATCTACTGCGGTGGACGAAATAAAGGGTTCAGTTCGAAACTCCAATCACCCGAAGAATTCCGGAACGTAGAACGGCCGAAAGGTTGTAAATATGGCAATAATGATGATGATAACAGTCCGAATAATGTAAATAATGCAAGTAATCATAATAACTCATCTCAGAGATATAGAGGCCGAAACGTTGTGAATATGGCATTGAAGATGAGGATAACAGTCCGAATAATGTAAATAATGCAAGTAATCATAAAACCTCATCTCAGAGTTATAGAGGCCGAAACGTTGTGAATATGGCATCTTTCTGACCTCGTTGGCGAAAATAATAAGTTAATGGGATTCAATTTTGATATGAAACAGACACATACATAAACACACACACACACACACACACACACATATATATATATATATATATATATATATATACACATACATACATACATACATACATACATATATATATATATATATATATATATATATATATATATAATGAAAAACAAATGAGAAAAAAAATTTTTTTCTCATTTCGTTGTTGGAAGATTTACCTGATGATCCTGAATCCTTAAAAAAGGATTTAGGTGAAATAAATTATCGTAATGGTACATTAAAGTGATTTGTTTTTCATTACATATTAGCTCTGTCCTAACTTAAATATATATATATATATATATATATATATATATATTACAATGAATCATTCATAAAAAAATTAGATCAGTAAAGTTAATGATATAAAATGACACGACGAAGATTTCTCTCCCACTAATAACACCAATACCCGCACCCTACAAACTCACATCAATCCAACAAGATATTTGATATATATATTTATTTTCACCAGAAATTAAAGCAGACATTCGGACATGAAAACGGCTCATGACCAGACATAATAGACATTTATTTTCTGTTATATTTAATATATATATATATATGTCCGAATGTCTGATTTAATTTCTGGTGAAAATAAAGACCAAATTTAGATATTTTTTATTAAGTTGGTCACTATAGCTATACTCAGAGTGGTTATATAAACATGAAACAAAGATATCCACTGTCAAAAATGATATTGTCTTATTTTAACATAGAAAATTGCTATGTGACAATAACGTTCGTGGAATAGCAAACGCAGATCGTAAGTTCAAGATGCGGTTCTATAATGTCATAACATGTGGTAGACCAAAGTATTACAAGAGAACCTGATGTCTAGATGCGATTTAATACGTTGTCACTCGTTTGAAATGTAATTTTGTTGAGTGTGGATTACTTCGTTTTCTGGTAGATACCCTCCAATATATGAAGGTTCTTATTACAGTGTATATGTGTGAATATTATTGTGTTATCAACTAATATCTGTCTAATATTATGTACATGGTTATGTCTTTCTAAGAAATGTTGTTTAATAGAATTAAGATCAGAAAGGTTACAGGTAAGAGAGTGTGGCTGTAGTAAAACCAATATATGTAGCGGATTTATTATTATCATCAGAGATACAATCTCTGAACGGGCATGTAAACTGATGTTTTTTGTGGAGGATTTAGTTGTGTGGGTTTTAGAGACTATGAGGTCAGTTGTTTAATTTTTAACAATATATCATGATATTAACTTGTTTATTATTATTAATGGGTTTAACATTTCTACCTATTATGTTTTTGAGTTTTCTTTCATCATGTTTGTAATTATTATGCAGTTCGTTACAATAGTTAATAGTCTTACGTTTATTTTGACGTACAATATTATTAATATTATCAATTTTGTTAGAGGTATTATTAACTTTATTAAGATAAATTTTAATTTGCTGATCAGTGATAGAATCGGGAAATCCATTACTAATAAGTATTTGTTTAATTTTATGTAATCCTTTACAGAATATCGTTTTAAAAGAAGATATCTTTTGAGTGCGTTGGATTAAGTTTTTTTTATAACAGCTAACTTATATCATTGGGGGCATTCACTATTGTAATGAACAAGACATGAGTTAATGTAGAGAAGTAGAAAATTTATGTGTGCTGCAATCAATAAATACATCAAGGAATAAAATTTTATTATTAATATTAAGTTTTAATGTAAATTTGAAGACAGAGTGACTTTCATATTTGTTCTTAAGCTGTGAAATTTGATAAATATTTTTAGCTATAACGAAAATTTCAACTATATAACTTACATATATAGGTGGGTTATACTGTCATATATATGCATGCATATATACATACATACATATATATATATATATATATATATATATATATATATATATATATATATATTTACACAGTAAAAACCAAGATATATATATATATATATATATATATATATATATATATATATATATATATATATATATATAGCGAATAGATTAACATATATATATATATATATATATATATATAATTGACTCTCCCATCGGTTTCGGTGTATGAGGATCTGTCAGCTTAATTGATTCAGTTATGAAATTTTGGCCGATAATCTTAAGTGGCATTTAAGACCCGCTAGTGATTTACAAAGGAGGCCACATATGGAGAAAGAGTGAGTATTGTGTGATGAGATCACTGTTATATTGGCTGACCTTTTAGATCTTGCTCTCGCTTCTTCCAGACGATTCAGACAAGCAGATTGAAAACTGCTGAGTGCACTAAAACACGTCGATCTCCATTCTACACGCTCCAAGGCTACAAGCTGCTCTTCAGCTTGTCTTTGCATCATAATCATGGGCGTCCTACATTCCTGTAGCTGTGATCTAACTGGTTGTACATAAGGATCTTGTCATCAGACATTCTCAAAACGTAAGCAGTCCATCGTAACTGAGACTGTATGAGAAACCTCTCGATTCCTCCAGTATTATACCTATTACGTTAGATGGCCTATCTTGAAGGTTAACTCCACAGATTGCACGCAGGCAGCATTTATGGAAAATATCCAGCTGGCGTATATGGTACCTGTACGGAGTCCACGACTATATATATATATATATATATATATATATATATATATATATATATATATATATATATATTAATGAACACAATGAAATACAAAATTTTGAATTTTGGATTTTATTGTGTTCTAATTATTTGCTCTGTAACAATAAATACATTGAGCCCTTTTTGTGTATCATTTTCAGTATCTTATTTTACTAGGATTCACTATATATATACCAGCGGATTTATTACATTTACTATATATATATATATATATAAATATATATATATATATATATATATATATATATATATATATATATATATACATACACATATATGTCTGTGTGTGTGTGCCTGTATGTCTGTCTGTCTTTGTGTATTTCAATACATATATAAATAATATATTTTGTCCTTCGGTGAGTGTTGCTGTGAAGCATTTTTGCTCCTTATAGATCTTCTAGGTTTTGAAGACATTAATTTACAACATAGATAGGAGTTTCCGTTTTCTTTCTATTTATAAACAATAGAAGCGTAAGCAAAATTTATATATTTTCCATCTTGAAAGACACTAAGTTCATTTATCTTTACAAAAATAACTTTTTTAATTATCCTTCTTCAATAGGCATTGATTGGCCAACACAATGTCCTAAAAATGAAACACTCATTAAGAAAGAAACTCACTACTGCTATGGATGATCGGAGAGACCACTTTACCAATAGCTGTTTAAGAAATATGTTATTTAACATGCACACACACGTGTGATATTGTTGATTGGCTTAAATTCCGTTATAAAGAGATTTATGCCAAAAATATCACTTGCTTTCAAACATACCGGAACGTATTAGTGGTATTTTGAAGGTTGTCTAATATAGAATTACTACTACTATTATACAGTACAGCTTAGAATTACTAGTAATTCTAGATAAAACAGTTTAGAATATAAACAAAAATTTACAGAAAAAGAAGCCTTTGCAAATGGCTATAAATTAATTGAAATTGCTTCAAATAATGATCTCTACGGACGGTTCCAATACACTTCAAGTCATCAGAAAGTTTAAAAAAATAAACGAACTCTGGAAGAAATGAAGAAAAAATATCTCCTTGTCGGTCATCTTCAATGAAACATCTATAAAAGAAAAACTGATACCCAGATATATACGAGGTCTTATTAAAACGTATCAGTTTTTTTGCTATGGTAAGAGAGGCAAAGTAAACAGAAAGAAGCCGCATGTGACCTTAAAATCTGTTGTGCATGCACATTAAGTTATAACGTTCTCGCTTACTTCCGTTGTTGATATCAGTGTTTGAAAGAAAAATGGATAGAGTGTGTGCGTTTCACTACACCACAGAGCTTCCATCAGTGTCCATGGCTTGTGCGGCGGTTTTTGGCCAAGCATCACATTTCCCAGTTCCGACAGCCACAATATGCTCCAGAATTTGACCCTTTCCAGTTTCCTCGTCAAAACTTTAATCCTAAGGAGGAAGATTTCAGGACGTCAAGACAATCCAAGAGAAGGCAACTGTTTGCTATCTCATAAAAAAAGTCCTTGGAATGGTTCCATTAATGGAAACGACGCTGGATGAAGTGCATGGCTTTAGAAATGGACTACTTCGGAGGAGATTAAATGTTTAATTATTATGTGTTGTAGATTTCTTTTTATAGTCACTAGTCCCGAAAATTTTGATCGCATCTCATATATATATATATATATATATATATATATATATATATATATATATATATATATGTATATTGGCCTGACGATTGCGTCTAGCATTAAACAGCCTGTCGCCTTTGGTTGTCGACTTCATTGTTCACATATATATTTATATTTACATAGGTTCTATGTCTGATATTGATCACTTTATCCCATAAATATAGCACAACTTAAAACTATATTTCTTCAAATATATATATATATATATATATATATATATATATATATATATATATATATATATATATATATATATATGTGTGTGTGTGTGTGTGTGTGTGTCTGTGTCTGTGTGCGTGGGTGCGCGCGCCGCGCGTGTGTGTATATAGAGAAAATTCATGGATTTAATGGTTTTGCAAACGTTTTTATACACTTCGTAATTGGAAAAGATACATCATTTTTATTTGTTAGCTATATTATCAATTGTTTAATAAATGAAAATGGGACGTCTAATTAAAAAATACGAAGCCTCCAATATAATAATGTTAGAAGTTATATATATATATATATATATATATATATATATATATATATATATATATATACAAACACATACACATACATATACTCACATTAACACTCGTTGTGTGTCCATGTGTGCGTCAGTTTCCGTTTTGGTGTATGTACATACGAAGGTTTCATATAATTTACACCCATTTTTGTAACTGAATGCAATGATCGAAAACAAAAGAGCAAAACAAATACTTTTTTATATTTTCAGTGTACGGATTCACAAACAACAAAATACTCAAAATACACACATGCATACATACGCATACGTTATATACATACATACATACATTAGATATATGTGTGTGTGTGTTGTTGTTGTTGTATATATGCGTGTATGTTTGCGTAATAATCAACGCTTACTCCGAAACACTGGTAATCAATTTTTGGGTTTCATAATGAGCAACAGGAAATGATGCTAAAAGAAAATATGAATTAAGACTGAAATTTACTGTTTAATACTCTTCTTATAATTAGAGTGGAGGCAATATTTGTGGTTATTCGAAAAAGATTAATAAGTAATACTTTACCTAAGTAAAGAAATTTCAATCGTGAGTATTAAAATGCTTTATCACTCCTCTCTCCCGAAATTATTGTTCATAATATATCATTAGTAGAGTGAATATGTCTAGGAATATTTGCGGGTTAATTAGTATAACAGACTAAATATATGTGTAAAGCAATATCCCTTCGGTACATAGGCAGACATGGCTCGCCATATATTTCCACGTATAATGTGACCTATACATGAGACGAGACTGAAAATCTACTTACATTTTCGTGATTTTATGTGATATCCGTATTACAGAAAGACAGAAAACATTGCCAGTAACATTTGGGAAAATCGGAATGATTCATACGAGTATAAAATAAATCTGATGTTATTATAAATGTTTTGCTTAACATTCTCGTTATCAAATCAAAAAGAATAAAATAATATAAAATATTAACATGAAACTTTATCAAAATAACAATAACGATTTCATTCTTAAAAATCGTAAGTATTAAGACGAAAATTGTGTATTCTTTGGTTGAAGCCCGTGGCGATTTTATTGAATAAATTTACTCTCCAGTATTTCAAGATATTTTTGTCTGATTTTCGAAAAAAATATCTTTTAAAATTAGATGTCAGTGTTATTTTAATATTTTGCTTAATGTAAGCGACAATTTATCCATCCCAACCTATATATATTTATATATATATATGTGTGTGTGTCTGTGTCTGTATGTATGTGTGTGTGCGCATCTGCACTGATTAGCTAAAAAACGAGCGTGCAATGGGTAAATTGACGCCATTTTATATTTTTAATTTCGCGCATGCTCCTTGTTTGTTTTTTGTTAATATGCCGACTGAACAGAATAGTAGAATCAGCTGGATACTGCCTGTGAGGAAATGAGCACCATGCCGCTATCATTCTGTTAGAAATATTGTACTTCTTGACATTCGCGTCGGAAACTCCAATACGAACATTTCAGTTTTTCCATGTCAATCTGAGGAGAGCGCAGAGGATTTGGAAAGCTTTGGAGGATATATGCACGAAACATCATTGTGTTTGGAGTGATCATTAGTGATCGCGACGTTATGCATATTTATCTTACCACAGCGTCTCAAACTCAACACAGAAGCATCCATCAAGTGACTTGAGGAGGCAGTGCTGCTCTGGGTCAAGAGGGTTGCAACTGGAAGACCATACATCTGGTAACATGAATCTGCACTATGCCACACTACCAGGAGAACCCAGACAAGACTATCAGACAATATCGGCAACCACTTCACTCCTTACATCTGCCCACCTAACTCCCCAGGCTGCAACCCATTGATTATTATCGGTGAGGCGCATTTGAGTGAGAAACCAACAAAACTCCTTGTAACACCAAAGATGAACTGAAGGAAAGGATTATGGCATCATTCACCAACTTATAAAAGGAGAGAGAGTCCAGAAAAGTTGCAGTAGATTTCGAAGTCGCCTGGAGGCCGTGGTTGAAGTCCGTGGCGATTTTATTGAATAAATTTACTCTGTCGTATTTCAAAATATTTTATATTTTTTCTGCTACATATATATAAAATATTTATATCTTTTTCTGTTACACACACACACACACACACACACACACATATATATATATATATATATATATATATATATATATATATATATATATATATATATATTATGCAGTATTAGATTAGAACATGCACATGCTCACTAAAAAACTGTACATTTTGTTTAGTGGCTATGTGTATGTTCTAATATAACACTGCATAATCAATAAATATTTACTGCTCTACTTTTGTATTGAGCTCTGCTTTAAATTAATGATTGGACACTGAATTTTTACTCTTCGTTCTTTTACATTTGTACAATATATATATATATATATATATATATATATATATATATATATATATATATATATATATATATGCATGCATGTACATATGTATTTGCACTGATTCGCTAAAAACGAGTATGCCCGTATGAAGAAATTCAAAGTTTAATAAAAAGTATGTTTTATCCTCAAAATGATTATGTTATCATTAAGTTCCGTTTTTGAACGTTCGAAATTTTGGCTAAACTCTTGTTTTCTTGCCTGAGCGAGCGGACCAAAGATTACTGTAGGAAATTTTATCATCTTTCTTGGGGTGAAAAACGCATTGATTCGGAAAAATTAAATAATTGTCTATTTTTAAGGAAACTTTCACGATTTATTCACAAATTAATGAAATTATTTGAAAAATGGTTCTGTTTTAGAAAATCTTGATATAAATATTTTTATATATTTGTTACACCGACTTATTTAATTTTATGAAATTTCGAGAAATTCTTTTTTGTAACGCTTAATGTTTAAATTAATTTTATGCAGAGCTCCTTGGAGAATTTAAATCATC